>JASDDO010000001.1:120315697-121515697 GCA_030015575.1 Agapanthus africanus
TTTATGGACTAAAGCAGGTATCGCGGAGTTGGAACATCTGTTTTGATGATGCTGTCAAAGAATTTGACTTTATCAAAAATCCAGATGAACCATGCATATACAGTAAGATTGTAGGGAGAGCTGTAGTATTCCTCGTCTTGTACGTGGACGACATTCTCCTAATAGGAAATGATATTCCTATGTTACAGTCAGTCAAAAGATTCTTGTCACATAAATTCTCCATGAAAGACCTAGGTGATGCCACCTACATTCTGGGAATCCGGATCTATCGTGATAGATCAAAAAGGATGTTGGGACTTTCCCAGTCCAGGTACATAGACACCATAGTGAAGAGATTCAGTATGGATGATTCTAAGCGCGGTAACCTACCGGCTTGTCGCGGAATCACCCTCTCCAAAGAGATGTCTCCCAAGACTGATTTGGAAAGGGATCGCATGTCGATTATACCCTACGCTTCTGCGGTAGGCTCTATAATGTATGCGATGTTATGTACCAGACCAGATGTAGCATACGCATTGAGCGTTGTAAGCCGGTATCAGGCAAACCCAGGAGAGAAGCACTGGATAGCAGTAAAGAACATTCTCAAGTACCTGAGAAAGACAAAGGAGATGTTCTTAGTATATGGCGGAAAAGACCTCCAGATGGAGGCCTTTGCCGACTCCGGCTTCCAGAGTGACAAAGATGACTCCAAATCCATGTCGGGTTATGTCTTTACCCTCAATGGAGGGGCGGTCTGTTGGAAGAGTTCCAAGCAGGAGACCGTTGCTGACTCAACAATGGAAGCGGAGTACATAGCTGCTTGCGATGCCGCAAAAGAAGCAGTCTGGATGAAGAAGTTCCTCACGGAACTTCAGGTGGTTCCTACCAGTGTTGGTCCAATACCTCTGTATTGTGAAAACAACGACGCTATAGCTTTAGCAAAGGAACCCAGGTCCCATCAGAAGTCCAGACACAACTTAAGGCGGTATCACCTGATCAGGGAGATCGTAGATCCCCGGGAGATCGAGGTGAAGAGAGTAGAGACAGAGAAAAACATTGCTGATCCATTCACAAAGGGCCTTCCTCAGACACAGTTCGAGAGGCTATTCGAGATGATAGGTCTACGATATGCCAGCTCATGGCCCTAGTGCAAGTGGGAGATTGTTAGTGTATATGCCCTACGGGCCATTATTGTATCATACTAGCATGTATATTACTTAATGGAAGCTTGGGATATTCACAGTTGTATATAACAGTCTTGCTAAACATGGTAGTATGCTACTTGGTTTGTGTCTACTTTAATATGTGCATATGTTTCTTATAACGTATCACTTATACATATTAGTAGAGCCCATAGGATGTTTGCTTGATTACCAGCGTCGTGATGGCAGTCACACTAGTGGGGGCTGGGTAGTCTGTAAGCAACATCCTATACAGGTCCCTGGTCGTTGGATTATCGAGATAGGGCATCGATATTCCGGAGTAGACTAAGTGTATACGCTTCTCATCCCAGTTGGTGAAATGGTCTGTCCCACAGCCATCAGTACGGCGTACTGGAGATAGTATACAGGTGCTCGTTAGGTTACGGGTACACCGGACAGGACTCGCCGAGGAACTGATTGGTTGGTATTATACCCATCATCAGTTATCAGTTCCCAGGTGTCTTGAGTACAGCATAGTCCGCAGACTTGACACTGCTACTTCGCCTCGAGTGTGTCCCACTGTTCTTAGATTGCTACCCTACCACGGCTCAAAGGAGTCGTGCAAACAGGTAGCAGTTGGGTGCAGTCCCGAGCACTTGGAGGCAGTGACGGTTAGATAGGATTCGTCTCTCCCGGTATTGGGAGATGATATCGCGCTGTGTCAGAGAGCCATTACACAAAGTCCCTGGCCAGGGCAAGCGAGATATACTGGTAGGTTCCAGTAGCTTCTCAGGGTGTAATGGGCTTCGCTCCGACACGACTTATACAGCTATTAGGGGACTGACGCTTGCCGCCC
Source organism: Agapanthus africanus (assembly GCA_030015575.1). NCBI lineage: Eukaryota > Viridiplantae > Streptophyta > Magnoliopsida > Asparagales > Amaryllidaceae > Agapanthus > Agapanthus africanus. The sequence continues at coordinate 120,317,675 of JASDDO010000001.1, forward strand.
CCTAGGCTTGATATGCGATAGTCTTAGACGAACAGACTGGACTGTACGGAGATTGTCACATCAGGCTCAGTGGGAGTTCGGATGATTTTCCTCATCGGCCTTCTTATCGACATCTACCTGGGGACCGTTACGTACAGCTAGTGCCGCTTGCGGTCTGTGGTTAAACCCACTGCCAGCGTAGTGTCGAGTCTTTAGAGTCCCACACAGAGAGTTTCCCTGCTCCAGGTGAAACGATATAGAGGTCGTATAGTTTTTATGACAAGGGTTAGAACGCGTACGTGTGTTTATGCACGTACGAGTTTTTCGGACAGTTTTTACTAGCCGGCTTTGGTTTAAGCCAGATTCTAGTATCGGGTTATTGGATTTATACAGTCTAAAGTTTTTCCGTGTTTTCACGGATTGGAGGGGCATTCTCGTAATTTGTCGGGAACCTTCTAGAAGATGGTGACTAAGGGGGTTAAGGTGGCATATACATTGAATGAGATTAGTGAGTCATATGGATGATTCATCCATGTCATTAATGCTTCATAATTGCTTAATGACTCATGGAGATGAATCACCATAAGATATTTATCAAGCATGGTTGTAAATCATTTTCTTTTCTTTTCTTTTCTTGAAAAACAATAATGCTTGATATATATTATGATAGCTCATTTTCTCATTTCATTATCATGTTCATCTTCTCTCTCCTCAAGCTCTCTCTCTTCAAAACCTTAATCCTCCCCTCTCATGTGTTGAGTACAAGGGTTAGCTGGACTAATACATCCATAACCTCACTCTATATCACCTAGTTAGCTTAGATTAGCGATTTGAGCAAACTAGTTATCTCAAGTTTGAGATTAAGCTTGGCGTAGGAACTTTCGGGTGGATCGTCTTTGTTTTGAGGAGGTCGTTGAGGTGCCGATGTTCCAAGGAGCCTACGAGGAGTGGAGGACAGAGATGAAGACCCGAAGGACATGGTTCTTGAGGTATAATCACTTCACATAGTAGTTTAGAACTTCTATGATTGTTGTTAGTTATCATTTAACTTCGATTCATGCGGTTAGTCGATGTTTAAGCAAAGAACAAGATCGTTTTTCATATTTCCGCCTCCCCGCAAGTCGTGGGGTGTTGCACATCGATTTACAATACTTGCTCCTGATAGGGATTTAGCCCTTCAGATAAAGCAAACAAAGTCCATTCTTTGTTGGTGTATAAGGATTCCATCTCAGATCGATAAGCATCCAGCCATTCTTATAGAGTCCTACTCCTGATGGCCAGCTCGAAACTAGTTGGGTCATCATCTCATGATGCAATCCTCGCTTCCACTGTCATAGAGAAAACCGAAGTATCTCTCAGGTGGGTGAGAAACCCTACTAGATCGGCGGAGAGGCTGAGGTTCGTTGGGAACTATTGAATCCTTTGGTTCTACCAAATCATCAGCTGCAGTTTGTATAGCTGGAACTCTTTCCAGTTCTACCTCATGACCAATAATTTCTTCACAAGAAATTCCCTTTCACAAAGGTGGCATGCTGAGAAACAAAACATCTTTTGTTCCTCGGTTTGGTAGAAGATATTCCCTTGCGAATGCTTGGGATATCCAACAAACTTCCACAGAACTGACTTTGCCTCGAGCTTGTCCGGATTTTGCTTTTAGACATAGGCCGGACAACCCCAAATCTTAACTTACTTAAGATATGGGCTCTTCCCATTTCATATCACATATGAAGTGGAAGGCAACTGATTTGATTGGAACCCTACTCAATAGGTGTGCAACTTTTCAAGTGCATAATCCGAAAAGAAAATAGGAAAATCAGTAGTACTCATCATAGAGCACACCATTGTAGGGTTCCTAGACAGTCATACAAGGTGTAATAAGGCATCAACCATGCCCGAATAAAAATTTAGACATGCCGAACAACCCAAAGCCGGGATCTTTGTTAGATTATTAGGGTTTAACATGCATGTAAACATCTTTACAACTAAGTGTGAGGGATTACAACCTTTTTAGTCCGCTCCTTCGCTTCATAAGCTCCGAGTAGAAGTCCCTTCGCCGCGATCCACGATCTCCCCGACTCAAGAGAGGCTCCACAACTCGAATGATCCATGCTAGCTTGTAGTGTTCCTTTTCTCCGATGATCTACCTCGACGTTTCTATAACTCAAGCTCTCTCACTCTAATGAGGTGAACACCATAATCTAATTGGCTAGATTAGATGAGGATGATGGAGTAGTATTTATGCTTTCTTTTTATATCAAATTCTCACACTTAAACATCACAAAATGAAAACCTAGTAAGCTTTCTCAAAGCTCAAGATTGAAGAAGAAGAAGAAAAAATGCATTAATCCTTTTGTGATGAATAATGAAATGATATATGATTAATAATGCAACCATGGTCAAGGATGACAAGGATAACTCTTGTAGTGAATTAACTAAGGCTAGGGTTTGGGTTGAGTTAAAGAATGAGTCATAAGAAAATATCAACCATAATATCTTTTTCATGACAAAAGAAATCCTTCTAGAAGTATCAAGAAAGAACTAACCCAAATCATACCCTAACCTTATTTAATCTCCACTAAATATGTTGCATTAGTAATCATATCATGTTACTATAATATATATCATATATATATTATATATTTGTAACAAAAGAAAATAATACAATTAACATATATCGCATATATATCAATGTATTACCCGGTGAGAAAATGAAATAATAAAGCGAGCCAATATTAGACAATGTAATGTAATATATCATATATATTATTATACATTAAATTATCGAATCAACACTTGATCCGACAATCCGGCTATATCGAATATAACCGACTAATATATCATGTACCGATTCATCGAATCAACACTTGATCCGATGACCCGGCTCATATCTAAATATCGCGAGAATATAATATGGTATCTCATATCGCATTATCCTCGGTCCTGCACATATCACATATGTGCTTCTACTCCGTTTTGCCTGAGTCAAGAAACCTCTGTGTAGGACTCTAAAGAATCGTCAATACGCCGGTAGCAGGTGATGATCATATCAAACACCCACAAGCTGCAAGCGGTCAGCTAAACGTAACAGCCACCCAGGTATTGTGCGATCAGAAGTGTAGGGTTGCTATGCGCGCGCACAAGGGTCTACGAGGCATCAACCATGCCTGATTAAAAATTTAGCCGTGCCGAACAACCCGAATACGGATCTTTAAACTAGAGATTAGGCGAAAACTAACATGTTAACAACTTTAACACTAAGTGAGAGGGATTATAACCTTTGTAGATCCGGTCCTTCACTTCATATGCTCCGTGTTGTGGTCCCTTCGCTGCGATCATCGGGTTCCGGACTCTCGAGAGGTTCCACGAAGAAAAAGATGCAACCTTTGCTTCCGATCTTCGATACTAAGATGATCTACCTTAAAGTTTCGTTAACACAAGCTAACACTCATGAAATGATGTGAACACCCTCATCTAAATGGCAAGGGAAGATGAGGATGATGAAGTAGGATTTTTTCTCTCTTTATTTATCTTTTTCTCACATTTATTCATCACTTTGGAAAAATCTAGAAAGCTTTTTCATGAAAGAATGAAGGAAGAAGAAGATGAATAATAATATGATAGAATCCTTTTGTGATGAACAATGATAGACTTTGATAAGGTTAGAAATGCAACAATGGTTCAAGTAACCATTGTAGAGAATTAACTAGGGTTAGGGTTTAGGGTTGAGTTAAAGAAATATCTTGCAAAATATCTTTTCCAAAACAAAAAAGAAAACCTTCTAGAAACATCTAGAAAGGTTTAACCCTAATCAAACCCTAACCATGTTTAATCTCTACTAAACATGTTGCATTAGTAATCATATCATGTTACAATATTATATATCACATATATAATATTTATCGTAACAAAATAAAATAATACATTTAACATATATCGCATATATATCAATGTATTACCCGAGTAAGAAAAAGAATCTTTTAGTAAGCAAATATTAGTTAATGTAATTTAATATATCATATATATTATTATACATTAAATTATCGAATCAACACTTGATCCGACAATCCGGCTATATCGCATATAACCGACTAATATATATCCGTACCGATTCATCGAATCAACACTTGATCCGATGACCCGGCTGATATCAAATATCGCGAGAATAGAATACGGTATCTCATATCGCATTATCCTCGGTCCCGCACATATCACATATGTGCTCCTACTCCGTTTTGCCTGAGTCAAGAAATCTCTGTGTAGGACTCTAAAGAATCGTCAATACGCCGGCAGTAGGTGATGATCATATCAAACACCCACAAGCTGCAAGCGGTCAGCTAAACGTAACAGCCACCCAGGTATTGAGCGCTCAGAAGATCAACAAGCAAGCCTGTACATTCTCCTGTGAATCCAAACAGTAACACTCCCGTACAGTCCGGTCTCGTCGTCTGATATGTCGCATATGTCGCCTAGGGGTGGTAAACGTCAGACCCTAGTAGCTCGATAAGTCGTGTCGATATGAGGTCTATAACAGTTTGAGAAACTACTGATAACACTTACCAGTAAATCTCAGCAACCCTGGCCAGGGATTTCCGGTTATAGCCAATCGAACACAGCACAACATCAATTCCCTATACCGGGAGAGACGAATCCCCTCCTATCGCTCATTGCCTCCATGTGATTCGGGACTGTACCCAAAAGCCACCTTTTTGCACGCCCTCTTGGACGTGGTATGATGGAAATCAAAGCACAGTGGGAATCACACAAGACTCTATGACGATCTCGGGTCAACAGACTACTCTGTACCAGTGTCACCGGAGAACTGCCATCTGACGTGAGGTATAATACCATCTGGGAGTTCTCGGCGAGTCCGTCCAGTGTACCCAGTCTCCACTGAGCACCCGTACACCATCCTTGATGTTAAACACCGATGGATATGTGATCATCCATCGCCCATCATATGGGTCAAGATGCGTATACGCTAGTCTACTCTGGTGCATCGATGCCTTGTTTCGATACACCCTTGACTAGGAACAATTATAGGATGTACTCGTCGACTACCGTGGCCCCACTAGTATGATCTCATCATAGTCCCAGTAGTTGAGTACATATCCTATGGGCTTTATCAACATGTAACATAGAGACAATCAGAGTACATGTTAAGATAAAGTACAACCAGATAGCATACTATCATGTCGAGCAAGAAAGTCCTCCCTATATATGTCCTAGCATCCACTACAATATACATCGTATATACAATAATGGCCTCTAGGGCATACATATAACTAACAATCTTCCACTTGCACTAGGGCCATCTGTTGTGGTATTGCATACCCAACAATTAGCTGCGGTTGAAGTATCTCATACTCAACCATCCCATAAAAGTCTCTACTGGGAAAAAGGCCTTTGTGAATGGATCCGCGCTGTCGTCCTCTGTGTCTGCTCTCCTAACCTCGATCTCCCTGGAGATCAACCATCTCCATGATCAGGTGATACTGCCTAAGAATTATATCTGGATGTCTGATGGGACGGTAGTTCCTTGGCATAAGCCACAACTCCATTGTCACACAATGGTAGGAACGAAGTTCATCTTATGAACTTATATATATATATCCAGACTGCCTCTTTGGTAGTATCCTTGGTAACGATGTATCTTGCCTTTAATCATCTAGTATGTCACGGTATCTAGCTTGGAACTCTTCCAACATACCGTCCCTCCACTGAGGGTAAAGACAATGCCTGCGACTGACATTCAGTCGTCCTTATCACCCTGGAACCTTTCCAGTGATTCTCTCCAGGATCGATTGATACCATCTCACTACAACTAGTGAGTATCCTAACATCCAATTAGAACTATCTCATAGATCCAAAACACAGGATTTAGGAGGTATCGCTTTGATCCTATATGGAGAATCGTTGTGATAAGCGGAGATTGACCGAGCGTAGCATAGGAAACTCCTTCCCTATCAAGAGTATGTCATCCACGTACTCTACGAGGATCACCACCATACTCCCTACTACCTTTTTGTATATACAAGGTTCATCTACCATTTTGATGAAGTCAAACTCTTTGACTACCACATCAAAACAGATGTTCCAACTCCGCGATGCCTGTTTTATCACATAAAACATCATGCACACGTTTCCGCTGCTCCTACTGTCTACGAAGCCCTTTGGCTGTGTACTTATAGACGCTATTTTCTAAAACATCATTTAGAAAAGCAGTCATGACACCCAACCGCCAGATATCGTAGTCATGGTATGTAGCCGTGACAAGTAGGATCTGGATCGACTTAAGCATAGCTTTGAAAGTCTCAACTTTTCTATGTACACCAAGTAATCTTCTCAAGATATACTCGCTCCTGATGGGGATTTAACCCTTCATATAAAGCAACCAAAGTCTATACTTTGTTGGTGTATAAGGATTCCATCTCAGATCGATAAGCATCCAGCCATTCTTACAGAGTCCCACTCCTGATGGCCAGCTCGAAACTAGTTGGGTCATCATTTCATGATGCAATCCTCGCTCCCACTGTCATAGAGAAACCGAAGTATCTCTCAGGTGGGTGAGGAACCCTACTAGATCGGCGGAGAGGCTGAGGTTCATTGGAAACTATTGAATCCTTTGGTTCTACCAAATCATCAGCTGCAGTTTGTATAGCTGGAACCTTTCCAGTTCTATATAACAGACCTTGCCTCGAGCTTGTCCGGATTTTGCCTTTTAGACATAGGCCGGACAACCCCAAATCTTAACTAACTTAAGATATGGGCTCTTCCCTTTCCATATCACATATGAAGTGGTAGGCATCTGATTTGATTTGAACCCTATTCAATAGGTATGCAGCTTCTCAAGTGCATAATTCCCAAAAGGAAATAGGAAACTCAGTAGTACTCATCATAGAGCGCACCATATCACATAGGGTGTTATTGCTCCGCCCCGATATACCATCGTGGTATGGTGTATACGGAGGAGTAATTGTCACGCCCCGCTTCCCTAAATACGGAATACGAGGGGTAGACAAGGCCAGCCATGCTCCTACGGTCAAGGAAAAGTCCTGCCGTAGTCACACTTCGGCTTCTAGTTTATCATGGTAAACAGTAAACGATGCGCAGGTAATGAGAAATGCAGTAGCTGAAAGATACAATAATGTAAACTGACCTGAAGTGGAACAAACGGATGTAACTAGGAACGGCAAGTCAGGAAGTCTGTGATACACTGGTCCAGGCTAAATCGTCTTCTCACACTGAGCATGCAAACTCAGGTCGTCAGAGCGACACAATAACAATAATTTTATATATGAAATCAAGTGACAGTTCTAACAGTGGTAATAGATGTGAATAACGGTAAAACAGCATGAATATGAATGTGCAGTAATCAATGCAGCGGAGCAGTAAAGCAATAGAACTATATGTCATGTATGTCAACACAGTATATAAGGAATATAAATGACAGTAACCCTATCAGTCTCTAAGTCTCACTGTACAGGTCAATAAGCCTATCGTCAGTCCAAGTGTGAGAGTCAACCACTCGCGAGTGTCCTCCACCCAAGGGTAGGACCCAAGGGCAAGGGACCACGGGCCCAACATGTAACGAGTGTATCACGGTGTATATATCACGTACCCTGTAAATCTCCATATAACTCCCTAAATATATAAGCCGGCAAGGGACTCCCGAGATTCTGTTGAACTCACACTTAAACTACCCCACACCCCGTAGTCTACATCAAACGCTAACCATCACCCTAAATACTAATCGATCCATGACAAGTCTGCGCGAGAACTGGAGGCAGGACCTCCATCAAGCACGTCCCGACTAATACCTAAGATAGATGGCAGTGTCGGATGCCTTATCTGTGACACCCATGCAAGCGCTTCCATAAGTGTCCCATACCACTTATAGTCACACGTACACGCATCCCACAGACGTCGACAATGCAAAAGAATAATAGGGTCACTGATTGTGTACAAGTACGTATCATTTTCACTTAATCACGAATACACGAACACTGACGTACTTGCCACAATCACCACTAAAATCTAATACTGGGTAAATGCACGATGTCACTAGGTTATCACTACAATGATATGGATATGATGTGATGCATGAACGGTATAAGAAGCACAATTAATGTGTCATAAAAAAAAAAACAGTCTATCACTTGCACGATTTATCATGAAACGTACGTATATAATTTAGCGAAACAATGAACAGGTAGTAAGTAGTATGTTCAGTTATCCATCCCTAGAATTTTATTTCAAGCCAATCGGGTTCCAGGATCATTAGTTATAACCATTTCATTTTAAGCGCTCGCGGCTGGAAATCCAATTTCAGAATCAGGAGTCCGTTTCACAACGCATTTTAATCCCAGTGGGGATCAGATTTTAGCGACACTACAGTTGGATGAATTCTAGGGTTTTCAGTAAGGTTTTCAACGCAACAAACGGATCTTCAATCGCGTCTGTACGTTAGGAGTTACAATCTGTTTAATATTAACATGTCAATTCTGATTCTGCTGGGACTGTTATGTGTCCCGATCTTCTAAATTACAATTTAAATATCAAACGGTAACGAAACAGAATGAAATCAATTGTGTTGTCTAGCTAACAGATTTATCTATAGTGAACAGCAGGGTTCCGCAACCTAAGAGTTAAGTAAATCCTGTGGTACCCATTACGTAACAGCTACCAATAACTGGAGTCGCTCTGGACTGCAGTCCAGAGTCGCACTCCGATCCTATTTTCATCATGGTTTAAGTACAGGAATGTCTGGAATCTAATACAGGGTTAAAGTCTGTCGAGTTAGCTTCGATTTGAGCCCTCGAACGCACCATTCTAATATGTATATGATTTGTGGTGAATTTAACGGTTCTCAGGTGCAACAGAATTACAGTTTTACGGTTAAACTTGGGGGCAGTTGTTTTAATCTTTAACAGTCGTATTTTCTAATGAAATTTGCACACATTAACCATCTCTACAAGAGCCAAAGTAATTTATCCAGTTCCGTCAAATTTGATAATGTTTTCCTAAGGGAACAAGCATCGAACAGATCCAGTACATAATAGTTTTAAACTTGTAACTTTGTAATCCATGTATTTAACGATTGTAACTTAGGTAAATAGCATGTAAGCAAGTAGAATACTTGCCTGGAGGCGTCTAGGCGATGCACGGCAGTGGTAAAGGCACAAACGCGCGACGGGCAAGCACCGCGACGGCTACGGCTTCGAGTGAGCCCGGGTCTGCTCTCGGGCAGTGGGGCTCGTCGGGGTGTCTGCGGTGGTCGAAGCTCTTTGATGGCGGGCTGTAGTGGGTTTGGGTGGCCGGTGATGGGTCGGCAACGGTTGTGGTTCAGGTTGGGTGAGAGGGATCAAGAGAGAGAGAAAAGTAGAGAGAGAGAGAGAGGGAAATTGCAGAGGAGAGAGAGAGAGGAGAGATGGGAACAGAGAGGGAGAGAGTGTGAGAAAGAGAGAGAGAAGTGTGAAAGGGAGAGAGAGGGGGGGAGAACAGTGAGAGAAAGAGAGGGTGAGAGAGAGAGCTGTGAGAGAGAGAGAGAAACAGAGAGTGAGAAAGAGAGAGAGAGAGAGAGAGATGGAAAACTGAGAGAGAGAGAGATCACAGACTGAGAGAGAGACAGTGAGAGAGAGGGGAAGGCAGAGAGACAGGGAGAGAGAGATGAGTGAGAAAGAGAGAAGGCAGAGAGAGAAGAAAGGGAGATCAGGAGAGGTATAGAGAGAGCTTGGGAGGGGGAGAACGAGAGGGTGCTCGGGGAGAAGGTTGCCGGTGATCGGTGACGAGGCGATGAGGATCTCAAGGAGAGGAGGTCGGAGGTATGGGGACTCGGGTGATCGGTGGTCGGTTCTTGGGTTGAGGTCGGGCATGCAGGTGAGGTGAGGTGCAGGGGAGTGGGTGCAGGCGAAGGCGCTCGGGGGCAGTAGAGGAAGAGAGGAGGAGGGGCGAGAAGAGAGAGCGAGTGGGTGAACGATGGTGGTGGAGGGCTGTCGTGGCGGTGGTGATGGAGGGAGGTGGCCGGAGTTTTCTCGCGAGAGAGAGGGGAGGTTTTAGATTGAGATGGAAAGGGGAGTATGCAGAGAAAGAGACGTGGGGAGAGAAATGAGACGAGGCGAGCATCGTGGGGTAACTGTTGCGACGTGGGCGCAGGCGGAGGAGGCGGCGGAGGAAACGCGCGCGAGGGATGAGGAGATAGCCGTTGGGAATTTTGAAAGAGATAAACAGTAGAGAGCGGGTTGGGTAAGGAAGCGGGCGGTGCGGGCAAAGTGGAGCGGGCCCGGGTTTAAGGGAGTGGGCCGGCTAAAAATAAGTGAAAAATTATTAAAATTTAGATGTGGGCTGGTGTAAGAGATTTGGGCCGGGAAAATTTAAAATAAACAAAACAAAATCAATAACATGAGGGGACCGGGCTGAGAAAAATGCTGGGCCAGGGAAGAAGGATTTTATGTTTAGAATTCTTGGGAAAATGAGTGTTGGGCTCGGGCTGGGTTCGCTGGAAAAGGAGTAAATTTATTTACGAAGAAAAATGGGCTGAAGGAAAGTAAGGAAAATGATGAGAATGAGCTTGGGTTTGGAAATAAATAAGGATAGGGAAAAATTTAGGGGAGAGGGGCCGGTTTGGAATTAGCAAATAAAAGATTCTGGGAAAAATGTAAAAATGGATAGATAATAAGGTTTTTAAACTAACTAAAATAGTTTTAAATGTAAACTAACAAACTTCTAAAAATACGGACATTGGCGTATAAAAGAAAACCGGGTATTACATCATACCGCCCTTACAAAAATTTCGTCCTCGAAATTTAAAGGAAACAATATAATAAGCGAAGAGTTATCATATCGAACACTAATACAAGCTGATTTACTTTAAATGGTTAAACAAAATCTGAAGATACTTATATATATATAAGAACCATATACGAAAGATAGATCTAATCAGTATAATATAGGAACACTATAAGAGCAACTACAAGTATACGAGGATATAGGTAACAATAACGAACAATAATGATCAAAGCGTATTCAATAAAAATGAAACCCAAACAGGGATACATACAAGTGTATTAAAGGTAGTACGACAGAAAGATAAATATAAGGTACAATCATTTATAATAGTAATCATAGGCACAAAACCCGAAAATAAAATAACGAGAATAAAGCAGTGAAAATTTATCGGTAGGTTAGAACATTTTAGGTAAGGTATCGATAAAATAGGTTTAAAATAATTTAGGAAACTTGTATAGTGAAAATATGAGACATGGAACAAAATATGCGCGGTATAAGGGTTGCGCTACTGAAAATGAGAATACTAATAATGTACTTAAAATACGTAAAACGGAGTAGTCAATAACACGTACTCTTTGATAAATTTAAAATAATGAAAACTAAATTTTGAATAATAATGTTCCTAAATACAATTAGGGTAAAAGGAAGAACACAAATAGGTATAGGGCTAGATAGGGTAATGATTATAAGGAAGTGCGGCTCAATCAGAAGGTTGAAGTGTGTCGGCTTTAGGCTGAAGATCAAGGAGATTGAGATAGGGTCAGCACAGGAACTAAGGGTGAGTAATAAAGGAATACAAGGTGAAGGTATAGGGAGGACAACGGTCGGTACGACCTATGAATCAAGATTTGAAGGGTTAGCGAACTCGAAATTCCACAAGATATGTTCTCCTCTCAGAAGGATCTCAAAGGGCACAGATGAATGACGAAGGGTGAACCTTTAAAAGATCGGGGTGTGATATTGCTTATTCTGAGTGAGGGTTAAGGCAATGTAAGGAGTAGGAGTGGACAGGTCTCAGTAGGAGGAATAATGGTATATGAGCAATAATCAAGTATTAAGTGAACCAATAATCAAAAAGGTTTACGAATTCCGAAGATTTATTTCACTCAAGAAAATTCGAAACAAGACATTCTCAAGGACGATAAGTGGCCCTAAACTATACATATTTTATTTGGCCAGAAAGACAACATCAAGAGAAATTCCGTGAGTCGCGGTTGTGGAGATTTAGCAGGTTGCGGTAGGCTCGTGCGCTCAGGTAGCGACGTCCATTTCCATAGCGCCTTGCGGGGGCCGCCATTGGGAGTTCTTCCACAGGAGGGTCCTGATCTTCTGGTCCTTCTTCCTCGGATGGAGCTTCTTCATCGAGGTCCGACTCCATCTGATTCCCTTCTTCTGGATTTTCTTCCACGTGATTTTCCTCAACGAGATTTTCTTCTACCGGGTCCTCATCGGGATCTTCTTCTATCTGGTCTTCCTCTACAGGGTTCTCTTCGGGATCTTCTCCCTCTTCATCAGAATTAGCTATCATGTCGAACACTGGGATGGCTGCTCCTTCGTCCCCTGAATCATTGTTTTCGAAGTTGACTTGGGGACCGTTGACTTCATCATCAGAACTCGTCAGTGTGTGATCTAAGGAAACGCATGACTGTATATCCTCGTCTAGATGCGGCGCTGCTCCAGGGTGGGCCATGGCCTGAAAAGAGAAGTCATGATTAGACGGTGGAATACATCAAGGAAAGCTCAGGGTACGAAACATAGGAAAATATGCGGTTGCAGGAACTAAAAGATCAAAATGAAATACTGTGATAATGAATAGGATTTTACATAGAGAAAGCATGAGAATGATATATATATATATATTATGATTCAAATTTCATTTCATTCAACTAAAAGTTCGACGGATACAAAGGTTCAAATGGAAGGAAATGTTCATAAAAGATGACAACATTATTATTGAAATTGGAAATCATAGAATTCTTCTTCGATTGCCAGAACGCTGCATCATCGTTACGCGAGTTGAATCCTGCGTTAGATTCGCCTTATTATCGAAGTCCGAACTACGCGGTAATCCTCACTTGGTAGAAGTGGGGAGTGTGGACGAGTTTCCTCCTTGTAGTTCTTTTCTTTCTGGGCAACCGTTGATGAGATGTTTGTCGGAACCACATATCAGACATTTCCCTTGGGCGCGGCGACAATCCCTCTGAAGGTGTCCTGGCCTCTTACAATATCCACAGCAAAGGTTCTTCTGATGCTTCTGTTGACGCTTCATTTTCTTCTCTTTTCCTCGTCCAATAGGGATCCCTTTATGATAGGAGACTCCCGCTGGTGCCTGATTCACCTGTCTTCTCAATCCTTCAGCTAATAAGTCGTTTGTCCGCTCCTGGGCTTCCTTCAAACCTTGTAGTACACTAAGGATCTCAACATTCTGATTCTGGGGAGCGGATAAAGATGAAAAGTCGTTGGAAGACATGATCCTGAAACAACAATTTCGAGAATGATATGAGTCACACGCTAAATGAATCAAAATATGATATGGATAGAACAAGGATTCAAGAATATCAGAGATGATGAATATCATTACAAGTGGAGAATCAACTGTATCAATTTAAGTCACTTGAATAGAGTACGGTAGTGCAATTGCCACTACGTACCCTTGTCAAGTCACCCGAAACCATAGTGAATGGATAGCTGAACGCACGATGTGAATATGAATCAAGAATGACAGTTTACAACCCAGACCGAAGGATGTCTTAGATTGCCAAAACTGTACACAGAAAACTGCAATCCCAATTGATGCAAAACCTGTCTCTGATACCAACTAAACCATGTCACGCCCCGCTTCCCTAAATACGGAATACGAGGGGTAGACAAGGCCAGCCATGCTCCTACGGTCAAGGAAAAGTCCTGCCGTAGTCACACTTCGGCTTCTAGTTTATCATGGTAAACAGTAAACGATGCGCAGGTAATGAGAAATGCAGTAACTGAAAGATACAATAATGTAAACTGACCTGAAGTGGAACAAACGCATGTAACTAGGAACGGCAAGTCAGGAAGTCTGTGATACACTGGTCCAGGCTAAATCGTCTTCTCACACTGAGCATGCAAACTCAGGTCGTCAGAGCGACACAATAACAATAATTTTATATATGAAATCAAGTGACAGTTCTAACAGTGGTAATAGATGTGAATAACGGTAAAACAGCATGAATATGAATGTGCAGTAATCAATGCAGCGGAGCAGTAAAGCAATAGAACTATATGTCATGTATGTCAACACAGTATATAAGGAATATAAATGACAGTAACCCTATCAGTCTCTAAGTCTCACTGTACAGGTCAATAAGCCTATCGTCAGTCCAAGTGTGAGAGTCAACCACTCGCGAGTGTCCTCCACCCAAGGGTAGGACCCAAGGGCAAGGGACCACGGGCCCAACATGTAACGAGTGTATCACGGTGTATATATCACGTACCCTGTAAATCTCCATATAACTCCCTAAATATATAAGCCGGCATGGGACTCCCGAGATTCTGTTGAACTCACACTTAAACTACCCCACACCCCGTAGTCTACATCAAACGCTAACCATCACCCTAAATACTAATCGATCCGTGACAAGTCTGCGCGAGAACTGGAGGCAGGACCTCCATCAAGCACGTCCCGACTAATACCTAAGATAGATGGCAGTGTCGGATGCCTTATCTGTGACACCCGTGCAAGCGCTTCCATAAGTGTCCCATACCACTTATAGTCACACGTACACGCATCCCACAGACGTCGACAATGCAAAAGAATAATAGGGTCACTGATTGTGTACAAGTACGTATCACTTTCACTTAATCACGAATACACGAACACTGACGTACTTGCCACAATCACCACTAAAATCTAATACTGGGTAAATGCACGATGTCACTAGGTTATCACTACAATGATATGGATATGATGTGATGCATGAACGGTATAAGAAGCACAATTAATGTGTCATAAAAAAAACAACAGTCTATCACTTGCACGATTTATCATGAAACGTACGTATATAATTTAGCGAAACAATGAACAGGTAGTAAGTAGTATGTTCAGTTATCCATCCCTAGAATTTTATTTCAAGCCAATCGGGTTCCAGGATCATTAGTTATAACCATTTCATTTTAAGCGCTCGCGGCTGGAAATCCAATTTCAGAATCAGGAGTCCGTTTCGCAACGCATTTTAATCCCAGTGAGGATCAGATTTTAGCGACGCTACAGTTGGATGAATTCTAGGGTTTTCAGTAAGGTTTTCAACGCAACAAACGGATCTTCAATCGCGTCTGTACGTTAGGAGTTACAATCTGTTTAATATTAACATGTCAATTCTGATTCTGCTGGGACTGTTATGTGTCCCGATCTTCTAAATTACAATTTAAATATCAAACGGTAACGAAACAGAATGAAATCAATTGTGTTGTCTAGCTAACAGATTTATCTATAGTGAACAGTGGGGTTCCGCAACCTAAGAGTTAAGTAAATCCTGTGGTACCCATTACATAACAGCTACCAATAACTGGAGTCGCTCTGGACTGCAGTCCAGAGTCGCACTCCGATCCTATTTTCATCATGGTTTAAGTACAGGAATGTCTGGAAACTAATACAGGGTTAAAGTATGTCGAGTTAGCTTCGATTTGAGCCCTCGAACGCACCATTCTAATATGTATATGATTTGTGGTGAATTTAACGGTTTTCAGGTGCAACAGAATTACAGTTTTACGGTTAAACTTGGGGGCAGTTGTTTTAATCTTTAACAGTCGTATTTTCTAATGAAATTTTCACACATTAACCATCTCTACAAGAGCCAAAGTAATTTATCCAGTTCCGTCAAATTTGATAATGTTTTCCTAAGGGAACAAGCATCGAACAAATCCAGTACATAATAGTTTTAAACTTGTAACTTTGTAATCCATGTATTTAACGATTGTAACTTAGGTAAATAGCATGTAAGCAAGTAGAATACTTGCCTGGAGGCGTCTAGGCGATGCACGGCAGTGGTAAAGGCACGAACGCGCGACGGGCAAGCACCGCGACGGCTACGGCTTCGAGTGAGCCCGGGTCTGTTCTCGGGCAGTGGGGCTCGTCGGGGTGTCTGCGGTGGTCGAAGCTCTTTGATGGCGGGCTGTAGTGGGTTTGGTTGGCCGGTGATGGGTCGGCAACGGTTGTGGTTCAGGTTGGGTGAGAGGGATCAAGAGAGAGAGAGAAAAGTAGAGAGAGAGGGAAATTGCAGAGGAGAGAGAGAGAGAGGAGAGATGGGAACAGAGAGGGAGAGAGAGTGAGAAAGAGAGAGAGAAGTTTGAAAGGGAGAGAGAGAGGGGGAGAACAGTGAGAGAAAGAGAGGGTGAGAGAGAGAGCTGTGAGAGAGAGAGAGAAACAGAGAGTGAGAAAGAGAGAGAGAGAGAGAGAGATGGAAAACTGAGAGAGAGAGAGATCACAGACTGAGAGAGAGACAGTGAGAGAGAGGGGAAGGCAGAGAGACAGAGAGAGAGAGATGAGTGAGAAAGAGAGAAGGCAGAGAGAGAAGAAAGGGAGATCAGGAGAGGTATAGAGAGAGCTTGGGGGTGGGGAGAACGAGAGGGTGCTCGGGGAGAAGGTTGCCGGTGATCGGAGACGAGGCGATGAGGATCTCGAAGAGAGGAGGTCGGAGGTATGGGGACTCGGGTGATCGGTGGTCGGTTTTTGGGTTGAGGTCGGGCATGCAGGTGAGGTGAGGTGCAGGGGAGTGGGTGCAGGCGAAGGCGCTCGGGGGCAGTGGAGGAAGAGAGGAGGAGGGGCGAGAAGAGAGAGCGAGTGGGTGAACGATGGTGGTGGAGGGCTGTCGTGGCGGTGGTGATGGAGGGAGGTGGCCGGAGTTTTCTCGCGAGAGAGAGGGGAGGTTTTAGATTGAGAGGGAAAGGGGAGTATGCAGAGAAAGAGACGTGGGGAGAGAAATGAGACGAGGCGAGCATCGTAGGGTAACTGTTGCGACGTGGGCGCAGGCGGAGGAGGCGGCGGAGGAAACGCGCGCGAGGGATGAGGAGATAGCCGTTGGGAATTTTGAAAGAGATAAACAGTAGAGAGCGGGTCGGGTAAGGAAGCGGGCGGTGCGGGCAAAGTGGAGCGGGCCCGGGTTTAAGGGAGTGGGCCGGCTAAAAATAAGTGAAAAATTATTAAAATTTATATGTGGGCTGGTGTAAGAGATTTGGGCCGGGAAAATTTAAAATAAACAAAACAAAATCAATAACATGAGGGGACCGGGCTGAGAAAAATGCTGGGCCAGGGAAAAAGGATTTTATGTTTAGAATTCTTGGGAAAATGAGTGTTGGGCTCGGGCTGGGTTCGCTGGAAAAGGAGTAAATTTATTTACGAAGAAAAATGGGCTGAAGGAAAGTAAGGAAAATGATGAGAATGAGCTTGGGTTTGGAAATAAATAAGGATAGGGAAAAATTTAGGGGAGAGGGGCCGGTTTGGAATTAGCAAATAAAAGATTCTGGGAAAAATGTAAAAATGGATAGATAATAAGGTTTTTAAACTAACTAAAATAGTTTTAAATGTAAACTAACAAACTTCTAAAAATACGGACATTGGCGTATAAAAGAAAACCGGGTATTACAGTAATGCTGAGAGAGAATCTCATTCTCCTTTAGAATAGTCCAGGATTTCCGTGCTCAAGTATTCTCCTCCTTGATCTCATCAAAGGACATAATACTTATACCCGTATTTTGGTCCTCTACTTCTAACTTATATTCTGTGAATATCTCAAAAGGTTCGGACTTGTGTTTCAGCAGGAACATATGTCTGAATCTTGAGAGATCATCAGAGAATGTAATGAAGTACAAAGAACCGGTCTTAGCATGTGTAGACAGGAGACTTTCATACATCAGCATGTATCAATCCCAAGAGTTCACTAACTCTTTCTCTGTTTCCAATAAACAGAGCTATGGTCATCTTATCTCTGTGACATGACCGGCAAGTTTCACAAGATGTAAATTCAAACTAATTTAAATATGCATCTATATGTAACTTGGCTAGTCGGGTCGCATTGATATGACCTAGTCTACAATACCTCAAGAAGGATTCATTCATCTCTGAACTCTTCCTCTCATGTGTATTCTGTATACTGAGAACTGTAGTTTGATTTAGAACGTCAATGCTTTTAGATAACGTGCCTGAACCGATCAACTCTTGATATAGGAAATGTTCAAAACATTATCCAACAATACAAAATTATATCACTTCTTTACTAATAAAGAAACTGATATGATGTTGTATATCAGGTTCGGTATCTAATAACATTCGTTCAGAATCAATGTATTCTAGTAATACAGGGTGATAGTGACCAACAGACTTGGCTGCAACACTTGCACCGTTTTCTGTCTCATGAAACTTATCAATCCGTTTTCAGTTCTCTACCTTTCTATAGCCCATGTAACAGATTACATATGCGGGATCCTGATCCGGTATCACATACCCAGGACGTAAAGGATACTGAGAAACAATTCTCTGTAATGAACACACCGGAAAATGACGCATCAACATGCACTTTCTTCGTTTGGGCGGCACGGGAAATCTGGTATTCCCCAATTTCCTGCTCTGTCTTATAACAATTATAAGCTGGAGCGGGACCAACGTTCCCCAGCTCAGTATAACAAGCGGGTTCGGTTAATATATCCGTTTTATTATCTTGATTAAGGCGTGATATAGTCGCTACCTGGAGAGAGAGAGAAGAAAACACTCAGCGTATGCTCTTGCAAGATTAGATTGGTTATCTAATATATCTAATCAGGATGTCTCCCACTATTTTAATCAAATCTTCCTTCAAACCCTAAAAGGAAAGATTAGCCGGGATTAATTACACGCTACAAGTTCGCCAATCTTTCAGCCAGGCCAGTGTCGGTACTTTGAGGGAGGTCCCCCGTGCTTTCGCACGAACCTAATTAAAGTAAACCTCGTTTTCCCAGAGGCGTAACCCCGTTAACACTTTTCTAGACACCTACTTGATCGGCTAATTGTAATGTGTAAAACTCTTTCAGGAGTAACTCTTACTTGCAGCGGGTATCGGGATCCAACTATCTCATAGAAGGTATGCAATCTCATTGCAAATTTTAACATTTGAAATTCCCAATAATATTTTGCCCCTAGCATCCTATGACCTTGACGAAAGCCAACAAACCATAGGCTACTAGTCAAGTCCAACCCGTCATTTCCCGATTGAATTAAACCCACCCGCACGACCCTTGACGAAAGCCAACAAAGTCGCACGACTACCCTAACTCAATCGCATCATATGCTAGCAGATAAGCATAAATAGCTACCGCACACTACGCCTTGACGAAAGCCAACAAACGCAGCACGAATACTATGAAGTACTTATCTGAAATGACGGAGGGCTACGACAGGTTTTTAAGAAAACCTTTTACGTAATGAACTTGATATCGTTGTAGAATCGAGTGATTTGAAATGGAGTGTTTTTGAGGCTTTTGTAGTTTTGCTAAAGGGGTCACTCCCGGTGAAGGGATCGTCGGCCCTTTCCTCATCGAATAAGGTGCAGGATATATCATATATACCACTGTGCAAAGCAGAAACTATAGAAGCAATCAAAAGACAAACCGAGTTTGTAGCATCTGCCAGTTATTGCTAAAGGAGTCACTCCCGGTGAAGGGATCTCGGTCCTTTCCTTATCGAATAAGGTGCTGGATGTTCTACAAGGAACACCGCTATGCAAAGCAAGAACTAGAGCTACCAGTTTTTAAAACAAGTTTCTACAACATCTTAGGTTTCTTTTAGTTTCATTAATCTCATTAATGAAGTCCCATTTTATTATGCTTCACAAGCATCACATTTGAAACGAAATCTGCAATATAACATATATCTCATATATATAATATAAACATTCGTCACAGGCAGTAATATGATCTCATCACAGAACATTGCAGCAGAAGAACATATATGAAATATTGGATATACTAGGACGCCCGTGTTTTCAATACGAGCCTGTATAAAACACGGATTCCACGGTCGCGATGAATAGCCAAACCCACATCCCTAGACCCCTACGAGAGCGGCAAGTAATACTGCCAATTCTAGGGTTAGGAGACCCGGTCTCGACCCCTCGAGATGGTCTCCCACTGGACCCTAGAACCCTGTTATTTGTGCTCCCCGCCTTGGGTCTACCTAATGCGGAAAAGTAAATAATATACACCGGTGACATCTTCCGCAACCTGGAAGTGCCCCAATAAAAGAATATTACATACAAATGAATTTTACATGAATGAAAAAGAAAAAACTCTCATCTCACATAAAACCCCCGGCTATTCAAACGCGACGATCCAATACAACATATCACAGCAACACATAATATCTCATCTCATCAACGTAAGCAAGTATGCGTATCCCGATTGTCGTTGATGTATAGCAACGAAGCCGGCGATACACCACATACTACGCTTACGGTCACAGAAAAGAAAGTGTAAAACTACAACAGTTGGAATCCGCAATCTCTTTAGACATCGCATGCCTAACCAAATGAATTCCTTAGACATCGCATGCCTAACAATTATAAACCCCGCATTTTAGTCTCTTTATCGAAAACTCTTTTCAATGTCAAGTCGGGGAATTCAACAAGATTCCCGATATTCTGATCGAATGCTCGTCGCAAACTTTAGTAGACGGCCGCACCCCCGATGCCTTCGACGAAGTGCACTAAGGCGGAACACCGCTGCCGCGAGCACCCGAATGGATGCTTTTGGCGACGTGGTTCTCCTACAGTCACTTGGTCGGGGCTATGGGGCGTGGCTGTCTATTAAGTTTACCCGGCGAGTATCCGCGTACACTACGTGATTGCAACAGACTTTTGATCACATCAAAATTCCGTGGCAACCGATCATCTGAGACTAAACTGCTATGTTTATAATATTCAAATCAGTTATCTCATAACTACCTGTGGATTCCAAATATTGTATCACATTCCAGATTAAATAGACAATGTTAAACATTCCGATCGAATAATCAAACACCCAAGTTTTCCCCAATATATCTCAACACTTGAAATTAGTTTAAAAACATCCATCACATGCCACAGTACCAATGGTCCAGCCGTAGAAGGGTCAAGCCAACGCCTCACATGTGGCACGCCGTACTGCCCCAAACCCAAAGGTTCAAAAGGCAGTTCAAGACGGTCACATAATCGAGTTAAGGTTTGTTGTCTTCTAGAGGGTCCACCGAGTTACTTGCACGACTTAGAACATTCTTAAACACGAGAAAAAATCCAACTTTTGAAAAATTTTCCGACAGGGGAAAAAGTGAGTTATTGATATCCGTTCGAACTTTTTAACAGTTTCTAAAAATTATCCGGACAAACTAAACAAAGTTAAATTATCCGATCGAATCAACGATTCCCCAATACAACCCTTGAAAACTCAACACTTGAGTGGAATTAAAATATTCCCAGAAAAAATTAACAAGAAAGGGCCTAAAAATAATTACATGAAATTTCAGGGACTAAGTCCAAATTTTGGCCGCGGAACCGCCGCAAAACCCATGGTTTCGCCGCGGTTCCGCGATCAAATTTTCGAGTTAGAGATCCGTACTTCACAGTAATTCTTAGTTTTTCCTGCTTAATTTTCTGAGAATTTTTAATTCAGAAAAAACCACATTTTTGAAAAATGTACAGAGAGGGTTCCGTGTCGGGGTTTCGGCGTACGATCGGACTTTAAACTTCATCTAGACTTCGTCTAAAGCTCTAGCTTGGCTCTGATACCACTGAAGGTTGCTATGCACGCGCACAAGGGTCTACGAGGCATCAACCATGCCCGATTAAAAATTTAGCCGTGCCGAACAACCCGAATACGGATCTTTAAACTAGAGATTAGGCGAAAACTAACATGTTAACAACTTTAACACTAAGTGAGAGGGATTACAACCTTTGTAGATCCGGTCCTTCACTTCATATGCTCCGTGTTGTGGTCCCTTCGCTGCGATCATCGGGTTCCGGACTCTCGAGAGGTTCCACGAAGAGAAATATGCAACCTTTGCTTCCGATCTTCGATACTAAGATGATCTACCTTGAAGTTTCGTTAACACAAGCTAACACTCATGAAATGATGTGAACACCCTCATCTAAATGGCAAGGAAAGATGAGGATGATGAAGTAGGATTTTTGCTCTCTTTATTTATCTTTTTCTCACATTTATTCATCACTTTGGAAAAATCTAGAAAGCTTTTTCATGAAAGAATGAAGGAAGAAGAAGATGAATAATAATATGATAGAATCCTTTTGTGATGAACAATGATAGACTTTGATAAGGTTAGAAATGCAACAATGGTTCAAGTAACCATTGTAGAGAATTAACTAGGGTTAGGGTTTAGGGTTGAGTTAAAGAAATATCTTGCAAAATATCTTTTCCAAAACAAAAAAGAAAACCTTCTAGAAACATCTAGAAAGGTTTAACCCTAATCAAACCCTAACCATGTTTAATCTCTACTAAACATGTTGCATTAGTAATCATATCATGTTACAATATTATATATCACATATATAATATTTATCGTAACAAAATAAAATAATACATTTAACATATATCGCATATATATCAATGTATTACCCGAGTGAGAAAAAGAATCTTTTAGTGAGCAAATATTAGTTAATGTAATTTAATATATCATATATATTATTATACATTAAATTATCGAATCAACACTTGATCCGACAATCCGGCTATATCGCATATAACCGACTAATATATATCCGTACCGATTCATCGAATCAACACTTGATCCGATGACCCGGCTGATATCAAATATCGCGAGAATAGAATACGGTATCTCATATCGCATTATCCTCGGTCCCGCACATATCACATATGTGCTCCTACTCCGTTTTGCCTGAGTCAAGAAACCTCTGTGTAGGACTCTAAAGAATCGTTAATACGCCGGCAGTAGGTAATGATCATATCAAACACCCACAAGCTGCAAGCGGTCAGCTAAACGTAACAGCCACCCAGGTATTGAGCGCTCAGAAGATCAACAAGCAAGCCTGTACATTCTCCTGTGAATCCAAACAGTAACACTCCCGTACAGTCCGGTCTCGTCGTCTGATATGTCGCATATCTCGCCTAGGAGTGGTAAACGTCAGACCCCAGTAGCTCGATAAGTCGTGTCGATATGAGGTCTATAACAGTTTGAGAAACTACTGATAACACTTACCAGTAAATCTCAGCAACCCTGGCCAGGGATTTCCGGTTATAGCCAATCGAACACAGCACAACATCAATTCCCTATACCGGGAGAGACGAATCCCCTCCTATCGCTCATTGCCTCCATGTGATTCGGGACTGTACCCAAAAGCCACCTTTTTGCATGCCCTCTTGGACGTGGTATGATGGAAATCAAAGCACAGTGGGAATCACACAAGACTCTATGACGATCTCGGGTCAACAGACTACTCTGTACCAGTGTCACCGGAGAACTGCCATCTGACGTGAGGTATAATACCATCTGGGAGTTCTCGGCGAGTCCGTCCAGTGTACCCAGTCTCCACTGAGCACCTGTACACCATCCTTGATGTTAAACACCGATGGATATGGGATCATCCATCGCCCATCATATGGGTCAAGATGCGTATACGCTAGTCTACTTTGGTGCATCGATGCCCTGTCTCGATACACCCTTGACTAGGAACAATTATAGGATGTACTCGTCGACTACCGTGGCCCCACTAGTATGATCTCATCATAGTCCCAGTAGTTGAGTACATATCCTAAGGGCTTTATCAACATGTAACATAGAGACAATCAGAGTACATGTTAAGATAAAGTACAACCAGATAGCATACTATCATGTCGAGCAAGAAAGTCCTCCCTATATATGTCCTAGCATCCACTACAATATACATCGTATATACAGTAATGGCCTCTAGGGCATACATATAACTAACAAGAAGATCAACAAGCTAGCCTGTATGTTCTCCTGTGAATCCAATCAGCAACACTCCCGTACAGTCCGGTCTCTTCGTCTGATATGTCGCATATCTAATCTAGGGGTGGTATACGTCAGACCCCAGTAACCGATAAGTCGTATCGATGTGAGGCTCATAACGGGTCGAGAAACTACTGATAACACTTACCAGTAAATCTCTATATCAGCCCTGGCCAGGGACTTCCAGTTATAGCCAATCGAACACAACACAACATAAACTCCCTGTACCAGGAGAGACGAATCCCCTCCTATCGCTCATTGCCTCCATGTGATTCAGGACTGCACCCAAAAGCCACCGTTTTGCATGCCCTCTTGGACGTGGTAAGATGGAAATCAAAGCACAGTGGGAATCACACAAGACTCTATAACGATCTCGGGTCTACAGACTACCCTGTACCAGTGTCGCCAGGGAACTGCCATCTGACGTGAGGTATAAAACCATCTGGGAGTTCTCGGCGAGTCCATCCAGTGTATCCAGTCTCCACTGAGCACCCGTACACCATCTCTGATGTCAAAACACCGATGGATATGGGATCATCCATCGACCATCATATGGGTCAAGATGCGTATACGCTAGTCTACTCTGGTGTATCGATGCCCTGTCTCGACACACCCTCGACTAGGAGCAGTTATAGGATGTACTCATCGACTACCGTAGCCCCACTAGTATGATCTGATCATAGTCCCAGTAGTCGAGTACAGATCCTAAGGGCTTTATCAACATGTGAGAGTAAGACAGTAAACTAATATAAGTCAACATGTTAAGATAAAGAGAAACCAAATAGCATACTATCATGACGAGCAAGAAAGTCCTCTCTATATATATCCAAGCATCCATTATAATATACATCATATGTACAACAATGGCCTCTAGGGCATATACATAACTAACAATCTCCCACTTGCACTAAGGCCAGCAGATTTAGTATCTCATACCTAGCATCCCGAATAATCTCTCAAACTGTATCTGGGGAATGGCCTTCGTGAGTGGATCCGCAGTGTT
Organism: Agapanthus africanus; assembly: GCA_030015575.1. Taxonomy (NCBI): domain Eukaryota; kingdom Viridiplantae; phylum Streptophyta; class Magnoliopsida; order Asparagales; family Amaryllidaceae; genus Agapanthus; species Agapanthus africanus. Next base: position 120,342,421 of record JASDDO010000001.1, read on the forward strand.
GTCCTTCGTATCTACTCTCCTGACCACGATCTCCCGGCGATCAACTATCTCCCTGATCAGGTTATACCGCCTCAGAATATGTCTGGACTTTTGATGGGACCTGGGTTCCTTGGCTAAAGCCACAGCTCCATTGTTATCACAATACAGAGGTATTGGATGCTCAATGGATGGAACCACACCAAGTTCACTAATGAACTTCTTTATCCAGACAGCCTCTTTGGCAGCATCGTTGGCAGCGATGTATTCAGCCTCCATCGTCGAGTCTGCAACGGTATCCTGTTTGGAACTCTTCCAACATACCGCCCCTCCATTGAAGGTAAAGACAAATCCCGAGTGCGACTTAGAGCCGTCCTTATCACTTTGGAAGCTGGAATCGGTAAAGGACTCCACCTGGAGTTCTCCATTACCATACACCAAGAACATCTCCTTAGTCCTTCGTAAGTACTTGAGAATGTTCTTCACAGCTATCCAGTGACTCTCTCCAGGATCTGCTTGATACTGACTCACTACACTTAGTGAGTATGCTACATCGGGTCTGGTACATAGCATCGCATACATGATAGAGCCTACTGCCGAAGCATAGGGTATCCCTTGAAGGGTTAGCCTAGCACCTCGTCAAGGGTTCGGTAGCATCACATATGCCATAATCAAAATTTTAGAAGTGCTAAGTTAACTCGACAAGAATCGAAACTAGAAGTTTTAGGGATTCATACAAATAAGCATCACATGCAAATGTGAAACTATCACTAAGAGTAGAGATTACAACCTTTGTAGATCTCCCTCGGTGACTCCTTGACACTATGAGAGTTTGGAACGGATCGATGGAAGCCTTCCTTGTCCATGATGATCCACCCGAAGTCCCTTTGCCCAAAGCTCCTTACCTTACTTGTTTCGCAAACGAAGTAGAGCAAACACCCTACACAAATCGGCTAGATGTGTGTAGTATGATAATGTGGTTTGTATTCAACAATTGAAACCCTTTCTTTTATCAACTTCACTCAAGAGAAAAGTCAAGAGAGGAAGAAGAAGATTATGGTGGCTAAGCTTGAGCTTTCTATCATATCACATATGATAACTTGTTTTCTTCACACCAATTTTTCATGCTTTGTGTGTATCTTTTGTGTGTCTTGTTTCATATCACATATGAAGCTATATATAGTGATGAGAAGGAATAATCATCATTATTCCATTCCCACTATAATTATTGGTGGAAATTCTTTTCCTAAAGAATTAAGCATGGGTGGAAATTCTTTTCATTAAGTTAAATAAAGCTTACCCACTAAAGAATAAAGGAGCATAAGTGGGTTTTCTTTACATTAACTTAAAATGATAAATATAAATAAAAGCTTCAATATAAGTCTTGCATTGCCACCATTCTTGTATCATCAACCATGATACTATGTATGTATGTATGTGTCCATACACATCATCATGTGCATGCATGCATGCATACAAAAGGATTTAATTAAAGAATTAATCTAAATGTAATTTGTTAAATCAACACTTGATTTAGCAAACCGGTCATATCACATACGATCCGACAAATAGAAAATGCCCGATTAATATACGTTATCACATAACCGTATTTAATCGGGTCCCGCGCATATCTCATATGCACACCATACCTTTTTGCCTGAGCCAGGAAACTTCATTGTGGGACTCTAAGACTCGTCAATACGCCGGCAGTAGATGATGATCATATCAAACATATACAAGCCGCAAGAGGTCAGCTAAACGTAACGGCCACCCGGGTATTGAAACGATCAGAAGAAAACCAGCGAAGCTGTAAAAACTCCCGTCGAGCCAACTGGCAACACTTACCGTACAGTCCGGTCTCTTCGTCAGATATGCTGCATATTGAGTTCAGGGATGGAATCGTCGACCCCAGTAACTCAATAAGTCATGCTGGTGTATGGCTCATAACAGATCGAGAAACTATTGATAACTCTTATCAGTAAATCTCATCAGCCCAGGCCAGGGACTTCATGTTATAGCCAATCGAGCATAGCACAACATCAACCCCCAATACCGGGAGAGACAAAACCCCTCCTATCGCTCATTGCCTCCATGCACCTCGAGACTGTACCCAAAGACCACCTGTTTGCACGACTCAGTAGAGCCGTGGTAGGGTGGAGATCAAAGTATAGTGGGAGGACACACAAGACTCTATGACGATCTCGGGTCTACAGACTAACCTGTACCAGTGTTCCCTGAGAACTGCTATCCGACGATAGATATAATACCACATAGGAGTTCTCGGCGAGTCCGTTCAGTGTACCCAGTCTCCACTAAGCACCCGCATACAATCTTTGGTGTCTCCTCACCAGATGGATATGGGATCATCCATCGCCCATCATATGGGACAAGAATGGTATACGCTAGTCTACTCTGGAATATCGATGCCCTGTCTCGATACACCCTCGACTAGGAACAATTCAAGGATATGCTTATAGACTACACATGCCCCACCAGTATGATCCGCATCATAATCACAGTAGTCAAGCAAATATCCTTTGGGCTTTATCAACATGTGTAAATGATCAAATCTACATGTCCAGATAAAGTAAACCAGATAGCATACTATCATGTTGAGCAAGAAAGTCATCTATCTCCATATATATATATGTCCAAGTTTCCACTATCCATATAATGGCCTTTAGGGCATACATATTACTAACAATCTCCCACTTGCACTAAGGCCAGTTATTGGCGTATCTCATACCCAACATTTCAAACAGTCGCTCATGCTGAGGCTGTGGAAGTGCCTTGGTGAGTGGATCCGCTGTGTTATCCTTTGTATCTACTCTCCGAATCTCGATCTCCTGGCGATCTACTATTTCCCGGATCAGATGATATTGCCTTAGGATGTGTCTGGACTTCTGATGGGACCTTGGTTCTTTGGCTAATGCTATAGCTCCATTATTATCACAATACAATGGTATTGGATCAACAATGGTTGGAACTACTCCTAGTTCCGCAATGAACTTCTTCATCCAGACGGCTTCCTTAGCAGCATCACTTGCAGCAATATACTCAGCTTCCATCGTGGAGTTTGCAACGGTGTCCTGTTTGGAACTCTTCCAACTAACCGCTCCTCCATTTAGGGTAAATACAAACCCAGAGATTGATTTGCTGTCATCCTTGTCACTTTGGAAGCTGGAATCGGTAAAGGCCTCCATCTGGAGATCCCCATTACCATACACCAAGAACAATTCTTTAGTCCTTCGTAAGTACTTAAGAATGTTCTTCACTGCTATCCAATGTTTCTCCCCTGGGTTGGATTGATACCTGCTTACTACAGCCAGTGCATAAGCCACATCAGGGCGAGTACACAACATCGCATACATTATAGATCCTACAGCTGAAGCGTAGGGTATAACGCTCATGCGAGCTCTCTCTTCATCAGTCTTCGGACAGAAGTCCTTGGAGAGAGTGATTCCATGACTAGCAGGTAAGGCACCACGCTTGGAATCTTCCATACTAAACCTCTTTAGAATGGTGTCTATGTACTTTGATTGGGACAGTCCCAATAACCTCTTGGATCTATCTCTATAGATCCTAATGCCCAAAATGCGCGAGGCATCACCCAGGTCCTTCATGGAGAACCTTTGTGATAAGAATAGTTTGACCGATTGTAGAATAGGAATATCATTTCCTATCAGGAGAATGTCATCTACGTACAATACGAGGAATGTGACAGTACTCCCTACAATCTTCTTATAAATACATGGTTCATCTTCATTTCTGATAAAATCAAACTCTTTGATTGTATCATCAAAGCAGATGTTCCAGCTCCTTGAGGCCTGCTTTAATCCATAAATGGATTTAAGCAATCTACATGCTTTCCCGCTGCTCCCACTATCAATGAAGCCCTCTGGCTGATCCATAAAAACGCATTCTTCCAAATCACCATTTAGAAATGCAGTTTTCACGTCCATCTGCCATATTTCATAATCATAGTGAGCAGCAATAGCAAGTAGGATCCTAATGGATTTAAGCATTGCTACTGGAGAGAAAGTTTCATCATAGTCCAAGCCTGGTCTTTGACGAAAACCTTTCGCTACAAGCCTTGCTTTATAGGTCTCCACCTGTCCATCTACACCAATCTTTCTCTTAAAGATCCATTTGCACCCAACGGGTTTTATCCCAGGAGGCGCAACGTCCAAAGTCCATACTTTGTTGGTGTACATTGACTCCATTTCGGATCTCATTGCTTCCAGCCATTTCACTGAGTCACCACTCGTGATAGCTTGCTGAAAACTAGTAGGGTCATCATCATCCATGATGCAATCTTCTCTATCACCATCTATGAGAAATCCATAGTATCTCTCTGGTGGGCGAGAAGTTCTACTAGACCTCCTGAGCGGCTGAGGTTCTTGAAGTTCTACTGCAACATCAGTTTCAACCAATTCCTCCTGAGTAATTTGTGTCTCTAGAATCTCTTCTAGTTCTACCACATTGCCATTAGTACTTTCCGTAAAGATCTCATTTTCCAAAAATGTGGCATGCTGAGCAACAAACACCTTTTGTTCCTCTTTGTGGTAGAATAGATATCCATACGAATGTTTTGGATACCCCACAAACTTATCATGACCGATCGTGTCTCGAGTTTGTCTGGATTCTGCTTTTTAACAAAAGCTGGACAACCCCAAATCCTAAACCTTTTAAGAGATGGTCTCTTTGCATTCCACATCTCATATGGAGTGGTAGATACGGTCTTGGTTGGAACCCTGTTCAATAGATACATTGCTGTCTCCAATGCATGTCCCCAAAAAGAAAGCGGTAACTCAGCATCACACATCATGGATCGTACCATATCCAATAGGGTACGATTCCTCCATTCTGACACACCATTGTGCTGCGGTGTGTAAGGAGGAGTGAGCTGAGAGAGAATCCCATTCTCTTTTAAGAAGTCTAGAAACTCTGTACTTAAATATTCTCCATCTCGATCCGATCGAAGTTTCTTGATGCTCAAGCCTGTTTGCTTCTCTACTTCAAGTTTATACTCTTTGAATTTCTCAAAGGCTTCGGATTTGTGCTTTATCAAAAACACGTGTCCGAATCTTGAGAAATCATCAGTAAAAGTGATGAAGTATGAAAAACCACCTCTTGCATGTGTAGACATTGGTCCGCATACATCACTATGTATGAGGCTTAAGAGTTCACCAGCTCTCTCTCCGTGTCCACTAAACGGAGTTTTGGTCATTTTACCTTTGATATAAGACTGGCAAGTCGCATAAGATTTATATTCAAACGGATTTAAATATCCATCTTTATGTAGCTTGTTTAGTCTTGTTTCATTAATATGACCAAGTCTACAATGCCAAAGAAAAGCTTCATTTATATCTGAAAACTTTCTTTTACTAGTATGTTGTATATTGAAAACTGTGTGTTGGTTCAGGACGTATATACCGTTATTTAATGTACCATACCCAATCAACTCTTGATTCAGGTTAATGTTCATAACATTATTTTGCAATATAAAATGATATCCTTCATTGTCCAACAAAGAAACGGATATTATGTTACACAGCATACTTGGTACTAAATAACACGGGTTCAAAACCAAAATATTTCCTGAAGGCAACCCTAGATGATACTCTCCCACGGATACAGCACGTATATTTGAACCATTTCCAACCCGCAGAGTATGATCTCCTATCTTTAAAACTCTACTATTTCTCAATCCCTGCATACAATTGCAGATGTGAGAACCAGAACCGGTATCCAATACCCAGGATGCAGAGTTTAAAGAAAAACAGTTTTCGGTTACAAACACACCTGAAGTGGAAGCATCAGCATGCTTCTTCTTCTTGAGATCAGCAAGATATTCAGCATAGTTGCGTTTCCAATGTCCTGACTTTTTACAGTAAAAACATTCTCCTTTCCTGCTTCCCACAGCCCCGGCTTTGTCTTTCCCCTTTGCTTTTCTAACTCCACCTTTCTGTTTGATGGACTTCTTCTTTTTCTTTCCCTTGGCCTTAGCTTTTGGGAATGAAGAGGAAGATGGCCCAGCAAGCAGAGCGGGAGTCCTTGCCGTTTTCAACGTGTTCTCTGCACTTCTCAACATATTGAGAAGTTCAGGCAATGATTTCTCCAAATCATTCATATTGAAATTTACTATGAACGGAGCAAAGGCAGGGGGGAGAGACTGTAGAACAATATCCGTATATTGCTCATTATCCATAGTCCATCCCAGTTCCTCAAGTTCTTCAATAAGACCAATCATTTTCAAAACATGGTCTCCAACTGATGCACCAGGGGCCATTCGCATCTGAAACAGCTTTCTAGATGCCTCGTATCTCAAAGTACGAGATTGCTCTTCATACAACTCCTTTGTGTGAAGAAAGATGGATTGCACATCCATATTCTCGTGTTGCTTCTGATGGACATTGTCCATAGAAGCGAGCGCGAGGCACTTGGCCGTGTTGCAGTCATTTTCCTAAGTTTTTCGGATCTCCCTATCCGAGACAGATGATTCAGGTCCTGGGACGGGTGGGGCTTCAGTATTGAGGACATATGATACCTTATCATATGAAAGTGCAATGTTTAAGTTCCTCAACCATTCTTTATAATTTGGTCCTGTCAGTTTATTTTTCTCAAGTAGAAGCTTAAGTCCTGACATCTGTAACTGCCATTCGGAGAGAGAAAAGGATACACTTAGCGAAATGCTCTTGCAAAGAATTAGATTGGTTATTATTTTATCTAATCGATGTCTCCCACTGCTTTTATCAAATTTTCTTTCAAAACCTGAAAAGAAAACTAGCCAGGAATAATTACATTCTACAGTTTCGCTAACCGGTCAGTCTATCTAGACACCCACTGGATTAGCTAATTGTAAAGTGCAAAACTCTCCTGGAAGTAACACTTACTCACAGTGAGATCGAGATCCAACTATCATATAGATGGTATGCAATCTCATTGCAAATTTCAACTCTTGAAATTCCCGATATGGTTTTTACCCCTAGTCACTTATGACCTTGGCTATGGTCTACATATCATAAGTACTAGTCAAATTCTACCCGTCATTTCGTGATTAACTAGACCCACCCATATGACCCTTGACTATGATCAACATAATCACATGAATGTCCTAACTAATCGCATCATATGCTTTGTAGGAAGACATCACTTAGCTACCATACACTACGCCTTGACTATAATCAACATACGCAGCACGAATACTAAGTACTCTGCTTCCTAAAATGACAGAGGGTTGCGGATGATTTTTAAGAAAACCTTTAACGCTTTGAACTTGATCTCGTTGTAGAATCAAAACAGTTAAGAAAAGGAGTGGCTTAAGCTCCGCATCCTTTTGAAACTTGCATTTTCATAAAAAGCCGAGTTTGTTTCAAATCTGATTCTACAACATCATTAGGTTTCTTTTCTTTACATTAATCTCATTAATGTGATCCCATCATTTAAGTTCCTAAGCCATCACAGAATAGAACGTATACTTATACCATCCGCATTCGCCACAGTGTCCCGTTATGCACCGTTAGGTTACTTAACTAACGGCATAGCGGGGCGGGACTAGCGCGGGTGTAAAATATAAGCAACGTTTATTATATATCATATATATAATAATAATCCATTCGTCTCAGATACTAAGTAATCACATTACAGAATATCAACAGCAGAAGCATATAAAAGGATATCTAGGATGTCCGTATTTTGTATCGAGCCAACAATAGAAAATACGGATTCCACGGTCGCGATGAATAGCCAAGCCCACACCCCTAGACCCCTACGAGAGCGGCAAGTGATCCTGCCAATTCTAGAGTTTAGAAGACCCGGTCTCGACTCCTCGAGATGGCCTCCCACTGAACCCTAGAACCCGGTCACTTGTGCTCCCCTCCTTGGGTCTATCCTAATGCGGAAAAGTAAATAATATACAATTGATTTATACATGAATGAAAATAAAACTCTCATCTTAAATAAAAACCCCCGGCTATTCATTCGCGACAATCCTACTCATCATATCTCAGCAACACATAATATCTTATATCATCAATGTAAGTAAGTATGCGTATCCCGATTGTCGTTGACGTATAGCAACGAAAACGGCGATACACCACATACTACACTTACGGTCGCAGAAAATAAAATGAAAAACTACAACATTTGGAATCCACAATCACTTTAGACATCATAAATTCGAAATATCACATACTTCGTATTTCATGCCTAACTATATGAATTCCATATATTGTATCACATTTCAGATAAATAGACAATGTTAAACTTTTGGATCGAATAAACAAACACCCTAGATTTCCCTAATTGCACAACACTTGAGTCGAGTTCAAAAATTTCTAGAACATGTCACAGCCCCTTATGGACCAACCGTAGAAGGGTCAAACCAACGCCTCACATGTGGCAACGCTAAACTACCACAAACCCTAAGGTTCAGTGATAGTTTTGACGGTCACATAATCGAGTTAAGGTTATGTTCTTCTAGAGTGTCCACAGATACGCTTGCATGTTTTTTGAAAGTTTCGAATTCGGGAAAAATCCAACACTTGGAATTTTTCCAAATCGGGAAAAAATGTGTTTCTAATATTCGTTCAAATATTTTAACACGTTCTAAAAAATCTGAAAATCTGAACGACGTTAAACTTTCCGATCGAATCACCAAAAACAATTTATCTCCAGAAAACTCAACACTTGAGTAAGTTTAAAATATCTCAGAGGCATGTACTATTACATACGGGTCTACTGTAGAAAACACTGTTCCTAATTCCCTATTATGGCCGCGGAACCGCCGCAAATACCATGGTTTGGCCGCGGTTCCGCGGCACTTTAGAGAGATCACTGAAAATTTTTTATACAGTAATTCATAGAAAAGCCTGCTGAATTTTTTAAGAATTTTTAATTTGGAAAAATCCAATTTTCAAAAAATTTCCAGAGAGCGGTCCAAATTGGTGTTTCGTGGTTCGATCGGACTTTTAACATCGCCTACGCATCGCCTAAAGCTCTAGCTTGGCTCTGATACCACTGAAGGGTTAACCTAGCACCTCGTCAAGGGTTCGGTAGCATCATATATGCCATAATCAAAATTTTAGAGATGGTAAGTTAACTCGACAAGAATCGAAACTAGAAGTTTTAGGGATTCATACAAATAAGCATCACATGCAAATGTAAAACTATCACTAAGAGTAGAGATTACAACCTTTGTAGATCTCCCTCGGTGACTCCTTGACACAATGAGAGTTTGGAACGGATCGATGGAAGCCTTCCTTGTCCACGATGATCCACCCGAAGTCCCTTTGCCCAAAGCTCCTTACCTTACTTGTTTCGCAAACGAAGTAGAGCAAACACCCTACACAAATCGGCTAGATGTGTGTAGTATGATAATGTGGTTTGTATTCAACAATTGAAACCCTTTCTTTTATCAACTTCACTCAAGAGAAAAGTCAAGAGAGGAAGAAGAAGATTATGGTGGCTAAGCTTGAGCTTTCTATCATATCACATATGATAACTTGTTTTCTTCACACCAATTTTTCATGCTTTGTGTGTATCTTTTGTGTGTCTTGTTTCATATCACATATGAAGCTATATATAGTGATGAGAAGGAATAATCATCATTATTCCATTCCCACTATAATTATGGGTGGAAATTCTTTTCCTAAAGAATTAAGCATGGGTGGAAATTCTTTTCATTAAGTTAAATAAAGCTTACCCACTAAAGAATAAAGGAGCATAAGTGGGTTTTCTTTACATTAACTTAAAATGATAAATATAAATAAAAGCTTCAATATAAGTCTTGCATTGCCACCATTCTTGTATCATCAACCATGATACTATGTATGTATGTATGTGTCCATGCACATCATCATGTGCATGCATGCATGCATGCATACAAAAGGATTTAATTAAAGAATTAATCTAAATGTAATTTGTTAAATCAACACTTGATTTAGCAAACCGGTCATATCACATACGATCCGACAAATAGAAAATGCCCGATTAATATACGTTATCACATAACCGTATTTAATCGGGTCCCGCGCATATCTCATATGCACACCACACCTTTTTGCCTGAGCCAGGAAACTTCATTGTGGGACTCTAAGACTCGTCAATACGCCGGCAGTAGATGATGATCATATCAAACATATACAAGCCGCAAGAGGTCAGCTAAACGTAACGGCCACCCGGGTATTGAAACGATCAGAAGAAAACCAGCGAAGCTGTAAAAACTCCCGTCGAGCCAACTGGCAACACTTACCGTACAGTCCGGTCTCTTCGTCAGATATGCTGCATATTGAGTCCAGGGATGGAATCGTCGACCCCAGTAACTCAATAAGTCATGCTGGTGTATGGCTCATAACAGATTGAGAAACTATTGATAACTCTTATCAGTAAATCTCAGCAGCCCTGGCCAGGGACTTCATGTTATAGCCAATCGAGCATAGCACAACATCAACCCCCAATACCGGGAGAGACAAAACCCCTCCTATCGCTCATTGCCTCCATGCACCTCGAGACTGTACCCAAAGACCACCTGTTTGCACGACTCAGTAGAGCCGTGGTAGGGTGGAGATCAAAGTATAGTGGGAGGACACACAAGACTCTATGACGATCTCGGGTCTACAGACTAACCTGTACCAGTGTTCCCTGAGAACTGCTATCCGACGATAGATATAATACCACATAGGAGTTCTCGGCGAGTCCGTTCAGTGTACCCAGTCTCCACTAAGCACCCGCATACAATCTTTGGTGTCTCCTCACCAGATGGATATGGGATCATCCATCGCCCATCATATGGGACAAGAATGGTATACGCTAGTCTACTCTGGAATATCGATGCCCTGTCTCGATACACCCTCGACTAGGAACAATTCAAGGATATGCTTATAGACTACACGTGCCCCACCAGTATGATCCGCATCATAATCACAGTAGTCAAGCAAATATCCTTTGGGCTTTATCAACATGTGTAAATGATCAAATCTACATGTCCAGATAAAGTAAACCAGATAGCGTACTATCATGTTGAGCAAGAAAGTCATCTATCTCCATATATATATATGTCCAAGTTTCCACTATCCATATAATGGCCTTTAGGGCATACATATTACTAACATCCCTTGCATGCGAGCTCTCTCCAAATCAGTCTTGGGAGACATCTCTTTGGAGAGAGTGAGTCCAGAGATCGTGGGTTGGTTCCCACGCTTGGATTCTTCCATACTAAACCTCTTTAGTATGGTGTCAATGTACCTGGATTGGGACAATCCCAGTATCCGTTTAGATCTATCTCTATAGATCATGATTCCCAATATGCAGGAGGCATCACCTAGATCTTTCATTGAGAATCTTTGTGATAAGAAGAGCTTGACTGATTGCAGCATAGGAACATCATTTCCTATCAAGAGTATGTCATCCACGTACAATACGAGGAATACAACCTTACTCTCTGCAACCTTCTTATAAATACAAGGTTCATCTATATTTTTGATGAAGTCAAACTCTTTGACTACAACATCAAAACAGATGTTCCAACTCCGCGATGCTTGCTTTAACCCATAAATGGATTTAAGCAGCTTGCACACTTTTCCGCTGCTCCCACTATCTACGAAGCCCTCTGGCTGAGTCATGTACACGCACTCTTCTAAATCACCGTTTAGAAAGGCGGTCTTAACATCCATTTTCCAGATTTCGTAGTAATGGTATGCAGCAATGGCAAGTAAGATCCGAATGGACTTAAGCATAGCCACTGGAGAAATGGTTTCGTCATAATCCACACCTGGTCGTTGACGGAAACCCTTTGCAACAAGTCTAGCTTTGAAAGTCTCAACTTTTCCATCTACACCAATTTTCTTTTTAAATATCCACTTGCTCCCAATGGGTTTTACCCCTTCAGGAGCATTTTCCAAAGTCCATATTTTGTTGGTGTACATGGATTCCATCTCAGATCGCATTGCATCCAGCCATTTCACAGAGTCACCACTCGTGATGTCCTGCTTGAAACTAGTCGGGTCATCATCTTCCATGATGCAATCCTCGCTTCCAACATCAATGAGAAAACCGTAGTATCTCTCAGGTGGATGAGAAACCCTACTAGATCGGCGGAGAGGCTGGGGTTCGTCGGGTATTACTGAATCCTATTGTTCCACTAAATCATCTGTTGTAGTTTGTTCTGCTGGAACTTCTTCCAGTTCTACCTCAGAGCCACTAATCTCTTTTGCAAGAAATTCCTTTTCTAAAAAGGTGGCATGTTGAGCAACAAACAACCTTTGTTCCTCACTGTGGTAGAAAATATACTCTCGCGAATGCTTGAGATATCCAATAAACTTACATAAAACAGACCTTGCCTCGAGTTTGTTTGGTTTTTGTCTTTTGACATAGGCCGGGCAACCCCATATCTTAACAAAATTAAGATATGGTCTCTTCCCTTCCCATATCTCATATGGGGTGGTAGGCACAGATTTGGTAGGAACTTTATTCAGTATGTATGCCGCTGTTTCAAGCGCATACCCCCAGAAGGAAATAGACAACTCAGCATTGCTCATCATAGAGCGCACCATATCTAATAGGGTGCGATTCCTCCGCTTCGATACACCGTTGTGCTGTGGTGTATAAGGAGGAGTAAGCTGAGAGAGAATCCCATTCTCTTTTAGATAATCTAGGAACTCATTTCTTAAGTATTCACCTTCTCGATCAGATCGAAGAATCTTAATACTTTTGCCCGTTTGGTTCTCTACTTCGTGCTTATATTCTCTGAATTTCTCAAAAGCTTCAGACTTGTGTTTCATTAGGAACACATGTCTGAATCTTGAGAGATCGTCAGTGAATGTAATGAAGTAGGAAGAACCGTTCCTGGCATACGTAGACATAGGACCGCATACATCACTATATACCAGTCCTAAGAGTTCCGCAACTCTTTCTCCGTGTCCACTAAACGGAGTTTTGGTCATTTTTCCTTTGAGACATAAATGGCAAGTATCATAAGATGATAATTCGAACGGATTCAAATATCCATCCTTATGTAACTTAGCCAGTCGTGTCTCATTGATATGACCAAGTCTACAATGCCACAAGAAGGATTCGTTCATTTCTGAACTTTTCCTCTTGTGTGTGTTTTGTATATTAAGGACTGTATTTTGATTGAGAATGAATATGCCATTATGTAACGAGCCTGATCCAATCAACTTTTGATCTAGGAATATGTTCATAACATTATCTTTTACTATAAAATTATATCCTTCTTTACTTAATAAAGAAACTGATATAATGTTGCACATCATGTTCGGTATATAATAGCACTCATTCAGAATCAGTGTATTACGACTTGGTAATACTAGGTGATATTCGCCAACTGCTTTGGCTGCAATACTTGCACCATTCCCTACTTGAACGGAAAGATCACCTTTTCCCAGTTCTCTACCTTTACGTAGCCCATGTAACAATTTACATATGTGGGATCCTGATCCGGTATCTAATACCCATGACGTAGGGTGAACTGAGAAACAGTTCTCAATAACTAACACACCCGAAGAAGATGCATCAGCATGCATGTTCTTTGTTTGGGCGGCGTGAGAATCCAGATATTCTCCTGTTTCCTGTTCAGTCTTATAACTCTTATAAGAAAGAACGGGGCCAACGATCCCTTGCTCGAAATAATAAGTGGGTTCAGTCAATACATCCATATTATTATCTTGATTATGGCCTGACATGGTCGCTACCTGGAGAGAGAGAGAAGAAAACACTTTAGCGTATGCTGTTGCAAGATTAGATTGGTTATTATCTTATCTAATCAGGATGTCTCCCACTGTTTTTATCAAATCTTCCTCCAAACCCTAAAAGGTAAGATTAGCCGGGATTAATTACACCCTACAATTTCATCAATCTTTCAGCCAGATCAGTGTCGGTACTTGAGGGAGGTTCCCCGTGCTTTCGCACGGACCTAATTAAAATAAACCTCGTTTTCCCAGAGGCATAACCCCGTTAACACCTTTCTAGACACCTACTTGATCGGCTAATTGTCCTGTGTAAAACTCTCCCAGGAGTAACTCTTACTCGCAGTGGGTATCGGGATCCAACTATCTCATAGGAGGTATGCAATCTCATTGCAAATTTCAACACTTGAAATTCCCGATAATATTTTGCCCCTAGCGTCCTATGACCTTGACGGAGGTCAACAAACCATAGGCTACTAGTCAAGTTCAACCCGTCATTTCCCGATTGAATTAAACCCACCCGCACGACCCTTGACGGAGGTCAACAAGGCCGTACGACTACCCTAATCCAATCTGCATCATATGCATAAATAGATAAATACTAGTCAGCTACCGGACACTACGCCTTGACGGAGATCAACAAACGTAGCACGAAAACTAAGTAGGACTTATCTGAAATGACGGAAGGCTACGTCAGGTTTTTCTGAAAACCTATTGCGTAATGAACTTGATATCGTTGTAGAAACAAGTGATTTTTGAAAAGGAGTGTTTTTGAGGCTTTTCTAGTTTCGCTAAAAAGGTCACTCCCGGTGAAGGGATCTCGGCTCTTTCCCCATCGAATAAGGTGCATGATATATCGTATATACCGCTGTGCAAAGCAAGAACTATATAAGCTGTCAAAAACTAAACCGCGAGTTTGTAGCATCTGCTAGTTTCGCTAAAGAGGTCACTCCCGGTGAAGGGATCTCGGCTCTTTCCTCATCGAATAAGGTGCAGGGTATATCATATATACCGCTATGCAAAGCAAAACTGTAGGTACCCTTTTTAAAAAGGTTTGATTCTACAACTTCTTTTAGGTCTCTTTTCTTTTATTAATCTCATTAATAAATCCCATCAGCTTATGCTTCCTAAGCATCACAGAAGAAACGAAAGCAGTAATATTTATATATCAGCATATATATATATAGTATAAGCATTCGTCTCAGGCAGTAATATGATCTCATCACAGAACATTGCAGCAGAAGAACATATATGAAATATTGGATATACTAGGATGTCCGTGTTTTTAATACGAGCCGGTATAAAACACGGATTCCACGGTCGTGATGAATAGCCAAACCCACATCCCTAGACCCCTACGAGAGCGGCAAGTAACACTGTCAATTCTAGGGTTAGGAGACCCGGTCTCGACTCCTCGAGATGGCCTCCCACTGGACCCTAGAACCCGGTTACTTGTGCTCCCCTCCTTGGGTCTACCTAATGCGGAAAAGTAAATAATATACACTGGTGACATCAACCTCATCCCGGAAGTGCCCCAATAAAATAATATTACATACAAATGAATTTTACATGAATGAAAATAAAAACCCTCATCTCACATAAAACCCCCGGCTATTCAGAACACGACGATCCAATATAACATATCACAGCAACACATAATATCTCATATCATCAACGTAAGTAAGTATTCATACACTGATCGTCGTTGATGTATAGCAACGAAAACCGGCAATACAACTACATACTACACTTACGGTCACAGAAAAGAAATTGTAAAACTACAACATTTGGAATCGATAATCACTTTAGACATCATAAATCCGAAATATCACATATTTCGCATTTCATGCCTAACTATATGAATTCCACATATTGTATCACATTCCAGATAAATACACAGTATTAAACTTTCCGATCGGATAATCAACTACCCAAGATTTCATAAATAGCTCAACACTTGAGCGGAGTTCAAATAATCCCAGAATATGTCACAGTACCGATGGTCCAGCCGTAGAAGGGTCAAGTCAACGCCTCACACGTGGCACGCCGTACTGCCCCAAACCCTAAGGTTTAGAGGCGGTTCAGACGGTCACATAATCGAGTTAAGGTTTGTGTTCTTCTAGAGGGACCACCGCGTTACTTGTACGTTTTTCCGAAAGATTTAAACCCAAGAAAAATTCAACACTTGAAAGTTTTTCGTGCCGGGAAAAAGTGAGTTAATGATATCCGTTCAAACATTTTAACAGTTTCTAAATTATCCGTAAAACAGAACGGAATTAAATTTTCCGATCGAATCAACGTATTCAAAATAATCCCCAGAACACTCAACACTTGAGTCAGATTAAAAATACCCAGAATTATGAACTAGCAGCACCGGTCATTACTGTGCCAAAAGAAAAGTCAAACCCAACTGTACGGCCGCGGAACCGCGGCACAAGCA
Organism: Agapanthus africanus; assembly: GCA_030015575.1. Taxonomy (NCBI): domain Eukaryota; kingdom Viridiplantae; phylum Streptophyta; class Magnoliopsida; order Asparagales; family Amaryllidaceae; genus Agapanthus; species Agapanthus africanus. The sequence goes on from JASDDO010000001.1 coordinate 120,358,543, forward strand.
AGGTACTGCCGCGGTTCCGCGGTGGTCCGTACGGTTTTCCTCTTCGTTTTCCACAGTGATACTTATAATTCCCTGCAGATTTTTTAAGGTATTTTTAATACAGAAAAAATCACATTTTTAAAAATTGTCCAGAGAGGGGGTTAAAATTGGTATTTCGGGGTTCGATCGGAGTTTTAACTTCGTATACACGTCGCCTAATCCTCTAGCTAGGCTCTGATACCACTGTAGGGTTCCTAGGCAGTCATAAAAGGTGTAATAAGGCATCAACCATGCCTGAATAGAAATTTAGACGTGCCGAACAACCCAAAGCCGGGATCTTTGCTAGATTATTAGGGTTTAACATGCAAGTAAATATCTTTACAACTAAGTGTGAGGGATTACAACCTTTATAGTCTGCTCCTTCGCTTCATAAGCTCCGAGTAGAAGTCCCTTCGCCGCGATCTACGATCTCCCGGACTCAAGAGAGGCTCCACAACTCGAACGATCCATGCTAGCTTGTAGTGTTCCTTTTCTCCGATGATCTACGTCGAAGTTGCTATAACTCAAGCTCTCTCACTCTAATGAGGTGAACACCCTAATCTAATTGGCTAGATTAGATGAGGATGATGGAGTTGTATTTATGCTTTCTTCTTATATCAAATTCTTACACTTAAATATCACAAAATGAAAACCTAGTAAGCTTTCTCAAAGCTCAAGGTTGAAGAAGAAGAAGAAAAAATGCATTAATCCTTTTGTGATGAATAATGAAATGATATATGATTAATAATGCAACCATGGTCAAGGATGGCAAGGATAACTCTTGTAGAGAATTAGCTAAGGCTAGGGTTTGGGTTGAGTTAAAGAATGAGTCATAAGAAAATATCAACCATAATATCTTTTTCATGACAAAAGAAATCCTTCTAGAAGAATCAAGAAAGAACTAACCCAAATCAAACCCTAACCTTGTTTAATCTCCACTAAACATGTTGCATTAATAATCATATCATGTTACTATAATATATATCACATATATATTATATATTTGTAACAAAAGAAAATAATACAATTAACATATATCGCGTATATATCAATGTATTACCCGGTGAGAAAATGAAATAATAAAGCGAGCCAATATTAGATAATGTAATGCAATATATCATATATATTATTATACATTAAATTATCGAATCAACACTTGATCCGACAATCCGGCTATATCGAATATAACCGACTAATATATCATGTACCGATTCATCGAATCAACACTTGATCCGATGACCCGGCTCATATCTAAATATCGCGAGAATATAATACGGTATCTCATACCGCATTATCCTCGGTCCTGCACATATCATATATGTGCTTCTACTCCGTTTTGCCTGAGTCAAGAAACCTCTGTGTAGGACTCTAAAGAATCGTCAATACGCCGGTAGCAGGAGATGATCATATCAAACACCCACAAGCTGCAAGCGATCAGCTAAACGCAACAGCCACCCAGGTATTGAGCGATCAGAAGATCAACAAGCTAGCCTGTACATTCTCCTGTGAATCCAATCAGTAACACTCCCGTACAGTCCGGTCTCTTCGTCTGATATGTCGCATATCTAGTCTAGGGGTGGTATACGTCAGACCCCAGTAACCGATAAGTCGTGTCGATGTGAGGCTCATAACGGGTCAAGAAACTACTGGTAACACTTACCAGTAAATCTCTATATCAGCCCTAGACAGGGACTTCCAGTTATAGCCAATCGAATACAGCACAACATCAACTCCCTATACCGGGAGAGACGAATCCCCTCCTATCTCTCATTGCCTCCATGTGATTCAGGACTGCACCCAAAAGCCACCGTTTTGCACGCCCTCTTGGACTTGGTAAGGTGGAAATCAAAGCACAGTGGGAATCACACAAGACTCTATGACGATCTCAGGTCTACAGACTACCCTGTACCAGTGTCACCGGAGAACTGCCATCTGACGTGAGGTATAAAACCATCTGGGAGTTCTCGGCGAGTCCGTCCAGTGTACCCAGTCTCCACTGAGCACCCGTACACCATCTCTGATGTCAAAACACCGATGGATATGGGATCATCCATCGCCCATCATATGGGTCAAGATGCGTATACGTTAGTCTACTCTGGTGTATCGATGCCCTGTCTCGACACACCCTCGACTAGGAACAGTTATAGGATGTACTCATCGACTACCGTGGCCCCACTAGTATGATCTCATCATAGTCCCAGTAGTCGAGTACAGATCCTAAGGGTTTTATCAACATGTGAGAGTAAGACAGTAAACTAATATAAGTCAACATGTTAAGATAAAGAGAAACCAAATAGCATTCTATCATAACGAGCAAGAATGTCCTTTCTATATATATCCAAGCATCCATTATAATATACATCATATGTACAACAATGGCCTCTAGGGAATATACATAACTAACAACCATATCACATAGGGTGCGATTGCTCCGCCCCAATACACCGACGTGCTGTGGTGTATACGGAGGAGTAATGCTGAGAGAGAATCTCATTCTCCTTTAGAATAGTCCAGGAATCCCGTGTTCAAGTATTCTCCTCCTTGATCACATCAAAGGACATAATACTTATACCCGGTTTTTGGTTCTCTACTTCTAACTTATATTCTGTGATTATCTCAAAAGTCTCGGACTTGTGTTTCAACAGGAACATATGTCTGAATCTTGAGAGATCATCAGTGAATGTAATGAAGTACAAAGAACCGGTCTTGGCATCTGTAGACAGGGGACCTTCATACATCAGCATGTATCAATCCCAAGAGTTCACTAATCCTTTCTCTGTTTCCAATAAACGGAGCTGTGGTCATCTTATCTTAGTGAAGGTAAATCCAAACTAATTTAAATATGCATCTTTATGTAACTTCAGCTAGTCGGGTAGCATTGATATGACCTAGTCTACAATGCCTCAAGAAGGATTCGTTCATTTCTGAACTCTTCCTCTTGTGTGTGTACTGTACATTAAGAACTGTGGTTTGATTTAGAACGTCTATGCTTTTAGATAACGTGCCTGAACCAATCAACTCTTGATATAGGAAATGTTTAAAACATTATCCAACAATAAAAAATTATATCCTTTCTTTACTTATAAAGAGACTGATATGATGTTGTATATCAGGTTCGGTCTAATAACATTCGTTCAGAATCAATGTATTCTGGTAATACAGGGTGATAATACCAACAGATTTGGCTGCAACACTTGCACCGTTTCTATCTCATGAAACTTATCACCCGTTCTCAGTTCTCTACCTATCAGTAGCCAATGTAACAAATTACATATGTGAGATCCTGATCCGGTATCAAATACCCAGGACGTAAAGGATATTGAGAAACAGTTCTGTGTAATGAACACACCCGAAGAAGATGCATCGACATGCACTTTCTTCGTTTGGGTGGCACGGGAATTCTGGTAATCCCCTATTTCCTGCTCTGTCTTATAACAATTACAAGTTGGAGCGGGACCAACGTTCCTTAGCGCAGTATAACAAGCGGGTTCGGTCAATACATCCGTATTATTATCTTGATTAAGGCGCGACATAGTCGTAACCAGGAGAGAGAGAGAGAAGAAAACACTCAGCGTATGCTCTTGCAAGATTAGATTGGTTATTAATATATCTAATCAGGATGTCTCCCACTGTTTTAGTCAAATCTTCCTTCAAACCCTAAAAGGAAAGACTAGCCGGGATTAATTACACCCCACAAGTTCGCCAATCTTTCAGCCAGGCCAGTGCCGGTACTTTGAGGGAGGTCCCCGTGCTTTCGCACGGACCTAATTAAAATAAATCTCATTTTCCCAGGGGCGTAACCACGTTAATACCTTTCTAGACACCTACTCGATCGGCTAATTATAATGTGTATAACTCTCCCAGGAGTAACTCTTACTCGCAGCGGGTATCAGGATCCAACTATCTCATAGAAGGTATACAATCTCATTGCAAATTTCAACTCTTGAAATTCCCAATAAATATTTTACCCCTAGCGTCCTATGACCTTGACGCAGGCCAACAAACCATAGGTGCTACTCAAGTTCAACCCGTCATTTCCCGATTGAATTAAACCCACCCGCACGACCCTTAACATAATCAACAAAGTCGCACGACTACCCTAATCCAATCGCATCATATGCTTATACAGATAAGCACTAATCAGCTACCACACACTACGCCTTAACATAGTTAACAAATATAGCACGAATACTAACTAGTACTTATCTGAAATGACGGAGGGCTACGATAGGTTTTTAAGAAAACCCTGAGCGTAATGAACTTGATATCGTTGTAGAATCGAGTGATTTTTAATGGAATGTTTTTGAGGCCTTTTCTAGTTTTGCTAAAGAGGTCACTCCCGGTGAAGGGATCGTCGGCTCTTTCCTCATCGAATAAGGTGCAGGATATTTCACAAATATCACTATGCAAAGCAAAAACTATAAAAACAATCAAAAGACAAACCGAGTTTGTAGCATCTGCTAGTTTCGTTAAAGAGGTCACTCCCGGTGAAGGGATCTCGGCTCTTTCCTTATCGAATAAGGTGCTGGATGTTCTACAAGGAACACCGCTATGCAAAGCAAGAACTAGAGCTACCAGTTTTTGAGACAAGTTTCTACAACATCTTTAGGTTTCTTTTAGTTTCATTAATCTCATTAATGAAGTCCCATTGTATTATGCTTCACAAGCATCACTTTTGAAACGAAATCTGCAATATAACATATATCTCATATATATAATATAAACATTCGTCTCAGGCAGTAATATGATCTTATCACAGAGCATTGCAGCAGAAGAAACATATATGAAATATTGGATATACTAGGAGGTCTGTGTTTTAGTACGAGCCTGTATAAAACACGGATTCCACGGTCGCGATGAATAGCCAAACCCACATCCCTAGACCCGTACGAGAGCGGCAAGCAACACTGCCAATTCTAGGGTTAGGAGACCCGGTCTCGACTCCTCGAGATGGTATCCCACTGGACCCTAGAACCCGGTTACTTGTGCTCCCCGCCTTGGGTCTACCTAATACGGAAAAGTAAATAATATACAATGGTGACATCATCCTCAGCCCGGAAGTGCCCCAATAAAAGAATATTACATATAAATGAATTTTACATGAATGAAAATAAAAACCCTCATCTCACATAAAACTCCCGGCTATTCAGAACACGATGATCCAATATAACATATCACAGCAACACATAATATCTCATATCATCAAAGTAAGCAAGTATGCGTATCCCGATTGTCGTTGATGTATAGCAACGAAACCGGCGATACACCACATACTACGCTTACGGTCACAGAAAAGAAAGTGTAAAACTACAACAGTTGGAATCCGCAACCTCCTTAGACATCTCATGCCTAACCAAATGAATTCCTTAGATATCGCATGCCTAACAATTATAAACCCCGCATTTTAGTCTCATTATCGAAAACTCTTTTCAATATCAAGTCGGGCAATTCAACAAGATTCCCGACATCCTGATCGAATGCTCATCGAAAACTTTAGTAGACGACCGCACCCCCCGATGCCGTCGACGAAGTGCACTAAGGCGGAACACCGCTGCCGCGAGCACCCGAACGGATGCTTTTGGCGACGGGGTTCTCCTACAGTCACTCGGTCGGGGTTATGGGGCATGGCTGTCTATTAAGTTTACCCGGCGAGTATCCGCGTACGCTACGTGATTGCGACAGAATTTTGATCGCATCAAAATCCCGTGGCAACCGATCATCTGAGACTGAACTGCTAGATTTATAACATTCAAATTAGTTATCTCATAACTACTTGTGGATTCCAAATATTGTATCACATTCCAGATAAATAGACAATGTTAAACTTTCCGATCGAATAATCAAACACCCAAGTTTTCCTAAATAGCTCAACGCTTGAGCGGAGTTTAAAAATTGTCCATCACATGCCACAATACCAATGGTCCAGCCGTAGAAGGGTCAAACCAACGCCTCACATGTGGCAACGCCGTACTGCCTCAAAGCCTAAGGTTTAGAGTCGGTTCAGACGGTCACATAATCGAGTTAAGGTTTGTGTTTTTCTAGAGGGTCCACCGCATTACTTGCACGACTAAGAACGTTCTTAAACTACGGAAAAATCCAACACTTGGAAATTTTTCCGGTATGGGAAAAAGTGAGTTATTGATATCCGTTTGAACTTTTTAACACGTTCTAAAATTACCCGGAAAAAACTTAAACGAAGTTAAACTATCCGATCGAATCAACGAATACAAAAAGATCTCCAGAATACTCAACACTTGAGTAGAATTAAAAATTCCCAGAAGCATCAGGAAATACATACGGATTTTACTGTGCAAAACCAAAACCCTAATTCCACTGTTCTGCCGCGGAACCGCCGCGCAAGGCATGGTCTTGTCGCGGTTCCGTGGCGCTTTAAGAGAATTGATGGTTCATTTTTCACATTATTCCTTATAATTCCCTGCTTAATTTTCTGAGCATTTTTAATACGAAAAAATCAACATTTTTAGAAAATTTCCAGAGAGGGGTTGTATATCGGGGTTTCGGGGTTCGATCGGAAACTTCGTCTAGACTTCGCCTAAAGCTCTAGCTTGTCTCTGATACCACTGTAGGGTTACTAGGCAGTTTCACAAGGTTCTACAAGGTATCAACCATGCCCGATTTAAAATTTAAACTTGCCGAACAACCCTAACCAAGATCTTAGATTAGAGATTAGGCGAAACAAAGCAAGTAAACAACTTTACTTCTAAGAGTTTGGGATTACAACCTTTTTAGTCCGGTCCTTCACTTCTAAAGCTCCGTGTTGAGGTCCCTTCACTGCTATCATCAAGTATCCGGACTCTAGAGAGGCTCCACAAAAGAAAGATGCAAGCTTGCTTCCGATCTTCGATAACTAAGATGTTCTACCTTGAAGAAACTCAAACCCAAGCTCTTGCTTTGCTAATCAAGTATTAGCAAAGCAAACACCCTAATCTAAGCAGCTAGAATAGATGAGGATGATGAAGTAGGAATTTAGCTCTCATTTGTTTTCTATTTCTCACTCATTTTTATCACATCACAAAAAGCTAGAAGCTTTTTTTCAAGCAAGAAGAAGGAAGAAGAAGAAGCAATCTCTTTGTGATGAATAATGAAAACTCAAGTGAGGTTAGAAATACAACCATGGATTAAGAATGAAGTCTTAACCCATGTAGAGAGTTAACTATGGTGAAGGGTTGGGTTGGGTTAAGCAAATATCTACACAAAATATCCAAAGTCAAAGTCAAAGCTTCAAGAAGCTTCTTGAAAGCTTCATGCATGCTTAACCCTAATCCAAACCCTAATCACAATTAAACTCCACAAAACATGTTGCATTTATAACCCTAACATGTTACAATATTATATATCACATATACAATATTTATTGTAACAAAATAAAATAATACATTTAACATATATCACATATATTCAATGTATTACCCGAGTGAGAAAAAGAATCTTTAAGTGAGCTTATATTAGTTAATGTAAATTAATATATCAAATATATAATTATACATTAAATTATCGAATCAACACTTGATCCGATAATCCGGCTATTTCATAAATAACCGGCTAATATAATCTGTATCAGTTCATCGAATCAACACTTGATCCGATGACCCGGCTATATCACATATACCCGGCCGATATCTCATATTGCGAGAATCTAATACGGTATCACATACACGTATTGTTCTCGATCCCGCACATATCATATATGTGCCCCTACTCTGTTTTGCCTGAGCCAGGAAATCTCTGTGTAGGACTCTAAAGAATCGTCATTACGCCGGCAGTCAGTGATGATCATATCAAACACCCATAAGCTGCAAGCGGTCAGCTAAACGTAACAACCACCCAGGTATTGAGCAATCAGAAGATCAACAAGCAAGCCTGTACTCTCTCCCGTGAATCCAACCAGTAACACTCCCGTACAGTCCGGTCTCTTCGTCTGATATGTCGCATATCTCGCCTTGGGGTGTTAAACGTCAGACCCCAGTAGCTTGATAAGTCGTGTCGATATGAGGTCCATAACAGTTCGAGAAACTACTGATAACACTTACCAGTAAATCGCAACAACCCTGGCCAGGGATTTCCAGTTATAGCCAATCGAACACAGCGCAACATCAACTCCCTATACCGGGCGAGACGAAACCCCTCCTATCGCTCATTGCCTCCATGTGATTCGGGACTATACACAAAAGCCACATTTTTGCACGCCCTCTTGGACATGGTATGATGGAAATCAAAGCACAGTGAGAATCACACAAGACTCTATGACGATCTCGGGTCTACAGACTAACCTGTACCAGTGTCACCAGAGAACTGCCATCTGACGTGAGGTATAATACCATCTAAGAGTTCTCGGCGAGTCCGTCCAGTGTACCCAGTCTCCACTGAGCACCCGTATACCTTCTCTGATGTCAAATACCAATGGATATGGGGTCATCCATCGCCCATCATATTGGTCAAGAAGCGCATACGCTAGTCTACTCTGGAGTATCGATGCCCTGTCTCGGTACTCCTACGACTAGGAACATTTGAAGGATGTACTTGTTAGTGTATATGCCCTAGAGGCCATTACTGTATCATACTAGTTTGTATATTACTTAATGGATGCTTGGGATATTCACCTTGTATATACAATCTTGCTCAAAATAGTAGTATGCTACTTGGTTTGTTTCTACTTCAATGTGTACTTGTGTTTATTTCAGTATATCACTTATACGCATTAGTGGAGCCCTTAGGATCTTTGCTTGATTACCAGCGTTGTGATGGCAGTCACACTAGTGGGGGCTGGGTAATCTATAAGCACATCCTTATACAGGTCCCTAGTCGCAGGACTATCGAGACAGGGCATCGATACTCCGGAGTAGACTAGCGTATGCGCTTCTCATCCCAGTGTGGGAGATGGTCTGTCCCACAGCCATCAGTACGTCGTACTGGAGATAGTATACGGGTGCTCGTTGGGTTACGAGTACACTGGACAGGACTCGTCGGGAACTGACAGGTTGGTATTATACCTATCGTCAGTTATCAGTTCCCAGGTGACATGAGTACAGCTTAGTCCGCTGACTTGACACTGGCACTTCGCCTCAAGTGTGTTCCCACTGCACTTTGATCACTACCCTACCACGGCTCAAAGGAGTCGTGCAAACGGGTGGTGGTTGGGTGCAGTCCCGAAGCACTTGGAGGCAGTGACGGTTAGACAGGATTCGTCTCTCCCGGTATTGGGGGTTGACATCGCGCTGTGTCTAGGAGAGCCATTACACGAGTAGTCCCTGGCCAGGGCAAACGAGATATACTGGTAGGTTTCCAGTGTTATCTCAGGGTGTTTTGGGCTTCGCTCCGGCACGACTTGTACCGCTATTGGGGGACTGACGTTTACCACCCCCTAGGCCCGCCATGCGATGTATCAGACGAACAGACCGGACTGTACGGAGACTGTCACATTCAGACTCAGTAGGAGTTCAGATGGGGTTTCACCTCGTCAGCCTTCTTGTCGGCATCTACCTGGGGACCGTTACGCACAGCTAGTGCCGCTTGCGGTCTGTGGTTAAACCCACTGCCAGCGTAGTGTCGAGTCTTTAGAGTCCCACACAGAGGGTATTCGCCTCTGGGCAAAACAGAGTAGAGGTCGCATGGTTTTGCGACAGGGTTCGTTCTCATCCGCGCACTTGTGCACGTTTGGAGTCCGGACGGATTATACTGGCAGGCTCTGGTTTGAGCCAGATACTGGTATATGTTTTGGGGTTGCTTTTATATCTTGGTATTCCTGTTTTTCGGAACGAGAATGCAGGTGTGTATGCACAGTTGATTGAGGAGGAGAATGAGGTTTTTCATTAGGGTTTCGGAACGGGTGCGTATGCACAGTTGACAGTCTTTTTTTTCCAAACCCTAATGGATTTATTTATTATCTATTAATAATAATAATTAAATGAGAATTATGTTATGGTTGTTCTTTGTTGACTTGTTGACCTTGGTTGACTTGTTGACCATTGACCACTTTCATGCCTTGAAAGTCTTCCTTGATTCATGCTTACTTTTTATTAAATGAAGCATGGTTGTGGTCATTCCAAACACTACCATCAACTATTCTCATTTTCAATTATTATCATTTAGATAATATTATTCTTTTGCATTATGGTTGCAAGAAGAGAAAATAATAGCTCATTCTATCATTCTCATTCTCTCTCCTCTCTTCATCTTCTTCTTCCTCCAGTAAAGAGAAACCTTCTCATGAGTTGAGAATCCTTCTCTTTAAAAACAAAAGCAAACCCTAGTCACTCTCTACTCACCCTAGGATCAAAGGATTAGCAAGCCGGAGATTCTAGTTCACTCCAAGTCCGAGAAAGAGCCCAAGGTTGAACCCTCGAGGTGGATCCATCTTCGACGGAAGAAGGCGACAAAAGAGAACCATCAACCTCTACAAAATTTCAAGAAGAAGGAGTTCAAGTTTAGGTATAACCCTCATCCGAGTAGCTAACTCCTTTTAGCGTAATTGCTAGTTTAGTTTAGACACGATCCCGACCTTGTTTAGTCCATGTTGCCTCTTGCACTAAAAATTTGATTTTTATACCGTTTCCGCCTCCCCGTAAGAACCGGGGGTCGCAATATGGACTTACAGTGGTATCAGAGCCTAACTAAACTTAAACTAGCTTGGTAGTGAAGTGTAACGAAGTTCGGAAACAAAAAAATCACAAAACCGGAGAAATCACAAAACCTGAGTTTCTGTTGAAAATTTTTTGGCTCAAAATGAAAAAATTTATACATGTAAATTCGGCTCAGGCTTTTGTGTGAACACCCAAGAAAAACGATACAGTAACTCGTCCAAACCGCCGCCCATCCGCCGCATAAACTATGTATTTGCCGCGGAACCGCCGCGTTTTGTCGTGTTCTCTGCATCGTTTTTCGTGCAGTGTGTGTCTGTGTTGGTTTTAGGATTTTTAAAATATATTATATGTGCCCAGATTTTGCAGAAAAGAAATTTCCTTTTGGGGTCCTATAATTCCGTATTTTTTCCGAACTTCACTACACTTTGACTATGATGGTTATATCTGTGATGTTTGCTTGTATTGAACGTCGGCTAATCGCTATAAGACGATTAGTCGGGGTTATACAAGATCTGTAATGTGCTGGAATGTGTATATAAATATGTTGGATTGTCGCGGGTGAATAGCCGGGGGTTGTGAGACGAGAGTTTTCTTTTCTTGCAATTCATTGTAAATGTAAATTGATGTAATTATATTATTTGTTTGGCCGCACAACCGGGTCGGGGTTGTAGCCGTCATTGTATAATTCTTTTTACTGTTTTTGCTCCTAGGATAGACCCATGGAGGGGTGCACAAACTACCGAGGACTTGGCGGGTAGTTTGCCGCACCCGTAGGGGTCTTGGGTGGGGATTTGGCTATTCACCGCGACCGTGTTATCTGTTTTTGTTACAGGCTCGTACAAATTACAGATTGCTAGTATATCCAATGTATTTATCTGTGATCTGAAATGTCTATCATTGCTTTCTATTTAGGCGTTGCTTATGTTTTACAGACGCGCTAGCCCAGCCCCCGCTCTGTCGTTAGTTAAGTAACCTAACGGGTAATGACGGGGCCCCGTGGCGAATGCGAATGGCATAAGCGTACGTCATATTTTGGTTGTTTTCTGCAATGGTAGGATTAAATGATGGGACGCATTAAAAGTACTAATGCAAGAATATCACGCATTAAAAGAACTAATGCAAGATAATAAACCAAGTTTAAGTCGATGGAACACTTTCGAAAAACCACTCGGTTCTTTTCAAAACTAACTTTTAAATGCGGAGATTGAGCCACTCCTTCTAAAAGCTATCTCGTTCCATCGATTAAATCAAGTTCACTACGTTCACGGTTTCGCCAAAACCATTCGTAGCCCTCCGTCGCTTCGCATGAATAGGCAATAGTATTCAAGCTATGTATTTTGGCCAAAGTCAAGGCATAGTGATTGGTAGCTATTGGGTGTTCATGTGTAGCATAGATAGATGCGTTGGTTTGGGACAGTCGTGCTGCCATTTTGGCCAAAGTCAAGGGTAGATACGGATGGATCCAAATTAACCTGGATAGTGACGGGCAGAACTTGACATGTGACTTATGATATTTTGGCCAAAGTCAAGGTCATAAGAGCATGGGGCAAAAAAATCCACATCGGGAGTTTCATAAGTACTGAAACTTGCTAGATTTGCATACCATTTGGAGTGTGGTGATTCTGGTAGGATTCCTTCAGTTTCGTCACGCGATGATATTTGGATCCCGATCCTACTGTGAGTATATGCTACTCCTCGGGAAATTTCTCACTTAACGATCAATGCTATAAACCTAGTAGGTGCCTAGAAAGGTGTTAGCGGGGTTACGCCCCCAGGGAAAAGAGGTTCTTTAATTAAGGAACTTCGCGAAAGCGTTGGAAAACCTCCCTCGAAGTACCGACACCGGCCTGGCTGAACGGTTAAGCAAGTATTGTATGGTGGGATTGATCCTGACTAATTCTTCCTTTATGGTTTGAGGAGGGATTCGAGAAACAGTGGGAGCCATCCTGTTTAGACAAACTAAAAACCACTCTAAACTTGCAAGAGCATCATGCTGAGTGTTTCTTCTTCTCTCTCCTAATTGCAGCGACCAATCAACATGACTGGACTTAAGTTACTCCTAGATAAAAACAAGCTGACAGGGCCAAACTACAAAGATTGGCTCAGGAATGTCAAGATAGCAATCACTTATGACAAGCTGGGGTATCTTCTTACCACCAAAGCTCCCCCTGTCCCTGGTCCAACTTCCAGCGTCGCGGATAAGGAAATCCGCAAGACTTGGGAGATTGATAGCGCGAAGGCCAAGTGCCTCCTGCTTGCCTCGATGGACAACGAACATCAGAGGAGGCATGAGAATATGGACATGGAGTCCATATTGCTCCATACAAAAGAACTGTATGGAGAGCAATCACGTATCGCAAGATACGAAGCGTCGAAAAAGTTGTTTTCGACAAAGATGGCCGTCGGATCATCAGTAGCCGAGCACGTGCTAAAGATGATCGGCTACATTGAGGAGCTCGCTGACCTAGGGATCACATTAGAGAGTGAGCTATATACGGATATAGTTCTCCAGTCCCTTCCTTCCACTTACGCCCAGTTTATACTGAACTTCAACCTACAAGAAAAAGAGGTTGAACTATCAGAGCTCCTCAACATGCTGAGGAGCGCAGAGGGCACCCTACAGAAAAGTAGGGATACATCCACTTTGTTTGTAGGAGGATCATCTTCTTCTAGGTCCAAGGCGAAAGCCAAGGGAAAGAAGAAGAAGGCCCCCGCCAAACCAAGGGGCGGTGTTAGTAAAGTGGATACGAAGGGAAAAGGGAAAGCGACAAAGATAGCGGGGAAGCTTGTGGATAAGGAAGAATGCTTCTTTTGTCATAAGAAAGGACACTGGAAGAATGATTGCAGGGCCTGGAAGGCCAGAACACAGGAATTGAAGCAGGTTGCAGCTTCAGCTTCAGGTGTGTATGTTATTGAAAACTGTCTTTCAATAAACTCTACTTCCTGGGTATTGGATACCGGATCAGGATCTCATATCTGTAATTCTTTGCAGGCGTTGAGAAACCGTAGGGATTTGAAGGCAGGTGACATGACCCTCAGAGTTGCGAACGGAGCTAGCATGGATGCTAAAGCCGTGGGGGACTATCACCTGGGAATGTCAGATGGACATGTTTTGGTTTTGCGTAATTGCTTTTTTGTACCCAACGCAACTTGTAATATCATTTCTGTATCTTTAGTTTCTAAAGAAGGTTATGAATTTGCGTTTGTAAGTAATGTTGTAAACATTCACCTTAATCAAGTATTGATTGGGTCAGGTACTCTGAGTAATGGTATATACGTGTTAAACCAACCACAGATTTTCAATGTCCAGAATACACACAAAAGAAAGTCTCCAGAAATAAATCAGACTTTCTTATGGCATTGTAGATTGGGTCACATCAATGAGAGAAGGTTGACTAAGTTGCATACAGAAGGATATTTGAATACGTTCGAATATCAATCATATGCCACTTGTCAATCTTGTCTCAAAGGAAAGATGACAAAGACTCCGTTTACTGGACATGGAGTAAGAGCGAGCGAGCTCTTGGGACTCGTACACAGTGACGTGTGCGGTCCAATGTCTACACATGCCCGAAGCGGACATTCTTACTTCATTACTTTTACGGATGACTTCTCAAGGTACGGTTATGTCTTCTTAATGAAACATAAGTCCGAGGCCTTTGGAAAATTCCAGGAGTATAAGAATGAAGTAGAGAAACAGACCGGCAAAAGTATTAAGATTCTAAGATCGGATCGAGGTGGAGAATACTTAAGTGCCGAATTCCTGGACTATTTAAAAGAGAACGGAATTCTCTCTCAGCTTACTCCTCCATACACCCCGCAACATAACGGTGTATCGGAGAGACGGAACCGCACCCTATTGGATATGGTGCGGTCCATGATGAGTAACGCTGAGTTACCGCGATCATTCTGGGGGTATGCACTAGAATCAGCCGCATACCTTTTGAACCGAGTTCCCACTAAGACTGTGCCTACCACGCCATTTGAGATGTGGTGTGGGAAGAGACCCCATCTTAATCACATTAAGATATGGGGAAGTCCGGCTTTTGTCAAAAAGCAGCATGCGGACAAGCTCGAGGCACGCTCAGTACTGTGCAAGTTTGTGGGATATCCAAAGAATTCCAAGGGATATTTCTTCTACTGTGAAGAGGAACAAAAAGTTCTTGTTTCTCGTCATGCCCACTTTCTAGAACACCAGTTCATAGAAAAAGAAATAAGTGGGAGCGCAGTAGAGCTGGAAGAAATTCCAGAACCACAGACTGTTACTGAAAGTTTGGTGGAACCAGAAGGTTCAACAGAACAGGACATTCCTACGCCGCTCCGCAGGAGTAGTAGGCAGTCTCATCCGCCCGAGAGATACTACGGTTTTCTCATAGACGGGGATCGAGAGGATTGCATCATAGATTATGATGAGCCTACTAGCTTCCAGCAGGCCGTTCAGAGCGTTGACTCAGTGAAATGGCTGGATGCAATGCGGACCGAAATGGAGTCCATGTACACCAACAAGGTATGGACGTTGGACATTGCTCCAGACGGGGTAAAACCCGTAGGATGCAAGTGGATCTTCAAAAGGAAGATTGGTGTAGATGGACAGGTTGAGACCTATAAAGCTAGGCTGGTAGCAAAGGGTTTTCGTCAAAGACCTGGCTTGGACTACGACGAAACCTTTTCTCCAGTAGCCATGCTGAAATCCATTCGGATCCTTCTTACCATTGCTGCCTTCCACGATTATGAGATCTGGCAAATGGACGTAAAGACAGCTTTTCTAAATGGAAATTTAGAGGAGTGTGTCTATATGGATCAGCCAGAGGGTTTCATTCAGAGTGGGAGCAGCGGAAAGGTGTGCAAGTTGCTTAAGTCCATTTATGGACTAAAGCAGGCATCGCGGAGTTGGAACATCTGTTTTGATGAGACAGTCAAAGAATTTGGCTTTATCAAAAATCCAGATGAACCATGCATCTATAGTAGATTTGTAGCGAGAACTGTAGTATTCCTCGTTTTATACGTGGATGACATTCTCTTAATAGGAAATGACATTCCTATGCTACAATCTGTCAAGGGATTCTTGTCACAAAGGTTCTCCATGAAAGACCTGGGTGATGCCTCATACATCCTGGGGATCCGGATCCATCGTGATAGATCCAAGAGGATATTGGGACTTTCTCAGTCCAGGTACATCGACACCATAGTGAAAAGATTCAGTATGGAAGATTCCAAGCGCGGTAACCTACCGGCTTGTCACGGGATCACCCTCTCTAAAGAGATGTCTCCCAAGACTGATTTGGAGAGGGATCGCATGTCTATTATACCCTACGCTTCTGCGGTAGGCTCTATAATGTATGCGATGTTATGTACCAGACCGGATGTAGCTTATGCACTGAGTGTAGTAAGCCGGTATCAGTCAAACCCTGGGGAGAAACATTGGATAGCAGTAAAGAACATTCTCAAGTACCTGAGAAGGACTAAGGAGATGTTCTTGGTGTATGGCGCAAAAGACCTCCAGATCGAGGCCTTTGCTGACTCCAGCTTCCAGAGTGACAAGGATGATTCCAAGTCCATGTCGGGTTTTGTCTTCACCCTCAATGGAGGGGCGGTGTGTTGGAAGAGTTCCAAACAGGAAACCGTTGCAGACTCGACGATGGAAGCGGAATACATCGCTGCATCTGATGCCGCAAAAGAAGCTGTCTGGATGAGGAAGTTCTTGAAAGAACTTCAGGTGGTTCCGTCCATTGTTGACCCAATACCTCTGTATTGCGACAACAACGGGGCTATAGCTTTAGCGAAGGAACCCAGGTCCCATCAGAGATCCAGGCACATCTTGAGGCGGTATCACCTGATCAGGGAGATCGTGGATCGCAAGGAGATCGAGGTTCGGAGGGTTGCTTCAGAAGAGAACACTGCAGATCCATTCACCAAGGCCCTACCCCAGACTCAGTTCGAGCGGCTGATCGAGATGATAGGTCTTCGATACGCCAGTACATGGCCTTAGTGCAAGTGGGAGATTGTTAGTGTATATGCCCTAGAGGCCATTACTGTATCATACTAGTTTGTATATTACTTAATGGATGCTTGGGATATTCACCTTGTATATACAATCTTGCTCAAAATAGTAGTATGCTACTTGGTTTGTTTCTACTTCAATGTGTACTTGTGTTTATTTCAGTATATCACTTATACGCATTAGTGGAGCCCTTAGGATCTTTGCTTGATTACCAGCGTTGTGATGGCAGTCACACTAGTGGGGGCTGGGTAATCTATAAGCACATCCTTATACAGGTCCCTAGTCGCAGGACTATCGAGACAGGGCATCGATACTCCGGAGTAGACTAGCGTATGCGCTTCTCATCCCAGTGTGGGAGATGGTCTGTCCCACAGCCATCAGTACGTCGTACTGGAGATAGTATACGGGTGCTCGTTGGGTTACGAGTACACTGGACAGGACTCGTCGGGAACTGACAGGTTGGTATTATACCTATCGTCAGTTATCAGTTCCCAGGTGACATGAGTACAGCTTAGTCCGCTGACTTGACACTGGCACTTCGCCTCAAGTGTGTTCCCACTGCACTTTGATCACTACCCTACCACGGCTCAAAGGAGTCGTGCAAACGGGTGGTGGTTGGGTGCAGTCCCGAAGCACTTGGAGGCAGTGACGGTTAGACAGGATTCGTCTCTCCCGGTATTGGGGGTTGACATCGCGCTGTGTCTAGGAGAGCCATTACACGAGTAGTCCCTGGCCAGGGCAAACGAGATATACTGGTAGGTTTCCAGTGTTATCTCAGGGTGTTTTGGGCTTCGCTCCGGCACGACTTGTACCGCTATTGGGGGACTGACGTTTACCACCCCCTAGGCCCGCCATGCGATGTATCAGACGAACAGACCGGACTGTACGGAGACTGTCACATTCAGACTCAGTAGGAGTTCAGATGGGGTTTCACCTCGTCAGCCTTCTTGTCGGCATCTACCTGGGGACCGTTACGCACAGCTAGTGCCGCTTGCGGTCTGTGGTTAAACCCACTGCCAGCGTAGTGTCGAGTCTTTAGAGTCCCACACAGAGGGTATTCGCCTCTGGGCAAAACAGAGTAGAGGTCGCATGGTTTTGCGACAGGGTTCGTTCTCATCCGCGCACTTGTGCACGTTTGGAGTCCGGACGGATTATACTGGCAGGCTCTGGTTTGAGCCAGATACTGGTATATGTTTTGGGGTTGCTTTTATATCTTGGTATTCCTGTTTTTCGGAACGAGAATGCAGGTGTGTATGCACAGTTGATTGAGGAGGAGAATGAGGTTTTTCATTAGGGTTTCGGAACGGGTGCGTATGCACAGTTGACAGTCTTTTTTTTCCAAACCCTAATGGATTTATTTATTATCTATTAATAATAATAATTAAATGAGAATTATGTTATGGTTGTTCTTTGTTGACTTGTTGACCTTGGTTGACTTGTTGACCATTGACCACTTTCATGCCTTGAAAGTCTTCCTTGATTCATGCTTACTTTTTATTAAATGAAGCATGGTTGTGGTCATTCCAAACACTACCATAAACTATTCTCATTTTCAATTATTATCATTTAGATAATATTATTCTTTTGCATTATGGTTGCAAGAAGAGAAAATAATAGCTCATTCTATCATTCTCATTCTCTCTCCTCTCTTCATCTTCTTCTTCCTCTAGTAAAGAGAAACCTTCTCATGAGTTGAGAATCCTTCTCTTTAAAAACAAAAGCAAACCCTAGTCACTCTCTACTCACCCTAGGATCAAAGGATTAGCAAGCCGGAGATTCTAGTTCACTCCAAGTCCGAGAAAGAGCCCAAGGTTGAACCCTCGAGGTGGATCCATCTTCGACGGAAGAAGGCGACAAAAGAGAACCATCAACCTCTACAAAATTTCAAGAAGAAGGAGTTCAAGTTTAGGTATAACCCTCATCCGAGTAGCTAACTCCTTTTAGCGTAATTGCTAGTTTAGTTTAGACACGATCCCGACCTTGTTTAGTCCATGTTGCCTCTTGCACTAAAAATTTGATTTTTATACCGTTTCCGCCTCCCCGTAAGAACCGGGGGTCGCAATATGGACTTACAGTACTTGGCGACTACACTATCCCCACTAGTATGATCTGCATCATAGTCCTGGTAGTCAAGTACTCATCCTAAGGGCTTTATCAACATGTAACATAGAGACAATCAGAGTACATGTTAAGATAAAGAATAACTAGATAGCATACTATCATGTCGAGCAAGAAAGTCCTCCCTATATATGTCCAAGCATCCACTACAATATACATCATATGTACAGTAATGACCTCTAGGGCATACATATAACTAACAACACCAACTCAAGCTACCTCTTCACTAATATGGAATTAATGAAGCAAACACCCTAAACTAAATGGTTAGTCTAGTAGAGAATGATGAAGTAAGATTTTTGCTCATTTTAGAAATATTTTTCTCTCTTATTTTCTTCACCCCCCAAAAAGCTAGAGAGCTTGAGGAAGGAGATGAAGAAAAACAACCATGGAAAAGATCAATTGTAGAATGAATCAAGTGTTGAGAATAGAAACCTCGATAACCCGGCTGTTTACCCCAATCAGAGCAAAACTCTGTTCAAATTCCAAGTCGGGAAATGGAGCAACGCTTCTGTTTCCCCCAATCAGAGAAAGGCTCTGTTTTAAAAGAAATTCAAATAATAATAAAGGAAGCAACGCTTCAGCTGACTTGCGCTCTGCGCGACACGTGGCAGCGCAGTTGCGCTGCGCTCTGCGTGGCAGCGCATTTGCGCTAGCGCAGTTGCGCTGCGCTGCGCGACACGTGGCAGCGCAGTTGTGCTGCGCTCTGCACTGCGCGACACGTGTCATGCGCAGATGCGCTTGCGCCAACTGTGCCAGCACTAAAACAGAATTAAAATTCTAGAAAGATCTTTCTGATCTTATTAAAACAATAAGATTCTCTTCTGTAAAATAGAAGCCCTTGGATCAAAGATCCAACGGTGGGGGAAAATCCCTAAATCACTCAGAGAAAGATCTCTTTAACTGATTTAACAAATCAATTGGCACTATGAAAAGGCCCCTAGACTCCAAGTCTAAAGGACATTTTAACACACAGAGAATTCACAGAGCTCTTCTAATAATTTTGAGAAGAATTCAGAAAGAAAGAAAGAAAAAGGTAAAACCTTTAGAAAAAGAAGAATTTTCTTCTAAAAAGATCAATGATCCAAGTACAAGATCAAAGATCTTCAATAAAAAAAATGATAATATTAATAAAAAGAAGTAATTTACTTCTTTACTAGATCATTTGATCTACATAAAGGCACAGCCTTTTGATGAACCATTGGTTCTGGAATCTTAAAAGATTATTTTCTTTAAATCCAAAATTTGGATCAAAATATTGAACAGTGCCCTGCACTTGTAAAATTTGCACTGTTGCACTCTTGGGTTGGCGCAAGCCACCAGAGAGCGCCACGTGTCAGCCCCAGAGCAAATTGCGCCTTGCGCCTTAAAAAAATGAGCATTGCGCTCTTGGGTTGGCGCAACTCACCAGAGCGCGCCACATGTCATTAGCGCAACAGCGCACTGCGCTTGCGCTCACCAGAGCGTGACACGTGTCACCATCACATGAGTTTGCGCCTTGCGCCTGACAAGCCACGTGGGGCGCTGTCAGAGCATTTAATGCAATGCATTATCAAGGGCAGGGCCCAATAAAGAAAGGTCTATCAGATCAAACAAAAGTGCTATGCACTATTAAAAGGGGCAGAGCCCAATTAAAAGAAAAAAGTCTAAAATAGACCAAAACAAAATGCTTTGCATTATTTTAAAAGAGGGCAGAGCCCAAATAAAGGCCTAACAGGCCAAATGCAAATAAATGTTGAACATTCTCAACTGGACTTAGCCCAATACTGGCCGTAAGTCCTTAAATTAAAATTGACTGAGCACGACTGCTCTCTTAAATCAATTTACACCCGGTTCAAGGGTACATCTCCGAACTCCTCTGACATCTGTCGTTGTAATCCTTCAACGTCGTCAGAGAGGCGACGGGTTCCGACAACCACACATCAATAGGGACTGTGGGGTCCTTAAACTCATGGACTGACGCATCCTTAAACTCATGGACTAATGCGCCCCTAAACTAACATTCGTCCCCAAAATGGGAATGTTGGACCACCATGTCCCTAAACTGGCGATGGACCACCATGTCCCTAAACTGGCAATGGACCACTATGTCCCTAAACTGGAACAATAGAGCCCAAATGCTCCTTTGTCGGATCTAAACGATCCCGTTTAAGTTGATCTTAGCCTCAAATATGGTTAACGTATCCTTAAAACTTCAAACAGACCTTAGTCCCAAATTGGACTACAGATCCCTCAATCAACTTTGGTTCAAGGGTACATCTCTGAACTCCTCTGACACCTGTCGTTGTAATCCTTCAACGTCGTCAGAGAGGTGATGGGTCCCGACGGCCATACATGCAATGAACCACTATGTCCCTAAACTGGAACAATAGAGCCCAAATGCTCTTTTGTCGGATCTAAACGATCCTGTTAAGTTGATCTTAGTCTCAAATTAGACTAACGTATCCTTAACAAACGTTTAAGTTGATCTTAGCCTCAAACATGGCTAACGTATCCTTAAACCAAAACCCCAAACCCAAATCTAAGAAAATACGAATTTGGACTAATCCACGTCCTACGGGCGACGACATAAATTAGTCTCCGTATACAATCCACGGGCAACAACAAACAAAATAAACACCCACGACACAAAGTGACCAGCTGGAGAAGGAGAAAGTTGTTACCGCGATGCGGTAGCGTAATTAACTGCAGGGGCTTGCGCCTGCAGGGAAGAGCGTCCCTACAATCAAAAACCCCTCAAGCGAGGGGGAATCTGACGAAGTCTGCTACATCGGCCGCATCCGTTTAAACCTTCGATATACGGTGCCATAAATCAACTTGGCATCTTCGGAGAGGTGGACGGATAAAACCAAATAGCATCTGCCCCCAGATTCAGGCAAGACGTTCAGTCTTCCCGGTTTCCGGCGGTAAACAAATTCTGGCACGCCCGGTGGGATCTCTTCCTCTTTCCACTGCACACTTCGTGTGTCGTGTTCGCGAACGAATCGCGGTTTTGCTGTGGTTGCCTGTGGATTCGAGGTACTAAGATTTGGTGTCTTGCTCCGTGCAGAAAACAGAAGATCAATGGCTTCAAACTGCACTGCCTGCAACTGCAACTCTCCCTCCGTCTTTGCGGGAGGAGTGATTTATGGGCCCCAAGCAGCCTCCCTTTTCAAGATGCCAGTAGAGCAGATAACTCAAGCCACCAATGGACTATTCTTCGGGACCATGCTCCCACCCATGAGCTTCAATGCCCCAATGACGTCGCAAGAAGCTCCAAAGAAGTCGGTCTTTGATCGGCTTACAACTACCGCGGCCCCTCTCAACGGGCCGCCCAACTCCACTGCCTCAGTTTTTAACAGACTGGGCCGAAGCTCATATGGGCCCATGAATAAGCCCACAATTCCTGAAAGAGTTATCCCAAAACGGATATCCATTCCTACTCCTGAGGTCATCAAGGCAGCTTCTCCTGCTAAAGGGTCGGTCTTCACAAGACTGGCCGTTTCAGCTACTACTCCACGCGAAGTCACGAAGGCCGCTTCCCCTGTTCGAAAGTCGGCTTTCGCAAGATTGACTATCCCCTTTCAACGGACATCAGTCTTCGACCGGCTAGCGCCAATAACAGCCTCTCCTCAAAGCAGAGGGCATGAGGAAGCTCATCCAACAGCGTAGGTAATCCCGGCCGCATGACATGCTCGACGTCACCACTAGCGCCGAGTGAGGAAGCTGGGGGCAATTCCTCTTCTGGATTGACTCCGCCGGCTCCAAAGGTGGAAGTTGATGCTGCTGTTCCAACTGGGAACAGTTTTGAGTTACTTAACAAGGTGTGCAGGAACTCTCCTACCGCCGTGCTGAAGAGATCTCCACCACCGGTGGAGACGATCACATAAATGAAACCAAAGCAGTCCCCTCAATGGCTGTCTTCCAAAGTTTAAAAAATCTGGCGGCAAGTCCGAGAGTCGGTGGTCGATCAAGACTATCCTCGCCGACAAAAGAAGCTGAAGGTTCAACAGGAAGAGAATCGTCCTAGCAAGCCACAAAGGATGACAACCGCCTGGGTGCCTGCTGCAACGGCCCCCTCAACATCAACTACTCAAAAGAAAATGAGGCCAGGGAAAGCCCCTGTGACTACTGCGGATCACAAAGACACTGAGCCCAAACGTGTAACGTTTTGAAAATCGTTTCGGTGAAATTTCGAGAAAACGGTAAAATAAGGGGGTTTTCTGTAAAAAGTCAAAATGCAAATATCTTATTATAAAAATTAAATATACATATTCTATCTATGTAATTGCTAGCCACTGGTGAAATTTCAAATTTTCTGAAAAAAAAGTTTATTTTATTATTATTTTAAGCCGTCACTAATACATTTAATTAGGGAAAATTACAAATTGGAATGAGTTGAAACAAATTTTGTGCATCATAAAACATTAAATAAAATTTTATCATGTGGTTTTTGAAACAAAATCGTTTGCCAAAACGTTTTAGAAATTATTGAAGAAAAAAGGCTTTTTTTAGTGTAAATGGAGATTTAGGGTATAATATTTATCATTTTTTCTCATCCCACACACACACCCACACTCACCCACCCTCACTTCCATTATGGCCGAACCCTTGCTGCCCCCAATTCCCCACTTGAGAAAAGAAAAGTCCAAGCATACAACAAAAGAGAAGAATGAATAAAGAAAAAGTGTATAAGTGTGACTTTGGGGTATGGGTTTTGTTTGACTTTTGCCACAAAACCCCATTCTCTCTCTCTCTCCTCACTCATCCCCTCCCCATCAGGCCGATACCTCCCCTTGATCAGCCCCCAATTTTACCACTTCATTTCCAACACAAAATTGCTCTCAAAATTCAAGAAAAATCAAATTAAAACCTCACAAATCCCAAATCCAACATTTACCCATTATTCTTTAACCAATCTAGCGTGGATCTTGGAGCATGTAAGCAAGTTTTGGAGGCTAAAATTTCAAGTTTGATCTTTTGATTTGTGGAGGTAAATCCTAACCCCAATATTTAATTGTTAGTTAAATGCTTTGAATCAACTAATTAGGTGTGTAATTATGGCTCTAATTTCAAAATTTAATATTCAAGAGGAGGATTAAATTAAGGTTAGGGTTTTATCTCTTAATCATGTTTACTTTGAGTAGTCTAACATCTTAAGATTTACAAAACCTAATATAGGTTCTAATTTGTTAATTGTTAAAATTAAATTGTCCTAATTATGATTGGTTTGCAAACTAGATTTTTGTAATTAATATAAAGTAGTGAGATTAAAATCTAGTTAATGGTTGTGTGGCTTAGTTAAGATGTTTTAATGAGAATTATGGCCACTAGAATTGTAAAAAATATTTAAATTTGATTCAAACACCAAGTTTTGAGCTAAAATGGAAAATTTTGCTTATTTTCTTAACTAGGTTTTTAAAATATATATATTTTGGTGAGATAAAATTCTAATTTGGGTTTCATGACATTATTAACATTATAATTTGTGGTTTAATACTTTAGTATATGCAAAACCAAGCTTAATTGATGGATTGTGAATTTTGCTTTAAAAAGTATTAAAATAGATATTTCTTGCAAACTTGAATTTTGGGTTAATGTAATTTAGCGAGATTAAAAATCTAGTAAGTGTTTATGTAGCCTAATCAAGCTAATTAGTGAATATTTTGACAACTCGTTTTGCTAAAGCATCAAGATGTTGTATTAAAACGGTTAATTTTGCTTATTAGGTTTTCGGAAAAATAGCTTTTAAAGCGAATTTGAAGTTTTGATGATTTTAACCCTATTTTATATATATATTTAAGGTGTTGTGAAACCACGATTGATACGTTTGAGTTTTTCTCGATGGTTTGGTGTTTGTACGCCGACGTCGAGGGTTTTTGGGTTGATTTATGAAAGCAACCATAGGTTTTGACCTATGTGGGATTCGTGCATCGTTTTGGTCATGAGTCGGATTTTAATGCGATACGGTGCGTTATGATATGTAGGTACCCCATGTGGACTTCGAGACGACAAGCAAGCGCGTGGCGACGTCGGCACCGGCGAGCGAGGACCAGGTGAGTAGATTTATATCTACGGGGAGAAGTCGGGTGGATGGCGTATAGCACCCCCGCAGTCCGTGGTGGTGTATACGGATGCGTATACATACCAACAATTATTATATGTTATTTGGGATTAATAACGATGTTTAGGATGGATATTGATGTGTTGGATTATTTTAGTGTTGCGAACCCTAGGGTAGTGTTGCACTACACATACACACATACATACTTGCATACATTCCTATTTATATGTGCTCATTGGATTCTTTATAGTTATGTGTTCACATGGGTATGGGACTAGGTGTTCACATGCGGATTTGAGGATGATACTTGGGATTGAGCTGAGTCGATGATATTAGTATTGTATTAGACATAGGTCAGTACCTTAGATTATGATCTTTGATAAAGAGGATACCGGATGAATAGTGTGATGAATATGATTTTGACCCGTACCCAGATTTGGGATGCCGTACGACGGTTTTACGTACGAGCTATATATTGATGATTGATCCGCACTCTTGACTTGGGATGTCTGGTTATAGATATGATATTATTGAGGCGGGATCACCGACTATACTTATACAGGTATGTATATGTATCGACTCAGATGATAGGCGGTTTCCTTACCTGTAGTTCAGCTTGTTAGTTCAGCCGTATAGTTTAGTGTAGTTGTTAGATTAGATTAGACTTCTTACCTATTTCAAAAATTAACGAATCGTGGGTATTTTAAAAGACAGCCCAAGGGATCCTACGGATATTTCAAAAGACGTATCTTTTCATAAAAACACCGTAGCCCTTATTTTCAAAACCCCATGATTCGTGTTATTTCAAAAGGCACCATTTGTAGGACTTATATTAGATTAATGCAGGTTAGTTACGGTTGCGTCTAGTATTCAGCTCCCGCTTATTATTGTGGTTCGCATTGCATACTTATGTTATAATTTCTTATTGCAATGTTGATATCATATTGTTAGGACACCAGCACCATTACCGATGATGCGTATGTACCACGTACACTTACTTGCCGGCTCACACACATCTTCATCGGTAATTGCCATATCACGTACACCTTAGAAAATATTATTGCTTGACTTAGCTTGTTAGTTAGTAATTTGACATGATATTAGTGTACCTGCCTTATATGTCAGCTTAACATTGTAGTTATTACTTGTCACTTCATGCATACTGTTATTCATTAGTATGCCTATATTCATGGTTTTACATGCTATTGATGATTTGGATTCGGATTTTCATGAAATTTTCTGGATTTGGGGGGGAAAACCGCAAAACTTATATAAACTGATTTCGCTCTTTTTAAATAAAAAGTGCGGTTTTTCCCATGATGTATGAGTCGTCCACCATGAGTTTGCTGATGGATTTCGAGACCCGATTCGAGGAGGCAGATGAACCGTTTCGGGTACATGGTGGACCCGGTAAGGTACCCCGGGGCAAGAAGCGCGTGATGATGACGATGTGAGCCTGGCAGGGGAGCACTACCTACCGGTGATTTTACCCGACGCGTCGGATAACCGGAGGATACCGTCGTGGTCTTGAGATGGATGGTAGGGGCCGGTCTGGATTGACGGCGCCTTAGATATTGTGATTGAGATATTGAGATTTTGAGATATTGAGGTACAGAGATTGTGATACAGAGATATCGAGATATTTGGACACTTGTTTTGTGTCGATGCTGGGCACTGTTTTATGCTGACTTCATTTATGGTACCTCACTTTTAAAATACAGAAATCTCACTAAATTATGAAAACAGTTTCTTCATTTACATTTATTCTGTTTTCATGCATTCATACATCATTCATATAATATATTGCTACCTGAGGCACTGACACAGGCACTTGAGATTACACTCAGGTTAGATATTTACCCTAGCCATTGTTATAGGCTGCATGTTATATACATATTTGAGGATATATTATGATCATTGACCTAGGATTGCGTTATTTATGCGATTTCTATGCGTAGATGTTTTTCTACTCACGAGTTGGCAACTCACCCCCGTTGTGCCACAGTTCTTGCAGGTTTCGCCGTACAGGTTTCATTACGGCTTGCTGGCACTCTTTCCATTTCCGGGTGACTTGCTAGTAAGTGGGTTTATTTGTATCGCATCCATCATTATATCTTGTTTATCATTATTCTGTTGTATCTAGAAGTTCCATCAACCAAACATGTAATTATTTTGAGATAGAGACCAGTGATGTTATTCCTTCGACCTTATAGTCGCGCGTTATATTTCTGTGGTTTTCTTGTGGTTTTGAGTTTCCTTTAGAATTTTGATCCTCGCCGTTGGCGTTGTATATTATATTGCTTGTGTGGTTGTGACCGTCGATTGACGAAGAGCTAGCTCCCGCTTGGGGATGCCTTTTTATTGATTTCGTATACTATTCATGTTGTATCCCGTTTGGGAGCCAGTTTTTACAAAGGAGACTCTGCCGAAATTTTCGGGAAATATTCGATGTTTTTTTTTAAACCGCATAATTCGGCTTATGCTATTAAAACTACTTGTTTTAAATTGGTTTTCCTTCACTCTACTACTTTTCTTGGTTTGGGTTTCTGGGTTTTCGGCTTACTTAGATTACGTACGCCTCGAGACGTTCGTAGTTTAAGTGCCGGTCATATTCCGTACTTTCGGGACGTGACAAAGTTGGTATCAGAGCGTTAGGTTTTACCTTCGGAGCGTAGGATGACCCTTGGTTGATGGAATAGGTGACTAAAGTAGATTGACGTACCGTAGGTATGTTCCGCGGCATATTTACGATACGCTACTCCACTTAAGAAGCCTTAGGATGTACATTTCTTTGCTCAGTATTATATTCATTCCGATCTAGCCTCATCAGTACCAGTTATGGTTTTGCTGCCACGATTACGGGCAGGGAGAGCTACAGCTAGAGTTGCGTTCAGCACGAGCTCGTCACGAACGAGGACTGACCAGGGCGAAATTCCGGCAACACACGATTGCAGAGATGTGTCTATTTACTGTGTTTCCGCGCCATGAGCGTTTGGCGGATCGCCTTTATGAGGTTACTCGGATGTGCTGATCGACACTAGAGGATTGGGCCACTGACAGAGGCCAGCCAGATTTTGATGACCGTTGGTGTGTTGCTTATTCATGATGGTCGAGACACTGTTCAGCGTGCAGACGAGCGAGCCAGTTATTGCTGCGAACGACGAGATATTGCCCCAGATGCTGGAGCTAATGCCGTACGAGTTGTACTAAGAAATGATAGAAGGTCTCTAGTCATCGAGGATGAATGACTAGGACATGTGGATCGTTCGCCTACCCCGATGCGAGGTCATCAGATAGATTGATTCCAGCTAGAGACGACTTCACGCGGAGACGTTGAGAGTCGACAGAGACGATCGAATGTCAAAAACCTATTATTCTAAGTTTAAAGTAGTCGGAAAGACATGCAGGCAATTCTATGGTCCCTCTAGAAGAATGAAACCCTAACTCGACTTAATGACCGTGTGAAAGCCTTTGAACCTTCGGGTTTGCGGTAGTTCTACGGCGCCATTAGTGAGGCTTGGGTTTGCCCTTCTACGGCTGGACCACCGATGCTGTGGTATGTACTCGATACTATTAAACTGTGCCCAAGATGTTGAGCTCTTGGGGGATTATGAGGTTTTGACGACTCGATCGGATGGCTCGACTTAATTCGGATGCTAGGTGGTGAGATGCATTTCTTGGGAGACTCCCGATACGAGGATAGCCGTTGGAGCTCATTCCATGCAGCCACGACGAGACGAGTCCGAAGCGGTCGACATTAGAGAAAGGTGAAGTAAGAGGTTCATACCAGATCTAGATGAAACGACGTTCCACTCCGCCGACATCAGAGATGCGATACGTATGCCGAGGCATTGTACTTGGATATACCTTTCAGAAAGAGTCGCGTTGAGTATGCAGCCGTTCCAGAACGAGAATAGATCTAGTAAGGGACGATGACTTCCGGACAGTTCGGCAGAGACGAGATTTGGGAGAGATCTCGATAGGACCTTTCTGGAATAAATTACAAGAAGACTTGGACCCAGTAGTGGTCATGTTATGCAGGCAGGCCAGAGTTCAGGATCGTCGACGAGACATGCTATGAGTGACCACGGCAGTTGGCCAGAGATTCTTGGAGGATGTGCTTGAGCGGGACTATTCCGCCATACTTGATTTGCGTATTTTGGGCAATTTATTCGCATGATTGATTTTGATGATTGAGTTTCATGATATTTGTCTTCATGGACCATGGTTGCACCTGCTGAGTATTTACGATTTTTGCACGGTTGTTGCACTTGATATCGTTTTCGTGCCTTGGTTCTCATGTTTGTGATTTTATGGATTTCAAACAGTTGAGTTGATTTGTGCGTATATACGCACACGATTTGATTTTTGCACGCGGTATAGTTCATATATGGTTGCAGTGCAGTGTTACGTATGTTGTGCCTTTAGATGCCCTGGACTTCGATTTCGATGGTGATGTTCGATATTTGTTTTGTGCACCTGATTGGATTTTGCGTATATTCGGCACTTGATATTGGATTTCATGCACGATGGATGCACCTGATTTGGATTTTCGCGCATGTTGGGCGCATGTTTTGAAGTGTGATTTTGGTGCACACCAGATGCACTAAATCGAGATTTTTCGTGCATGTCAGATGCACCTAATTTTACTGTCAGGCACACATGTTGCCTACGACAGATGTTTCGTGCACACCCGATGCACTTAGATGTTGTTTCTGTGCATATGTATGGCACATATTTGGATTTTGATTTCCGTGCGCACCAGACGCACGTAGTATTCATACGCGTATTTTGGGATTGATTTTTCTTATAGAGCAGTACGTTTTTATGATATTGCTATGTGTTTTCGTACTGAGCAGGACTAGTCAGAGGACAGTACTTGAATATATTTTGCATGCATTGATAGTTATTGAAGGGATTTCCAAAAAGCGAGCTATAGCCTCAGCATTTACCTACGTGTCTGATATGACACGAAATGTTTAAAACAAGGAGACCCTTCTAAATTGTTTCCAAAACGGCGGAACGTACATTTCAAACAAAGGTATATATGTATATAGTTATTTTCTTATGATAGACGTCCGCCACTGTGCAGTGTTATACGCGTTGCACAGCGACTTAAAGAGATTTGGCATGCATTTCCTTCAGATACTTACATATATAGATTCGATATTTACATGTATAGTTTCGAGTTATATCATATTGGTTTTTCTTTGGATTTGGCATTGATGTCTTCCCCATGACTCCGATGATTGCGGGATGCTTGACGGAGTTTTGATTTCGAGTTATCTACTCATTACTCATGCGCATGCATTGCGCTATGATGTGTTTATGTATTTATGATTTCGGAGCCCCGGCGATTTGATGGTTTTGGCTGAAATATTTTAGTATTTGGGGGGGGAGTTTAATTTAAATTCGGGGACTGAATTTCTTTAAGGGGGGAAGATTGTAACGTTTTGAAAATCGTTTCGGTGAAATTTCGAAAAAACGGTAAAATAAGGGGGTTTTCTGTAAAAAGTCAAAATGCAAATATCTTATTATAAAAATTAAATATACATATTCTAGCTATGTAATTGCGAGTATTTGGAGTTTATTGAGCCACTGGTGAAATTTCAAATTTTTTGAAAAAAAAAGTTTATTTTATTATTATTTTAAGCCGTCACTAATACATTTAATTAGGGAAAATTACAAATTGGAATGAGTTGAAACAAATTTTGTGCATCATAAAACATTAAATAAAATTTTATCATGTGGTTTTTGAAACAAAATCGTTTGCCAAAACGGTTTAGAAATTATTGAAGAAAAAAAAGGCTTTTTTTTTAGTGTAAATGGAGATTTGGGGTA
Organism: Agapanthus africanus; assembly: GCA_030015575.1. Taxonomy (NCBI): domain Eukaryota; kingdom Viridiplantae; phylum Streptophyta; class Magnoliopsida; order Asparagales; family Amaryllidaceae; genus Agapanthus; species Agapanthus africanus. The sequence continues at coordinate 120,389,165 of JASDDO010000001.1, forward strand.
TAATATTTATCATTTTTCCTCATCCCACACACACACCCACACTCACCCACCCCCACTTCCATTGTGGCCGAACCCTTGCTGCCCCCAATTCCCCACTTGAGAAAAGAAAAGTCCAAGCATGCAACAAAAGAGAAGAATGAATAAAGAAAAAGTGTATAAGTGTTGACTTTGGGGTATAGGTTTTGTTTGAATTTTGCCACAAAACCCCATTCTCTCTCTCTCTCCTCACTCATCCCCTCCCCATCAGGCCGAGACCTCCCCTTGATCAGCCCCCAATTTTACCACTTCATTTCCAACATAAAATTGCTCTCAAAATTCAAGAAAAATCAAATTAAAACCTCACAAATCCCAAATCCAACATTTACCCATTATTCTTTAACCAATCTAGCGTGGATCTTGGAGCATGTAAGAAAGTTTTGGAGGCTAAAATTTCAAGTTTGATCTTTTGATTTGTGGAGGTAAATCCTAACCCCAATATTTAATTGTTAGTTAGATGCTTTGAATCAACTAATTAGGTGTGTAATTATGGCTCTAATTTCAAAATTTAATATTCAAGAGGAGGATTAAATCAAGGTTAGGGTTTTATCTCTTAATCATGTTTACTTTGAGTAGTCTAACATCTTAAGATTTACAAAACCTAATATAGGTTCTAATTTGTTAATTGTTAAAATTAAATTGTCCTAATTAAGATTGGTTTGCAAACTAGATTTTTGTAATTAATATAAAGTAGTGAGATTAAAATCTAGTTAATGGTTGTGTGGCTTAGTTAAGATGTTTTAATGAGAATTATGGCCACTAGAATTGTAAAAAATATTTAAATTTGATTCAAACACCAAGTTTTGAGCTAAAATGGAAAATTTTGCTTATTTTGTTAACTAGGTTTTTAAAATATATATATTTTGGTGAGATAAAATTCTAATTTGGATTTCATGACATTATTAACACTATAATTTGTGGTTTAATACTTTAGTATATGCAAAACCAAGCTTAATTGATGAATTATGAATTTTGCTTTAAAAAGTATTAAAATAGATATTTCTTGCAAACTTGAATTTTGGGTTAATGTAATTTAGCGAGATTAAAAATCTAGTAAGTGTTTATGTAGCCAAATCAAGATAATTAGTGAATGTTTTGACAACTCGTTTTGCTAAAGCATCAAGATGTTGTATTAAAACGGTTAATTTTGCTTATTAGGTTTTCGGAAAAATAGCTTTTAAAGCGAATTTGAAGTTTTGATGATTTTAACCCTATTTTATATATATATTTAAGGTGTTGTGAAACCACGATTGATACGTTTGAGTTTTTCTCGATGGTTTGGTGTTTGTACGCCGACGTCGAGGGTTTTTGGGTTGATTTGTGAAAGCAACCATAGGTTTTGACCTATGTGGGATTCGTGCATCGTTTTGGTCATGAGTCGGATTTTAATGCGATACGGTGCGTTATGATATGTAGGTACCCCATGTGGACTTCGAGACGACAAGCAAGCGCGTGGCGACGTCGGCACCGGCGAGCGAGGACCAGGTGAGTAGATTTATATCTACGGGGAGGAGTCGGGTGGATGGCGTATAGCACCCACGCAGTCCGTGGTGGTGTATACGGATGCGTATACACACCAACAATTATTATATGTTATTTGGGATTAATAACGATGTTTAGGATGGATATTGATGTGTTGGATTATTTTAGTGTTGCGAACCCTAGGGTAGTGTTGCACTACACATACACACATACATACTTGCATACATTTCTATTTATATGTGCTCATGGGATTCTTTATAGTTATGTGTTCACATGGGTATGGGACTAGGTGTTCACATACGGATTTGAGGATGATACTTGGGATTGAGCTGAGTCGATGATATTAGTATTGTATTAGACATAGGTCAGTACCTTAGACTATGATCTTTGATAAAGAGGATACCGGATGAATAGTGTGATGAATATGATTTTGACCCGTACCCAGATTTGGGATGCCGTACGACGGTTTTACGTACGAGCTATATATTGATGATTGATCCGCACTCTTGACTTGGGATGTCTGGTTATAGATATGATATTATTGAGGCGGGATCACCGACTATACATATACAGGTATGTATATGTATCGACTCAGATGATAGGCGGTTTCCTTACCTGTAGTTCAGCTTGTTAGTTCAGCCGTATAGTTTAGTGTAGTTGTTAGATTAGATTAGACTTCTTACCCATTTCAAAAACTAACGAATCGTGGGTATTTTAAAAGACAGCCCAAGGGATCCTACGGATATTTCAAAAGACGTATCTTTTCATAAAAACACTGTAGCCCCTATTTTCAAAACCCCATGATTCGTGTTATTTCAAAAGGCACCATTTGTAGGACTTATATTAGATTAATGCAGGTTAGTTACAGTTGCGTCTAGTATTCAGCTCCCGCTTATTATTGTGGTTTGCTTCGCATCGCATACTTATGTTATAATTTCTTATTGCAATGTTGATATCATATTGTTAGGACACCTGCACCATTACCGATGATGCGTATGTACCACGTACACTTACTTGCCGGCTCACACACATCTTCATCGGTAATTGCCATGTCACGTACACCTTAGAAAATATTATTGCTTGAATTAGCTTGTTAGTTAGTAATTTGACATGATATTAGTGTACCTGCCTTATATGCTAGCTTAACATTGTAGTTATTACTTGTCACTTCATGCATACTGTTATTCATTGTTATGCCTATATTCATGGTTTTACATGCTATTGATGATTTGGATTCGGATTTCCATGAAATTTTCTGGATTTGGGGGGGGAAAACCGCAAAACTTATATAAACTGATTTCGCTCTTTTTAAATAAAAAGTGCGGTTTTTCCCATGATGTATGAGTCGTCCACCATGAGTTTGCTGATGGATTTTGAGACCCAATTCGAGGAGGCGGATGAACCGTTTCGGGTACATGGTGGACCCGGTAAGGTACCCCGGGGCAAGAAGCGCGTGATGATGACGATGTGAGCCTGGCAGGGGAGCACTACCTACCGGTTATTTTACCCGACGCGTCGGATATCCGGAGGATACCGTCGTGGTCTTGAGATGGATGGTAGGGGCCGGTCTAGATTGACGGCGCCCTAGATATTGTGATTGAGATATTGAGATTTTGAGATATTGAGGTACAGAGATTGTGATACAGAGATATCGAGATATTTGGACACTTATTTTGTGTCGATACTGGGCACTGTTTTATGCTGATTTCATTTATGGTACCTCACTTTTAAAATACAGAAATCTCACTAAATTATGAAAACAGTTTCTTCATTTACATGTATTCTGTTTTCATGCATTCATACCTCATTCATATAATATATTGCTACCTGAGGCACTGACACAGGCACTTGAGATTACACTCAGGTTAGATATTTACCCTAGCCATTGTTATAGGCTGCATGTTATATACATATTTGAGGATATATTATGATCATTGACCTAGGATTGCGTTCTTTTTGCGATTTCTGTGCGTAGATGTTTTTCTACTCACGAGTTGGCAACTCACCCCCGTTGTGCCACAGTTCTTGCAGGTTTCGCCGTACAGGTTTCATTACGGCTTGCTGGCACTCTTTCCATTTCCGGATGACTTGCTAGTAGGTGGGTTTATTTGTATCGCACCCATCATTATATCTTGTATATCATTATTCTGTTGTATCTAGAAGTTCCATCAACCAAACATGTAATTATTTTGAGATAGAGACCAGTGATGTTATTCCTTCGACCTTAGAGTCGCGCGTTATATTTCTGTGGTTTTCTTGTGGTTTTGAGTTTCCTTTTGAATTTTGATTCTCGCCGTTGGCGTTGTATATTATATTGCTTGTGTGGTTGTGACCGTCGATTGACGAAGAGCTAGCTCCCGCTTGGGGATGCCTTTTTATTGATTTCGTATACTATTCATGTTGTATCCCGTTTGGGGGCCAGTTTTTACAAAGGAGACTCTGCCGAAATTTTCGGGAAATATTCGATGTTTTTTTTAAACCGCATAATTCGGCTTATGCTATTAAAACTACTTGTTTTAAATTGGTTTTCCTTCACTCTACTACTTTTCTTGGTTTGGCTTTCTGGGTTTTCGGCTTACTTAGATTACGTACGCCTCGAGACGTTCGTAGTTTAAGTGCCGGTCATATTCCGTACTTTCGGGACGTGACAAAACGCCCCAAGTCTGGGGGCATAACGGTGCATACGGTTTATATGGCTTCCGAAAAGGAGGAAAGACGCGCTTCGATGGGTCACCGACCGCTCACCCGATCCATGACAAAAGCCCAGGAGCAGCAACAGAAGCTTCAGGAAATGCTGACGCAAATGGCCGCACTTACCGGGCCAAAAGAAAGCTCGGAGGCATCATCAGAGCAGCGTCACGAACAAGAAACCGATACTGACTTCTTACGCAGAGTCCTCGAAAAGAAGGACAAAGAAGCCGCAGAGCAAGCGGCTAACATAAAGCGAATGGCACTTCTCTTCCAAGATATGGTAGGGATGATGTTACAGCCGGACCCTCCAGCTGAAGACCCTTCGATCATTGTTGGAGACGACGAAGAGGAGACATCTAATCCTCCACCGGCTCTTTCAGCAGCCAAGGAGGAGACAATTTCTAAGGCCGCACTGGACGACTATATAGCTCAGCAAATATGAGCTCATCAGGTGAATGAAGCGGCTGGGCAAATTGTTAAAACGGGATGACCATATCCGAGCTGGTATGATCAGATCAAGTACCCGCCGGGCTACACGATCCTAAAATTTCATGTCTACAAGGGGACAGGCAATCCCCATCAACATGTTGCCCAGTTCAGGGCTCTTTGTGGCAACACCGGCGGCGATGATAATCTCCTGCTTCGCCAATTCGTCGGCAGCTTATCGGAGACGGCGTTTGAATGGTACTCCGAGCTCCTGAACGACTCTGTTAAAACTTTCGCTGAAATGGAGTTGTTGTTTACCCAGCATTTCGCAAGCGCTAGTGAGCGCACCCCATTAACAGCGCTGATCAATGCCAGGGTAAGGCCAGGCGAAACGTGGGTTCAATATGCAACCCGATGGCGGAACTTATGGTCAAAATGGAACAACGCATCGCAGAAGCGCCAGCGGCGGGCATGTTCGTGGGCACTCTTGATCCTCAATCGACCATCTCCCAATTCATGATGTTCTTCAAGCCGACCACCTTCCAGGCCTTGATTGACAAGCTGGCCCAAATGGACCAGATGGGCCATAGGCCTTCCCCTTCAAAGACGGAACCATGGAATGAAAAGGACAAAGGGAAAGCAACCTTCGTCGCCAACGCTCAACAACAGCCGAGCAACTTAAAGCCGATTGTTCGCCAAAACAACGTGCGTCCACGCCCATCCCTCGAGGAGAGACTGGGACGTTCTTGCTCGTTTCCCCAGGATAAAACGAGGAAACTGTTCGAGCTGGTAGTGCGCAACAGACTCATCAATCTGCCGAGTCCAAAACGTCCGTTGCAGCCAGGCGATGTCAACGATCTTAATTACTGCCCTTACCACCAAGCGGTAAGCCATCCAATCGAAGATTGCTTCATTTTCAAAGGCTGGATTGAGGACCAATACCAACAAGGCAAGTTCGCGCTGTCTGAAAGTTGGAAGGTGAGCCCGCCACAACCACATGCTCCGAAAAAGATGGACATGCCGGGGGCATCATGCTCATTCATAGAGAAAGCCCCATGGACCACTATGTCCTAAAACTGGCTGCGGACCGAACTGTCCTTAAACTAACAGTGGACCGCAATGTCCTAAAACTTGCAAAGGACCGAAACGTCCTTAAACTACTACCGCAGCATCCTCAGGCTGACGTAAAAAAAACGGTATGTCCATAAGCAAAGTGGGCACGGATGAAAACCCGAAAGGGCTCCGTGAGTAAAAACAGCAGGGCTACCGGCGAGTGTTTGTGAAAACCTGAAAGGGCGCAACCTCGTTAAAAAAAAGAATAAAAAAAAAAGAATAAAAAAACGGTATGTCGATAAGCAAAATGGGCACGGTTGAAAACCCGAAAGGGCTCCGTGAATATAAACAACAGGGCCACCGGCGAGTATTTGTGAAAACCCGAAAAGGCGCAACCTCGTTAAAAGACACTTACAAGGTTCCCTTGACCTTTTAAGGAGAAACCACCCGCGTGAGATCCTTATGACTCATAGGGAAGCAACACACTTAGGGATCCTCACGATTCCTAAGGAGAAATTACACTTACGGGATCCTCACGACTCGTAAGGAGAACTCTCTTATGGGACCCTCACGGCTCATAAGATTTGAAAGTCTTAAGTTACAGAGACCTGAACCTGTTCTTAAGCAACCCCCACAACCTCCGATACTGCCCTACAAGCGGCTCAATACTGGCCCTTGTATACAATCCACGGGCGCGAATAAACATTTCCCTAACAAAGTCCCACCCGGGACTGGGGATATGTCCATATGGTGAACAACCCTTGTAAGTCCTCTCGACTTATAAGGAGAAAACGATTTTGTAAGATCCTTATGACTTACAGGGGAACATACACTTAGGAATCCTCACGATCCCTAAGGAGAAAACACACCTACGAGATCCTCATGACTTGTAGGGAGAAATACATTTGTGAGACCCTTACGGCTTATGAAGTCAAAAGTCTTAGTCGACGGGATCCTAACCCTGTCCGCTAAGCCACCTTTGTTCGACATCGACAGAGGCAAATGATGATTCCCTCCTGGCAACATTCCAGTTGTAGCGATGCTGATGCCTAAACCGGTATCAAATTCCAAGTCCTTTCATGGCAAATGATGATTCGCTCCTGGAAATATTCCAGTTGTAGCGATGCTGATGCTGAGATCGGCACAAGATTCCAAGTTCCACACTCGTGATAAAAAAATCAGCGAGCTAAAAATGCATATGAAATAGCCGAAATGATGGGGCAACTTGCAACAAAATTAGCAAGTAAAAATGTATGCATGCAAAATAGCCGAAATGATGGGGCAACTTGCAACAAAATCAGCAAGTAAAAATGTATGCATGCAAAATAGCCGAAATGATGGGGCAACTTGCAACAAAACCAGCAAGTAAAAATGTATGCATGCAAAATAGCCGAAATGATGGGGCAACTTGCAACAAAACTAGCAAGTAAAAATGTATGCATGCAAAATAGCCGAAATGATGGGGCAACTCGCAATAAAAAGCAGTGAGTAAAAATGAAACAAATAGCCGAAATGATTAGGCACCGCGAAAATAGCCGAAATGATTGGGCACCGCGAAAAATAGCCGAAATGATTGGGCAATCGCGACCTTCGCGATATAAAAGCTGAAATGATAGAGCATCGCGGAAAGAATAAAAGAAATGATGAATGAATGAAACTTTTTCCCCTACAGGTGAGATCACATCGATCCCTGTATACAATCCAGGGGCACAAACAAAGAGGGACCCATACCTTCCCACCATGCTCCATCAGGAAGCAAAGCCAAATCTGGACGGTTCATACACAATCTAGAGACAATCTCGACATTCGTCGCAATATTGCAGTCACAGTGTCAACAAACAAAGTGAAGGAAGATCCCTAGCTTCAGGGCCTCGACGTCAATATCGACAACTTAGATATCACCAACGGTGTTTCTCAGATGCAAACATGACGTCAACAACCGACCTCAGAGTCGCAACGAAATGGAGCCATGGCAAAGTACCTAGGTCCAAATCTCAATGGCTACATCTACAGCCTGAAGACCAACAACGGTGTGCCTTCTCATTCCAGCAGGACACAGATGTTACACCATCAAATGGAGCCACGGCATAGTCCTTAGTTCCAAATCTCGATGGTTCACAGACAACCTAGAGACTACCTCAGCATTCGTCTCGCTACAGCAGACAAAATGTCAACAACGGCGTTCCTTCGCAGTCCAGCATGATGCAGGTACAACGTCAACAAAAGACCTCACGGTCAAAACAAATGGAGCTACGGTAAAGCCCCTACTCCAAATCTCGGTGGTTCCCAGACAACTTAGAGACCACCTCGACATTCGTCTCGATACAGCAGACGATATGTCACCACAGCGTCCTTCCTCCAACAGGATCCGGACATGCCAAAGTAAACGAAGCAAAGGCCAAATTCCTAGCTTCAGGGTCTTAACAGTAACTCATATAAAACCTGAAAGACAATCGGAGATCATCCCAAACCAGCGCGGAGTGGTCACCACCTCGACGTTCGTCTCGATACAGCAGACGAGATGTCACCACAGCGTCCTTCCTCCAACAGGATCAAGACACGCCAAAGCAAATGAAGCGAAGGCCAAATTCCAAGCTTCAGGGTCTTAACGGCAAGTCATATAAAGCCTGAAAGACAATCGAAGATCATCTCGCACCAGTGCAGAGTGGTCATCACCTCGACGTTCATCTCGATACAACAGACGATATGTCACCACAGCGTCCTTCCTCCAACAGGATCCGGACACGCCAAAGTAAACGAAGCAAAGGCCAAATTCTTAGCTTCAGGGTCTTGACGGTAACTCATATAAAACCTGAAAGACAATTGGAGATCATCCCACACTAGCGCGGAGTGGTCACCACCTCGACGTTCGTCTCGATACAGCAGACGAGATGTCACCACAGCGTCCTTCCTCCAATAGGATCCGGACACGCCAAAGCAAACGAAGCGAAGGCCAAATTCCTAGCTTTAGGGTCTTAACGGCAAGTCATATAAAGCCTGAAAGACAATCGGAGATCATCTCACACCAGTGCGGAGTGGTCACCACCTCGACGTTCGTCTCGACACAGCAGACGCAACATCACCAAAAGGAGCCACGGCAAAATCCCTAGTTCCAAACCTCAACGGTTCATCAACAACCTAGAGACAACCGTGACATTCGTCTCGATACAACAGACGCAATGACAGCAAACGAAGCAAAGGCCAAATTCCTAGCTTCAGGGTCTTAACCGCAAGTCATATAAAGCCTGAAGGACTATCGGAGATCATCTCACACCAGCGTGGAGTGGTTATGACTCATCGGGGCTCTCTAAAATGAGCCTAACCTCAAGTAAAAAGCGGCATGGCAAAATTCCTAACGCTTGCTCTTCCGACGGTCAAACTGCCTAGGAGGATTGCTTGAAGACGTCTTGTCCAGCGCCCGAAGGGATCAGAGACACGACAGTCGCAAGACTACTCGAACAGCAAGATTGCCTATCGAGGAATACATCAGCCAATCCGACGGTACGACGGCCAAAACCCTAAGTACCACAGACCCTAACGGACCTCTGTCGTAAAGAGCAGAGGTTAACTCTGACGTTAGGATATTCTTGCGAGAAATTCTCGATTCGTCTTGACTCGTGAGATAAAGCCTTAGGCAGCGGGGATTAAAAAACCTGTTTCCTGAGCATTGGTACCCTGCAAGTCGGTTCAAAAATGGACTCTTGCATACTATTCATGGGTCACACTCTCCGAAATCAAATCTTGATAAGGAGGGAAACAACCGCTTACGGGTCCTCTCGACTCGTAAGAGAGAAAATTCTCTTGTGAGATCCTTACGACTCTCAAGAGAAAACGCACTTAGGAATCCTCACGATTCCTAAGGAGAAAATACACCTATGAGATTCTCTCGATCCGTAGGGAGAAAATTCTTTATGAGACCCTCACGGCTCATAGAGTTGAAAAGCCTTAGGTAGCAGACCTGAACCTGCTTCCTAAGCCATCACTACTCCCCAAGGTGTTCAAGACAGTATGTTCTATATCGATTAGAGGCTGCGCTTGCTTAAGGAACATGCCAACAGTAACAAAGCAGAAAATAAAAGGATTTGTCATTCATACTCGAGAAATTCTTACATCAATAGAAACAATAAACAAAAACAACTTTATTGAAATGTTTACAACGGTATAACCTCGGACCCAGGACATGGATTGAGGAACTCGAAAGTAACCTTATCTAAGACTTTCCAAACCTGGAGAACCATCCTATTGTGCTTTCTTTCGCGAGCACGAGCATCGGCGTCCCCACTGATGTCCTCCTCCCTCCAATAAGCAGCGAGTATGGCGGACTGTTGGAAGGCCTGGTGCAGGAGATCGACAAGATTGTCTCGCCGTCTCTTCGAGATTAAGTTCATCAGGTACATCGAGTGCACCTTATCCTCGGAGGCATCCATCGCCCTAAGCGGCATACCAGTATAAAATAAGGGAAGCGCTGCCCAGATGGCTCCCATGATAAGCTTCAGGAGAGAGGAACGTCCGGGAAGCAGTTGACCGTTATATGCGTCGAAGCGGCTCATGATCTCGGCACACTCCACGTTTGTGAATTCTCAATTTTGAGAATGGCCAAGTCGGCGAATGTCCCCGTAAGAGATGATCTCGTCGAGATCGTACATGTGGGCGTCCATCACTCCTATAAAAGAAAATCAACAAAATTAGCAACTCTTAAGAGTTCTGCTATATGATTTAAAAGGAGAAAAGCTCCATTAATGAATCAAGAAATTATAAATAAAATCCTTTCAGAAGATTAGAACTCTATTAATGAAACTCTAATAGAGTTCTCTTTAATTCTCTCTAGATCCCTTTAGAGCAAAGCTCTGCTAAGTGAAACCCTAAATGGGTTTTCTTTAGATCAAGGATCTATTGAGAGCAAGGCTCTTAAAAAATAATTTAATCTACTTTATTTTTTTTAACTAAAAATTCTCTAGAATCTGAACTCTGAAAAATGCTTAAACAAGAGATCAAGGCTCTGAATAAAAATGCTTGTGAAGAGATGGAAACCATCTAAGGGACCAAAGGTCTTATTTATAGGCATTGAGAGCCCTTTCAACTTCCAAAAGTTGCCGCAACGGTTGGAATTCTGCCACCGCTGCGCTCACGTTTGGGGCCACGTAAACGCAACGGTAGGGGGGCATTTGTTTACCCCAATCAGAGCAAAGCTCTATTCAAATTCCAAGGCGGGAAATGAAGCAACGCTTCTGTTTCCCCCAATCAGAGCAAGGCTCTGTTTTAAAAGAAATTCAAATAATAATAAAGGAAGCAACGCTTCAGCTGACTTGCGCTTTGCGCGACACGTGGCAGCGCAGTTGCGCTGCGCTCTGCGCTGCGCGACACGTGTCAAGCGCAGATGCGCTTGCGCCAACTGTGCTAGCACTAAAACAGAATTAAAATTCCAAAAAGATCTTTCTGATCATATTAAAATAATAAGATTCTCTTCTGTAAAACAGAAGCCCTTGGATCAAAGATCCAACGGTGGGGAAAAATCCCTAAATCACTCAGAGAAAGATCTCTTTAATTGATTTAACAAATCAATTTGCACTATAAAAAGGCCCATAGACTCCAAGTCTAAAGGACATTTTAACACACAGAGAATTCACAGCGCTCTTCTAAGAATTTTGAGAAGAATTCAGAAAGAAAGAAAGAAAAAGGTAAAACCTTTAGAAAAAGAAGAATTTTCTTCTAAAAAGATCAATGATCTAAGAACAAGATCAAAGATCTTCAATAAAAAATGATAATATTAATAAAAAGAAGTAATTTACTTCTTTACTAGATCATTTGATCTACATAAAGGCACAGCATTTTGATGAACCATTGGTTCTGGAATCTTAAAAAATTCTTTTCTTTAAATCCAAAATTTGGATCAAAATATTGAACAGTGCCGTGCACTAGTAAAATTTGCACTGTTGCGCTCTTGGGTTGGCGCAAGCCACCAGAGAGCGCCACGTGTCAGCCCCAGAGCAAATTGCGCCTTGCGCTTTAAAAAAATGAGCATTGCGCTCTTGGGTTGGCGCACCTCACCAGAGCGCGCCACGTGTCAGCAGCGCAACAGCGCAGCGCACTGCGCTTGCGCTCACCAGAACGTGACACGTGTCACCATCACATGAGTTTGAGCCTTGCGCCTGACAAGCCACGTGCGGCGCTGTCAGAGCATTTAATGCAATGCATTATTAAGGGCAGAGCCCAATAAAGAAAGGTCTATCAGACCAAACAAAAGTGTTATGCACTATTAAAAGGGGCAGAGCCCAATTAAAAGAAAAAAAGTCTAAAATAGACCAAAATAAAATGCTTTGCATTATTTTAAAAGACGGCAGAGCCCAAATAAAGGCCTAACAGGCCAAATGCAAATAAATGTTGAACATTCTCAACTGGACTTAGCCCAATACTGGCCGTAAGTCCTCAAATTAAAAATGATTGAACACGACTGCTCTCTTAAATCAATTTACACCCGGTTCAAGGGTACATCTCCGAACTCCTCTAACATCTGTCGTTGTAATCCTTCAACGTCGTCAGAGAGGCGATGAGTCCCGACAACCACACATCAATATGGACTGTGGGGTCCTTAAACTCATGGACTGACCCATCCTTAAACTCATGGACTAATGCGCCCCTAAACTAACATCCGTCCCCAAAATGGGAATGTTGTACCACCATGTACCTAAACTGGCGATGGACCACCATGTCCCTAAACTGGCAATGGACCACTATGTCCCTAAACTGGAACAATAGAGCCCAAATGCTCTTTTGTCGGATCTAAACGATCCCGTTTAAGTTGATCTTAGCCTCAAATATGGTTAATGTATCCTTAAACCTTCAAACAGACCTTAGACTCAAATTGGACTACAGATCCCCCAATCAACTTTGGTTCAAGGGTACATCTCTGAACTCCTCTGACACCTGTCGTTGTAATCCTTCAACGTTGTCAGAGAGGTGATGGGTCTCGACGGCTATACATGCAATGGACCACTATGTCCCTAAACTGGAACAATAGAGCCCAAATGCTCTTTTGTCGGATCTAAACGATCCTGTTAAGTTGATCTTAGTCTCAAATTAGACTAACGTATCCTTAACAAACGTTTAAGTTGATCTTAGCCTCAAACATGGCTAACGTATCCTTAAACCAAAACCCCAAACCCAAATCTAAGAAAATACGAATTTGGACTAATCCACGTCCTACGGGCGACGACATAAATTAGTCTCCGTATACAATCTACGGGCAACAACAAACAAAATAAACACCCACGACACAAAGTGACCAGCTGGAGAAGGAGAAAGTTGTTACCGCGATGCGGTAGCGTAATTAACTGCAGGGGCTTGCGCCTGCAGGGAAGAGCGTCCCTACAATCAAAAACCCCTCAAGCGAGGGGGAATCTGACGAAGTCTGCTACATCGGCCGCATCCGTTTAAACCTTCGATATACGGTGCCATAAATCAACTTGGCATCTTCGGAGAGGTGGACGGATAAAACCAAATAGCATCTGCCCCCAGATTCAGGCAATACGTTCAGTCTTCCCGGTTTCCGGCGGTAAACACCGGCTATATCACATATAACTGACCGATATCACATATCGCGAGAATAGAATACGGTATCACAAACACATATTAATCTCGGTCCCGCACATATCACATATGTGCTCCTACTTCGTTTCGCTTGAGCCAGGAAACCTCTGTGTAGGACTCTAAAGACTCGTCAATACGCCGACAGTAGGTGGTGATCATATTAGTCACCCACAAGCTGCAAGCGGTCTGCTAAATGTAATGGCCACCCGGGTATTGAGAAATTAGAAGATCAACAAGCAAGCTTGCTCATACTCCTGCGAATCCGATCAGTAACACTACCGTACAGTCCGGTCTCTTCGTCTGATATGTCGCATATCACAGCCTGGGGGTGGTAAACGTCATACCCCAATAGCCTGATAAGTCATGCCGATGTGTGGCTCATAACGGTTCGAGAAACTACTGATAACACTTACCAGTAGATCTCAGCAACCATGGCCAGAGATTTCCTATTATGGCCAATCGAGCATAGCGCAACATCAACCCCCAATACCGGGAGAGACGAAATCCCCTCCTATCGCTCATTGCCTCCATGTGACTCGGGACTATACCCAAAAACCACCGTTTTGCACGATCCCTTGAACATGGTAAGGTGGAAATCAAAGCACAATGGGAATCACACAAGACTCCATGACGATCTCGGGTCGACAGACTAACCTGCACCAGTGTCACCAGAGAACTGCTATCTGACGATAGGTATAATACCATCTAGGAGTTCTCGGCGAGTCCGTTCAGTGTACCCAGTCTTTACTGAGCACCCGTATACCATCTCTGATGTCAAACACTAATGGATATGTGATCATCCATCACCCATCATATGGGTCGAGAAGCGTATACGCTGGTATACTCTGGAATATTGATGCCCTGTCTCGATACTCCCATGACTAGGAACAATTGAATGATGTACTTACCGACTACCGTTGCCCCATTAGTATGATCTGCATCATAATCCTAGTAGTCAAGTACTCATCCTAAAGGCTTTATCAACATATAATAGAGAGACAATAAGTGTACATGTTAAGATAAAGAGCAAACAAATAGCATACTATCATGTCGAGCAAGAAAGTCCTCCCTATATATGTCCAAGTATCCACTATAATATAAATCGTATGTATAATAATGGCCTCTAGGGCATACATATAACTAACACCATAAACCCTTACTAGCTAGTTTAGACGTGTTTAAAATATCGATCAACGAAAATTTTCCAATATTGCAATTCCATGTTCATGCTTGCTGTCGATTTTAAATATTGTTCAAAAAATTATTTAGAGCATCTTAAAATTACGTGCAGGCGATTTTAGAAGGCCAGAAGAAATTTGATCACATAAGCTTTTCATACGGCCGTGGAACCGCCGCATAACTTGCTTGTTTGCAGCGGTTCCACGATCGAAGTGGGGCCGTTGTGCACCAAAATTCATCTGGCAATCTACTATTTGGAAATGTGATTTTTAGGATGTATGTTTTTGGCCCAGATTTTTTTGATTACTGGTTAGCATTTGGGTCCAATACGGAAAAGTTTTAGTCGATCGAAATTTTAAATACCTGTTTACCAGTGCATGTGATAAAATCTACGACCGTGAATATCATTGAGTGGTATAACCCGACTAATTGCTATATGCTCTATTAGATGGGTTTGTGAATGTGATATTCACATTGATGTTCTGTATTGTGCTGATATTATGGATGGATCGTCGTGGTGGATAGCCTATGGTGCAATGGTATTAGTACAGTTCAGATTTATTTGTGTATTTATTATTGTGGGACGAGCGTCTGACATGTGAATAGCCATTTCTGCTGGATTGTATATTATTTTATTGGGGCACGACCGGGTTGAGGTCGATGTCACCGTTGTGTGTGTGTGTATATATATATATATATTTCTTTTTTATACTAGGATTACCCCGCGGAGGAGTGCTCGAATAGCCGGGTTCTAGAGGGCAACAGGCCCGCATCTCATGGCGTTGAGATGGAATGGGCCTTACTCTAGAATTGGTGGGCTATTCGCCGCACTCGTAGGGGGTATAGGATGACTCATGGAGGGATGCTCAAGTTACAGGATTCTGAGAAGTGCTGCGTGGCCCATTCACTTTGTTGATTGGGGTTGCCTCACTTCCGAGATTGGCGGGTAACTTGTTGCGCTCGTAGGGGTCTAGGTTTTTTATTGCACTGGCTATCCACATGACCGGGAACGTCATGTCTCATTTGCGGCTCAAATGAAACTTGATGCTCCAAGATTATCTAATATTCCATATTGCTTATTGATGTTCTGTGTTGTTGCTTATATCATGCCTGGGACGAATGGTTTTATATATATATATATATATATATATGTTAGTAGATGTTGTATATATTAGTAGATGTTGAATATATTTTGCATCCGCGCTAGTCCATCCCCCGCTCTGCCGGTAGTTAAGTGACCTAACGTGCATGACGAGGCCCCATGGCGAATGCGGATGGCATATACGTATATTTTATTTTCGTTCTTCTCTGGTGTGATAGGAATAAATTGATAGGACCGCGTTAATTTTAATTAATGCAAGAAAAGAAACCTAAAAGATGTTGTCGGAACAAATTTTGAAAAACTATAGTCATGTTCTTTCGCTTTGCATAGTGGTATTCGGTTAGGAATATCCAGCACCTCATTCGAGGAGGCAAGGGCCAAGATCCCTTTATGGAGAGTGACTCCTTGAGAAAAAGTTTATGCTACTATAGACTACTCGGTTTTCTTCAAAACAACTAGTTTTCAAAAGCGGAGCCTAAACCACTCATTTTCAAAACTCTTTGGTTTCTTCAACGATATCAAGTTCATTACGTTAAAGGGTTTTTCGCCAAAAACCCAGCCGTAGCCCTCCATCATTTCGTATTGATAGTTCTTAGTATTCGTGCTACGCATTTCGATCTTTAGTCGAGGCGTAGTGTTCGGTAGCTATGTAATTCTTTTCTGTTGCATGATAATGCGATTGGTTAGGACAGTCGTGCGATCATTAAGTATGGAATAAAACATAAACCTCATCAATGAATCATCATTACGGAAAACCGGTGTCCATCAACGACACCCTAAATCCCAATATCTCCAGCGCCGTCACTCTGATCGACCCTCATATCTGTCACATCATCAAACCTGAGTGTCCAACATCGACACTCGAAATATCATGAAAACCCGTATCCAGCATCGACACGTAAATACTCATATCTCAGGCGCCTCATACTCAGATCAGTCCACATATCTATCTCATCTCATAACTTCAAAACGGTATCCTCAGGATATCTTTCGAGTTTCTATAAATTCACCGGTAGGTAGTACTCCCTCTGCCAGGCTCATCGTCTACTCCAAAAACATCTTTTCTTACCCCGGGGTACCATACCGAGTCCACCATGTACCCGCAGACGACTCAGCCAACTCCTCGAATCGGGTATCACATAGCTCAGAACCGAGAAAACTCATGGTGGAGGCCTCGAAATATCATATCAAGAGAAACCGCGTTTTTAAAACGATTATTATAATTTCCTTTTGAAATATAATCGCGGTTATCAAATCCAGGAATTTCATGAAATTAGTATATCAATGTATATATCCATGAAATACGATGTATGCAAACATGGAACAGTAATGTGAGCATATCAAGGGAAAACCGCTCTTTTTAATTATATCAAGTTTCAAAGGTATCTTGCGGTTTCCCAAATCCACGAAATCAAAATATAATATCATATGAGAGTAAATATGTGACTATAGCAATGTATGTATGTATGCATGTACGTATGATGCAATTCATATGCGCAATAGAACAAGAATCAATATCTAACTGTTAACAATAATGGAAGCCGTACAATATATTATCCAGGGTAATTTCTATAGTGTGCGTATCATGGCAATTACTAACAGTGTGTGTGTGTGTGGCGTACAATTCGGTGCTCGTACAACATGAACCGTTAGTAATAGTGCAGTGTCCAATTAATATTGTGTCAATGTACAACAAGTAATGGGATGTGCAAAATGGTGCTCATGCACAATCAATATATATACATATAAGCATAGGGTTATATCACTGAATCTATCCCTCGACGCTTAGCGCCATACAGGCGATTCCCCCATATATGTTAAATCTACTCACCGGACGATCTCGAGCTAGGTGAATCCAATCCCCTCTTTCCTTCCCTGGCAGCGTCCGAAGTCCCCGCAAATGGTCCTAATATCACACAAAACCATAACAAGTGAAATTAGCAAACTAACGATAACACACGAACACAAATAGCAACTAATGAATAGACTCCCACAAGCTACCAAGTGTTAGCTTAGGGGGCTAAACGCGTACGGCGACGTCCTAGAACAATCCTACGGCTGTTAAACGCACGAAATACTTAAACCAAAGTCGGATAAATCCGCACCGTATGTTGCCGAAATGCTTGAATTCTAGCTAAACGGTCCCAGATTTTGCTACGCAAAGAATTAGTGAAAGTTGCATATACCACGAGCCTACACTTCTCCCTAGAGACCCAACGACCAAGACAAAAACCCTAGCTCTCTGATCTGGCCGCAAATTGCGGCCAAAAACTGTTAGTTGTATGTATGCCCTAGAGGCCAATATTGTACAGATGATATATATTATATTGGATGCTTGGACATATATAGAGAGGACTTTCTTGCTCGATATGATAGTATGCTATCTGGTTGCTCTTTATCTTAACATGTATAGTTGTCTCTTGATACTGTCTTATAGTTACATGTTGGTAAAGCCCTTAGGATGTGTACTTGACTACCTGGACTATGATGCAGATCATACTAGTGGGGAAAGAGTAGTCCATAAGTACATCCTTTAATGTTCCTAGTCGTAGGTGTATCGAGACAGGGCATCGATATACCAGAGTAGACTAGCGTATACGCTTCTCAACCCATGAGATGGGCAATGGATGATCCCATATCCATTGGTGTGTGACATCAGAGATGGTATACGGGTGCTCAGTGGAGACTGGGTACACTGGACGGACTCGCCGAGAACTCCCAGATGGTATTATACCTCACGTCAGATGGCAGCTCTCTGGTGACACTTGTGCAGGTTAGTCTGTAGACCCGAGATCGCCATAGAGTCTTTGTGTGATTCCCACTGTGCTTTGATTTCCACCTTACCACGTCCAAGAGGGCGTGCAAAACGGTGGTTTTTGGGTACAGTTCCGAGTCACATGGAGGCAATGAGGGATAGGAGGGGTTTCGTCTCTCCCAGTATTGGGGGTTGATGTTGCGCTGTGCTCGATTGGCCATAACAAGAAAGTCCCTGGCCAGGGTTGGTTTAGAGATTTACTGGTAAGCGTTACCCGCAGTTTCTCGACCCGTTATGCACCTCATATTGGCACGACTTATCGGTTATTGGGGTCTGACGTTTACCACCCCTAGACTTGATATGCGACATATCAGACGAGGAGACCGGACTGTACGGAAGTGTCACTGTTTGGCTTTTACAGGAGTTGGAACGGGCTTGCTTGCTGATCTACTGATCGCTCAATACCCGGGTAGCCGTTACATCCAGCTAGTACCGCTGACAGCTTGTGGGTGTTTGATGTGATCATCACTTACTGCCGGCGTATTGACGAGTCTTTAGAGTCCTACATAGAGGTTTTACTGGCTCAGGCAAAACAAAATAGGAGCGCATATGTGATATGTATGGAACCGAGAATAATGCTTGTATGTGATACCGTATTATATTCTCGCGAATTTTTCTATCGGTCGGTTATATGTGATATAGCCGGGTTATCGAATCAAGTGTTGATTCGATAAGTCGATACATTGGATGTTAGTCGGTTATATGAGATATAACCGGATTATTAAGTCAAGTGTTGATTTAATAATTTAGTGTATAATTGTATATGTATGATATACTAATTTACATTAACTAACATTTGTTCACTTAAGGATTTTTCTCACATGTGCACAACTTTAATATATATATGTGATATATATTAAAATGTATTTTCTTTTTGTATCATGGTTGATGATAC
The DNA here is from genome assembly GCA_030015575.1 of Agapanthus africanus. Lineage (NCBI taxonomy): Eukaryota > Viridiplantae > Streptophyta > Magnoliopsida > Asparagales > Amaryllidaceae > Agapanthus > Agapanthus africanus. The sequence continues at coordinate 120,408,431 of JASDDO010000001.1, forward strand.
AACTTTCATGGGTGTGTAAGACATACACCATTCTATTTATTATGGTGGGTTATAATTATTTAAGATAATTACAAAATTAGTGAAGATTTGGAAAGAGCATGAAGCTTGTAGAAGCTTGCTTTGCTTTGACAAAGTCCACTAACTTTGTCTTTACTTTAGATTTTTGTTAACCTAACCATTTGGATTAGCCATGGTTATGTCTCTACATGAGTTAGTATATGATACTCACTCACCCATGGTTAGCTCACTCACTTGATCATTATCCTCATCTTTTCTTTTGTTCATCTTCTTCTTTGAGCAAAATAAAAGCTTGCTAGGGTTTTCAAAAGAGAGTGAAACATTGTGAGAAAATAAATTCTAAAGTGAACCCACTTCCTATTTCTCTATCCTCTACTAGACTAGCACTTTAGTTTAGGGTGTTTCCTTCACTAATTCTCTAGTTAGTGAAGTAGAAGCTTGAGTTGGCATCCCCTCGACGTAGATCATCTTCGGCCTCGAAGACTTCAAGCAAGGATGCTCCTTTAGCCTCGTGAAGACATGCAAGAGTCCGGGAGAACCACGATCGCAGCGAAGGGACTTCAACAAGGAGCTAATGAAGTGAAAGACCGATCTACAAAGGTTGTATTTCGTATTCACTTAGTCGTAAATGTTATTTACTATCTTGTGAAACCCTAATAATCTAGCAAAGATCTTGTTTAGGGTTATTCGGCACAACTAAAATTTTATTCGGGCATGGTAGATGCCTTGTAGAACCTTGTTAAAGTACCTAGTAACCCTACAGTGGTATCAGAGCCTAGCTAGAGCATTAGGCGACGTGTATACAAAGTTAAAACCCCGATCGAACCCCGAAACGTCATTTTAACCCTCTCTCTGGACAAATTTTAAAAATGCGATTTTTTCTGTATTAAAAACACCTAAAAATTCAGCAGGGAATTTTAGGTATTACTGTGAAAAACGACAAAGTAAGGCGTACGGATCGACGCGGAACCGTGGCAATACCCTGCTTGTGCCGCGGATCCGTGGCCTTACAGTGAGCTTGTGCTTTGGGTTTTGCACAGTAATACCCGTTTCTGTTATTGCTATTTTCTGGGTATTTTTAATCTGACTCAAGTGTTGAGTGTTCTGGGGTTTATTTTGTAACCGTTGATTCGATCGGAAAATTTAACTTCGTATACACGTCGCCTAATGCGAACCCCGAAACGTCATTTTAACCCCCTCTCTGGACAAATTTTAAAATTGCGATTTTTTCTGTATTAAAAATACCTAAAAAATTCAGCAGGGAATTTTAGGTATTACAGTGAAAAACGACAAAGTAAGGCGTACGGATCGCCGCGGAACCGCGGCAATACCCTGCTTGTGCCGCGGATCCGCGGCCGTACAGTGAGCTTGTGCTTTGGGTTTTGCACAGTAATACCCGTATCTGTTATTGCTATTTTCTGGGTATTTTTAATCTGACTCAAGTGTTGAGTGTTCTGAGGTTTATTTTGTAACCGTTGATTCGATCGGAAAATTTAATTTCGTTGTGTTTTCCGGATATTTAGAAACTGTTAAAATGTTCGAATGGATATCATTAAATCATTTTTTCCAGCACGAAAAACTTTCAAGTGTTGAATTTTTCTTGAGTTTAAATCTTTCGGGAAAATGTGCAAGTAACGCGATGGACCCTCTAGAAGAACACAAACCTTAACTCGATTATGTGACCGTCTGAACTTCCTCTAAACCTTAGGGTTTGGGGCAGTACGGCGTGCCACATGTGAGGCGTTGGCTTGACCCTTCTACGGCTGGACCATTGGTACTGTGACGTATTCTGGAATTTTTGAACTCCGCTCAAGTGTTGAGCTATTTAGGAAATCTTGGGTATTTGATTATTCAATCGGAAAGTTTAATACTGTCTATTTATCTGGAATGTGATACAATATGTGGAATTCATATAGTTAGGCATGAAATGCAAAGTATGTGATATTTCAGATTTTATGATGTCTAAAGAGATTATGGATTCCAAATGTTGTAGTTTTACACTTTTTTTTCTGCGACCGTAAGTGTAATATGTGATATCGCCGGTTTCATTGCTATATGTCAATGACAATTGGGATGCGCATATTTACTTACGTTGATGACATGTGATGTTATGTGTTGCTGGATATATTATATTGGATCGTCGTGTTCTGAATAGCCGGGGGTTTTATGCGAGATGAGAGTTTTTTATTTTCATTCATGTAAAATTAAATGTATGTAATATTCTTTTATTGGGGCACTTCCGGGATGAGGTTGATGTCACCATTTGTATATTATTTACTTTTCCGCACTAGGATAGACCCAACGAGGAGAGCACAAGTAACCGGGTTCTAGAGTCCAGTGGGAGACCAACTCGAGGAGTCGAGTCCGGGTCTCCTAACTCTAGAATTGGAAGGGTTGCTTGCCGCTCTCGTAGGGGTCTAGGGGTGTGGGTTTGGCTATTCATCGCGACCGTGGAATCCGTGTTTTATAGAGGCTCAATATAAAACACGGACCTCCTAGTATATCCATTATTTCATATGTTTCTTCTGCTGCGATATCTGTGATGTGATCATTTGATATGTTGTGATAGATACTGTATATAGTATATATGATATATTATATAGACGTTACTTATGTTTTACACCCGCACTAGCCCTGCCCCGCTCTTCCGTTAGTTACCTAACCTAACGGTGCACGAGGGGACATCGAGGTGAATGCGGATGGCATAAGTGTACGTCGTATTTATCTGTGATGTTTAGGTGACTTAAATGATGGGACTTCATTAATATGATTAAAGAAAGAAAAGAAACTTAAAAGATGTTGTAGAATCAAATTTTTCAAAAAAAGGGTAGCTACAGTTTTTGCTTTGATAGCGATATATATGATATATCCTGTATCTTATTCGATGAGGAAAGAGCCGAGATCCCTTCACCGGGAGTGACCTCTTTAGCAAAACTGGTAGATGCTACAACACTCCGTTTGTTTTTTGATTGCTTTTGTAGTTTTTACTTTGCATAGTGATATATATGATATGTCCTGCACCTTATTCGATGAGGAAAGAGCCGAATCCCTTCACCGGGAGTGACCTCTTTAGCAAAACTAATGAAAGCCTCAAAATCACTCCATTTCAAAAATTCACTTGATTCTACAACGATATCAAGTTCATTACGCAATAGGTTTTCAGAAAAACCTGTCGTAGCCCTTCGTCATTTCAGATAAGTTGTATATAGTATTCGTGCTGCATTTGTTGGCTTTCGTCAAGGTGTAGTGTGCGGTAGCTATATGCTACATATCTGCTACATATGATGCGATTGGATTAGGGTAGTCGTACGGCTTTGTTGGATTTCGTCAAGGGTCGTGCGGGTGGTTTTAATTCAGTCAAGAAATGTACGGGTTGAACTTGACTAGCGGGCTATGGTTTGTTGGCTTTCGTTAAGTTCATAGCACGTTAGGGGCAAAATATTATCGAGAATTTCAAGTGTTGAAATTTGCAATGAGATTGCATACCTTCTATGAGATAGTTGGATCCCGATACCCACTGCGAGTAATTGTTACTCCTGGGAGAGTTTTACACAGGACAATTAGCCAATCAAGTAGGTGTCTAGAAAGGTGTCAATGGGGTTACGCCTCTGGGAAAACGAGGTTTACTTTAATTAGGTCCGTGCGAAAGCATGGGGAACCTCCCTCAAAGTACCGACACTGGCCTGGCTGAAAAATTGGCGAAATTGTAGGGTGTAATTAGTCCCGGCTAGTCTTTCCTTTTAGGGTTTGAAGGAAGATTTGATAAAAACAGTGGGAGCCATCCTGATTAGATAAAATAATAACCAATCTAATCTTGCAAGAGCATACGCTAAGGTGTTTTCTTCTCTCTCTCTCCAGGTAGCGACCATATCATGCCTTTATAAAGATAATAATATGGATGTATTGACCGAACCCGCATGTTATACTGTGCTGGGGAACGTTGGTTCCGTTCTTTCTTATAAAAGTTATAAGACTGAACAGGATATAGGGGAATACCAGGATTCCCATGCCACCCGAATGAAGAAAGTACATGTTGATGCATTTTCTTCGGGTGTGTTCATTACAGAGAACCGTTTCTCCATTTGCTCTACGTCCTGGGTATTAGATACCGGGTCAGGATCCTATATATGTAATCAGTTACATGGGCTTAGGAAAGGTAAAGAACTTGGAGAAGGTGATAAAGACATAAGGGTTGGAAATGGTGCAATTGTTGCAGCTAAAACCGTCGGGGAATATCACCTTGTATTGCCACCTGGTAATACATTGATTCTGAACGAATGCTATTACATGCCGAACCTGATATGCAACATTATATCAGTTTCTTTGTTGAGTAAAGAAGGATATAATTTTATATTACAGGATAATTTTATGAACATATTTCTAAACCAAAAGTTGGTTGGATCAGGCACGATGTGCAATGGCATTTATGTTCTAAATCAATCAACAGTTCTGAGTATAACAAACACACACAAGAGGAAGAGTTCAGAAATGAACGAATCCTTCTTGTGGCATTGTAGACTTGGTCATATAAATGCGACACGGCTAGCTAAGTTGCATAAGGATGGATATTTGAAACCGTTCGAATTTTCATCTTATGACACTTGCCCGTCATGTCTCAAAGGCAAGATGACCAAAACTCCGTTTACGGGACACGGAGAGAGAGTTACGGAACTCTTGGGACTGGTACATAGTGATGTATGCGGTCCCATGTCTACACATTCCAGGGATGGTTCTTCGTACTTCATTACATTCACTGACGATCTCTCAAGATACAGACATGTGTTCTTGATAAAACACAAGTCTGAAGCTTTTTAGAAATTTAGAGAATATAAACAAGAAGTCGAGAACCAAACCGGGAAAAGTATTAAAATCCTTCGATCTAATCGAGGAGGTGAATACTTGAGCAATGAATTTCTGGACTTCCTAAAAGAGAATGGGATTCTCTCTCAGCTGACTCCTCCATATACACCATAGCACAACGGTGTATCAGAATGGAGGAACCGCACCCTATTAGATATGGTGCGCTCTATGATGAGCGCAGCTGAGTTACCTATTTCGTTCTGGGGGTATGCGCTAGAGACAGCCATACATCTATTGAATATGGCCCCCACCAAATCTGTGCCTACCACTCCATATGAGATATGGAAAGGGAAGAGACCATGTCTTAACTATGTTAAGATATGGGGTTGTCCAGCCTATGTCAAACGACAAAATCCGGACAAACTCGAGGCACGGTCTGTTCTTTGCAAATTTGTAGGATATCCCAAGAATTCACAAGGGTATATCTTCTACCACACTGAGGAACAAAGGGTGTTTGTTTCTCGGCATGCCATCTTTTTAGAAAAGGAATTTCTTACAAAAGAGATTAGTGGTCATAAGGTAGAACTGGAAGAGGTTCCAGCTACAAAAGCTGCAACAGAAGATCTGGTGGAACCAGAAGATTCGGTAGTTCCCGATGAACCCCAGCCACTTCGCCGATCTAGTAGGGTTCCTCACCCACCTGAGAGATACTACGGTTTTCTCATGGGTGGTGGGAGCGAGGATTGCATCATGGTTGATGATGACCCAACTAGCTTCGAGCAGGCCATCACGAGTGGTGACTCAGTAAAATGGCTGGATGCAATGCGGTCCGAGATGGAATCCATGTACACCAACAAAGTATGGACTTTGGAAGATGCTCCTGAAGGGGTAAAACCCATTGGGAGTAAGTGGATCTTCAAGAAAAAACTTAGTGTAGATGGGAATGTGGAGACTTTCAAAGCTAGACTTGTTGCAAAGGGTTTTCGTCAAAGACCGGGTGTGGACTATGACGAAACCTTTTCTCCAGTGGCTATGCTTAAATCCATCCGGATCATGCTTGCCATCGCTGCATATCATGACTACGAAATCTGGCAAATGGATGTTAAGACCGCCTTTCTAAACGGTGATTTAGAAGAGAGCGTGTACATGACTCAGCTAGTGGGAGCAGCGGGAAGGTGTGCAAGCTGCTTAAATCCATTTATGGATTAAAGCAAGCATCGCGGAGTTGGAACATCTGCTTTGACGTCGTTATCAAAGAGTATGATTTTGTCAAAAACGTATATGAACTTTGTATCTACAAGAAGGTGGCAGAGAGTAAGGTTGTCTTCCTCGTATTGTACGTGGACGATATACTCTTGATAGGAAATGACATTCCTATGCTGCAATCAGTCAAGCTCTTCTTATCACAAAGATTCTCAATGAAAGATCTAGGTGATGCCTCCTGCATACTGGGAATTATGATCTATAAAGATAGATTTAAAAGGATATTGGGATTGTCCCAATCCAGGTACATTGACACCATACTAAAGGGGTTTAGTATGGAAGAATCCAAGCGTGGGAACTTACCCACGATCTCTGGACTCACTCTCTCCAAAGAGATGTCTCCCAAGACTGATTTGGAGAGAGCTCGCATGCAAGGGATACCCTATGCTTCGGCTGTAGGCTCTATCATGTACGCGATGCTATGTAACAGACCCGATGTAGCACACTCACTAAGTGTGGTGAGTAGGTATCAAGCTGATCCTGGAGAGAATCACTGGACAGCTGTGAAGAGCATTCTCAAGTACTTGCGAAGGACTAAAGAGATGCTCTTGGTGTATGGTAACGGAGAACTCCAAGTGGAGTCCTTTACCGAATCGAGCTTCCAGAGTGATAAGGACGACTCTAAGTCGCACTCGGGATTTGTCTTTACCCTTTACGGAGGGGCGGTTAGCTGGAAGAGTTCCAAGCAGGAAACCGTGGAAGACTCGACGATGGAGGATGAATACATCGCTGCCAACGATGCTGCCAAAGAGGCTGTCTGGATAAAGAAGTTCATTACTGTACCTGGAGTGGTTCCATCCATTGAGCATCCAATACCTTTGTATTGCGATAACAATGGAGCGGTGGCTTTGGCCAAGGAACCTAGGTCCCATCAGCGATCCAGGCATATTCTAAGGCGGTATCACCTAATCCGGGAGATAGTTGATCGCCGGGAGATCGAGGCCAGGAGGGTTGACACGAAGAACAACACAGCGGATCCACTCACGAAGGCCATTCCCCATATACAGTTTGAGAGACTCTTCGGGATGCTTGGTATGCGATATTACAGCAGCTGGCCCTAGTGCAAGTAGGAGATTGTTAGTTTTATGTATGCCCTAGAGGCCAGTATTGTACAGATGATGTATATTATATTGGATGCTTGGACATATATAGAGAGGACTTTCTTGCTCAATATGATAATATGCTATCTGGTTGCTCTTTATCTTAACATGTATACTTGTCTCTTGATACTGTCTTATAGTTACATGTTGGTAAAGCCCTTAGGATGTGTACTTGACTACCTGGACTATGATGCAGATCATACTAGTGGAGAAAGAGTAGTCCATAAGTACATCCTTTAATGTTCCCAGTCGTAGGTGTATCGAGACAGGGCATCGATATACCAGAGGAGACTAGCGTATACGCTTCTCGACCCATGAGATGGGCGATGGATGATCCCATATCCATTGGTGTGTGACATCAGAGATGGTATACAGGTGCTCAGTGGAGACTGGGTACACTGGATGGACTCATCGAGAACTCCCAGATGGTATTATACCTCACGTCAGATGGCAGTTCTCTGGTGACACTTGTGCAGGTTAGTTTGTAGACCCGAGATCGCCATAGAGTCTTGTGTGATTCCCACTGTGCTTTGATTTCCACCTTACCACGTCCAAGAGGGCATGCAAAACGGTGGTTTTTGGGTACAGTCCCGAGTCACATGGAGGCAATGAGGGATAGGAGGGGTTTCGTCTCTCCCGGTATTGGGGGTTGATGTTGCGCTGTGCTCGATTGGCCATAACAAGGAAGTCCCTGGCCAGGGCTGGTTTAGAGATTTACTGGTAAGCGTTATCCATAGTTTCTCGACCCGTTATGCGCCTCATATCGGCACGACTTATCGGTTATTGGGGTCTGACGTTTACCACCCCTATACTTGATATGCGACATATCAGACGAGGAGACCGGACTGTACGGTAGTGTCACTGTTTGGCTTTTACAGGAGTTGGAGCGGGCTTGCTTGCTGATCTTCTGATCGTTCAATACCCGGGTAGCCGTTACGTCCAGCTAGTACCGCTGACGACTTGTGGTTGTTTGATGTGATCATCACCTACTGTCGGCGTATTGACGAGTCTTTAGAGTCCTACATAGAGGTTTTACTGGCTCAGGCAAAATGAAATAGGAGCGCATATGTGATATGTGCAGGACCGAGAATAATGCGTGTATGTGATACCGTATTCTATTCTCGCGAATTTTTCTATCGGTCGGTTATATGTGATATAGCCGGGTTATCGAATCAAGTGTCGATTCGATAAGTCGATACATTGGAAGTTAGTCAGTTATATGAGATATAACCGGATTATTAAGTTAAGTGTTGATTTAATAATTTAGTGTATAATTGTATATATATGATATACTAATTTATATTAACTAACATTTGTTCACTTAAGGATTTTTCTCACATGTGCACAACTTTAATATATATGTGATATATATTAAAATGTGTTTTCTTTTTATATCATGGTTGATGATACATCTTTCATGGGTGTATAAGACATACACCATTCTATTTATTATGGTGAGTTATAATTATTTAAGGTAATTACAAAATTAGTGGATATTTGGAAAGAGAATGAAGCTTGTAGAAGCTTGCTTTGTTTTGACAAAGTCCACTAACTTTGTCTTTACTTTAGATTTTTATTAACCTAACCATTTGGATTAGCCATGGTTATGTCTCTACATGAGTTAGTATATGATACTCACTCACCCATGGTTAGCTCACTCACTTGATCATTATCCTCATCTTTTCTTTTGTTCATCTTCTTCTTCTTTGAGCAAAAGAAAAGCTTGCTAGGGTTTTCAAAAGAGAGTGAAACACTGTGAGAAAATAAATTCTAAAGTGAACCCACTTCCTATTTCTCCATCCTCTATTAGACTAGCACTTTAGTATAGGGTGTTTCCTTCACTAATTCTCTAGTTAGTGAAGTAGAAGCTTGAGTTGGCATCCCCTCGACGTAGATCATGTTCGGCCTCGAAGACTTCAAGCAAGGACGCTCCTTTAGCCTCGTGAAGCCATGCAAGAGTCCGGGAGAACCACGATCGCAGCGAAGGGACTTCAACAAGGAGCTAATGAAGTGAAGGACCGATCTACAAAGGTTGTATTTCGTATTCACTTAGTCGTAAATGTTATTTACTTGCATGTGAAACCCTAATAATCTAGCAAAGATCTTGTTTAGGGTTATTCGGCACAACTAAAATTTTATTCAGGCATGGTAGATGCCTTGTAGAACCTTGTTAGAGTGCCTAGTAACCCTACAAAAACAATAAATCTACGGCCAAAAGAAATGGGAATGGGCTCAGGTTTCATTGGTAGATTCTAGGCCTCGAAACTAATTCTCTGTGATGATAACTCTTCAAAATAATTACTGGGTCGATAGCAGATTCAACAGAGACTTATAACCTAACACAAATACGACATTAACACTAATTAAACAACAACATAGTATAAAACAGAAACTAATTAACACATAAACCATCCCTAGAGCCTAATTAACAGCTAAGATCATTACCTCACCAAAACTTAGGAAAACCCTAGCAATCCAAGCTCCAAGTCATCACAAGAGGGTTTAAGCAAGCTTAGTGAATGGTTTGGTGAGGTTTGATGTAGGTTTAGGCTTAGGGTTAGTGAAGGAAAATGGATCAAGTGAAGAATTCGTGAAGGAGAAGAAAATGAGAGGGTGAATGAAGGTTGTGAGGGAATGAGAGAGAGAGAGTGTGAGAGGGTGAGGATGAGAGATGAGAGATGAGAGCCATGCTCTTTATCTCTCCTCATTTAATGCCTCCCATGCTTTGTCCCCCCAAGCCATCATGCCTCCATGCCTCATCATGCCATTTCTTTTCTTAATTCAACTCTTCTCTTCATTTATATTCAAAAAAATTAAAACCCTTTAGTTAAAAACTAAATATATAAATACATGACATGGAAAATGGTTAAGGTGCCATACTAATCAAAACTTGGTTAACCCATCCTTAACCTTAAGTTAACATGCACAAGTGTGTGCAAGCACAAAAATAATTAAATAAAATATTAATTTAATATAATAAAATATGTGAAAATATTTATTGCTTAAATTTCATTAAAAACCCGCATTAAATTGCTTAATTAACTCTAATCTCATTCTAAGGTGTTACAATCATCCCCCTTAAAGAAATTCGGTTCCCAAATTTAAAAATCTTACTATGCGTACCTTCGAAGAGATGAGAGAATTTTTTCCGTATCTCGCACTCGGCTTCCTATGTGACCTCTTAGCTATTCGAGCCACGCCAAAGAACTTTCACTAATGGTAAGCCCTTTGACCAAAGTTTCTTCACCTGTCGATCCAATATAACTATCGGCTGCTCGGTGAACGAAAGATCATGCTCCAGCTGGACGATCTGGTGCTGAATCATGTGAGAAGGTTTATGAAGGTACTTGCGAAGCATCGGTACATGAAATACGGGGTGAACATCCGAAAAACAGGACGGAAGTGCCAAAAGATAGGCAACGGTACCAACTCGCTCAAGGATCTCAAAAGGACCCATAAATCTGGGACTAAGCTTCCCTTTCTTCCTAAATCTCATCATGCCTTTCATCAGAGAAATTCGTAGGAATACATGATCATCCACTGCGAACTCAAGTCTGCGATGACGACGGTCGGCATAAGACTTCTGACTGCACTGGGCTGCTCTCATTTTGTCCTGGATCAACTGGATCTTCTCCGTAGTCTCTTGAACTAACTGTGGTCCCAAAATCATGCTCTCGCTGAGTTCGGTCCAACAGATTGGCGATCGACACTTTCTCACATACAATGCCTCAAACGGTGCCATCTGAATCGTCTCCTAAAATCTGTTATTGTAGGAGAACTCTATCAACGGCAAGTGATGATCCCAACTGCCACCAAAATCAAGCACGCATGCACGAAGCATTTCCTCAAAAGTCTGTATAGTCCGCTCTGACTGACCATCGGTCTGCGGATGGAAAGCGGTGTTGAAACTCAATCGGGTACCCAAAGCTTCTTGAATTTTCTGCCAAAGACGGATGGTAAACTGGGTTCTCTATCAGATATAATGCATGTAGGAATGCCATGCAAACGAACAATCTCATCAATCTACAGCTGATCATACTGAGCAAAACCGAAAGTGGTCTTCACTGGAAGGAAGCGAACCGCTTTCGTCAACCGGTCAACAATCATCTAAATAGAGTCATACCCTCGACTGGATCTGGGTAGACCTACAACGAAATCCATGGAGATTTGCTCCCATTTCTACTCCGGAACGGGTAAGGGCTGCAACTCTCATGCCGGTCTTTGAGGCTCAGCCTTGACTTGCTAATAAGTCAGGCACCTCAAAACGAAGTCCGAAACATCTTTCTTCATCCCTTCCCACCAGTAGACATCTCTCAAATCACGATACATCTTGGTGGAACCTGGATGAACATTGTATGCTGCCTGATGTGGCTTCTCTAGGATCTCGCATCTCAGCCCCTCGGAATCTGGTACAAATAAACGAGTCCCAAAACGTAGCACACCCTAGCCATCAATCACAAACTCCGACTCTCTACCCTGCCGAACATGCTCCAAAATCTCAGAAAAACGAGCATCATCGGGTTGCGCCTCACGGATACGATCAAGTAGACGTGGACTGGCATAGACATGAGCAAGCTGCCCTCCAGCGGAAGTGAACTTGAACTGTACTCTACTATCACACAAGATCTGCCAATTTGAAGAAGACTGTCTCTGAACTACGCTCAAATGGAACAAGCTAACCCGGGGCCTATGACTCAAAGCATCAGCTACCACATTCGCCTTGCTCAGGTGATAAAGGATTTCACAATCATAATCCTTCACAAGCTTCATCCAACAGCGCTGCCTCAAATTTAGATCCCGCTGCTGGAAGATGTACTCCAACCTCTTATGGTCCATGAAGATCTGACATGACTCTCCATACAAGTAGTGTCTCCAAATCTTAAGCGCAAAGACCACCGCGACCATCTAAAGATCATAAATGGGATAGTTCTGCTCGTGCTTCTTCAACTGTCGAGAAGCATAAGCAATAACTCTATCATGCTGCATCAACATGCAACCAAGCCCCACTCGAGAAGCATCACAATAAACGACATAGCCGCCTGATCCTGAAGGCAAAGATAGAACTGGTGCAGTCGTCAGACGAGTCTTCAACTGCTGAAAACTCTACTCACATGCCTCAGTCCGGTTCATCAAATCCATGAACGCTGCTGGGGTATTGGTAAGTCCAAACGACATCATTAAAAACACATAATGCCTGTAGCGCGTACGAAAAGCAGTCTTTGGAATGTCATCATTCCGAACCTGCAACTAATGATAACCCGACCACAAATCAATCTTGGAAAACTGTCCCGCACCCTGGAGCTGATCAAACAAATCATCAATGCGAGGTAAAGGATACCTAATCCGCACCGTAACTCGATTCAATTGCCGATAATTAACGTACAACCTCATACTACCGTCCTTCTTCTTGACGAACAGAACAGGAGCTCCCCAAGGCGAAACACTCATACGAACAAGTCCCCAGTCAAGCAACTCTTGCAACTGATCCTTAATGTCTTTAAGCTCTGCCAGGGCCATCCGATAAGGAGGTATAGCAATAGGCCCCGTGCCAGGAATCAAATCGATGCAAAACTCAAGATCGCGCTCTGGCGGCAAACCAGGTAACTTATCGAAAAATACATCGGGTAACTCTCTCACAATAAGAACCCGGTCCAAAGAATCTGCTGTGACTCCAGTATCATGAATAAAGGCTAAGAATCCCCGACATCCTTTCCTCAAGAGCCGACTAGCGCAAAGTGCAGAAATCAAACTGTGAAGGGCGGCACTATGGTCCCCTGCACAACAAGAACTGATTCACCCGGAAAACAAAAACTAATTCCCTTCTCACGGCAGTCCACAGACGCATAGCAAGTAGCTAACTGGTCCATGCCAAGGAAAACATCAAAGTCCAACATATCAAGAAGGATCAAATCGACGGACGAATCTCTATCTCCAATACGAACGACACACGACTGAAACACATGTCGCGCAATAAAAGACTCACCAACAGGAGTAATCACGACAAGCGGCTGATCTAGCAAGGATGACTCTCAGCCCAACCTCGGTACAAAATGTGTGGAAACATACGAGTGTGTAGATCCTGGGTCGAACAATATGCGCGCAATGAAAGAACACACTGGAATAATACATGTCACTACTGCATTCGAGGCCAGTCCATCTTGAGGAGTCAATGCAAAAACTTGGGCCTACCCTCTACCGGCATCCGGTTGTCCTCCGCCTCTGCCATCACGTCCCCTATAAACAAAACCACCGCGACCACGACCTTTCTGAGCATAGGTCTAGCGCGAAGCAACAACAGGCGTAAGAGGTAAGGATCTCTGAGGTGGAAAAGGTGGTAAGGTAACATGTGGAACTGCTTCCTCGCCCTGGCGTACCTCAGTACAATCTGTAACGCGATGATACTGACTCCCACACTGGAAACATCCAGACGACGGCTGCTGACCCTGTGGGTAAGTGCTAATAACTAGCCTCATCTCAAGCCTCTTCTACCATCACGACCTGAAAGGAATTTATCACGGCGTCTACCTATCTGCCTTCGGGCTGATACATCAGTACAAATCCTCTTCGGTCCCGGAATGACCAAAGCCTCGGAAATACGCTCCTCTACCAGTAGGGCTGCGTCCAACGCTGCTACATAAGTATCAAAATGCTGGGCACCAATAGAGAGAATCAACTAGGTAACCGGGCCTCGTACAAATCTCTTGACCCGCTTCTCTTCATTATCCACCAAATAAGCATAAATGGATAGCTGGGTGAACTGAATATCATACTCCGCCACTGTCATATCTGAAGTCTGGCACAACGACTCAAAGCTGCGAGCTCGAGCATCTCTGACGCTCGACTGGTCTGAACCAACGATCCCACCATCTGACGCAAATCCAGAATACTGGCCTCTAGCCTAGTAATACGTCATGGAGAAGGTGGATCAATCTGCTCCTAATGAATAGGCGTACCACCCTGGTCAGTCCTCGTCTAAGACGAGCCTTCCTTGACCTCGGCTCTAGCGGCAGCTCTTTGTGCCCTCGTAGTCTTTGGCAGCATAGTGGCTGGAATAAGGAAACATGATTCGATAAGAACATAGAATCGAATCTTAAGGATAGGTGGAACCAAGGAAGGAATTACAAGAAAATATGTCCTAAGGTCACTTAGGCGGAGTACCGTCTCGTAAGTATGCCGCGGAATATACACACGCTACGTCATTCTGCTTAAGCTGCCTACGCCATCATACCAAATGTCATCCTACACTTCGAAAGGTAAAACCTAGCGCTCTGATACCAACTTTGTCACGATCCAATTAGGAACGCGACCGACACTTAAATCACACGACGTCAAAAGGTGTAACACAATTCAAGTAAGCCGAAAACCCAGAAATCTAAACAAAGAAATGAAGTAAAGTGATAAAACATTTGTTAAAACATTTAAAATCTCAAGTTAAAATCTCAAAACTTAAATTTATTTTCTTAAAAATTTCGGCAGCATCTCCTTTGTAAAAACTAGCCCCAAATAAGGTACAAACATAGAATATATAAAGCATAAACGGGAGCATCTCACACCTAAAGGTGGAACATAACCACAACAGGTATATACGATTTCGTAGCGATGGAATAAGCAAATAAGAAGTGAAAACAACATAATAAAAGGTAAAGCAACATTGCAACAAAATAGAAGGCCGGCTCAGACGAGCACGATACCAGAAGCACAAATAATACAATATCGATCCTCACAATCTCGTCTCTAAGTCAAATACATGTAAGTGGTAGATGGAGAGTACTAGATACAAAATGAGATATACAATGGAATCATACAGATTCCCGCAAAACTCACCTATACCAAAATCACGGCCAACAGAAGCAGTATCCGCAGAAGTAAGTGCAATAAGGAGCCCTACCGCGACTACACTGAGGGTCAAGCCTGCAAAACACTGTGGCACAACAGGGGTGAGTTGCCAACTCGTGAATAGTAAATAATATCATACAGATAATTGCAGGTATGCACGAAAAACGATAATCTGAAATATGCAATATGATGGCATAAGTATAACTGTACGGATATGCAGCAAAATCATGATCAAGTTACACCACTAGGGTACAACAACTACATGAAAAAGTGCATGTCATAATAAATCCTGAGTATGGGATAAAACATAAACCTCATCAATGAATCATTATCATGGAAAACCGGTGTCCATCAACGACACCCCAAATCCCAATATCTCAGGCACCGTCACTCTGATCGGCCCTCATATCCGCCATATCATGAAACCTAAGTGTCTAATATCGACACTCGAAACATCATGAAAACCCTTGTCCAGCATCGACACGTAAATACTCATATCTCAGGCGCCGCATACTCAGATCGGCCTTCATATCTATCTCATCTCATAACTCCAAAAGGGTATCCTCTGGATATTCGTCTAGTTTCCATAAAGTCACTGGTAGGTAGTACTCCCTCTGCCAAGCTCATCGCCTACTCCAAAAAAATCTTTTCTTGCCCTGGAGTACCATACCGGGTCCATCTAGTACCCGCAGATGGCTCAGCCAACTCCTCGAATCGGGTATTACATAACTCAGAACCGAGAAAACACATAGTGGACGCCTTGAAATATCATATTAAGAGAAACCGCATTTTAAAAACGATTATTATAATTTCCTTTTGAAATATAATCGCGGTTCTCAAATCCAGAAATCGCATGAAATCAGTATATCAATGCATATTTCAATGAAATACGATGTATGCAAACATGGAGCAATGAGCATATCAAGGAAAAACCGCTCTTTTTAAATATATAAAGTTTCAAAGGTATCTTGCGGTTTCCCAAATCCACGAAATCGAAATATAATATCATATGAGAGTAAATATTTGACTATAGCAATGTATGTATGTATGCATATATGTATGTACGCATGATGCAATTCATATGCGCAATAGAACAAGAATCAATATCTAACTGTTAACAATAATGGAAGCGGTACAATATATTATCCATGGTAATTTCTATAGTATGTGTGTCATGGCAATTATTAACGGTGTGTGTGTGTGGCGTACAATTCGATGCTCGTGCAACATGAACCGTTAGTAATAGTGCAGTGTCCAATTAATACCGTGTCAATGTATAACAAATAATGGGATGTGCAAAATGGTGCTCATGCACAATCAATATATATATACATAATTCCCCCATAGATGTTAAATCTACTCACCGGACGATCTCGAGCTAGGTGAATCCAATCACCTGTTTCCCTTTCCTGGTAGCGTCTGAAGTCCCCGCAAATGGTCCTAATATCACACAAAACCATAACAAGTGAAATTAGCAAACTAACGATAACACACGAACACAAACGACAACTAACGAATCGACACCAACAAGCTACCAAGTGTTAGCTTAGCGAGCTAAACGCGTGCAGCGACGTCCTAGACCAATCCTACGGCTGTTAAACGCATGAAGCACTTAAACCAAAGTCGAATAAATCCGCACCGTACGTTGCCGAAACGCTTGAATTCTAAATAAACGGTCCCAGATTTTGCTATACAAATAATTAGTGAAAGTTGCATATACCATGAGCCTACACTTCTCCCCAAAGACCCCACGACCAAGAAACAAACCATAGCTCTCTGATCTGGCCGCAAATTGTGGCCAGAAACAATAAATCCGCGGCCAAAAGAAATGGGAATGGGCTCAGGTTTCATTGGTAGATTCTAGGCCTCGAAATTAAGTTTCTGTGATGACAACTTTTCAAAATAATTACTGGGTCGATAGCAGATTCAACAGAGACCTATAACTTAACACAAATACGACATTAACACTAATTAAACAACAAAATAGTATAAAACAAAAACTAATTAACACATAAACCATCCTTAAAGCCTAATTAACAGCTTGAGATCATTACCTCACCAAAACTTGGGGAAAACCCAAGCAATCCAAGCTCCAAGTCATCACAAGAGGGTTTAAGCAAGCTTAGTGAAGGGTTTAGTGGGGTTTGATGTAGGTTTAGGCTTAGGGTTAGTGAAAGAAAATGGATCAAGTGAAGAATTCGTGAAGGAGAAGAAAATGAGAGGGTGAGTGAAGGTTGTGAGGGAATGTGAGAGGGAGTGAGAGGGTGAGGATGAGAGATGCGAGATGAGAGCCATGCTCTTTCTCTCTCCTCATTTAATGCCTTCCATGCTTTGTCCCCCCAAGCCATCATGCTTCCATGCCTCATCATGCCATTTCTTTTCTTAATTCAACTCTTCTCTTCGTTTATATTCAAAATAATTAAAACCCTTTACTTAAAAACTAAATATATAAATACATGACATGGTAAATGGTTAAGGTGCCATGCTAACCAAAACTTGGTTAACCCTATCTTAACCCTAAGTTAACATGCACAAGTATGTGCAAGCAAAAAAATAATTAAATAAAATATTAATTTAAAATAATAAAATATGTGAAAATATTTATTGGTTAAATTTCATTAAAAACCCGCATTAAATCACTTAATTAACTCTAATCGCATTCTAAGGTGTTACACTTGTTTTCATGACTCAGTAGAGCCGTGGTAGGGTTGTAATCTAAGTACAGTGGGAATACACACGAGATACTGTGGCGATTTCAGGTCTAGGGATTACCATGTACTCATGTCACCCGAGAACGGCTATCTGACATTGGTATAATACCATCCAGGAGTTCTCGGCAAGTCCGTCCACTGTAACTCATCCAATGAGCACTTCTATACAATCATCAGTGTCAAACACTAATGGCTATGGGATCAGCCATCGCTTCGTATGGGGTCATGAAACTTATACACTAGTCTAAAATGGAGTACTAATGCCCAGTCTCAATACTCATATGACTAGGGACATTTAAGGATGTGCTTATAAACTACCAGACTCTACTAGTATGATCCTTATCATTATCCTAGTAGTCAAGCAAAGATCCTATTGGCTTTATCTCATGTATTAGCGATACACGATAACTAGTAACACGTATTCACATGACAGATAAAAACATACCAGATAGCACACTATCATCTCGAGTATGACTGTTCTTGGTATAGCCCATCGTCCAATTCAGTAATTGCATTCCCGCAACTACGATAATTGCCTTGAGGGCACCTATATCCAACACTTGACTCTTAATCTCATATTTGAATCAAATAATTTTAAAATAAAGAATTTGGGTTTTTGATATATCACAAGATAAAGCACCTTTTTTTATCTCATAGATAATTGATAAAGGATTTTAGAACAAGTGACCAAGTTTTGCGAATCCAAAAGATTTAAACGAGTTTTTAGAAAGTGCTTTGCAAAAAGTAAAACAACTTTTACGAAACCAACAAAAATTTTAGAACCTGGTGAAGATCTAGGGTTTCGAAAATATTGGGGAAGATGATGATCAACTTGAGCAAGAAAGATGAATTTTGAGTAGTAGAATTGATACTTTAATTTCGACCAAGACAGTATTTAAAAACATTGGGAAAGGATCGCACAAATCTGGAAATAAATTGGTCAAAATCAAATCTGAAAATTACAACTGTCAAGTATTGAGCCAGCTCAAGAACAATGTCAGCCGTCTCTTAGAAACAGTGTAAAAAATCATTATTTGCAGGTATGGATTGAGACGTCTCAAAAAGGGCTTGAGCTGTCTCAAGAACAAGGTTGAGCCGGTTCAAAATGATATGAGCCGTCTTTTACCAATAGTGCAAAAAAGAAGTTACATGTGATCAATATGAGACAGCTCAAGGAATGAATGAGCTGGCTCATAGAGATAGAAAGTGAAAGAAGAGATCCAAAGACTCATGAGACGGCTCAGAATGATATGAGCCAGCTCAAGAACTGATCCGTGTGATTATTTGAGAGATTTGAAGACTTTAAAACCGTGTGACTCATATGAGATAACATATGACTCAATAAAAGAGAAAATACATGATTTACACATTTTTAGCACGTTCTCTGAATCACTTTGAGTCTTCATCTCTAAATCCATACCCTTTTGATTCTTTATCTCTTCGCCTTGTTAATCCATATCACCATGTCCTTTTATTTCTTTGTCTCTTCATCTTGTTAATCAATATCACCATATCCTTTTGATTCTTTGTCTCTTTGCCTTGTTAATCTATATCACCATGTCCTTTTGCTTTTTGATATCGCTAAACTTCTTCTTTTTCTTCGATATTGCTATACCCGTTATGTCTCTTATACTGAAAATATATAAATCAACTACAAGAATCGTCGGTGTGTAAGATAGTTAAATAGTGTTTTATCTAATATCAAAACTAAGGTGATTATATGTTACCCAACAAGGTCAACAATCTCCCCATTTTTGATATTTTATAAAACCTATTTACAATATACGAATTTGAGACATAACAAAATGTATGAACCAATGAAAAACTATAAAAAACTTCCCTTGAATTCAATATCCATATAGATAAGCATAAATTCAAGATTTATACCAATATAAATTTAGAAAAACAAAAAAAAATCCATAACACATCTAAAAGTTTATTCATGTGCATAACAAGGTATTTGCTTTTCAAAATATGTATGTACGTAAATCATTTCAAAATAGCCATATGATATGTATATCATAGCGTAAATAGCGTACGTTGATTTATAAAGCAATATATGCAATTTTGTTTAAAGTATATGTCACGCCTTTTAAAAATGATTTAAGAGGGTTTCCTTTTGAAAGTTTCTTGTGTTGTCATAGACACGTGGGAAAATAGGGAGACTATAGCTCCTTTGGAAATATCTTTAATATACATCGATATATGAAAATATTAATTCAAGTATTGTCTCTAGGACCTGTCCTGTTCGGCTACAATATAGCATAAACCATCTCATTTTGTTCAAGGCATCCTCATAAAGCATAAAATTTGATAACGTCTTTCTACAGCATATATAAGTATATCGGGTCGCGCAACATCAAATTATATCATTCACAAGATCATCATCATCAAATGAGTGTCCATCATCGACACTCGAAATCATCATCAAAGGAGTGTCCATCATTGACACTCGAAATCTCAATCTTGTCTTCGAACACCGGCCATATCCACAGTGTTCAAGACTATCACTGGTCGATATTCTCCGAATATCCAATGTGATCCAAACTATCACAGGCAACAATCATCCTCACTAGGCTTTCCCTACCTCCCTAAAACCTCGCAACCCCTCGGAGTCGCACCGGGTCCACCATGGATCCGTAATCGGTTATCCCCTACATTGATTTGGATATCATATCATAAAAACCAGAAAACTCATGGTGGATGTCCAAATCATCATATCAAGATAAAACCGCATTTTTAAACATACACAAGTTTTATAAATCACACCGCGGCTTCTCAAATGCATGAAAAACATCAAGTTCCAAAGAACACATGCATAATTCATCTTTGCCACAGTTGGCAACAATCATATATAAATATCTATGGCGATGGCATTCGTATATCAAAATTAGCAAGTATCATGCATACTAGCATAGATAACTAAAAAATGAATGAGGATAGTAGTTTCTACTGTGTCATGGCAGTGCTAATGATGTGTAGTGTAGCATACACGTCTGTAATTGTGAAACATGGAAATCAGTAGTAGTTGTGCAAGTTTTCTATCAAGTGTATTCGTGAATAATTCTCAATTCTCATCATAAACATCAATATCATAATCGTCAACAATACATCATGCATCGTTCTTCAGTTGACGATTAAATACACAGATATATCAATCAATCACATATATATAACGAAGTCATAATAGAAAGTATTGACATCAACATGGATATAATTTAGCATGGCATTCCTACAGTGTCATGACTATACCAATGATATGTGGTATAACATGCGAGTCTGTAATGGGGCCACATAGCAATTATTGGTTGTTGTACAGTGTTCTATAAGTGTGTTCATATAAGCATGGTATCGTAAACTAATTATACGAAGCATATAAGGACGAATAATATAAGCATAACGCAACTTAACAAATTAAACAAAACACGAGCGTATAACAAGTAAAAGAAACGTAACGTGAACTTGCGTTATAAATACAACCATACAGTTTAAAATAAAATGAAACGTTGTTTTGAAAGGAGGAGACTGTAATGTTTTTAATATAGATATTCATTTGAAATTAGCAGCATATCCTCGATATTAGAGTTTAAAACAGGAAATGAACCATTAGTTTTTACAAATAGTATAATCTTAGCATTCATAGTTTTCCTAATCGAGATACATAGCAAGACACTACGAGTCAAATAAAAACCGTCCGCATTCGCCAATCTGTCCTCACTCATCAAGTACGGACCTTAAGTCGCATACACAAATACATAGCTCATATAATACGGACATCTGGCCGTGTACGACATATATCATTAATCATATATACTTATATATAGCCTACTAGTTATGAATTATACACTAATTACACAGTCTACGAACTAATTATAGGCTAAGTATACAGGTTACGTAAATACATTTTTTATACTAAGTTTTCCTTAGAACTAGTTTCGGGGATGCTATAAGCCATCCACACGACTTCCCCCATAAATATAAATCTGTAGGATTGCTTAGCACAACAGCAAGGTTTCGGGAGGTATCGTCCATGCCATTTTCAAAAATTAGCCATACTAACCAACCCTAACCCTAGAATCTTAACTAAAGATTTAGACAATACAACATGTAAACTAATTTACATCTAAGTGAATATGGAATACAATCTTTGTAGACTGGTCCTTCACTTTAATAGCTCCGAGTGGTAGTCCCTTCGCTCCAAGTAGTGATCTTGCGGACTCTAGAATGGCTCCACAAGATGAAAGGAACAAGCTTGCACGATGTCTTCGAGGCCGAAGATGATCTACGTCGAGGAGACACTAACCCAAGCTACCTTTTCACTAATTAGAGATTAGTGAAGCTAACACCCTAAACTAAATGGCTAATCTAGTAGAGGATGATGAAATAGGAATTTTGCTCACTTTAGAATTCTTTTTCTCACTATTTTTCTTCTCCTCTCAAAAACCTAGAGAGCTCTCTCATGAGCAAGAAGAAGATGAAGCAAATAATAGATGAAAGAGTGAATGGCAACCATGGGTGAGAAATATCTCATATAACTCATGTAAAGACTTAACCATGGGTTTAGATAATGGTTGGATTAATAAATACCTAGTGTAAGACAAAACTAGTGGACTAAGTCAATGGTTCTACAAGCTTCCACCAACCTCACCCATGTGACTAATTTCCATCTAATCTTTGATTTACTCTAAATAAATAAACCCTACATTATCATTAGCATGGTGTAAGTCTCATACACCCATGTAGCATGTGGTATCAAGCATGACACAATAAGAAATACAATTAATATACATCACATATATATTA
This sequence comes from Agapanthus africanus, assembly GCA_030015575.1. NCBI lineage: Eukaryota > Viridiplantae > Streptophyta > Magnoliopsida > Asparagales > Amaryllidaceae > Agapanthus > Agapanthus africanus. The sequence continues at coordinate 120,430,962 of JASDDO010000001.1, forward strand.
AATGCATAAGTGAGAAAAGAAATGCTTAAGTGAGCTAATATTAGTTAATTGTAACACCTGAGTCTGTGTTTAGTAGTAATTGCGTGTTAATGTGGGGTCTTTTGGTAAAAAGTTTACCAAAACAGGTTCTAGTGATCTATCTGGTTTTATGGATATCCTTGTAAGATGTTATCTCGACCACACACCAGCATATAGCCATCAAAAACAGCACATTTCAACCCCACATATCGGCGCATTTCAACCTCAGCACATCAGCCCAAAGACAAATCAGCCACATATCATTATTTCAGCCACCAAAAGTCAACTTTAACAACTCCTATAACCCCATAGCTCAGCCATAGCTGCTGCAACAGTAACACCAACATCACATCAGCCAAATTTCTGCACAATTACAGCCATAAGGTCAGCTATAGCTGCTGCAACAGCCACCTAACCCCATGGAAAAACAGCTGAGGCTAGCCCATCATTTGCATCAGCCTCCCTACCACTCTACAACAGCTACTAACCCATCACATCAGCACCACAACACCCTCATCCATCATCACTCACACCTCACATCAGCCGAAATTGCATCAAATCAGCCACCCAAATTTTCAAACATCAACAGTACACAATCAGCCTATTAACATCAGCTTTTCAGCTACCTAGCCCCTATGAGAATCTACAGCTGCTGCACTACAGCCCCTCCCAATTTCAAACCACAAACACACAACACTACTACCTCACTCACACTCAATTTCAGCCTTAAAACATCAGAATACAACACAAAACAGCATCATCAGCTTCAGCTTCAGCCAGAAGTTAAACTGCAGCACCGGCATCAGCCAAGACACCACACCATACCATACCACACACCATACCACACCACATCAGCCCATACCACACCACAGCAGCCCCACCATCACCAGTAACAGCAACAGCAAAATTCAGCATCAGCATCATTCAGCATCAGCATCAGCATCAGCTCCGGTGAATTTCAGATCATTCCAAACACGTTTTGATGCACCTACCCTCTTCTTCTTCTCCTTCTCCTTGTTCGTGAGATTCCTAGAGGGTATAACTCCTAAACTTTTTCCTATGGTGTAGATTACATGTTAGCTTGGTTAGTTTAGTGTTTTAATGGAGTTTTTATGCTAGAATGGTGCAGTGATGTTAGATTTAGTCACTTTAGAGTACTTGTAGTTTAATGAGCCCTTTTTGGTGTTATCTAATCCGTTTAAGACTAGTGGTGTCATTAAATTTAGATGGTTGGCCTTAAATCGCGAAAGTTATGGTAATCTAGCTCGATCTGTGATTTTTCTTGCTTGGTTGTGGTTTTGGGTGATTTAAGGAAATTTTTGACAAAGTGAGAGTTACGTTAGTTAGAATAACCCTCTTAGGTGTTAGTGAGGCCAGTCAACCAGAGAATTTCCCCAAACTTCATAAAGACACCCGATTTACCCGACTTGGCTTATTTTGGCAGTTTTAGTGACTTTTAACCTCTATAGAATCTGCTGTTGACCCGAACACTTCAGAATAATTTTGAGAAGACTGTAGCATGGTGAGATGAGTAGGAACACACACCCAGAGCACGGGGACCCACCTCCCCATCTTGGCCGCCAATTAATTATATCTGGCCACAAATTGCGGCCAGGAAGGGGGTGGGGGTGTTGGGTTTTGGGGTGTGGGTTTGATCTTGGTAGCTAGGGTTTTTGGTATCTGTAACTTTTCAAGTTTGGCCCTGAGGCAAAATCTGGAACTAGTTGTGTGTTTACGATGTTTTAAACTTGTGCGACACGCGCGTGATACGCGTGGTTCTGTGGCGCGCTGCGCGACACAGCGTGTCAGTTCTGGTTCTGGTGGGTTTGTGCGCGTCGCGTCGCGTCGTGTGCACACGCGTTTAGTTCACGCACGCGTATCCCTTTTGTCGATATATCACGTTTTGCAGAATTTCTTCTTATGGTGACTTTTGTAATTCTAGGTTCGCCGGCAGGAACTTCAAGCGCAGCTGAGAAGGGAAAGCAGGTGGTCAGACACACTTAGCGGAGGACCACGGGTGAGTAGATTTAACATCTACGGGGGACAATCGTTTGGATGGCGCGAGTCGCCCGATAGATTTAGTAGACTTGGTATTACTGGTAACATTGGAGTAATAATGATAAAACTTGCATGATAATTGCTGTAGTTAGTATCTATATTATGTTCCATATACGCAGATTCATTATAGGACACCTGCACCATTACCAGGTTTTATATGTTGCACGAGCACTATTCATGTGGACACACACACCCTGGTAATTGCCATGTCACGACACTAAATAACTTTAAATCTGAAACATGTTAATTGCCTAGTAATGTGACATTGAAATAAGTATTTAAATTGATACCATAATCATTCATAATCATCGGCATATGTATTTATGATAATTTCATGAGATTTATGATATTTCTGGATTTTGGGGGAAAGCCGCAAGATTTCAACTGATAATTGAATAAAATATAAAAGTTGCGGTTTTCTAGTGATGTAAAGTGTCGTCCACCATGAGTTTGCTGTGGTTTTCGAGACCCGTTTCGAGGAGGTGGATGAACCGTCTCGGGTACATGGTGGGCCCGGTACGGTACCCCGAGGCAAGAAAATCGCAGATGATGGCGTTGAGCCTGGCAGGGGACGGATTACCTACCGGTGATTTCATTTGGCACGGCGGATATCCAGAGGATACCGACCGTGGCCGCTGGGTTGAGACATGGATTTTGATGTGGATCAGCCCGATGGCTGAGGCCAGAGATACTGAACATGGATATATGAGATTTGGATAGTTTTGAGGTGTCGTTGCTGGACACGGATTTTATTGATTTCTTGGATATCATGTTGATGTTTAAAAAGAAGTTTTCAAAACAAGCAAGGAATAATTCTTACACTTACATGTTGAGATCCTGAGGTGACTCATATAGCATACATTCATGATGGTATTTTCATGTGGCATACATACCTGTTATCACCTCCATATGACATATATACTTGCTAGTATACTGTTGATGCATACACACCTGCTAGTACATATAGCTATACCTGTTTTAGGGATGCCAGGACACTTGTGTGCATGCATACGATAGCCTTAGTAGATGTTATCTATTACTCACGAGCTGGCAACTCACCCCCGTTGTGCCACAGCTTTTCTGCAGGTCCACTCCGTCAGCACTGTAGCGGCGGATACCTTTGCTTCTTTTGCACTTTTTGTCTGGACTCGAGGCTTTTGCTCTTAGGTGGGTTATCATCAGTTTGTACCACCTTATATATTTGTTGTATCTAGAACACTCCATCTACTGCTACTATCAGTTCAGTTGTACCTGTTTTATTTGGATTACCGTATATTGACCTAGATGTGAGATTGTGAGACTTGAGGATTTATTTTATGATGTATCTGGGTCGAGCTCACTTGAGTCGACATATTATTCCTCATGCACTGATTTCTTCTATATTCTGCTGGAATTTTGGAATAAGGGCAAATTGATTAGGTAATGAGGTAAATGCTTAAATTATTTGGTTTTTCCTTCACTCTAAAACTTTAATTGGGTTTTGTGTTCTGGGCTTCGGCTTACTTAGTATACGGACGCCTTGAGACGTTTCGTAACTTAAGTGCCGGTCGCGTTTCGTACTTTGCGGGTCGTGACAAAGTTGGTATCAAAGCGATAGGTTTCACCTTTCTGAGTGTAGGATGACCCTTAGTAGACGGAGTAAGTGACTTAAGCAGGGTAGCGTAGCGTACGTATGTCCGCGGCATACTTGCGTTGCGGTACTCCGCCTAGGTGATTTTAGGATATACTTGCTTGAAATTCCTTCTTCAATTCCGTGTATCCTACGATCTTATTTTCCTGTTCCTGTGCCATCTACTATGCCGCCAAAAACTACCAGAGCACAGAGGGTTGCCGCCGCCCGAAACGAGATTCGAGCTGGCTCGTCCGAGATTAGGACTGAGCAGGGTAGTATGCCTACACCGCAGGAACAAACCGATCTGCCTTCCCCAGGCCGTGTGGATAGGCTGGAGACTGGTATGGAGGAGTTGCGACAGATGATGGGGAGTATGCAGGAGCTACGTCAGATGGTAGGAACCCTAGTTACAGCCGGTCGTGCACCGAGGCCGGAGGACGTACCTGCTACATCCCAGACCACTATGATACCTGCTTCTACTACTACCACCATGACCATTCCGGTTTCGCTACAAGAGTTCATGAGGCTGAGACCTCCAGTTTTTACGGGTACCGATGCAGCGGAGGACCCGCAGACGTTCCTTGACAGCTTGGCCAGGATCTGCCGTTCGCTGAGATGTTCCGATGATCGCTGGGTGGAGCTTGCGAGTTTCCGACTAGAGGGTCTCGCACAGATATGGTGGGAGTCAGTTCTGAGAGGTCGAGCTGCAGGTCTATCGCCCATGACCTGGACCGAGTTCATAGCAGTTTTTCTTGCCCGATTCCTCCCGGAGAGCGTTCGCGACGCCAGAGCTCGTAGTTTCGAGGCCTTGGTCAAGACATCGGGGATGACGGTGTCTGAGTATGATGTTCAGTTTACACAGTTGTCCTGATATGCTCCGTATCTAGTAGATACCGAAGCGAAGAGGGTGAAGAGGTTTATACAGGGACTGGATGCCCAGCTATATCTTGCCATTGGCGCCCAGCATTTCGATACCTATTCGGAAGCTATGGATACAGCATTGCGGATGGAGGCACGTATTTCAGCGACTTTGGCCATTTCCGGACCGAAGAGGATTCGTACCGGCACGCCAGATCAAAGACAGCATGCCAGATTCCTTCCGAGAGATAGGGCCGGCAGAGGGTTTGGACGAGGTCATCTGTATGGGTCGTATACACAGGGACAGCAGTCGTCGCCAGGATGCTTTGGGTGCGGGAGTCTGCACCATCGTGTTAGAGACTGTCCAGCGAGGCGACAGGGAGCGACGACCGTTCCGCACGTGACTCTACCTCCATCACCGCCCCCTCCTCAGAGAGCCCTACTTCCTGCCACAGGCGATGCTCCATGCCAGTTAGGTGTACCCAGAGGCCGTGGACGCGGCGCACCGATCCAGAGAGGACGAGGAGGCAGAGGCCGAGGTCAGCCCGCTATCGGAGGAGGTCAGGCCCGAGTTTTTGCATTGACACTCCAGGATGCACAGGCATCCAATGCCGTCGTTACAGGTACTCTATCAGTTTGTTCTGTTGATGCGCACGTGTTATTTGATCCCGGATCCACGCACTCTTATGTTTCCACACACTTCGTGCCGAGTTTGGGTAGAGAGTCCGGTTTGCTTGATCAGCCGCTTGTTGTGACCACTCCTATGGGAGAGTCCTTTGTTGCTAGGCACGTGTTCCGATCCTGTACCGTTCGTATTGGCGAGCGAGAGCTGCCTGTCGACTTGATCCTTCTGGAGATGTTGGACTTCGACATTCTTTTGGGCATGGATTGGTTAGTCACGTGCTATGCGTCTGTGGACTGCCGCGAGATGACAGTTAGGTTGTGTTTTCCCGGCGAGTCGGTTTTTGTTGTGCAGGGGGACCGTGGTGCCGCCCCTCACATTCTGATTTCTTCTCTTCGCGCTGACCAGCTATTGAGGAAGGGATGTCGGGGATTTCTAGCCTGTGTATGTGATACGAGCGCTACGGATGTTCCATTGGACCAGGTTCCGATTGCATGCGAGTTCCCCGATGTTTTCCCTGACAAGCTGCCAGGATTACCACCTGAGCGCGATGTCGAGTTCTGTATTGATTTAATTCCTGGCTCGGGGCCTATTTCTATACCGCCTTATCGAATGGCCCCGGCGGAACTTAGAGAGTTGAAGGTTCAGCTGCAAGATTTGTTAGATAAGGGACTTATTCGACCCAGCGTTTCTCCGTGGGGTGCTCCGGTCCTGTTTGTCAAGAAGAAGGACGGAAGTTTACACTTATGTATCGACTACCGCCAGCTGAACAAGGTGACCGTTCGGAACAGATATCCGTTGCCACGCATTGATGATTTGTTCGACCAGCTCCAGGGTGCGGGTTATTTTCTAGGATCGACTTACGATCAGGAAACCACCAGCTGCGAGTCCGACAGGAGGATGTACCGAAGACAGCTTTCCATACACGCTATGGCCACTATGAATTTTTGGTGATGTCGTTCGGACTCACCAACGCCCCCGCAGCATTTATGGATTTGATGAACCATACATTCAGGCCGTATCTTGACTTGTTCATCATAGTGTTCATCGATGATATTTTAGTGTACTCCCGGAGCCGAGAGGAGCACGAGCAGCATTTGCGGATTACGTTACAGACTCTGAGGGAGCACCAGTTGTTCGCAAAGTTCTCCAAGTGTGCATTCTGGCTGGACAGCGTCGGATTCTTAGGTCACGTGATTACGAGAGATGGCATATGTGTGGACCAGAAGAAGATTGAGGCTGTTCAGCTGTGGCCCCGACCTGCATCAGTCACAGAGATCCGTAGTTTTCTAGGCCTGGCAGGCTACTACAGGCGTTTTGTTCAGGATTTCTCCCGTATAGCTGCACCTTTGACCGGTTTGACCCGGAAGGGAGTTCCTTTCGTTTGGACGGAGGAGTGCGAGCGCAGTTTTCAGCAGCTGCGGACGTGTTTGACTACGGCGCCGGTATTATCTTTGCCTTCGGGATCAGGCAGATTTGTGGTCTACTGTGACGCTTCACGAGTAGGGTTAGGATGCGTATTGATGCAGCATGGCCGGGTGATCGCGTATGCTTCTCGGCAATTGAAGAAACATGAACAGAACTACCCTACTCATGATCTGGAGATGGCTGCAGTAGTCTTTGCACTGAAGATATGGCGACACTACCTATATGGCGAGTCATGCCAAATATTCACAGACCACAAGAGCTTAAAATACATATTTCAGCAGCGAGATCTGAACCTCAGGCAGCGTCGTTGGATGGAGTTGGTGAAGGACTATGACTGCAAAATCCTGTATCACCCGGGCAAGGAAAATGTGGTGGCAGATGCTTTGAGCAGGAGGCCCGGGGGTAGTCTATCCTGTTTACACACCGTGCAAAGGCAGTCGTCAGCAGATTGGCAGATTTTATGCGACAGCCGAGTTGAGTTCGAGTTCCTTCCAACAGGGGGACAGCTCACGCATGTTCGTGCGCGCCCACAGTTGCTTAACTGTATATATGAGGCACAGCGCAGCGATGACCGTTGTTCAGAGATCATGGCACAGATGGGACATGGCAGATTTTCCAAGTTCGTGGTTGATGAGCAGGGAATTTTACGATTTGGATCTAGGCTGTGCATACCAGATGCTGAGGGATTGCGGCGCGATATTCTTGAGGAGGCACACTGATCGGCGTATAGTGTCCACCCCGGTTCCACCAAGATGTACCATGATTTGAGAGAGACCTACTGGTGGGACGGAATGAAGAGGGACATCGCAGAGTTCGTATCGAGATGCCTGACTTGTCAGCAAGTCAAGGCCGAGCACCAGAGGCCCGCAGGAGAACTACAGCCGTTACCCATTCCAGAGTGGAAATGGGAGCAGATTTCGATGGATTTTGTTGTGGTTCTACCCAGGACCAGTCGAGGGTACGACTCCATCTGGGTGATCGTAGATCGATTGACGAAAGCGGCTCACTTCCTGCCAGTGAAGACCACTTTTAGCTTCGCTCAGTATGCCCAGCTTTATATCGACGAGATCCTGCGGTTGCATGGCGTACCGACTTGTATCGTATCAGATCGAGGCACCCAGTTCACCAGCCGACTTTAGCAGAAACTTCAGGAGGCTTTGGGCACTCGCTTGAGCTTCAGCACGTCATTTCATCCGCAGACCGACGGACAGTCAGAGCGGACCATTCAGACTCTCGAGGACATGCTTCGAGCGTGTGTTTTAGACTTCGGAGGTAGCTGGGATCGTCATCTACCTCTAGTGGAGTTCTCCTATAACAACAACTTCCAGGATACTATTCATATGGCACCTTTCGAGGCGTTGTATGGAAGAAGATGTAGATCGCCCGTTTGTTGGACCGAGTTGAGAGAGACCGGTATCTTCGGGCCACAGATCGTGCAGGAGACGACCGAGAAAGTGCAACTGATTCGAGACCGGATGAGGGCAGCCCAGTGCAGGCAGAAATCGTATGCAGACAGGCACCATCGCAGATTAGAGTTCGCAGTTGGCGACCATGTTTTTCTGAGAGTCTCTCCGATGAAGGGCGTGATGCGTTTTGGGCGAAAGGGGAAGCTTAGCCCTAGATTCGCAGGTCCCTTCGAGATCCTCGAGCGTGTCGGCGCTGTTGCATATCGTTTAGCTCTCCCACCTAGTTTTTCAGATGTTCATCCCGTTTTCCACGTGTCAATGCTACGCCGTTATCTTCATGACCCTTCCCACACGATTCAGCATCAGACAGTTCAGCTCGAGCCCGACCTTTCGTTCGCCGTGGAGCCAGTTGAGATTTTAGATCGGCAAGTGAAGAAACTCCGATCAAAGGTCCTGCCGTCCGTAAAAGTTCTTTGGCGCAGCCCAAGCAGCGAAGAGATCACTTGGGAGGCCGAAGGAGAAATGCGGAAGAAATTCCCTCATCTTTTTGAAGGTACGCGTAGTTGCATAATTTAAAAATTCGGGGACGAATTTTCTTAAGGGGGGAAGACTGTAACACCTGAGTCTGTGTTTAGTAGTAATTGCGTGTTAATGTGGGGTCTTTTAGTAAAAAGTTTACCAAAACAGGTTCTAGTGATCTATCTGGTTTTATGGATATCCTTGTAAGATGTTATCTCGACCACACACCAGCATATAGCCATCAAAAACAGCACATTTCAACCCCACATATCGGCACATTTCAACCTCAGCACATCAGCCCAAAGACAAATCAGCCACATATCATTATTTCAGCCACCAAAAGTCAACTTTAACAACTCCTATAACCCCATAGCTCAGCCGTAGCTGCTGCAACAGTAACACCAACATCACATCAGCCAAATTTCTGCACAATTACAGCCATAAGGTCAGCTATAGCTGCTGCAACAGCCACCTAACCCCATGGAAAAACAGCTGAGGCTAGCTCATCATTTGCATCAGCCCCCCTACCACTCTACAACAGCTACTAACCCATCACATCAGCACCACAACACCCTCATCCATCATCACTCACACCTCACATCAGCCGAAATTGCATCAAATCAGCCACCCAAATTTTCAAACATCAACAGTACACAATCAGCCTATTAATATCAGCTTTTCAGCTACCTAGCCCCTATGAGAATCTACAGCTGCTGCACTACAGCCCCTCCCAATTTCAAACCACAAACACACAACACTACTACCTCACTCACACTCAATTTCAGCCTTAAAACATCAGAATACAACACAAAACAGCATCATCAGCTTCAGCTTCAGCCAGAAGTTAAACTGCAGCACCAGCATCAGCCAAGACACCACACCATACCATACCACACACCATACCACACCACATCAGCCCATACCACACCACAGCAGCCCCACCATCACCAGTAACAGCAACAGCAAAATTCAGCATCAGCATCATTCAGCATCAGCATCAGCTCCGGTGAAGTTCAGATCATTCCAAACACGTTTTGATGCACCTACCCTCTTCTTCTTCTCCTTCTCCTTGTTCGTGAGATTCCTAGAGGATATAACTCCTAAACTTTTTCCTATGGTGTAGATTACATGTTAGCTTGGTTAGTTTAGTGTTTTAATGGAGTTTTTATGCTAGAATGGTGCAGTGATGTTAGATTTAGTCACTTTAGAGTACTTGTAGTTTAATGAGCCCTTTTTGGTGTTATCTAATCCGTTTAAGACTAGTGGTGTCATTAAATTTAGATGGTTGGCCTTAAATCGCGAAAGTTATGGTAATCTAGCTCGATCGGTGATTTTTCTTGCTTGGTTGTGGTTTTGGGTGATTTAAGGAAATTTTTGACAAAGTGAGAGTTACGTTAGTTAGAATAACCCTCTTAGGTGTTAGTAAGGCCAGTCAACCAGAGAATTTCCCCAAACTTCATAAAGACACCCGATTTACCCGACTTGGCGTATTTTGGGAGTTTTAGTGACTTTTAACCTCTATAGAATCTGCTGTTGACCCGAACACTTCAGAATAATTTTGAGAAGACTGTAGCATGGTGAGATGAGTAGGAACACACACCCAGAGCACGGGGACCCACCTCCCCATCTTGGCCGCCAATTAATTATATCTGGCCACAAATTGCGGCCAGGAAGGGGGTGGGGGTGTTGGGTTTTGGGGGTGTGGGTTTGATCTTGGTAGCTAGGGTTTTTGGTATCTGTAACTTTTCAAGTTTGGCCCTGAGGCAAAATCTGGAACTAGTTGCGTGTTTACGATGTTTTAAACTTGTGCGACACGCGCGTGATACGCGTGGTTCTGTGGCGCGCTGCGCGACACAGCGTGTCATTTCTGGTTCTGGTGGGTTTGTGCGCGTCGCGTCGCGTCGTGTGCACACGCGTTTAGTTCACGCACGCGTATCCCTTTTGTCGATATATCACGTTTTGCAGAATTTCTTCTTATGGTGACTTTTGTAATTCTAGGTTCGCCGGCAGGAACTTCAAGGGCAGCTGAGAAGGGAAAGCAGGTGGTCGGACACACTTAGCGGAGGACCACGGGTGAGTAGATTTAACATCTACGTGGGACAATCGTTTGGATGGCGCGAGTCGCCCGATAGATTTAGTAGACTTGGTATTACTGGTAACATTGGAGTAATAATGATAAAACTTGCATGATAATTGCTGTAGTTAGTATCTATATTATGTTCCATATACGCAGATTCATTATAGGACACCTGCACCATTACCAGGTTTTATATATTGCACGAGCACTATTCATGTGGACACACACACCCTGGTAATTCCCATGTCACGACACTAAATAACTTTAAATCTGAAACATGTTAATTGCCTAGAAATGTGACATTGAAATAAGTATTTAAATTGATACCATAATCATTCATAATCATCGGCATATGTATTTATGATAATTTCATGAGATTTATGATATTTCTGGATTTTGGGGGAAAGCCGCAAGATTTCAACTGATAATTGAATAAAATATAAAAGTTGCGGTTTTCTAGTGATGTAAAGTGTCGTCCACCATGAGTTTGCTGTGGTTTTCGAGACCCGTTTCGAGGAGGTGGATGAACCGTCTCGGGTACATGGTGGGCCCGGTACGGTACCTCGGGGCAAGAAGATCGCAGATGATGGCGTTGAGCCTGGCAGGGGACGGATTACCTACCGGTGATTTCATTTGGCACGGCGGATATCCAGAGGATACCGACCGTGGCCGCTGGGTTGAGACATGGATTTTGATGTGGATCAGCCGGATGGCTGAGGCCAGAGATACTGGACATGGATATATGAGATTTGGATAGTTTTGAGGTGTCGTTGCTGGACACGGATTTTATTGATTTCTTGGATATCATGCTGATGTTTAAAAAGAAGTTTTCAAAACAAGCAAGGAATAATTCTTACACTTACATGTTGAGATCCTGAGGTGACTCATATAGCATACATTCATGATGGTATTTTCATGTGGCATACATACCTGTTATCACCTCCATGTGACATATATACTTGCTAGTATACTGTTGATGCATACACACCTGCTAGTACATGTAGCTATACCTGTTTTAGGGATGCCAGGACACTTGTGTGCATGCATACGATAGCCTTAGTAGATGTTATCTATTACTCACGAGCTGGCAACTCACCCCCGTTGTGCCACAGCTTTTCTGCAGGTCCACTCCGTCAGCACTGTAGCGGCGGATACCTTTGCTTCTTTTGCACTTTTTGTCTGGACTCGAGGCTTTTGCTCTTAGGTGGGTTATCATCAGTTTGTACCACCTTATATATTTGTTGTATCTAGAACACTCCATCTACTGCTACTATCAGTTCAGTTGTACCTGTTTTATTTGGATTACTGTATATTGACCTAGATGTGAGATTGTGAGACTTGAGGATTTATTTTATGATGTATCTGGGTCGAGCTCACTTGAGTCGACATGTTATTCCTCATGCACTAATTTCTTCTATATTCTGCTGGAATTTTGGAATAAGGGCAAATTGATTAGGTAATGAGGTAAATGCTTAAATTATTTGGTTTTTCCTTCACTCTAAAACTTTAATTGGGTTTTGTATTCTGGGCTTCGGCTTACTTAGTATACGGACGCCTTGAGACGTTTTGTAACTTAAGTGCTGGTCGCGTTCCGTACTTTGCGGGTCGTGACATTAATGTAAATTAATATATCAAATATATAATTATACATTAAATCAACACTTGATTTAATAATCCGGCTATATCTCATATGACTGACTAATATTATTTGTATCAACTTATCTTATCAACACTTGATTCGATAACCCGGCTATATCTCATATAACCGACTGATATCATAAATCGCGAGAATAGATGTCACGACCCGAAATAGCACGTGACTTGCCCTTGAATCATATGAAGTCTATAGGACCTCATCTAATTCAAGTAAGCCAAAAGCCCAGAAATCTAAAACCATTTTATAATAAATGAAGGAAAACTAGTTTTAAAGAAGTGAAGAAACATGTTTTAAAAAAAAAGGTTTTTAAATAAGTAAACCGAGTATGCATTTTTAAAACCTCAACTCTTTTCTGAAAATTTCGGCAGAGTTTCCTTTGTAAATACTGGCCCCAAACGGGTACAACAAGAATAATATATGCATAATGATAAAAGGCATCCTCAAGCGGGAGCTAGCTCTTCGTCAATCGACGGTCACAACCACGCAAGCAATATAATATACAACGCCGAAGGGTGAGGATCAAAACTCAAAAGAAACTCGAAATTATCAAGAAAACCATAATACTACAACGCGCGACTCTAAGGTCGAAATAATACACAACTGGTTTCTAAGTTTGAAATAAATATACAAGTATGGTTGATGGAATTATTAGATACAACTGATTAAAATAAATACAAGGGTGGTCACGATACGAGTGAACCCACCAACCAAAGCAATCACCTAGAAAGGAAGCAGTGTGCCAGAAAGCCGCATTGAAACCTGTACGGAAAAAACCTGCAAGAACTGTGGCACAACGGAGGTGAGTTGCCAACTCGTGAGTAGAAAACATCACAGAGCAGAAATCGTATGTATGACTCAATCCTAGGTCAAACGATCAGTAATAATATATCCTCAAAATGATAAAGTCTGAAGCATGATAAGGTGGCAAGGGTAAACATCTATACATCAGTGTAATACCAAGTGTTAGTTATATATATACCCTAGAGGCCATTGTTTTACATATGATGTATATTATAGTGGATGCTTGGATATATATAGAGAGGACTTTCTTGCTCGACATGATAGTATGCTATTTGGTTTCACTTTGTCTTAACATGTTGACTTGTATTAGTTTACTTTCTTACTCTCACATGTTAATAAAGCCCTTAGGATATATACTCGACTACTAGGACTATGATGCAGATCATACTAGTGGGGCCAGGGTAGTCAACGAGTACATCCTATAACTGTTCCTAGTTGAGGGTGTATCGAGACAGGGCATCGATGCACCGGAGTAGACGAGCGTATACGCATATTGACCCATATGATGGGCGATAAATGATCCCATATCCATCGGTGTTTGACATCAAAGATGGTGTACGGGTGCTCAGTGGAGACTTGGTACACTGAACAGACTCGCCGAGAACTCATAGATGGTATTATACCTATCGTCAGACAGCGGTTCTCCGGTGACACTGGTACAGGTTGGTCTGTAGACCTGAGATCGTCATAGAGTCTTTTGTGATTCCCTCTTTGCTTTGATTTCCACCTTACCACGTCCAAGAGGGCGTGCAAAACGGTGGCTTTTGAGTACAGTCCCGAATCACATGGAGGCAATGAGCGATAGGAGGGGTTTCGTCTCTCCCGGTATAGGGAGTTGATGTTGTGCTGTGTTCGATTGGCTATAACTGGAAGTCCTTGGCCAGGGCTGATATGGAGTGCTACTGGTAAGTGTTATCAGTAGTTTCTCGACCTGTTATGGGCCTCACATCGACATGACTTATCAGTTACTGGGGTCTGACGTTTACCACCCCTAGACTGGATATGCGATATATCAGACGAAGAGACCGGACTGTACGGTAGTGTTACTAATTGGATTCACAGGAGAATGTACAGGCTTGCTTGTTGATCTTCTGATCACTCAATACCTGGGTGGCTGTTACGTTTAGCTGACCGCTTGCAGCTTGTGGGTGTTTGATATGATCATCACCTACTGCCGGCGTATTGACGATTCTTTAGAGTCCTACACAGAGGTTTCCTGGCTCAGGCAAAACGGAGTAGGAGCACATATGTGATATGTGCGGGACCGAGAATAATACGATATGAGATACCATATTCTATTCTCGCGATATGTGATATTGGCCGGGTATATGTGATATAGCCAGGTCATCGGATCAAGTGTTGATTCGATGAATTGGTACATATTATATTAGTTGGTTATATGTAATATAGCCGGGTTATCGGATCAAGTGTTGATTCGATAATTTAATGTATAATTATATATATGATATATTACGTTACGTTAACTGATATAAGCTCGCTTTAATGATTCATTTTCTCACGGGATAATACATTGATATATATATGCGATATATGTTAATTTTATTATTTTCTTTTGTTACAAAATATATTGTATATGTGATATATGTAAGTCCACGTTACCCGTCCCGGTTCTTTCGGGGATGCGGAAATGGTGAAAAACAATTTTTTCGGTAGAGGTAACATGGACTCTAAAAAACGGATCTTTGCTAAACAAACTATCTAACAACCTAACTAAGAGTTTAACTACTATGTTAGGGGTTATACCTTAACTCGAACTCCTTCTCTTCGACTCCTTGTGGTGGTCGGATCGGCCTCACCCCGTCGTCTCCTTGTGCCGAAGATGGATCCACCCGAAAGCTTCTACCTTTGGCTCCAACCTCAATCTTGAGGAAACTAAAGTGTTAGGTTTGCCAAACCTTCAACCTTAGGATGAGTAGAGAGTGGTTTTGGTGTTTTATCTCAAAGGAAAATGGTTCTCAACTCATGAGAGGGATTTTTCCTTGAGCTAGAGGAAGAGAGAGAGCAATAGAGAGAGCTTGGATGAGAGAGAGTGAGAATGATAGAATGAGTGAAGACTTTTTGCAACCATGCTCTCAAAAACCAAAATAATCATAATAATAATTGTAATCAAGTATTATGTGATGGTTCATTTCATTGGCAATATCATTTCATGCATTTAATGCATTTTGTGAACAAACAAGCAAGCAAAAGTCATAGCCATGAAATGATAGCCATTGTAATGATGATGGTCAACAAGTCCAAGCTAGTCAACCGGTCAACAAAGTCAACAAGTCAAGAAGGTCAAACTTTCAACCCAACCATGGCACAATAATACTTAATTAATATTATTATTAATCATATTTCATATTCTCATTAGGGTTTAGAAAAAGTCAACAGTCAACAACCCTAATGAGAATCCTCTGCCTCTGTCTCGGTCAACCGTGCATACACACCCGCATCCGCGTTCCGAGGAACACAAATACTAACGAGATAAAACCAATCGCAAAACGTATACTAGGATATGGCTTAAGCCAAAGCCCGCTAGTAATAACTTCCCGGACACCAAACGTGCATAAGTGCGCGGATGTGTCCGAACCCTGTCGCAAAACCATGCGGCCTCTACTCTGTTTTGCCCAAAGGAGAATAGCTCTCTGTGTGGGACTCTAAAGACTCGACACTACGCTGGCAGTGGGTTTAACCACAGACCGCAAGCGGCACTAGCTGTGCGTAACGGCCCCCAGGTAGATGCCGATAAGAAGACTGACGAGGTGAAACCCATCTGAACTCCTACTGAGCCTGAATGTGACAGTCTCCGTACAGTCCGGTCTGTTCGTCTGAGAATATCACATGGCGGGCCTAGGGGGCGGTAAACGTCAGTCCCCTAATAGCGGTACAAGTCGTCGGAGTGTAGCCCAGAACACCCTGAGATAACACTGGAAACCTACCAGTATATCTCGCTTGCCCTGGCCAGGGACGACTATGTATAATGGCTCTCCTTGACACAGCGCGATATCAACTCCCAATACCGAGAGAGACGGATCCTGTCTAACCATCACTGCCTCCAAGTGCTTCGGGACTGCACCAAACTACTACCTGTTTGCACGACTCCTTTGAGCCGTGGTAGGGTAGTAATCAAAGTACAGTGGGAACACACTCGAGGCGAAGTGATAGTGTCAAGTCAGCGGACTAAGCTGTACTCATGTCACCTAGGAACTGATAACTGACGATAGGTATAGTACCAACCAACAGTTCCCGACGAGTCCTGTCCAGTGTACTCGTAACTTAACGAGCACCCGCATACTATCTCAAGTACGACGTACTGACGGCTGTGGGACAGACCGTCTCCCCTGCTGGGATGAGAAGCGCATATGCTAGTCTACTCCGGAGTATCGATGCCCTGTCTCGATAGTCCTACGACTAGGGACCTGTATAAGGATGTGCTTGTGGATTACCCAGCCCCCACGAGTGTAACTGCCATCACAACGCTGGTAATCAAGCAAAGATCTTAAGGGCTCCACTAATGTGTATAAGTGATATACTAAAAGAAACACATGTACACATTAAAGTAGAAACAAACCTGTTGGATATATGTATGCCCTAGAGGCCATTATATGATAGTGGATGTATTAATACATGTGTATATATATATATATATATATATATATATATATATATATATATATATATATATATATATATATATTCAGTGTACATTCTTGCTCGACCTGATAGTATGCTATCTGGTTCTTCTTTATCTGACATGTTGATTTGATCATGCTTTTATTCATTCATACATGTTGATAAAGCCCTGAGGATATAGACTTGACTACTGTGATTATGATGGAGATCATACTAGTGGGACATCTGTAGTTTATAAGCATATCCTGGAATGTCCCCAGTCGTAGGTGTATCGAGACAGGGCATCGATATACCAGAGTAGACTAGCGTATATGATACTAGACCCATATGATGGGCGATGGATGTTCCCACATTCATCGATGTTTGACATTGAGATCGTATACGGGTGCTCAGTGGTGACTGGGTACACTGGACGGACTCGCCGAGAACTTCTATATGGAATTATATCTATCGTCGGATAGCAGTTCTCTGGTGACACTGGTGCAGGTTAGTCTGTAGACCAGAGATCGTCATAGAGTCTTATGTGTTCTCCCACTGTACTTTGATTACCACCCTACCACGGCTCTACTGAGTCGTGCAAACAGGTGGCTATTGGGTACAGTCCCGAGACACACGAAGGCGATGAGCGATAGGAGGGGTTTCGTCTCTCCCGGTATTGGGAGTTGATGCTGTGCTGTGCTCGACTGGCTATATCAGTAAGTCCCGGGCCAGGGCTGTTGAGATTTGCTGATAAGTGTTATTAGTAGTATCTCGATCTGTTATAGACCATTCATCGGCACGACTTATTGAGTTATTGGGGTCGACGTTACCATCCCTAGACTCGATATGCAGCATTTCTGACGAAGAGACCGGACTGTACGGTAGTGTTGCCGGTTGGCTCGACGGGAGTTGTAACAGGTTCGCTTGTTTTCTTCTGATCGCTCAATACCCGGGTGGCCGTTACGTTTAGCTGACCGCTTGTGGCTTGTAGGTATTTGATATGATCATTACCTACTGCCGGCGTATTGACGAGTCTTAGAGTCCCACAATGAGGTTTCCTGGCTCAGGCGAAAAGATGTGGTGTGCATATAAGATATGCGCAGGGACCCGATTAAATACGGATATGTGATACCGTATATTAATCGGGCATTTTCTATTGGTCGGGTCGTATGTGATATGACCGGTTTGCAAAATCAAGTGTTGATTTAACAAATAACTTTGAGATTTATTCTTTAATCAAACTCTTTTTCTATTTTTGTATGCATACATGTATGCACATGATGATGTGCATGGATACATACATACATGCATTGTATCATGGTTGTTGATACATGTTTGGTGGCAATGCAAGACTCACATTGTAGAATTATCTATTTTATTTATCATTTAGAAAAAGAAAAGGGATAATTCACACAAGGTTTATACTTATCATCTTTGACCATGCTTCAACCACCATTTAACCTTGAGTTAATTATCCCTTCATCTTTAACTCATTTGATAAAAATCTAGATGATTCTAACCAAGGTTGAAGTGAGAAAGGATTATGATATATTATTCTTTTCTCATTTTCAATTATTCACTCTCTCATATCTTTTCTTTTGTGAGAACAAGCTTAGCCACCATCTTCTTCTTCCTCTCTTGATAATTTCCTTTAAGTGAGGTTGATTAAAAGAAAGAATTTTGATCATAGAAAACAAACCACAGCATCATACTACATACATCTAGCCCATTTGTGTAGGGTGTTTGCTTTACTTCATTCACATATCGGGTAAAGCAAGGAGCTTTGGGCAAAGGAGCTTCGGGTGGATCGTCGTGGACTTATAAGACCTCAAGCGAACCTTTTTCCAACCCTCAAGTAGCCAAGGAGTCTAACGTAGGGAGATACAAAGGTTGTACTCTCAAAACCCTAGCTATTTTTACTTGTGATGATGCTATTGTAATGAAACCCTAATTTTCTAGAGATGATTCTTTGTATGTTCACTTAGCACCTTAAAAATTTGATTTTGAGACATGTGATGCTTCCAAACCCTTCATGAGGTGCTAGGTAAAGCCAACATTGGTATCAGAGCCGACCTAGAACTTTAGGGGACGCTTTAACGAAGTTAAAACTCCGATCGAACCAAAATACAGACTTTTTGAACCTTCTCTGGACTTTTTTACAAAACTGGTTATTTTCAGAATTAAAAATATGTAAAAAATTCAGCAGGGAATTCTAAGAACCACTATAAAAAAACGAAGCCCTAATAAGTAAATCCCACCGCGGAACCGCGGCCAAAGCTTGCTTGGGCCGCGGCTCCGCGGCCGTATAGAGGCATTAAGGCCTCGTTTTTATACAGTGATCTTCTTACCTGCTTGTAGATATTTTTGGGTATTTTTAATCTGGTTTAAGTGATATATGTTCTGGAGATTGTTTTGGATTCGGTGATTCGATCGGAATTTTAATTTCGTGCCTTTTTTCCGGATAATTTAGAAAGTATTAAAATGTTCGAACGGATATCATTAACTCACTTTTTCCCGGCACGAAAAATTTCCAAGTGTTGATTTTTTCTAGGGTTTAAATCTTTCGGAAATAGTGCAAGTTAAGTGGTGGACTCTCTAGGAGACAACAAACCTTAAATCGATTATGTGACCGTCTTGAACTGCCTTTTAAACCTTAGGGTTTGGGGCAGTATGGCGTGCCACATGTGAGGTGTTGGCTTGACCCTTCTACGGCTGGACCGCTACTATTGTGCCACATTCCGGGTTTTTTGAACTCCGCTCAAGTGTTGAGCTTTAGGAAATTTTAGGTATTTGATTATTCGTTCGAAATGTTTAATACTGTCTATTTATCTGGAATATGATACAATATGTGGAATTCATATAGTTAGGCATGAAATGCGAAGTATGTGATATTTCGGATTTACGATGTCTAAAGATAATGTGGATTCCAAATATTGTAGTTTTACACTTTCTTTTCTGTGACCGTAAGTGTAGTATGTCGTTTATCGCCGGTTTTGTTGCTATACATCAACGACAATCGTGGTACGCATACTTACTTACGTTGATGATATATGATATTATGTGTTGCTGAGATATGATGTGCAGGATTGTCGCGATTAAATAGCCGGGGGTTTTTATGTCAGATGAGAGTTTTATTTTCTTTCATGTAAAATTCAAATGTAATGTAATATTCTTTTATTTGGGGCACTTCCAGGTTGAGGTTGATGTCACCAGTGTTGTATATTATTTACTTTTCCGCATTAGGATAGACCCAAGGAGGGGAGCACAAGTGACCGGGTTCTGGGGTTCAGTGGGAGGCCATCTCGAGGAGTCGAGACCGGGTCTCCTAAACTCCAGGATTGGTAGGGTCGCTTGCCGCTCTCGTAGGGGTCTAGGGGTGTGGGCTTGGCTATTCATCGCGACTGTGGAATCCGTATTTTCTATTGTTGGCTAAATACTAAATACGGATGTCCTAGTATATCCCACATTATATTTGTGTTTCTGCTGCCTGTGTTCTGTGATATCTGAGACGAATGATATATTATATATGAGATATATAGTAGACGTTGCTTATGTTTTACACCCGCGCTAGTCCCGTCCCGGTATGCCGTTAGTTAAGTAACCTAACGGTGCATAACGGAACATTGCGGCGAATGCGGATGGCATAAGCGTACATTGTATTTTCGTTTCTTTTCTGTGATTGGCCTAAGGACTTAAATGATGGGACTACATTAATATGATTAATGTAAAGAAAATAAACCTAAAAAGATGTTGTAGAATCGGATTTAAAAACCACTCGGCTCTTTATGAAAAAGCTACATTTCAAAACTGCGGAGCACAAGCCACTCCTTTTGAAAACCATTTGATTCTACGACGATATCAAGTTCAAAGCGTTAAAGATTTTCTTAAAAAAATCATCCGCAACCCTCCGTCATTTTAGGAAGTAGTGTACTTAGTATTCGTGCTACGTTTGTTGACTATAATTAAGGCGTAGTGTATGGTAGCTAAGTGATGTTTTCCTACACTGCATATGATGCAGATTAATTAGGACATTCATGCGACTTTGTTGACCATAGTTAGGGTCATATGAGTGGGTCTAATTAATCAAGAAATGACGGGTAGAACTTGACTGGTACTTATGATTTGTTGACCATAGTTAAGGTTATAGGTACTAGGGGTAAAAACCGCATCGGGAATTTCAAGTGTTGAGATTTGCAATGAGATTGCATACCTTCCATATGATGGTTGGATCCCGATCCCACTGTGGGCAACAGTTACTCCCAGGAGAGTTTTGCAGTTTACAATTAGCTAACCCATTAGGTGTCTAGAAAGGTGTTAACGGGGCTACGCCTCTGGGAAAACGATGTTTACTTTAATTAGGTCCGTGTGAAAGCACGGGGAACCTCCCTCAAGTACCGACACTGGCCTGGCTGAATGGTTAGCGAAGTTGTAGACTGTAATTAATCCTGGCTAGTTTTCCTTTTAAGGTTTGAAAGAAAAACTTGATTAAAGCAGTGGGAGACATCGATTAGACAAGAAAATAACCAATCTGATCTTTGCAAGAGCTTTCGCTGAGTGTATTCTTTTCTCTCTCTTAATGGCAGATACCAATGACTGGACTCAAGCTTCTACTAGATAAAAATAAACTAAATGGGACCAATTATAAAGACTGGCTGAGGAATCTGAAAATTGCCTTGACTTATGATAAAGTATCATATGTCCTCACGGCTTCAGCCCTGCCCGTCCCAGGTCCAAAATCCTCAGTTGCGGACAAAGAAATCCGTAAGACATGGGACGCTGACTGTGCCACGGCCAAATGCCTCGCGCTCGCATCGATGGACAACACACATCAAAAGCAGCACGAGAATATGGATATTCAAGCCATATTTCTCCATACAAAGGAGTTGTATGGAAAGCAATCCCGCGTATTACGATATGAAGTATCAAAGAAATTGTTTCAGATGCGTATGGCCCCTAGCACACCAGTAGGAGACCATGTTCTGAAGATGATAGCTCTTATAGAAGATCTTGAAAACCTTGGATGGATGATGGACAACGAACAATATACAGATATTATTCTGCAGTCCCTCCCCTCCACCTTTGCTCAATTCATAGTTAACTTCAACATGCACAACATGGAGAAGGAACTACCTGAACTCCTTAATATGTTAAGGAGTGCAGAGAGCACACTGAAATCAGTGAAAACTCCCGTTATGACTGTTGGACAATCTTCCTCTTCTCGCCGAAAGGCTAAGGCCAAGGGAAAGAAAAAGAAGAAGCCCACCAATCCTAAGGGTGGAGTTAAAAAGGTTAAGGGGAAGGAAAAGTCCAAAGCTGGAGAATCGGGGAAAGGGGAATGTTTTCATTGCCACAAAACAGGACATTGGAAGCGCAACTGTACGGAGAACTTAAATCTCAAGAAGAAGCATGGGGATGCTTCCGCTTCAGGTGTGTTTGTGACAGAAATCTGTTTTTCAATAAACTCTGCTTCCTGGGTATTAGATACCGGTTCAGGTTCTCACATTTGCAATTCTATGCAGGGGCTGAGAAATAGCAAGGTTTTGAAGACAGGTGACCATACTCTCCGCGTCGGAAATGGATCCAATGTACATACAGTCGCAGTGGGAGAGTATCACTTGGGGTTGCCATCTGGGTGTATATTGGTTTTGAACCCATGTTATTTTGTACCTAGTATGCTTTGTAATATAATATCTGTTTCTTTGTTAGACAATGAAGGATATAATTTTGTATTGCAGAACAATGTTATGAACATTCACCTGAATCAAATGTTGGTTGGGTATGGTACGCTTAATAATGGGATATACGTCCTAAATCAACACACAGTTTTCAGCATACAACACACTAATAAAAGAAAACTTTTAGAAATAAATGAAGCTTTTCTTTGGCACTGTAGACTTGGTCATATTAACGAAACAAGACTGTAACGTTTTAAAAATAATTAAATAAATAATTAAATGAATAAAATTGTTTAAGTGAATTTTATGATTTTCGGTAAAGTAAAATGTATTTTTCGTAAAATCAAACCGTGATTGTTTTTCATTATAATTTTAAAAATATCCATTTTAATTATGAAATTACTAGTAAATGGTGTTTATTTAGCCACTTATAAATTTTTAGTTTAATAAAATATTTTTCCTAAATTAATTATTTTAAATATTAACATAAGCTTTATTTTTACACTAAATTAGTGTAAATTACAAATTTAAATGGTTTTAATTTGTAAAAATAAACCATGGCATGTTAGAATTTAGTATGTATCATGCAAAAATTATTTGCAAATTTTTCCTATTTTCTAGAGCTTTCTTGAGTTGCTATAGTAAATAAATAAATAAATAATTAAATAAAGCATGAAAAGACTTTTAGTGTTGTTTCTCTTCTTGAAACTTCTACACAACATCACACTCTCTTCTTTCTCTCCCTCACCTCCCTCTAGGCCGGCCACAAACCCCCCATGGCAGCCCCCCCCCCTTTTCCCACCTCATTTTTATTCAAAATTCATTAAAAATACATCAAAAATTCCATTTAAAATTCCACAAAATCCTATTTATTTCATACTCTTTATTCCTTGCTCATTTTTATATGAAATTTGGAGATGGAAGGCATGCATTTTGGAGGCTCATTTCTTGTTTGGATTTCATATTTTGGGAGGTATAATTTCTTTCTTTTGATTTATTGTTTTAGATGTTCATTTAAGCTTAATTAGGTTTAATGAATTAATTCTATGTTTTTTTTTAAAATTCAAGTTAGGGTTTGTAAATTCAAGTTATGATTTTTGTTAATTATTTAGGGTTATAATAGTTAGTTTAACACTTTTAGAATTGGAAAATATTGCATGGTTGTTGAATTGTAAAATTTTCATTTAAAATTGTTTTAAATTAGGAAATTAGCTAACTAGGTTTTTGCAAAATGTGTTTGTGGTTAATATAAAATTCTAATTTGGGTTGTTATCATTGGATTATAGTTTTAGTGGAAATGTTAGCATGTTAATGGAAAGAAAAACTTAGTTTGATTGCTGGTTTCTATGGTTAATTGATAAATTGTGATAAAATTGCTAATTTTGTAAACTAGATTTTAGAAATTCCTATATAAATGAGATTAAAAATATAATTATGGTTTCATTATATCATTATCATCATGATTTGTGGTTTAAGTCATTAATTTATGCAAAATCACGTTTTGCGGTGGAATTGTGGTATTTTGCTTGAAAAATGTTAAAATTGTTAAAAGTTGCAAACTAGAAATTTCAAATAAATGCAAAATTGTGTAATAAAAATATAGTAATGGTTTTTATAGTCTAGTAATGCTATTTAATGAGTTTTATGACCATTAGTTTCATTTAAATGTCAAGTTTTGATGAAAAACGGTATACTGGCATTTCGGGTTTTTGCGAAATTGGACGGTTTGATAGATTTTAGGGTTTCGATGGATTTAATCGTGTTTTATGGTATAAGTAAGGTGTTTTAAAACTACAAGTTGTTTGTTGATGTTATCTCGATCCATCGGAGTTTGTATGCCGATATCGAGCGGTATTTGGTTCTTTTGCGTGGACGGGACATAGGTTTTAACCTATGCTTGTTCCTTGTATCGTTTGACTTTTGTATGTGATTCGGTTTACGATACTGTTTATATGTTTGCGTTTAGGTACCCCTCACATGGACTGCGGGCGATGAAGAGGAGGATGGCGACACCGTCTTCGGCAGACATGGACCAGGTGAGTAGATGTATATCTACGGGGGGAAGTCGGGTGGATGGCGTTTAGCACCCCCGCAACGTAGAATAGGAATAGTACTTATTGACATTAGGAAAACCCGATGTGACCCTAGATTCTTACTAAGCAGGACCCTAGTGATGACCCTAGGCGGGACTAGACAGATTTAGGAAAACCATACCTGAGGATGAACACTTTGGGAGAGGTTCGTAGGTTTCTGATAGAAACACACACGCACACACTAAAACTTGACATGGCGTATACGTATATGTGTGTATATATATAAAACTAGGTATAGGTGTACATATATACACAACACGTATATGGGATTCATTGATGTGAAATGATATCTGAGGTATGATGAAACAGTATAACTGGGCTTGATGCCGTGATTCTTGACTATACAGTCGTATTAAAGTGTTAGCGGATCATTAGAGAATGAGATAATGAACATGAATATATAAATTATAAAGAGTGGTGGTGATATTGATGTACATAGGATGCTAGAATAGTACCCGGACTGTAACTTGTGACTGATCACGATATGATATATGTATAACTTGATTACGACATTATATTGGTGTGACCTGATGCCGATATCATATAAGTATGACTTAATCACAATATGATACATATGACATGATATTTCTGAGGATAAACTAATGATGCTTATCATGATGGCAATGATATATGATTGATGTATGCGATCACAGTTTAGCACCTTGATCATGAGATGTGTTGATGATGACATTATACGAATGAGGAGACACCTAGGAGATACTTGACCGTACCCCGATATTGGGATGCCGCACGATGGATTTTACCGTACGAGGCTTAGATTTGATGATTGATCCGCACTCTTGATTCGAGGAAGCCGTACTACGTACGTGACGCTATTGAGGCGGGATCGCCGACTATTAGAGATATTGATTCAGACCTTAGGTAGACTCTAGTTTCTTACTGACTAGTCTATTAGGTTTAGTTCCTTAGGATGTTAGATGGACACTGGTTTAGGTTCGACTCACATAGTGGTAGTTGTACTCGTATCTCGCAGAGGAGTGGATAATGCACACCTGTATTTACATTCATACTGTAATCATCATGGTGCATGTTCTTTTATATGTTGCTATAATCAGTATAAACTTTACCTGTTAGGACACCAGCACTATTACCGATGATGCGCATATTCCACGCACACTTATTTGCCGGCTCACACACATCATCATCGGTAATTGCTATGTCACGTACACTTTAGATCATATTGTCCTTTATGGATAGAATCAGTTAACAACTAGACAGATATAATATTGTGATTATTCTCTGACATTAGTACAGACATGATATTCATTGCTTAGACATTCATGCATTCATATTTTCATGTTATCATGCAGTATTATGGGCATATGCCGACACTTATCATATAGTTACTTATGATTTTGAGATTTGGATTTCTATGAGATTTCTGGATTTTGGGGAAAACCGCAAGAATATGTAAACACTTCTCTCTCTCCTCCTCCTCTCTTTTTAGAAAACATAAGATGCGGTTTTCTCGTGATGTATGTGTCGTCCACCATGAGATTTCATGTTTTCTGATGGATTTCGAGACCCGATTCGAGGAATGGATGAACCGTCTCGGGTACATGGTGGGCCCGGTATGGTACCCCGGGACAAGAAGATCGAGTTGTAGACGATGAGCCTGGCAGGGGAAGGCTACCTACCGGTGATGTCTGGCGCGGCGGATATCCGGAGGATACCGACCGTTGTCGTGAGATTTGATGATATGGGCCGATCCGGACTGACGGAGCCCGGGATATTGAGACTTGAGATTACATGTGTTGTGTCGATGCTTGACACGGATTTCCATGGATTTCATTGTTGAGATTTCAGATTCTTATACACATTTTACTATGATAATAGCTAAAGATTTCTTATACATATATATCTGGATTTAAGGATTTGTTACTTTACATTCATGGTGCATGCATTTCATTTCATATGACATAGTATTATATGAGACACTGACACGAGCACGGAGTATCTGCACTTACACGTAGTTTTACCCTGCTATTACTAGTTGATTGGGATATAATAGTGTATTATTATGACCTAGGATAGCATCGTGCATTCGATTTCTTTTCGTAGATGTCTTCTACTCACGAGTTGGCAACTCACCCCCGTTGTGCCAAATTTTATTACAGGTTCGATGTACAGGTTTCCGTGGCAGCTTGTTGGCACATCTTTTCTTCAGGGTGATTTGCACAGTAGGTTGGTTCACTTGTATCCGAACCACCATTGTACTTTTATTCATTCATTTGTATCTAGTAAGCTCCATCAACCATATTTGTATTACTTGATAAGTTTATAGGACCAGCCTTTTATTTCGACCTTAGAGTCGCGCATGTATTATTCTGATCTGGTGGTTTTGTTTTCTTTTGAGTTTTGAGCCTCGCCTATTGGCGTTGTATATTATTGTGCTTGTTGTGGTTGTTTCCGCCTGTTGGCGTTGAGGCTAGCTCCCGTTTGGGGATGCTTTTTATTGTTTATGTATATTATACTTGTTGTACCCGTTTGGGGGCCAGTTTTTACAGAGGAGACTCTGCCGAAATTTTTGGTAAAATTTGCTGATGTTTTTATACTTGTTTTCTTTTACTGCTTCTTCTTCTTTTTCATGGTTTAGATTTCTGGGCTTCGGCTTACTTAGGTTACGTGGCGCCTCTAGACGCTTCGTAATCTAAGTGCCGGTCACGTTCCGTACTTTCGGGTCATGACAAAGTTGGTATCAGAGCGCTAGGTTTAACCTTGTATAAGTCTAGGTGACCCTTGGTTGATGGAGTAGGCGATTTAGGTAGAGTAACGTACCGTGGGTATGGTCCGCGGCATACTTACGATACGCTACTCTGCTTAAGGAGCCTTAGGATGTACATTTGTTTGCACCGTATTTCATTCGTTCCTTTGATCTATCTTCGTCGATGTCGGATGGTGGTTTCTGTTACCACGGGCAGAGGGAGCTGCGGCTCGAATGCGATAACCATTAGAGTATTGGTTATTATTGAGGATTGAAGCATTGTTTAGCGTGCGGATGAAGGGTATTCACATGCCGTCCGGATGAAGTTAAAGGGTTCGAACGATTATCAGAAAAGCATTTTCCCAAGTTTAAGGTATTCGGAAGAACATGCAGGTATTTCGATGGACCCTATAGAAGAATGAAACCCTAACTCGACATAATGACCACGAGAACGCCCTTGAACCTTAGGGTTTACGGCAGTTCCGCGGTGTCATTAGTGAGGCTTGGATTTGACCTTCTACGGATGGATCATCGATACTGGGGTATGTACCGGATATTTTTAAACTGTACTTGAGTGTTGAGCTCTCGGGGAATTATGGGATTTTGATGGATCGATCGAAAAGTTTAATGTAGTCCGGATATCAAGTGAAGGGATCGACTATGTGGGAGACTCTAGACATGAGTATTGCCGTTGGTAGCGCAGTCAGCACACCTATGGAAGAACGAGTTCGAAGCAGTCGACATCAGAGGAAAGAGGTGCACATTAACGATAGTGTTTACGATTGTGATTTAGTGATTTGAATTTCCTATTTTCGTTGATTGGATTTTTGTATTTTGAGGACTTTGTTCTACGATTGGTATTTCCTGTGTGTACCTTCATTCTATCTGTGTTTCATATATCAGTTGTATTGATGTGGTTTAGTACGCACCCAGTACACTTGATTTGGTTTTATATATTTTGAGATTTTTGATTTGATTTCGTGCATATGGGTTACACATGATTTTGATATATGCTTCGACCTAGTTTTTATCCATTTTCGTACTGTGATTCGAGTCTGATATTCGATGTATGTTTTCGTGCTCCATGTGCACCTGATTAGGATTCTTGCGCATACTTGGCGCACTTGATGCGATTTTGTGCACACCAGATGCACTAAATCGGGGTTTTGTGCAGATTAGATGCACCTGATTTTGAGTCGTGCACGCCCGTTGCACTTGACAGATGTTTTTGGTGCACACCTGTTGCACTTAGTTTTGTTTTGTGGGTATTCATGGTTTCTGCATTTGGTTTCGATTTCAGTGCGCACCGGACGCACATGACATTTTATTGATGTGATTGGGATTGATTTTAGTTTGAGCAGTATGTTTTCATAATCATTATTATTTGATTTAGCAACCAGGCGGGACGTGTATGTTAAATAAAAGATATATATATAGCTATTTTTTTAAATTAAACGTCCGCTACTTATACCGTGACACGTGCATTGCACGGCGATTTTCAAGAGGGGTTTTTGTATGCTTCTTTATTATGAGGTTTAGGCGATTTTACTAGGATGCGAACTGTATATAAGTTATAGATTGATGTATATTATGATGGTTTTCACATTGGGTTATGATATTTTATTATCGCCATAACTCCGATGATTGCGTCATGCTTGACGGAGTTGATTTTTGTTATGTATTGATGATTTCGGAGCCCCGATGATTTGAGTGTTTTGCTAAATGTTTTAGTATTTGGAAGGGGAGTTTTAATTTAAATTCGGGGACCGAATTTCTTAAAGGGGGGAAGATTGTAACGTTTTAAAAATAATTAAATAAATAATTAAATGAATAAAATTGTTTAAGTGAATTTTATGATTTTCGGTAAAGTAAAATGTATTTTTCGTAAAATCAAACCGTGATTGTTTTTCATTATAATTTTAAAAATATCCATTTTAATTATGAAATTACTAGTAAATGGTGTTTATTTAGCCACTTATAAATTTTTAGTTTAATAAAATATTTTTCCTAAATTAATTATTTTAAATATTAACATAAGCTTTATTTTTACACTAAATTAGTGTAAATTACAAATTTAAATGGTTTTAATTTGTAAAAATAAACCATGGCATGTTAGAATTTAGTATGTATCATGCAAAAATTATTTGCAAATTTTTCCTATTTTCTAGAGCTTTCTTGAGTTGCTATAGTAAATAAATAAATAAATAATTAAATAAAGCATGAAAAGACTTTTAGTGTTGTTTCTCTTCTTGAAACTTCTACACAACATCACACTCTCTTCTTTCTCTCCCTCACCTCCCTCTAGGCCGGCCACAAACCCCCCATGGCAGCCCCCCCTTTTCCCACCTCATTTTTATTAAAAATTCATTAAAAATACATCAAAAATTCCATTTAAAATTCCACAAAATCCTATTTATTTCATACTCTTTATTCCTTGCTCATTTTTATATGAAATTTGGAGATGGAAGGCATGCATTTTGGAGGCTCATTTCTTGTTTGGATTTCATATTTTGGGAGGTATAATTTCTTTCTTTTGATTTATTGTTTTAGATGTTCATTTAAGCTTAATTAGGTTTAATGAATTAATTCTATGTTTTTTTTTAAAATTCAAGTTAGGGTTTGTAAATTCAAGTTATGATTTTTGTTAATTATTTAGGGTTATAATAGTTAGTTTAATACTTTTAGAATTGGAAAATATTGCATGGTTGTTGAATTGTAAAATTTTCATTTAAAATTGTTTTAAATTAGGAAATTAGCTAACTAGGTTTTTGCAAAATGTGCTTGTGGTTAATATAAAATTATAATTTGGGTTGTTATCATTGGATTATAGTTTTAGTGGAAATGTTAGCATGTTAATGGAAAGAAAAACTTAGTTTGATTGCTAGTTTCTATGGTTAATTGATAAATTGTGATAAAATTGCTAATTTTGTAAACTAGATTTTAGAAATTCCTATATAAATGAGATTAAAAATATAATTATGGTTTCATTATATCATTATCATCATTAATTGTGGTTTAAGTCATTAATTTATGCAAAATCACGTTTTGCGGTGGAATTGTGGTATTTTGCTTGAAAAATGTTAAAATTGTTAAAAGTTGCAAACTAGAAATTTCAAATAAATGCAAAATTGTGTAATAAAAATATAGTAATGGTTTGTATAGTCTAGTAATGCTATTTAATGAGTTTTATGACCATTAGTTTCATTTAAATGTCAAGTTTTGATGAAAAATGGTATACTGGCATTTCGGGTTTTTGCGAAATTGGACGGTTTGATAGATTTTAGGGTTTCGATGGATTTAATCGTGTTTTATGGTATAAGTAAGGTGTTTTAAAACTACAAGTTGTTTGTTGATGTTATCTCGATCCATCGGAGTTTGTATGCCGATATCGAGCGGTATTTGGTTCTTTTGCGTGGACGGGACATAGGTTTTAACCTATGCTTGTTCCTTGTATCGTTTGACTTTTGTATGTGATTCGGTTTACGATACTGTTTATATGTTTGCGTTTAGGTACCCCTCACGTGGACTGCGGGCGATGAAGAGGAGGATGGCGACACCGTCTTCGGCAGACATGGACCAGGTGAGTAGATGTATATCTACGGGGGGAAGTCGGGTGGATGGCGTTTAGCACCCCCGCAACGTAGAATAGGAATAGTACTTATTGACATTAGGAAAACCCGATGTGACCCTAGATTCTTACTGAGCAGGACCCTAGTAATGACCCTAGGCGGGACTAGACTGATTTAGGAAAACCATACCTGAGGATGAATACTTTGGGAGAGGTTCGTAGGTTTCTGATAGAAACACACACGCACACACTAAAACTTGACATGGCGTATACGTATATGTGTGTATATATATAAAACTAGGTATAGGTGTACATATATACACAACACGTATATGGGATTCATTGATGTGAAATGATATCTGAGGTATGATGAAACAGTATAACTGGGCTTGATGCCGTGATTCTTGACTATACAGTCGTATTAAAGTGTTAGCGGATCATTAGAGAATGAGATAATGAACATGAATATATAAATTATAAAGAGTGGTGGTGATATTGATGTACATGGGACGCTAGAATAGTACCCGGACTGTAACTTGTGACTGATCACGATATGATATATGTATAACTTGATTACGACATTATATTGGTATGACCTAATGCCGATATCATATAAGTATGACTTAATCACAATATGATACATATGACATGATATTTCTGAGGATAAACTAATGATGCTTATCATGATGGCAATGATATATGATTGATGTATGCGATTACAGTTTAGCACCTTGATCATGAGATGTGTTGATGATGACATTATACGAATGAGGAGACACCTAGGAGATACTTGACCGTACCCCGATATTGGGATGCCGTACGATGGATTTTACCATACGAGGCTTAGATTTGATGATTGATCCGCACTCTTGATTCGAGAAAACCGTACTACGTACGTGACGCTATTGAGGCGGGATCGCCGACTATTAGAGATATTGATTCAGACCTTAGGTAGACTCTAGTTTCTTACTGACTAGTCTATTAGGTTTAGTTCCTTAGGATGTTAGATGGACACTGGTTTAGGTTCGACTCACATAGTGGTAGTTGTACTCGTATCTCGCAGAGGAGTGGATAATGCACACCTGTATTTACATTCATATTGTAATCATCATGGTGCATGTTCTTTTATATGTTGCTATAATCAGTATAAACTTTACCTGTTAGGACACCAGCACTATTACCGATGATGCGCATATTCCACGCACACTTATTTGCCGGCTCACACACATCATCATCGGTAATTGCTATGTCACGTACACTTTAGATCATATTGTCCTTTATGGATAGAATCAGTTAACAACTAGACAGATATAATATTGTGATTATTCTCTGACATTAGTACAGACATGATATTCATTGCTTAGACATTCATGCATTCATATTTTCATGTTATCATGCAGTATTATGGACATATACCGACACTTATCATATAGTTACTCATGATTTTGAGATTTGGATTTCTATGAGATTTCTGGATTTTGGGGAAAACCGCAAGAATATGTAAACACTTCTCTCTCTCCTCCTCCTCTCTTTTTAGAAAACATAAGATGCGGTTTTCTCGTGATGTATGTGTCGTCCACCATGAGATTTCATGTTTTCTGATGGATTTCGAGACCCGATTCGAGGAATGGATGAACCGTCTCGGGTACATGATGGGCCCGGTATGGTACCCCGGGGCAAGAAGATCGAGTTGTAGACGATGAGCCTGGCAGGGGAAGGCTACCTACCGGTGATGTCTGGCGCGGCGGATATCCGGAGGATACCGACCGTTGTCGTGAGATTTGATGATATGGGCCGATCCGGACTGACGGAGCCCGGGATATTGAGACTTGAGATTACATGTGTTGTGTCGATGCTTGACACGGATTTCCATGGATTTCATTGTTGAGATTTCAGATTCTTATACACATTTTACTATGATAATAGCTAAAGATTTCTTATACATATATATCTGGATTTCAGGATTTGTTACTTTACATTCATGGTGCATGCATTTCATTTCATATGACATAGTATTATATGAGGCACTGACACGAGCACGGAGTATCTGCACTTACACGTAGTTTTACCCTGCTATTACTA
Organism: Agapanthus africanus; assembly: GCA_030015575.1. Classification (NCBI taxonomy): domain Eukaryota; kingdom Viridiplantae; phylum Streptophyta; class Magnoliopsida; order Asparagales; family Amaryllidaceae; genus Agapanthus; species Agapanthus africanus. The sequence continues at coordinate 120,463,779 of JASDDO010000001.1, forward strand.
GTTGATTGGGATATAATAGTGTATTATTATAACCTAGGATAGCATCGTGCATTCGATTTTTTTTCGTAGATGTCTTCTACTCACGAGTTGGCAACTCACCCCCGTTGTGCCAAATTTTATTACAGGTTCGATGTACAGGTTTCCGTGGCAGCTTGTTGGCACATCTTTTCTTCAGGGTGATTTGCACGGTAGGTTGGTTCACTTGTATCCGAACCACCATTGTACTTTTATTCATTCATTTGTATCTAGTAAGCTCCATCAACCATATTTGTATTACTTGATAAGTTTATAGGAACAGCCTTTTATTTCGACCTTAGAGTCGCGCATGTATTATTCTGATCTGGTGGTTTTGTTTTCTTTTGAGTTTTGAGCCTCGCCTATTGGCGTTGTATATTATTGTGCTTGTTGTGGTTGTTTCCGCCTGTTGGCGTGAGGCTAGCTCCCGTTTGGGGATGCTTTTTATTGTTTATGTATATTATACTTGTTGTACCCGTTTGGGGGCCAGTTTTTACAGAGGAGACTCTGCCGAAATTTTTGGTAAAATTTGCTGATATTTTTATACTTGTTTTCTTTTACTGCTTCTTCTTCTTTTTCATGGTTTAGATTTCTGGGCTTCAGCTTACTTAGGTTACGTGGCGCCTCTAGACGCTTCGTAATCTAAGTGCCGGTCACGTTCCGTACTTTCGGCTCGTGACAAAGACTAAACAAGTTACACAAAGATGGATATTTAAACCCTTTTGAATATAAATCTTATGCGACTTGCCAGTCTTGTATCAAAGGTAAAATGACCAAAACTCCGTTTACCGGACATGGAGAAAGAGCTTCCGAGCTCCTAGGACTCATACATAGTGATGTATGTGGGCCAATGTCTACACAGGCTAGAGGCGGTTTTTCTTACTTCATTACTTTCACTGACGATTTCTCAAGATTCGGTCATGTATTTTTATTAAAGCTCAAATCCGAAGCTTTCGAGAAATTCACTGAATATAAACAAGAAGTAGAAAAACAAACCGGCTTGAGTATCAAAATGCTTCGATCATATCGAGGTGGGGAGTACCTCAGTACAGAATTTGCAAACTTCCTAAAAGAGAATGGGATTCTCTCTCAACTCACTCCTCCTTACACACCACAGCACAACGGTGTCACTGAACGACGGAATAGGACCCTATTAGATATGGTCCGATCCATGATGAGTGATGCTGAGTTACCTGTCTCATTTTTGGGGCATGCATTGGAGACTGCAGCATTTCTACTAAATAGGGTTCCAACCAAAACCGTGTCTACCACGCCATATGAGATATGGCATGGGAAGAGACCATCTCTTAAGAGAATTAAAATTTGGGGTTGCCCGGCCTATGTTAAAAAGCAGAATCCGGACTAACTCGAGACACGGTCAGTCATGTGTAACTTTGTGGGATATCCAAGGAACTCTTATGGATATCTATTCTACCACAAGGAGGAACAAAAGGTGTTTGTTTCTCAGTATGCCACATTCTTAGAAAAAGAGTTTTTCACAGATAAAGATGATGGCAAAGTGGTGGATCTAGAAGAGGTTCTGGAGACGCAAACTACAAATGACGACTTGGTTGAACCGGCTGTTGCAATAGAAACTGAGGAACCTCGGCCACTCCGTAGGTCTGGTAGGACTTCTCGCCCACCGGAGAGGTACTACGGTTTCCTCATTGATGGTGACAGAGAAGACTGCATCATGGAGGATGATGATCCTACCAGTTTTCAGCAAGCTATCACGAGTGGAGACTCTGTGAAGTGGCTGGATGCCATGAGATCCGAAATGGAGTCTATGTACACCAACAAAGTGTGGACTTTAGACGTTGTATCCCCTGGGGTAAAACCTGTGGGGTGCAAATGGATCTTTAAAAGAAAGATTGGTGTAGATGGGCAGGTAGAGACCTATAAGGCAAGACTTGTGGCGAAGGGTTTTCGTCAAAGACCAGGTTTGGACTATGACGAGACTTTTTCGCCCGTAGCCATGCTTAAATCCATTCGGATCCTACTTGCTATTGTTGCTCACTACGACTATGAAATCTGTCAGATGGACGTTACAACGGCATTTCTAAATGGGGATTTAGAAGAATGCGTTTATATGGATCAGCCAGAGGGCTTCATTGACAGTGGGAGCAGCGGGAAAGCATGTAGATTGCTTAAATCCATATATGGGTTAAAGCAGGCATCACGGAGTTGGAACATCTGTTTCAATGATATTATCAAAGAGTTTGATTTCATCAAAAATCCAGATGAACCTTGTGTTTATAAGAAGGCTGTAGGAAGAGCTGACACATTCCTCGTATTGTACGTGGATGACATTCTTCTGATAGGAAATGATATTCTTATACTACAGTCGGTCAAATCTTTCTTATCACTAAGGTTCTCCATGAAGGACCTGGGTGATGCCACATACATTCTGGGCGTTAGGATCTATAGGGATAGATCCTAGAAGTTATTGGGATTGTCCCAAACCAGGTACATCAACACCATCCTAAAAAAGTTTAGTATGGAAGACTCCAAGCGGGGTGCCTTACCCGCTTGCCATGGGGTCACTCTCTCTAAGGATTCTTGCCCAAAGACCGATAAAGAGAGAGCTCGCATGAGCATTATACCCTATGCTTCGGCAGTAGGATCTATAGTGTATGCGATGTTATGTACACGCCCAGATGTAGCTTATGCACTTAGTGTTGTAAACAGGTATCAATCCAACCCAGGGGAGAATCACTGGATAGCTGTGAAGAACATTCTTAAGTACTTGCGAAGGACTAAAGAATTGTTCTTGGTGTATGGTAATGGAGATCTCCAAATAGAGGCCTTTACCGATTCGAGCTTCCAGAGCGATAAGGACGACAGGAAATCTATCTCTGGGTTTGTATTTACCCTCAATGGAGGGGCGGTAAGATGGAAGAGTTCCAAACAGGATACCGTTGCAGACTCTACGATGGAGGCTGAGTACATTGCTGTGAATGATGCCGCCAAGGAAGCCGTCTGGATGAGAAAGTTCGTCTCAAAGCTAGGAGTAGTTCCAACCATTATTGATCCAATACCATTGTATTGTGATAATAATGGGGCTATGGCGTTAGCCAAGGAGCCCAGGTCCCATCAGCGATCCAGACACATCCTAAGGCGCTTTCATTTGATCCGGGAGATTGTATATCGCTGCGAGATCGAGATTAAGAGAGTAGACAAAAAGAATAACGCCGCGGATCCACTCACCAAGGCCCTCCCTCAGCCGCAGCATGAGCGACTTTTTGAGATGTTGGGTATGAGATACGCCAATAACCGGCTTTAGTGCAAGTGGGAGATTGTTGGATATATGTATGCCCTAGAGGCCATTATATGATATTGGATGTATTTATACATGTATATATATATATATATATATATATATTCAGTGTACATTCTTGCTCGACATGATAGTATGCTATCTGGTTCTTCTTTATCTGACATGTTGACTTGATCATGCTTTTATTCATTCATACATGTTGATAAAGCCCTGAGTATATAGACTTGACTACTGTGATTATGATGGAGATCATACTAGTGGGACATCTGTAGTTTATAAGCATATCCTGGAATGTCCCTAGTCGTAGGTGTATCGAGACGGGGCATCGATATACCAGAGTAGACTAGCGTATATGATACTAGACCCATATGATGGGCGATGGATGTTCCCACATTCATCGATGTTTGACATCGAGATCGTATACGGGTGCTCAGTAGTGACTGGGTACACTGGACGGACTCGCCGAGAACTCCTATATGGAATTATATCTATTGTCGGATAGCAGTTCTCTTGTGACACTGGTGCAGGTTAGTCTGTAGACCCGAGATCGTCATAGAGTCTTGTGTGTTCTCCCACTGTACTTTGATTGCCACCCTACCACGGCTCTACTGAGTCGTGGAAACAGGTGGCCGTTGGGTACAGTCCCGAGACACACGAAGGCGATGAGCGATAGGAGGGGTTTCGTCTCTCTCGGTATTGGGAGTTGATGCCGTGCTGTGCTCGACTGGCTATATCAGTAAGTCCCTGGCCAGGGCTGTTGAGATTTGCTGATAAGTGTTATCAGTAGTATCTCGATCTGTTATAGACCATTCATCGGCACGACTTATTGAGTTATTGGGGTCGATGTTACCATCTCTAGACTCGATATGCAGCATATCTGACGAAGAGACCGGACTGTATGGTAGTGTTGCCGGTTGGCTCGACGGGAGTTGCAACAGATTCGCTTGTTTTCTTCTGATCGCTCAATACCCGGGTGACCGTTACGTTTAGCTGACCGCTTGCGGCTTGTAGGTATTTGATATGATCATTACCTACTGCCGGCGTATTGACAAGTCTTAGAGTCCCACAATGAAGTTTTCTGGCTTAGGCGAAAAGATGTGGTGTGCATATGAGATATGTGCAGGGACCCGATTAAATACGGATATATGATACCGTATATTAATCGGACATTTTCTATTGGTCGGGTCGTATGTGATATGACCGGTTTGCAAAATCAAGTGTTGATTTAACAAATGACTTTTAGATTAATTCTTTAATCAAACTCTTTTTCTATTTTTGTATGCATACATGTATGCACATGATGATGTGCATGGATACATACATACATACATTGTATCATGGTTGTTGATACATGTTTGGTGGCAATGCAAGACTCACATTGTAGAATTATCTATTTTATTTATCATTTAGAAAAAGAAAAGGGATAATTCACACAAGGTTTATACTTATCATCTTTGACCATGCTTCAACCACCATTTAACCTTGAGTTAATTATCCCTTCATCTTTAACTCATTTGATAAAAATCTAGATGATTCTAACCATGGTTGAAGTGAGAAAGGATTATGATATATTATTCTTTTCTCATTTTCAATTATTCACTCTCTCATATCTTTTCTTTTGTGAGAAAAAGCTTAGCCACCATCTTCTTCTTCCTCTCTTGATAATTTCCTTTAAGTGAGGTTGATTAAAAGAAAGAGTTTTGATCATAGAAAACAAACCACATCATCATACTACACACATCTAGCCCATTTGTGTAGGGTGTTTGCTTTACTTCATTCACATATCGGGTAAAGCAAGGAGCTTTGGGCAAAGGAGCTTCGGGTGGATCATCGTGGGCTTAGAAGACCTCAAGCGAACCTTTTTCCAACCCTCAAGTAGCCAAGGAGTCTAGCGTAGGGAGCTACAAAGGTTGTACTCTCAAAACCCTATCTATTTCTACTTGTGATGATGCTATTGTAATGAAACCCTAATTTTCTAGAGATGATTCTTTGTATGTTCACTTAGCACCTTAAAAATTTGATTTTGAGACATGTGATGCTTCCAAACCCTTCATGAGGTGCTAGGTAAACCCAACAAAACCAAGTATCATACTACCATTTTGAGCAAGATTGTCTATACAACTGTGAATATCCCAAACTTCCATTAAGTAATATACAAACTAGTATGATACAGTAATGGCCTCTAAGGCATATACACTAACAATCTCCCACTTGCACTAAGGCCATGTACTGGCGTATCGAAGACCTATCATCTCGATCAGCTGCTTGAACTGAGTCTGTGGTAAGACCTTCGTGAATGCATCTGCAGTGTTATCTTTCGTAGCAACCCTCCGAACCTCGATCTCTTGGCGATCCACGATCTCCCTGATCAGGTGATACCGCCTCAAGATGTGTCTAGACTTCTGATGGGACCTGGGTTCCTTCGCTAAAGCTATAGCCCCGTTGTTGTCGCAATATAGAGGTATTGGATCAACAATGGACGGAACCACCTGAAGTTCTATCAAGAACTTCCTCATCCAGACGGCTTCTTTTGCGGCATCAGATGCAGCGATATATCCCGCTTCCATCGTCGAGTCAGCAACGGTTTCCTGTTTGGAACTCTTCCAACACACCGCCCCTCCATTGAGGGTAAAGACATAACCCGACATGGACTTGGAATCATCCTTGTCACTCTGGAAGCTGGAGTCAGCAAAGGCCTCGATCTGGAGGTCTTTTCCGCCATACACCAAGAACATCTCCTTAGTCCTTCTCAGGTACTTGAGAATGTTCTTTACCGCTATCCAGTGCTTCTCCCCAGGGTTTGACTGATACCGGCTTACCACACTCAGTGCATAAGCTACATCTGGTCTGGTACACAACATCGCATACATTATAGAGCCTACCGCAGAAGCATAGGATATAATAGACATGCGATCCCTTTCCAAATCAGTCTTAGAAGACATCTCTTTGGAGAGGGTGATCCAGTGAAAAGCCGGTAGATTACCGCGCTTGGAATCTTCCATACTGAATCTTTTCAGTATGGTGTCGATATACCTGGACTGCGAAAGTCCTAATATTCTCTTGGATCTATCACGATGGATCCGGATCCCCAGAATGTAAGAGGCATCACCCAGGTCTTTCATGGAGAACCTCTGTGACAAGAACCCTTTGACAGATTGTAGCATAGGAATGTCATTTCCTATCAAGAGAATGTCATCCACGTATAAAACGAGAAATACGACAGTTCTTGCTACAAATCTACTATAGATGCATGGTTCATCTGGATTTTTGATAAAGCCAAATTCTTTGACTGTCTCATCAAAACAGATGTTCCAACTCCGCGATGCCTGCTTTAGTCCATAGATGGACTTAAGCAACTTGCACACCTTTCCGCTGCTCCCACTCTGAATGAAACCCTCTGGCTGGTCCATATAGACACACTCCTCTAAATTTCCATTTAGAAAAGCGGTATTTACGTCCATATGCCAAATCTCATAATCGTGGAAGGCAGCAATGGCAAGAAGGATCCAAATGGATTTCAGCATAGCCACTGGAGAAAAGGTTTCGTCATAGTCCAAACCAGGTCTTTGATGAAAACCCTTTGCAACAAGTCTAGCCTTATAGGTCTCAACCTGTCCATCTACACCAATCTTCCTCTTGAAGTCCACTTGCATCCTACGGGTTTTACCCCATCTGGAGCAATGTCCAAAGTCCACACTTTGTTGGTGTACATGGACTCCATTTTGGTCCGCATTGCATCCAGCCATTTTACCGAGTCAACGCTCTGAATGGCCTGCTGGAAGCTAGTTGGCTCATCACTATCAATGATGCAATCCTCTCTATCCCCTTCTACGAGAAAACCGTAGTATCTCTCGGGCGGATGAGACTGCCTACTACTCCTGCGGAGCGGCGTAGGAATGTCCTGTTCTTTCGAACCCTCTGGCTCTTCTAAGATCTCAGTAATAGCTCGTGGTTCTAGAATTTCTTCCAGTTCTATTGCACTCCCACTTATCTGATTTTCCAAAAACTCAGTTTCCAAGAAGTAGGCATGACGAGAAACAAAAACCTTTTGTTCCTCTTCGTAATAGAAGAAATATCACTTGGAGTTCTTTGGATATCCTACAAACTTGCACTGTACTGAACGTGCCTCGAGTTTGTCCGCATGCTGCTTTTTGACAAAAGCTGGACATCCCCATGTCTTAATGTGCTTAAGATAGGGTTTCTTCCCATACCACATCTGATATGGTATGGTAGGCACAGTCTTAGATGGAACTCGGATCAAAAGGTATGCAGCTGATTCCAGTGTATATCTCCAGAATGATCGCGGCAACTCAGCGTTACTCATCATGGAACGTACTATATCCAATAGGGTTCGGTTCTATCTCTCCGATACACCGTTATGTTGCGGAGTGTATGGAGGAGTAACCTGAGAGAGAATTCCATTCACTTTTAGGTAATCCAGGAACTCGGTACTCAAGTATTCACCACCTCGATCAGATCTCAGTGTCTTGATACTTTTGCCGGTTTGTTTTTCTATTTCATTCTTATATTCCTGGAATTTTCTAAAGGCTTCAGATTTATGTTTCATTAAGAAGACATATCCGTACCTTGAAAAGTCATCCGTAAAAGTAATGAAGTAAGAATAATCGCTTCGTGCATGTGTAGACATTGGACCGCACACATCGCTGTGTATGAGTCCCAAGAGCTCGCTCGCTCTTATTCCGTGTCCAGTAAACGGAGTCTTTGTCATCTTTCCTTTGAGACAGGATTGACAAGTTGCATATGATTGATATTCGAACGTATCCAAATGTAAGTCCACGGTAGCGCCCCGGCCGTCTAACAGACGCCAAATACAGAACAAAAACTTTTACAACTGGCGCTATCGCGTACTATAACCCGGATCTGCCATTAAAGCTAAACTAACAAACTACAAAGTGGGTAGAAGAGTTATACCGAACGATCCGAGTCCTTCGGTCTTCAACCATCATCCCACGCTTTGTTGCGGCTGCTCCGATCTTCTTGAACTCCGGTCTTCTCGTCCAGGTGGCACCACGTCGACGGATCTTTAAACGGGCTCCCGCCTCTGAACCGAGGCAACTCGGTCGTCAAGTTTGCCAAAGGAGACGACCAAGATGAAGTAGAGAATGAGTAGAACACTTTGTCTCGTTACGTCCAAAACTATGGACGAACGGTTAATGAAGTTGCCTTTTGGATCGGGTGGAAATGTAAAATAAGTATCTATCAAATTTCCATACACTAAAACTCTCATCTTTTTCTCTCAAGCAACAATTTCCTCACAAGAGGGGAGAGGCCGGCCATATATAGGAGAGGGGGGTGAGTGTAGGAGGAGGGAGTGGTGACCACAACATTAATGAAGAAATGAGTCATCTAAACATCTAGTATGAACACATTTAAGAACAAATGAATCATCACCCTTAGTCACCAAAACATTAATGGAACAATTAATGCAACCATGAGTCACTAATCCTAGTCATCATCTAGAAACTTCTAGATGCACGACTCACCCCCATGACTCACCCAAGAAAAGATAAATCCGCATTTAACCGAATGTTAAATACGGCTGATAGAAAACTGGAAACTGGTAACTTCCAAAAGCGATCCTGAAACGAATTTCAGGATAACTCCGTAATGGTATAAACATACCCCCATTTGTATTACGACCGCATACAAATGCATCTGAGACAAAGATATTATATCTACACAGTATAATACTGGGTTCCGGCTTAAACCAAAGCCTACCAGTATTATCTGCCCGAAAAATGATACATGCGAAAATGCACGTGCATTTTCCGAACCCTGCCATAAAACCATACGGCCTCTACAACGTTTCGCCCGAACTTGGGAAAGTGTTTGTTGGGGACTCTAATGACTCATCAACACACTGGCACTGGGTATAACCACTAGCACGTAAGAGGTACAAGCTGTACGTGACGGTTGCCTATGTATTGATTGGAAGGGAAGCTGACGAGCGAACTCATCTCAAAACCCTACTGAGTCTAACAGTGACAATGTATATACAGTCCGGTCCGTTCGTCTAAAGAGTATCGCATATCGAGTCTAGGGGGTGGATAAAATCAGACCCCTAATAACGCGATAAATCGTGTCGGCATGAAGCCCATCACCACCTGAGAAACTACTGATCCAAATCAGTAATTCTCCACTACCTCGGCCGAGGATTTCTAGTGATAGCCACCCGTGCACTGTGCGACATCAACCCCCAATACCGGGAGAGACGAATCCCCGACGATCCGCTCACTGCCTCCATGTGGCTCGGGACTGTACCCAAAAAATATCTGTTTCCACGACTCCTTTGAACCGTGGTAGGGTAGAAATCAAAGCACAGTGGGAACTCACACAAGACAAATGACGATCTCAGGTCGACAAACTAACCTGTACACATGTCACCAGGGAACTGCTATCTGACGATATGTATAATAACAACTAGCACGTTCCCGGAGAGTCATATCCAGTGTACTCATAACCTAATGAGCACCTGTATACATCTTAGGTGATCCAACTGACACCAATGGCTTGTGAGACCGGCCATCGCCCCTCGTCGGGGTCTCGACTGTATACACTAGTCTACTCTGGAGTATCGATGCCCTGTCTCAAAACTCCCACGACTAGGGACACTTTAAGGATGTGCTTACAGACCCCAGCTCCCATGTATATGATCGCCAACATACTGCTGGCAGCCAAGCATGAATCCTATGGGCTCTATCAACATGCAATAGCGAACTAAAGCATGTACACGATGATAATGACAAACCAGATAGCATACTATCATCTCGAGCAAGACTGCCATATCGGTATAGGTCCTGTCTCAATCATTGCAATCACGTACCTGCGATCCAATAATTGATTTTGAGGGCACTATCTCCAACAATCTCCCACTTGCACTTAAGGCTAATTATTGCGATGTCGCATACTCACAGCCCGTGTGATACTGAACATCCAACTCCTCTACTAATCAGTTTCACAAAGCTAATTTGTAAAACTCTTGTGTTCGAGAAATAGCCTCAGTGAGTGGATCCGCCTTGATGTTTCTTTCTATGTCTCTCTTAATCTCAAGTTCGCGGAGAAAGCCATCTCCCGAATCGAGTAATACCTGTCTTAGAATATGTCCGGATATCTGATGGGACCTAGTTCATAAGTGAACTCCAAATCCAAACTTCTTAGACTATATTGATAACTGAACCTAATCAGTATCCAGTACCAGGCCTCCCACAGTATCCTCTTGGACCATCTGTCCATAATATTGCCCCTCATTATACGGAAAACTATAACTCTGACAATCACTCTGTCATCCATGTCACCTCTGAAGCCTGGAATGATAACCGTCTCCCGGAGGAGGCTGCCGTCATCAAATCCGTAGAACATTCACTCATATTCTAAAACTGCTTCCTTATGTTTCTCCAGGATTGGATTAATATAAACTTATCGCATCTAGTGCAAAAACAACATCTGGTGTGGTACTTGACATCTCACAATTGCCTCAATTGCCTAAGCAAGTGATCTGTCAATCATGCACATCCCTCTCCCCTTTAGTCTGTAAGACACCTTTAGAGAGGGTGACTCCATCACCTGCAGGTACACCACCATGCCAGGAGTCATCTATTCTAAAATACTATTAGAATATTGTCAAAGTACCCATATTGGGAAACTATCCAAATCTAGATCTAAAACCATAGATCTAGAAACCAGAATGTCTAATATTATATCCATATCCTGTGTGGAGAAACAACTGTGTGACGACCACAGTACAACCGATTGTAGTATAGGAATTTTACTTCCTACTTTGTGTATGTCATCCAAATACCAGGACATCACACCCTACTACCTTCTTAACAGATCCATCCCCTATTCTGATGAGGTCAAACCTATGACTTTCACATAAAAAATTAGATGATCTTATCTCCGCTATATCTGCTCAAGCCTATAAATAGACATAAGCTACTTGCCCACTATACTTCCGCTGCTCCCACTGACTACGATAACCCTCTGGCAGAATAATATCTACGTACACTTCTAAAACTAGTTTAGAACAACGTTATACTTATCCTCTTGCCGGGTCTCATAGTCTGGAACAACAGTAGTGTCAAGTCTGGGTAAACAAGAACCTCCCTGTCACCGTCCTTGAGGCTACCGGAGTACCTCTCGGGTGTATGAGGTTACCTACCATATCTGCGGATTGGCTAATGGAATGTTAAACTTGATTGAATATATAGGTCTTATTAAATTTTTCCGTAATCGTTTGCGGTTCTGGAATCACTTCCAGTTCTACCATACTCCCACAACTGTTTTCTGAAAAAAATCCATTTTACTAAAACTGTAGCGAGTCAAGAACAATATCACTATTGATCTTCCAGATGGTAGAAAGTCAACACTCGTCGAAGCCAGGGTCAACCCACAAACTGTCATTACAGAAACGTGCCTTGAGTTATCCAGTGTCTGTTTTTAAGCATAAGCCGGACAACTCCCCGTATCTTAACATCGTTAAGATATGAACCATTCTATATACAATATAGGAATAGAAGCACTAAAATAATTGGAACCAAATTCAAACCATACAACTGTCTCCAGTGCATATCAACTTAATAGAGAGAGGCTAATCAACATTACTCAACTTAGGAATACATCCAATTATGAGTTGCCCGAAAGAGAAACAAGTTTCTCAAAACCATTACTTTCATCTGAATACCAATCACAAGAATCTACATCTTCAATCTCTTTGAAGAATCCCGATACTTGCGATACCTGGTTCTCTACTTTTTTCTTATACCCACAACTTCTCAAAACTTAGACATTGTATTTCTTCGAAACACTTGTCTAAAAAACTAGAGAAGTTATAAGTAAATAGAACAGAGTATAAGGACCTACCCCTTTGTCTTGATGGACACTGGACAACATACAATACTCTGTATAAGTCCGCTGAGTTGAATAACTCAAAACCTGTGTATCGTAGGTTGAAAACTGTACTTATGGTAATGAACTAGTCCGTTGTTCAATGCTCCTTACCCAATCGCCAACTGATATAGGTAAATGTCATCGACATAATATCAAAAAGTTATATCTCACTTTATAAAAATAAACGTACAGATATATCATTTTGAAATTGGTGCACAACAACGGATACTCAAAACCAAATACATGCCGTCCGGCAAAAACCCAGGCGACTTCCTCAAATATCACCAATTACAACGAATTTCGATATAATGAGGATGATCACCTTATTCACAATAACCTACTGTTAGTTATATGTGTGCCCTAGAGGCCATTACTGTACATACGATGTATATTGTAGTGGATGCTTGGACATATATAGGGAGAACTTTCTTGCTCGACATGATAGTACGCTATCTGGTTGTACTTTATCTTAACATGTACTCTGATTGTCTCTTTTGTTACATGTTGATAAAGCCCTTAAGATTTGTACTCGACTACTAGGACTATGATGAGATCATACTAGTGGGGCCACGGTAGTCTATGAGTACATCCTATAACTGTTCCTAGTCGAGGGTGTGTCGAGACAGGGCATCGATACACCAGAGTAGACTAGCGTATACGCATCTTGACCCATATGATGGGCGATGGATGATCCCATATCCATCGGTGTTTGACATCAAGGATGGTGTACGGGTGCTCAGTGGAGACTGGGTACACTGGACGGACTCGCCGAGAACTCCTAGATGGTATATATACCTATTGTCAGATAGCAGTTCTCTGGTGACACTTGTACAGGTTAATCTGTAGACCCGAGATCGTCATAGAGTCTTGTGTGATTCCCACTGTACTTTGATTTCCTCCCTACCACGGCTCTACTGAGTCGTGCAAACAGGTGGATTTTGGGTACACTCCCGATTCATATGGAGACAGTGAGCGATAGGAGGGGTTTCGTCTCTCCCGGTATAGGGAGTTGATGTCGCGCTATGTTTGATCGGCTATAACACCTAAATCCCTGGCCAGGGTTCTCAAGGTTTACTGATAAATGTTATCAGTAGTTCCTCGACCTGTTATTAGCCATAAATCAACATGACTTATAAAGTTACCGGGGTCTGACATTTACCACCCTTGGACTTCATATGCGACGTATCAGACGAAGAGACCGGACTGTACGGTAAGTGTTGCTTACAGGCTCGTAAGGGTTGTGATGAGTTCGCTCGTCGGCCACCTTTTCGTCATGTACCTAGGTAGCCGTTACGTACAGCTAGTGCCACTGACGTGCTTGTGGTTAAACCCATTGCCAGCGTACTGACGAGTCTTTAGAGTCCTACACAGAGGGTTCCCTCGTTCAGGCAAAAGATGTAGAGACCGTAAGTTGTTACGGCAGCCGTAAGGTATTGCGGCAGGTTTTTCGATTATGTTCGTGTAATTTTTACAGGAATAATAATCGGAAGAATAATACTGGTCGGATACCGGTATTATATTATTGGATTAATTGTATTCGTATTTTTCGGAATTCGGATGCATGTATACAGTATACGGTATACGGTATACGGAGGAGGGGTATTTTTGTAATTGTTACAAGAATACCTTCTAGAAGGTGCCACCTCATAATGACATCATTATGACATCATTTATTTTGTGAAAATAAATTAGTGAGGTGTAAATTAAAAGGTATAAGCATGATAATATGGTTGTTGAAGTGGATGTACTATTAAAACATGATACTTCTTTCATAATACATGCTTTAGTTAGTGCTAATTTCTTTTTATCATGCTTAAATTTTTTAATCATGAAATGCACTTATTCTTTCCTCCTCCTTCTTCTTATAAATACCTTCATATGAGATGTGAAATCAAGGCATTCCAATCCTACACAAAATTATGATAAGTGTATCATAACAAGTGTATAAGAAGAAAGAAAGAAAATGATGGTGATCATTCTTCCTAGCTTAAACCCTCACATGAGATGTGAATCCAAAGCTTAGGATTTCAAGTTAATCCAATATACTTATCTCTACATTATCCTAGTGACCTCTTCTAGCAAATTTGGTCTCTCGGTTAAACTCTTGAGAAGAGTTTCTAGCTTGCACGAAAACTCTCGGGTGGATCATCTAGGTCTTCGGTGGCCGGAGATCGAAAACATCGGCAACATCTAAAGGAGCCAAGGAGTTCACCAAAAGAGGAGAAAGGAGCAAAGGAGTTGCATCCAAGAGAAGACCCGAAGGACCGTATCATCAAGGTATAATCCCTAACATAGTAGATAAGATCTCTAGTTAGGGTATACTAGTTGTGGTTTAGACAAGATCTTCGGTTAAGTGCGTGTTGTATGCAAAGAAAATTTTCGTTCATCGCTTCCGCCGCGCCACAAGAGTTGTGGGAGCATGCAGCACTCACCAACATGGTATCAGAGCCTAACTAAACCACAATTAGATGTTAGCCAAAAGTTAGAAGCTCGATCGACAGTTTTTTCTCCCGAAAACTCGTATTCTGCCCTTGCTGCTGTCAGTTTTTGAAAGTGTTCCAAAATTAATTTGACATGTCTTAAAAATACAAGCAGGGTTTTCGAAGAACACAGAAAAAATTTGGAAGTCTAACTCGGCTAAAGCGCGGCGGAACCGCGGCCAAACCCTTGGTTTGACCGCGGAACCGCCGCCGAGCTATGGCCGAGTTGACTCATTTTTCTTCTCTGTTCCTATATTGAAGAATTAGGGTTTCTGGGATATGTAGAATTTTACAAAGGTGTTTGTACAGGGACATGTCAAGTGTTGGCATGGTTTAAAAAAATTATCGATCGAAATTCTAAAGTGCTTGGCTAATCGGGTTTTCATTTTTGTTATATGTGTTTGAAACGTCCGCTAATTGCTATATGACGATTAGTGGGGGTTGCACATATGGATATCATGAGATGGTATGTGTATATGAATGTGTTGGATCGTTGTGATGAATGGCCGGGGGGTGTGAGAAGAGTGTTTTTTCTTTTTCTATCATTCCATGTAATTTGTAAAAAGCAATGTTATATTGTATAATTTCTTTTTACTGTTTTTGCTCCTAGGATAGACCCAAGGTGGGGTGCACAAACTACCGGGTTTTCGAAGTGCCGAGTGGCCTACTCAATTGTTGAGGGAGGTTGCTACACTTCGGGAATTTGGCGGGTAGTTTGCCGCACCCGTAGGGGTCTAGGGGGGTTTTGGCTATTCATCACGACCGTGGAACCCCTTTTTCATTAAGGGCTTGAATGAAATACGGAATTCCTAGTATATCCATTGCATTCATCTGTGATCTGAAATGGTTATATTTATATATGAGATATATATAATAAACGTTGCTTATGTTTTGCACCCGCACTAGTCCAGCCCCCGCTCTGCCGTTAGTTAAGTAACCTAACGGTGCATGACGGGGCCCAGTGGCAAATGCGGATGGCATAAGCGTACGTTCTATTTACGTTTCTTTTCTGTGATGTTTAGGAAACGTAAATGATGGGACCACATTAATGTGATTAATGTTAAGAGAAAGAAACCTAAAGATGTTGTAGAATCAAACTTTTTGAAAAAGGGTAACTCTAGCTTTTGTTTTGCATAGTGGTATTCTTGAATATCCTGCACCTCATTCGATGAGGAAAGGGCCGAGATCCCTTCACCGGGAGTGACCCCTTTAGCGAAACTGGAAATTGTTACAACGAACTCGAATTGATTTTATAGTTGATCTAACTTTGCTTTGCATCGTGGTATTTACATATCCAGCACCTTATTCGATAAGGAAAGAGCCGAGATCCCTTCACCGGGAGTGACCTCTTTAGCAAAATTAGAAAGATACTACAAAACCATTCGATTTTTAAAACTGGAGCTTAAACCACTCCTTCCCACTTGATTCTACAACGATATCAAGTTCAAAACGTTAAAGGTTTTCATAAAAACCATCCGTTTCCCTCCGTCATTTTAGGAAGCAGAGTACTTAGTATTCGTGCTACGTATGTCGACCATAGCCGAGGCGTAGTGTACGATAGCTAAGTGATGTATTCCTACAAAGCGTATGATGCGATTAGTTAGGACATTCATGTGATTATGTTGATCATGGTCAAGGGTCATATGGGTGGGTCTGGCTAATCACGAAATGACGGGTAGAACTTGACTAGTACTTATGATATGTTGACCATAGCCAAGGTCATAAGTGACTAGGGGTAGAAACCGTATCGGGAATTTCAAGAGTTGAAATTTGCAATGAGATTGCATACCTTCTATATGATAGTTGGATCCCGATCCCGCTGCGAGTAAGAGTTACTCCTGGGAAAGTTTTACACAAGACAATTTGACGAAATTATAGGGTGTAATTATTCCCGGCTAATCTTACCTTTTAGGGTTTGAAGGAAGATTTGATAAAAAACAGTGGGAGACATCCGGATTAGATAATAACCAATCTAATCTTGCAAGAGCATACGCTAAAGTGTTTTCTTCTCTCTCTCTCTCCAAATAGCGACCATATCACGCCTTAATCAAGATAATAAATACGGATATATTGACTGAACCCGCTTGTTATACTGAGCTGGGGAACGTTGGTCCCGCTCCAACCTATAATTGTTATAAGACAGAGCAGGAAATTGGGGATTACCAGAATCCCATGCTACCCAAACGAAGATAGTACATGTTGATGCATGATCTTCGGGTGTGTCTATTACAAAGAACTGTTTTTCAGTATCTTTTACGTCCTGGGTATAATGATACCGGATCAGGATCCCACAAATGTAATCTGTTACATGGGCTACAGAAAGGTAAATGACTGACAACGGGTGATAAGTTTCAAGAGTTGGAAATGGTGCAATTGTTGCAAGCCAAGAAGTTGGCAGTTATCACCCTGTATTAACAAACATATTGATTCTGAACGAATGTTATTAGATAACGAACCTGATATACAACATCATATCAGTCTCTTTATTAGTAAAGAAGGATATAATTTTGTATTGATGGATAATGTTTTGAACATTTCATATATCAAGTGTTGATCAGTTCAGGCACGTTATCTGAAAGTATAAGACGTTCTAAATCAAACTACAGTTCTCAGTATACAGAACACACACAAGAGGATAAGTTCAGAAATGAACGAATCCTTCTTGAGGCATTGTAGACTAGGTCATATCAATGTGACCCGACTAGATGAAGTTACATGTAGATGCATATTTAAATTAGTTTGAATCTTGTGAAACTTGCCAGTCATGTCACATAGATAAGATGACCATAGCTCTGTTTATTGGAAACAGAGAAAGAGTTAGTGAACTCTTGGGATTGATACTTGATGATGTATGAAAGGTCCCCTGTCTACATATGCCATGACCGGTTCTTTGTACTTCATTACTTTCTTTGATGATCTCTCAAGATTCAGACAAATATTCCTGTTGAAACACAAGTCCGAAGCTTTTAAGATATTCACAAAATATAAGTTAGAAGTAGAGAACCAAAAACGGGTATAAGTATTATGTCCTTTGATGAGATCAAGGAGGAGAATACTTGAGCATGGAAATCCTGGACTATTCTAAAGGAGAATGAGATTCTCTCTCAGCATTACTCCTCCGTATACACCATAGCACGATGGTATATCAGGACGGAGAAATTGCACCCTATGAGATATGGTGTGCTCCATGATGAGTACTACTGAGTTTCCTATTTTCCTTTTGGGAGTTATGCACTTGCGAAGCTGCATACCTATTGAATAGGGTTCCAATCAAATCAGGTGCCTACAACTCCATATGTGATATGGTATGGGAAGAGCCCATATCTTAAAGATGTTAAGATTTGGGGTTGTCAGGCCTATGTCTAAAAACCAAAATCCGGACAAGCTCGAGGCAAAGTCAAAACTGTAGAAGTTTGTTGGATATCCCAAGCATTAGCAAGGGAATATCTTCTACCTAACCGAGGAACAAAAGTTGTTTTGTTTCTCAGCATGCCACCTTTGTGAAAGGGAATTTCTTGTGAAGAAATTAGTGGTCATAAGGTAGAACTGGAAGGTGTTCCAGCTATACAAACTACAACAGATGACCTAACCGAGGTACAAAAGTTGTTTTGTTTCTCAGCATGCCACCTTTGTGAAAGGGAGTTTCTAGTGAAGAAATTAGTGGTCATAAGGTAGAACTGGAAGGCGTTCCAGCTATACAAACTACAACAGATGACCTAACCGAGAAACAAAAGTTGTTTTGTTTCTCAGCATGCCACCTTTGTGAAAGGGAATTTCTTGTGAAGAAATTAGTGGTCATGAGGTAGAACTGGAAGGAGTTCCAGCTACAGCAGATGATTTGGTAGAACCAAAGGATTCAATAGACTCTAACGAACCTCAGCCTCTCCGCCGATCTAGTAAGTTTCCTCACCCACCTAAGAAATACTTCGGTTTCTCTATGACAGTGGAAGCGAGGATTTCATATTACCCCAGCATGTCCCGAGACCGGAAGGTGTTCCGACGGGTTGTAGTCCTCGCAAGGGGGCATGCGTAGAAAGTAGCTGCTGAGGGACCTTTTGGTGCCACAGCGACCCTATGGGATGGGGTTGTTGCCTGACCAAAGTGGTATGACCAAACTAGTTTCGAGCAGGCCATCAGGAGTGGGACTCTGTGAGAATGGCTGGATGCTTAGCGATCTGAGATGGAATCCTTATACACCAACAAAGTATGGACTTTGGTTGCTTTGTCTGAAGGGTTAAATCCCCATCAGGAGCAAGTGTATCTTGAGAAGATTACTTGGTGTACATGGAAAAGTTGAGACTTTCAAAGCTATGCTTAAGTCCATCCAGATCTTACTTGCCACTGCTACATACTTTGACTACGATATCTGGTGGTTGGGTGTCATGACAGCTTTTCTAAAATGAAGTTTTAGAAGAGAGCGTCTATAAGTACACAGCCAGAGGGCTTCGTAGACAGTGGGAGCAGCGGAAAAGTGTGTAAGATGTTTTATGCGATAAAACAGGCATCGCGGAGTTGGAACATCTGTTTTGATGTGGTAGTCAAAGAGTTTGACTTCATCAAAATAATAGATGAACCTTGTATATACATAAAAGGTAGTAGGGAGTATGGTGGTGATCCTCGTAGAGTACGTGGATGACATACTCTTGATAGGGAAGGAGTTTCCTATGCTACGCTCAGTCAATCTCCTCTTATTATAAATATTCTCCATATAGGATCAAAGGTGATACCTCCTAAATCCGGGGTTTTGGATCTATGAGATAGATCTAAATGGATATTAGGATACTCACTAGTTGTAGTGAGATAGTATCAATTGATCCTGGGGAGAATCACAGCGGAGTTGGAACATTTGTTTTGATGTGGTAATCAAAGAGTTTGACTTCATCAAAATGGTAGAACCTCATGGTATGGAGTATGGTGGTGATCCTCGTAGAGTACGTGGATGACATATTCTTGATAGGGAAGAAGTTTCCTATGATACACTCGGTCAATCTCCGCTTATCACATAAGATTCTCCATATAAGATCAAGGTGATACCTCTAAATCCTGGGTTTTGGATCTATGAGATAGATCTAATTGGATGTTAGGATTTTCACTAGTTGTAGTGAGATGGTATCAATCGATCCAGGGGAGAATCACTGGAGAGGTTCCAGGGTGATAAGGACGACTGAATGTCAGTCGCAGTCACTGTCTTTACCCTTAGTAGAGGGACGGTATGTTGGAAGAGTTCCAAGCTAGATACCGTGACATACTAGAAAGGCAAGATACATCATTACTAATGATGCTACCAAAGATAAGGTCTGGATATATATAAAAGTTCATAAGATGAACTTCGTTCCTACCATTATGTGACAATGGGGTTGTGGCTTTAGCCAAGGAACTACCGTCCCATCAGAAATCCAGATATAATTCTTAGGCAGCACCACCTGATCATGGAGATAGTTGATCTCCAGGGAGATCGAGGTTAGGAGAGTAGATACAGAGGACAACAGAGCGGATCCACTCACTAAGGCTTTTTCCCAGTAGAGACTTTTATGGGATGGTTGAGTATGAGATACTTAAACCACAGCTGATTGTTTGGTATGTGATACCACAACAGATGGCCCTAGTGCAAGTGGGAGATTGTTAGTTATATGTGTGCCCTAGAGGCCATTACTGTACATACGATGTATATTGTAGTGGATGCTTGGACATATATAGGGAGGACTTTCTTGCTCGACATGATAGTACGCTATCTGGTTGTACTTTATCTTAACATGTACTCTGATTGTCTCTTTTGTTACATGTTGATAAAGCCCTTAGGATTTGTACTCGACTATTAGGACTATGATGAGATCATACTAGTGGTGCCACGGTAGTCTATGAGTACATCCTATAACTGTTCCTAGTCGAGGGTGTGTCGAGACAGGGCATCGATACACCAGAGTAGACTAGCGTATACGCATCTTGACCCATATGATGGGCGATGGATGATCCCATATCCATCGGTGTTTGACATCAAGGATGGTGTACGGGTGCTCAGTGGGGACTGGGTACACTGGACGGACTCGCCGAGAACTCCTAGATGGTATATATACCTATTGTCAGATAGCAGTTCTCTGGTGACACTTGTATAGGTTAGTCTGTAGACCCGAGATCGTCATAGAGTCTTGTGTGATTCCCACTGTACTTTGATTTCCTTCCTACCACGGCTCTACTGAGTCGTGCAAACAGGTGGATTTTGGGTACAGTCTCGATTCATATGGAGACAGTGAGCGATAGGAGGGGTTTCGTCTCTCCCGGTATAGGGAGTTGATGTCGCGCTATGTTTGATAGGCTATAACACCTAAATCCCTGGCCAGGGTTCTCAAGGTTTACTGATAAATGTTATCAGTAGTTCCTCGACCTGTTATTAGCCATAAATCAACATGACTTATAAAGTTACCGGGGTCTGACATTTACCACCCTTGGACTTCATATGCGACGTATCAGACGAAGAGACCGGACTGTACGGTAAGTGTTGCTTACAGGCTCGTAAGGGTTGTGATGAGTTCGCTCGTCGGCCACCTTTTCGTCATGTACCTGGGTAGCCGTTACGTACAGCTAGTGCCACTGACGTGCTTGTGGTTAAACCCATTGCCAGCGTACTGACGAGTCTTTAGAGTCCCACACAAAGGGTTCTCTCGTTCAGGCAAAAGATGTAGAGACCGTAAGTTGTTACGGCAGCCGTAAGGTGTTGCGGCAGGTTTTTCGATTATGTTCGTGTAATTGTTACAGGAATAATAATCGGAAGAATAATACTGGTCGGATACCGGTATTATATTATTGGATTAATTGTATTCGTATTTTTTGGAATTCGGATGCATGTATACAGTATACGGTATACGGTATACGGAGGAGGGGTATTTTTGTAATTGTTACAAGAATACCTTCTAGAAGGTGCCACCTCATAATGACATCATTATGACATCATTTATTTTGTGAAAATAAATTAGTGAGGTGTAAATTAAAAGGTATAAGCATGATAATATGGTTGTTGAAGTGGATGTACTATTAAAACATGATACTTCTTTCATAATACATGCTTTAGTTAGTGCTAATTTCTTTTTATCATGCTTAAATTTTTTAATCATGAAATGCACTTATTCTTTCCTCCTCCTTCTTCTTATAAATACCTTCATATGAGATGTGAAATCAAGGCATTCCAATCCTACACAAAATTATGATAAGTGTATCATAACAAGTGTATAAGAAGAAAGAAAGAAAATGATGGTGATCATTCTTCCTAGCTTAAACCCTCACATGAGATGTGAATCCAAAGCTTAGGATTTCAAGTTAATCCAATATACTTATCTCTACATCATCCTAGTGACCTCTTCTAGCAAATTTGGTCTCTCGGTTAAACTCTTGAGAAGAGTTTCTAGCTTGCACGAAAACTCTCGGGTGGATCATCTAGGTCTTCGGTGGCCGGAGATCGAAAACATCGGCAACATCTAAAGGAGCCAAGGAGTTCACCAAAAGAGGAGAAAGGAGCAAAGGAGTTGCATCCAAGAGAAGACCCGAAGGACCGTATCATCAAGGTATAATCCCTAACATAGTACATAAGATCTCTAGTTAGGGTATACTAGTTGTGGTTTAGACAAGATCTTCGGTTAAGTGCGTGTTGTATGCAAAGAAAATTTTTGTTCATCGCTTCCGCCGCGCCACAAGAGTTGTGGGAGCATGCAGCACTCACCAACACCTACTCCCACTCATCATCTGTAAAACCATATAGATATGAGAATAAAACCTGGTAAATACATGCCCTGGAGTAAGTATGTAATCGGGAAATCAGTTTTCTTTTAACAATGCACAGTGTAACTGAAACATGAAAATGTTTCGTAGGAGTATCCTGGTATTCCTAGTAATGCCTCTTCTATAATCCAATTCATGACTGTAACCGTATAATTCTTTGCCATCTCTCCAAATCCCTTTATTTGTCTTTAGTCATTTCCTTCTGTACACCCCTTTTAGGCTAAGTGGTTTTCTTCCTTCCCTACCATTCGGCACCGGCCTATGGTTTGGAAGAAGACTATCCAGTAAGCATAATAGGTGTACCCTTCTAAACCAAGGAGTGCTCGCAACTTGAGAGAAGGTGATGATAAAAGACAACTGAATAATACCTTATTCTATTTCTCCCGAACTGAGGGAAAAAGCAAAGGTGAAATAGGAGTGGCGATGAAGTACGAGGTTTGGTCATGAATTATACTAGTCGCAATTTACTTTGCCCTCTTTCCAATCCCTTTATTTTGTCTTTAGTTATTACCTTCTGTACACCCTATTTAGGCTAATTGGTTTTCTTCATTCCCTACCTTTCGGCACCTGCCTATGGTTTGGAATAAGACTATCCAATAAGCGTAATAGGTGTACTCTCCTAAACTAAGGAGCCCTCGGAACCTGAGAGAAGGTGATGATAAAAGACAACTGAATAAACTAATTCTATTTCTCCTGAACCTGGATCCATCCTCGAAGAAGTCCTTCGGGTTCGTATATAACCATACGATGGATCTATCCAATGGAAGTGGATATCCATAGTAAAACGGGGTGTTCTGAGAAATACAAAGGGTAAAAGAAGGAGCGACAATGACTTATGCAACTCGGACAATCCAAAAGCCAGTATTTTAAGAAGGTTCGGTCAACTTGGTCACTGAGTCATAGTCTAGGGTTCGTCAAAAGGTTGCTGCCAAAGAGAGAGAGAGAGAAAAGAAACACTCTGCGTGCACTATAACTTAGATCAGAATGGTTATCAATTTATCTAATCAGGAAACCTCCCACTGTAATCTCAAATTCTCCTCCAAACCTGAAAGAAGAATTAGTCGGGATCACCCGAAGAGTAAACCAACTCATCAGTGAGAATCGGGATCCAACTATCATCGCATGATAACTTGATGGAAGCCACTCAAGTTACCACACTCCAGAAGGTATGCGCATGCCTGGCAAGTTTGCTGTTTGTTTGAAACTCCCGATATGATTTTTACCTCATGCTCTTATGACCTTGACGAAGGTCAACAAATCATAAGTCACATGTCAAGTTCTACCCGTCATTGTCCAGGTTTATTTGAACCCACCCGTACAAGCCCTTGACGAGAGTCAACAAGGCTATACGACTGTCCCAAACCAACACATCTATCTATGCAACAAATGAATACCCAGCAGCTACCAAACATTATGTATTGACGAAGGTCAACAAACATAGCTTGAATACTACCGACCATCCATAAGAAATGACGGAGGGCTACGACTGGTTTTTGGCAAAAAACCTTTAACGTAATGAACTTGATCTCGTTGAAGGAACCTGATAGCTTTTTATAAAAATATAGTGGCGAAAACGTTTTGCTAAAGAGGTCACTCCCGGTGAAGGGATCTCGGCTCTTTCCTCGTGAAATGAGGTGCAGAATATTCTAACTGAATACTGCGATGCAAAGCAACTTGTAATCGACTATAGTGAAGTTATTACCCTGACGTAAACTTTTGTCCAAGGGGTCACTCCCGGTGAAGGGATCTCGGCCCTTGCCTCGTCGAATGAGATGCAGGATATTCTAAACTAAATATCACTATGCAAAACAAAAGGAAATATCTTTGTAATAACACCTTTTAAAATTTGTTCCAACAACATCAAATATAGGTTTGTTTTATCCTTGCATTAATAAGAATCAATGCAGTCCCATCAATCAATCACACCAGAAAAGAACGAAAATAAAATGTACGTATATGCCATCCACATTCGCCACTGGGTCCCGTCATCACCCGTTAGGTTACTTAACTAACGACAGAGCGGGGGCTGGACTAGCGCGGGTGTAAAGCATAATAGTATATATACCAATATACAATAATCGCTCCAGGCGTGATAATATGCAACATTACAGAAAAGTAATAAGCATCACAGAACAATACAGATAATCTGGGATCCCCGAGTTTTACAGAGCCGCTATTGAAACCCGACGTTCCCCTGGTCATATGGATAGCCTGTGCAATGAAACCTAGACTCCTACGGGGCGGCAAGTTACCCGCCAAAACCTGAAGCGCGGTAGTCCCCCACAGCATAGTGAATGGAACACCCGGCACTTCACGGAATCCGGTAAATTGAGCACCCTTCCTTGGGTCAACCTGTACCCCCTACTAGTGCGGCGAATAGTCTGCCAATTCTAGAGTGAGGCCCCTCTGCCTCTCAAAGCCATGAGATACGGACCCGTTGCCCTCCAGAACCCGGCTATCCGTGCACTCCGTCCCGGGGTAAACCTAGTACAGAAATAAAAATATGTACAACGGGTACATCGACCTCAACCCGGTCGTGCCCCAAAAAGAATAATATACAAACAGGCAGTGACGGCAGTCCACATGTTGGACGCTCGCCCCGTAATATCAAATGTACAAATAAATCCAAACTGTATTACCATTGCACACTGCTATCCACCATGACATATCCGCAACATCACAGTACAACACAGAACATCAACGCGAATGTCACGTTCGCAAACTCATCTAATAGAACTATAGCAATTAGACGCGGTTTACCGCTCAAATGACATTCCCGGTCGGAGATATAATATAAGTACTGCATACTAACAAGTTTAAAATTTCGATCGACAAAATTACCCGAAGTGGGCCCCACGTACATCTGCTGTACAGTAACAAAATCTGGGCCCAAAAGAACAGTACCAGAAACCACAATTTATCATGTAGAAACAACAGAAGAAATATGGTCCACTAAGTCACCAATACGGCCGCGGTTCCGCGGTCAAAGCAAGGCTTTGACCGCGTTTCCGCGGCGGTTTGGTCGACTCAGTGGGTCGTTTTTCTTCTGGTTCCTTAAAAAAGCCTGCTTAATTTTCTGGAATATGCAAAATAATTTTTAGGCCCTTCTAAAAATCGACAGAAACTTTAACATTGAATTTTGCGGTTTTCGAAAATCCGTTCGATCGATATTTTAAACGCATTAGCACAAGTTAGTATAGCTTAATGGTGAGGCTCTGATACCACTGTAAGTCCACGGTAGCGCCCCGGCCGTCTAACAGACGCCAAATGCGGAACAAAAACTTTTACAGCTGGCGCTATCGCGTACTATAACCCGGATCTGCCATTAAAGCTAAACTAACAAACTACAAAGTGGGTAGAAGAGTTATACCGAACGATCCGAGTCCTTCGGTCTTCAACCATCATCCCACGCTTTGTTGCGGCTGCTCCGATCTCCTTGAACTCCGGTCTTCTCGTCCAGGTGGCACCACGTCGACGGATCTTTAAACGGGCTCCCGCCTCTAAACCGAGGCAACTCGGTCGTCAAGTTTGCCAAAAGAGACGACCAAGATGAAGTAGAGAATGAGTAGAATACTTTGTCTCGATACGTCCAGAACTATGGACGAACGGTTAATGAAGTTGCCTTTTGGATCGGGTGGAAATATGAAATGAGTATCTATCAAATTTCCATACACTAAAACTCTCATCTTTTTCTCTCAAGCAACCATTTCCTCACAAGAGGGGAGGGGCCGGCCATATATAGGAGAGGGGGGTGAGTGTAGGAGGAGGGAGTGGTGACCACAACATTAATGAAGAAATGAGTCATCTAAAGACCTAGTATGAACACATTTAAGAACAAATGAATCATCACCCTTGGTCACCAAAACATTAATGGAACAATTAATGCAACCATGAGTCACTAATCCTAGTCATCATCTAGAAACTTCTAGACGCACGACTCACCCCCATGACTCACCCAAGAAAAGATAAATCCGCATTTAACCGAATGTTAAATACGGCTGATAGAAAACTGGAAACTGGTAACTTCCAAAAACGATCCTGAAACGAATTTCAGGATAACCCCGTAATGGTATAAACATACCCGCATTTGTATTATGACCGAATACAAATGCATCTGAGACAAAGATATTATATCTACACAGTATAATACTGGGTTCCGGCTTAAACCAAAGCCTACCAATATTATCTGCCCGAAAAATGACACGTGCGAAAACGCACGTGTATTTTCCGAACCCTGCCATAAAACTATACGGCCTCTACAACGTTTCGCCCGAACTTGGGAAAGTGTCTGTGGGGGACTCTAATGACTCATCAACACACTGGCACTGGGTATAACCACTAGCACGTCAGAGGTACAAGCTGTACGTGACGTTTGCCTATGTATTGATTGGAAGGGAAGCTGACGAGCAAACTCATCTCAAAACCCTACTGAGCCTAACAGTGACAATATATATACAGTCCGGTCCGTTCGTCTAAAGAATATCGCATATCGAGTCTAGGGGAGTGGATAAAGTCAGACCCCTAATAACACGATAAATCGTGTCGGCATGAAGCCCATCACCACATGAGAAACTACTGATCCAAATCAGTAATTCTCCACTACCTCGGCCGAGAATTTCTAGTGATGGCCACCCGTGCACTGTGCGACATCAACCCCCAATACCGGGAGAGACGAATCCCCGACGATCCGCTCACTGCCTCCATATGGCTCAGGACTGTACCCAAAAAATACCTGTTTGCACGACTCCTTTGAGCCGTGGTACGGTAGAAATCAAAGCACAGTGGGAATTCACACGAGACAAATGACGATCTCAGGTCGACAAACTAACCTATACATATGTCACCAGGAAACTGCTATCTGACGATATGTATAATACCAACTAGCATGTTCCCGGCGAGTCCTGTCCGGTGTGCTCATAACCTAATGAGCACCTGTATACATCTTAGGTGATCCAACTGACACCAATGGCTTGTGAGACCGGCCATCGCCCCTCGTCGGGGTCTCGACTGTATAGACTAGTCTACTCTGGAGTATCGATGCCCTGTCTCGAAACTCCCACGACTAGGGACACTTTAAGGATGTGCTTACAGACCCCAGCTCCCACGTATATGATTGCCATCATACTGCTGGCAGTCAAGCATGAATCCTATGGGCTCTATCAACATGCAATAGCGAACTAAAGCATGTATACGATGATAAAGACAAACCAGATAGCATACTATCATCTCGAGCAAGACTGTCATATCGGTATAGGTCCTGTCTCAATCATTGCAATCACGTACCTGCGATCCAATAATTGACTTTGAGGGCACTATCTCCAACACCAAATATCCTTCTGTATGTAACTTCGTCAACCTTCTCGTATTGATGTGACCCAGTCTACAATGCCATAAGAAAGCATGATTGATTTCTTGAGACTTTCTTTTGTGTGTATTCTGGACATTGAAAATCTTTGGTTGGTTTAATACGTATATACCATTGCTTAACGTACCTGATCCAATCAAAACTTGATTAAGGTGAATGTTCACGATATTGCTTACAAATGCAAATTCATAACCTTCTTTAGACAATAAAGATACAGATATGATATTACAAGTTGCATTGGGTAGAAAATAACAATCACGCAAAACCAAAACATGTCCATCTCACATTTCCAGGTGATAGTCCCCCACGGACTCAGCATCCATGCCAGCTCCGTTTGCAACTCTGAGGGTCATATCACCTGCCTTCAAAACCCTACGCTTTCTCAGTGCCTGCAAAGAATTACAGATATGAGATCCTGATCCGGTATCCAATACCCAGGAAGTAGAGTTTATTGATTGACAGTTTTCAATAACATACACACCTGAAGCCAAAGCCACAACTTGCTTCGGGTCCTGGTTCTTGGCCTTCCAAGCCCTGCAATCTTTTTTCCAGTGTCCTTTCTTATGACAATAGAAGAACTCTTCCTTTCCCACAAGCTGCCCCGCTATCTTTGTTGCCTTTACTTTTCCCTTCGTTTCCACTTTACTAACACCGCCCCATTGTTTGGTGGGGGCTTTCTTCTTCTTTCCCTTGGCTTTCGCCTTGGACCTAGAAGAGGAAGGTCATCCAACAAACAAAGTGGATGTTTCCCTACCTTTCTGTAGGGTGCCCTCTGCACTCCTCAGCATGTTGAGGAGTTCTGAAAGTTCAACTTCTTTTTCTTGCAAGTTGAAGTTCAGGATAAACTGGGCGTAAGTGGAAGGAAGGGACTAGAGAATCAAGTCAGTATAGAGCTCGTTCTCTAACGTGGTCCCAAGGTCCGCGAGCTCTTCAATATAGCCAATCATCTTAAGCACGTGTTCCGCTACCGATGATCCGACGGCCAATCTTGCCGAAAACAGCTTTTTCGAGACTTCGTATCTGGCGATACGGGACTGCTCTCCATACAGTTCTTTTGTATGGAAAAATATGGATTCAAGGTCCATATTCTCGTGCCTCCTCTGATGTTCATTGTCCATAGAGGCAAGCATGAGGCACTTGGCCTTCGCGCAGTCGATCTCCCAGGTCTTACGGATTTCCTTATCCGCGACGCTGGAGGTGGGACCTGGGACAGGGGAGCTTTGGTGGTAAGAAGATACCCCAGCTTGTCATAAGTGATTGCCATTTTGACATTCCTGAGCCAATCTTTGTAGTTTGGCCCTGTCAGTATGTTTTTATCTAGTAATAACTTAAGTCCGGTTATGACGATTGGTCGCTGCAATTAGGAGAGAGAGAAGAAACACTTTAGCATGATGCTCTTACAAGTTTAGAGTGGTTTTTAATTTGTCTAAACAGGATGGCTCCCACTGTTTCTCGAATTCCTCCTCAAACTAAAAAGGAAGAATTAGTCGGGATCAATCTCACCGTACAATACTTGCTTAACCGTTCAGCCAGGCCAGTGTTGGTACTTCGAGGGAGGTTTTCCAACGCTTTCGCGAAGTTCCTTAATTAAATAACCTCTTTTCCCAGCGGGGCGTAGCCCCGCTAACACCTTTCTAGACACCTACTTGGTTTATAGCATTGATCGTTAAGTGAGAAAGTTCCCGATGAGTAGCATATACTCACAGTAGGATCGGGATCCAAAATTTTATCATGTGATAAAACTGAAGGAATCCTACCGGAATCATCACACGCCAAATGGTATGCAGCGCTAGAAAGTTTCAGTTTCTTTAGAAACTTCCGATGTGGATTTTTGCCCCATGCTCTTATGACCTTGACTTTGGCCAACAAATCAAAAGTCACATGTCAAGTTCTACCCGTTATTCTCCAGGTTAGTTTGAACCCACCCGTACCTACCCTTGACTTTGGCCAACAAGGCAGTACGACTGTCCCAAACCAACGCATCTATCTATGCTGCATATGAATATCCAATAGCTACCAATCACTGTGCCTTGACTTTGGCCAACAAACACAGCTTGAATACTATTGACTATTCATATGAAACGATGGAGGGCTACGAATGGTTTTGCCAAAACCGTGAACGTAGTGAACTTGATATAATCGATGGAACGAGATAGCTTTTAAAAGGTGTAGCTTAAGCTCCACGTTTAGAAGTTGTTTTTGAAAAGAAACCGAGTGGTTTTGAAATTGTTCCAACGACTTTAACTTTGGTTTATTTTCTTGCATTAATTTAATGCGTCCCATCATTTAATCCTACCATTGCAGAAAACAACGAAAATATGACGTACGCTTATGCCATCCGCATTCGCCACGGGGCCCCGTCATTACCCGTTAGGTTACTTAACTAACGACAGAGCGGGGACTGGACTAGCACGGATGCAAAATATAAGCAACGCCTAAATAGATATTATATATAGATATATACATTCGTCACATGCAATGATAGCCATTCCAGATCACAGATGAATACTTTGGATATACTAGGAATCTGCGATTCGTTCGAGCCTGCAACGAAAAGCGGATTACACGGTCGCGATGAATAGCCAAGACCCCACCCTAGACCCCTACGGGTGCGGAAAAATACCCGCTAAGTACCCGAAGTGAAGCAACCTCCCTCAACAACGTGAGTAGGCCACTCGGCACTTCGAGATACCCGGTAGTTTGTGCACCCCACCTTAGGTCTATCCTAGGAGCAAAAACAGTAAAAGAAATTATACAATGGCGGCTACAACCTCATCTCGGATGTGCGGCCATATAAATAATATTACATCAATTACAAATTACATGAATTGAAAGATAAAGAAAACTCTCATCTCACAACCCCCCGGCTATTCATCCGCGACAATCCAACGAATTCATATACACATACCAGCAACATTACAGATCACAGATATGTATAACCCCCACTAATCGACGTATAGCGATTAGCAGACATTCAATACATATATCACATCACAGATATAACCCATTAGCTAAAGTCTATAAAGGTTCAATCAAAATATGGATTTGTAACCACCCAAAAACACAAATTTGTTTTCTGGAAAATCTGGGCAGAAACAAACCATCTTAAAAATCCTAAAACACCAATATAAGAACAATGCAGGAGAAACGACCCACGGCCGAATCAACTCGGCCACGGATCTGTGGCAAGAGCATGCTCTTGCCGCGTTTCCGCGGCGCGTTGACCGAGTCACTGGATCGTTTTTCTTGGGTGTTCTTTAAAAACCCTGAGCCGATTTTTAGTACATGATTTATTATTTTTTGAACAGAAATAAAAATCGGCAGAAAGTTCACTTTTTCGGGGTGTTTTGCTGTTTTTTCTCCGATCGAAATTCTAGATACTTTGCTAACATGCTAGATAGTGTTTAGCTAGGCTCTGATACCACTGTAAGTCCACGTTACCCGTCCCGGTTCTTTCGGGGATGCGGAAATGGTGAAAAACGATTTTTTCGGTGGAGGTAACATGGACTCTAAAAACGGATATTTGCTAAACAAACTATCTAACAACCTAACTAAGAGTTTAACTACTATGTTAGGGGTTATACCTTAACTTGAACTCCTTCTCTTCGACTCCTTGTGGTGGTCGGATCGGCCTCACCTCGTCGTCTCCTTGTGCCGAAGATGGATCCACCCGAAAGCTTCTACCTTTGGCTCCAACCTCAATCTTGAAGAAACTAAAGTGTTAGGTTTGCCAAAACTTCAACCTTAGGATGAGTAGAGAGTGATTTTGGTGTTTTATCTCAAAGGAAAATGGTTCTCAACTCATGAGAGGGATTTTTCCTTGAGCTAGAGGAAGAGGGAGAGCAATAGAGAGAGCTTGGATGAGAGAGAGTGAGAATGATAGAATGAGTGAAGAATTTTTGCAACCATGCTCTCAAAAACCAAAATAATCATAATAATAATTGTAATCAAGTATTATGTGATGGTTCATTTCAATGGCAATATCATTTCATGCATTTAATGCATTTTTTGAACAAACAAGCATGCAAAAGTCATAGCCATGAAATGATAGCCATTGTAATGATGATGGTCAACAAGTCCAAGCTAGTCAACCGGTCAACAAAGTCAACAAGTCAAGAAGGTCAAACTTTCAACCCAACCATGGCACAATAATACTTAATTAATATTATTATTAATCATATTTCATATTCTCATTAGGGTTTAGAAAAAGTCAACAGTCAACAACCCTAATGAGAATCCTCTGCCTCTGTCTCGGTCAACCGTGCATACACACCCGCATCCGCGTTCCGAGGAACACAAATACTAACGAGATAAAACCAATCGCAAAATGTATACTAGGATATGGCTTAAGCCAAAGCCCGCTAGTAATAACTTCCCGGACACCAAACGTGCACAAGTGCGCGGATGTGTCCGAACCCTGTCGCAAAACCATGCGGCCTCTACTCTGTTTTGCCCAAAGGAGAATAGCTCTCTGTGTGGGACTCTAAAGACTCGACACTACGCTGGCAGTGGGTTTAACCACAGACCGCAAGCGGCACTAGCGGTGCGTAACGGCCCCCAGGTAGATGCCGATAAGAAGACTGACGAGGTGAAACCCATCTGAACTCCTACTGAGCCTGAATGTGACAGTCTCCGTACAGTCCGGTCTGTTCGTCTGAGAATATCACATGGCGGGCCTAGGGGGCGGTAAACGTCAGTCCCCTAATAGCGGTACAAGTCGTGTCGGAGTGTAGCCCAGAACACCCTGAGATAACACTGGAAACCTACCAGTATATCTCGCTTGCCCTGGCCAGGGACGACTATGTATAATGGCTCTCCTTGACACAGCGCGATATCAACTCCTAATACCGAGAGAGACGAATCCTGTCTAACCGTCACTGCCTCCAAGTGCTTCGGGACTGCACCAAACTACTACCTGTTTGCACGACTCCTTTGAACCGTGGTAGGGTAGTAATCAAAGTACAGTGGGAACACACTCGAGGCGAAGTGATAGTGTCAATTCAGCGGACTAAGCTGTACTCATGTCACCTGGGAACTGATAACTGACGATAGGTATAGTACAAACCAACAGTTCCCGATGAGTCCTGTCCAGTGTACTCGTAACCTAACGAGCACCCGCATACTATCCCAAGTACGACGTACTGACGGCTGTGGGACAGACCGTCTTCCCTGCTGGGATGAGAAGCGCATACGCTAGTCTACTCCGGAGTATCGATTCCCTGTCTCGATAGTCCTACGACTAGGGACCTGTATAAGGATGTGCTTGTGGATTACCCAACCCCCACGAGTGTGACTGCCATCACAACGCTGGTAATCAAGCAAAGATCCTAAGGGCTCTACTAATGTGTATAGGTGATATACTAAAAGAAACACATGTATACATTAAAGTAGAAACAAACCTAGTAGCATACTACCATTTTGAGCAAGATTGTCTATACAACTGTGAATATCCCAAGCTTCCATTAAGTAATATACAAACTAGTATGATACAGTAATGGCCTCTAGGGCATATACACTAACAATATATAATATTGTAACATGTTAGGGTTACAAATTTAACAAAGGTTTAGGGTTTAAACTTGGTTAGGGTTTGGATTAGGGTTAGCTTTTGCATGAAGCTTCATGAAGCTTTGACCTTATCTTTAGCTTGATATTTTGTGAAGATATTTTGTTAACCCAATCCAAACCATTAACTCTAGTTAATTCTCTACAAGGGTTAACTTCTTCATACTTAACCCATGGTTGGATTTGTAACAACAACAATAATTCATTGTTCATCACAAAAGGATAAACTCTTCTTCTTACTTCTTCTTCCTTGTTGAAAAGCTTCACTAGCTTTTTCAAAGTGGTGAATAAAAGTGAGATATTGAAAACGAAAGAGAGCAAAATTCCTACTTCATCATCCTCATCTATTCTAGCCACTTAGATTAGGGTGTTCACTTCTCTAATAAGTTGTTTAGTGAAGTGTTAGCTTGGGTTTGAGACTCTTCATGGTAGATCATCTTAGATCATGAAGACTACAAGTAAGGTGCATCATTCACCTCATGGAGCCTCTCGAGAGTCGGACTTCTTGATGATCGCAGCGAAGGGACCTCAACACGGAGCTTATGAAGTGAAGAAACGGACTACAAAGGTTGTAATCCCTATCTCTTAGAAGTAAAGTTGTTTACTTGCTTAATGTTTACGCTAATCCTCTAGCAAAGATCCTTGCTTTAGGTTGTTCGGCACTTGAAAATTTTGATTTTGGCATGGTTGATGCCTTGTAGAACCTTGTTCTAGTGCCCAGTAACCCAACTGTGGTATCAGAGCCTAGCTAAAGCATTAGACGACGTGTAGACAAAGTTAAAAGTCCGATCGAACTCCGAAACGTCATATTTGACCCCCTCTCTGGAAATTTTTTAAAAAGATGTTTTTTCCACATTAAAAATACTCAAAAAATCAAGCAGGTAATTGTATGGATTACTGTGAAATACGAGTCACTGTAGCCTTTAAGTCGCCGCGGAACCGCGGCAATACCATGCTTTTGGCGGCGGTTCTACGGCAGTACTTGGGTGTCAGGGATAGTTATTTCTAGGGTTCATCCGTATGTATTACTACATGCTTCTTGGAATTTTTAATATTACTCAATTGTTGAGTTTTCTGGAGATCTTTTGTATTCGTTGATTCGATTGGAAAGTTTAACATCGTTTATTTTTTCCGGATAATTTAGAACGTGTTAAAATGTTCGAACGGATATCAATAACTCACTTTTTCCCGTATTGGAAGATTTTCAAGTGTTGAATTTTTCACAAGTTTAAAACTTTCGAGAAATCATGCTAGCGTATCTGTGGACCCTCTGGAAGAACGTAACCTTAACTCGATTATGTGACCGTCAAAACTGCCACTGAACCCTAGGGTTTGTGGTGGTTTAGTGTTGCCACATGTGAGGTGTTGGTTTGGCCCTTCTACGGATGGTTCATTAGGGCTGTGACATGTTCTGGGATTTTTGAACTCCGCTCAAGTGTTGAGCTATTTGGAAAATCTTGGGTATTTGATTATTCGATCGGAAAGTTTAACATTGTCTATTTATCTGGAATGTGATACAATATGTGGAATTCATATAGTTAGGCATGAAATGCGAAATATGTGATATTTCGGATTTAAGATGTCTAAAGTGATTGTGAATTCCAAATGTTGTAGTTTTACACTTTCTTTTCTGTGACCGTAAGCGTAGTATGTGGTGTATCGCCGGCTTCGTTTCTATATATCAACGACAATCGGGATACGCATACTTGCTTACGTTGATGATATGAGATATTATGTGTTGCTGTGATATGTTATATTGGATAGTCGTGTTCTGAATAGCCGGGGGTTTTATGTGAGATGAGAGTTTTAATTTTTATTCATGTAAAATTCATTGTATGTAATATTCTTTTATTGGGGCACTTCCGGGTTGAGGATGATATAACCATTGTATATTATTTATTTTTCCGCATTAGGTAGACCCAAGGAGGGGAGCACAAGTAACCGGGTTCTAGGGTCCAGTGGGAGGCCATCTCGAGGAGTCGAGACCGGGTCTCCTAACCCAAGAATTGGCAGTGTTACTTGCCGCTCTCGTAGGGGTCTAGGGATGTGGGTTTGGCTATTCATCGCGACCGTGGAATCCGTGTTTTATACAGGCTCGATATAAAACACGGACGTCCTAGTATATCCAATATTTCATATGTTATCTTCTGCTGCAATGTTCTGTGATGAGATCATATTACTGCCTGAGATGAATGCTTATATTATATATATGATGATATATAAATATTAGTGCTTTCGTTTCTTCTATGATGCTCAGGAAGCATAATTGATGGGATTTATTAATGAGATTAATAAAAGAAAAGAAACCTAAAAGATGTTGTAGAATCAAAACTTTATAAAAAGGGTAGCTACAGTTTTTGCTTTGCATAGCAGTATATATGATATACCCTGCACCTTATTCGATGACGAAAGAGCCGAGATCCCTTCACCGGGAGTGACCACTTTAGCAAAACTGGCAGATGCTACAAACTCGCGGTTTAGTTTTTGATTGCTTCTACAGTTCTTGCTTTGCATAGCGGTATATATGAAATACCCTGCACCTTATTCGATGAGGAAAGAGCCGAGATCCCTTCACCGGGAGTGATCTCTTTAGCGAAACTAGAAACGCCTCAAAAACACTCCTTTTCAAAATCACTTGTTTCTACAACGATATCAAGTTCATTACGCAATAGGTTTTCTGAAAAACCTGTCGTAGCCCTCCGTCATTTCAAATAAATCTTACTTAGTATTCGTGCTGCGTTTGTTGACCTTGTCAAGGCACAGTGTACGGTAGCTAATTAATGTTTATCTGCTAAAACATGAGATGTGATTAGATTAGGGTATTTGTACGGCCTTGTTGACCTTGTCAAGGGTCATGCAGGTGGGTTTAATTCAATCGGGAAATGACGGGTTGAACTTGACTTGCGATTTATGGTTTGTTGACCTTGTCAAGTTCATAGATCGCTAGGAGTAGAATATTATCGGGAATTTCAAGTGTTGAAATTTGCAATGAGATTGCATACCTCCTATGAGATAGTTGGATCTCGATACCTACTGCGTGTAAAAGTTACTCCTGGGAGAATTTTACACAGGACAATTAGCCGATCAAGTAGGTGTCTAGAAAAGTGTTAACGGGGTTATGCCCCTGGGAAAACGAGGTTTATTTCAATTAGGTCCGTGCGAAAGAACGGAGAACCTCCCTCAAAGTACCAACACTGGCCTGGCTGAAAGATTGGCGAACTTGTAAGGTGTAATTAATCCCGGCTAGTATTTCCTTTTAGGGTTTGAAGGAAGATTTGATAAAAACAGTGGGAGACATCCTGATTAGATAAGATAATAACCAATCTAATCTTGCAAGAGCATACGCTAAAGTGTTTTCTTCTTTCTCTCTCCAGGTTGCGACCATGTCAGGCCTTAATCAAGATAATAATATGGATGTATTGACTGAACCCGCTTATTATACTGAGCAGGGGAACGTTGGTCCCGTTCTTTCTTATAAGTGTTATAAGACTGAGCAGAAAATAGGAGAATATCTGGATTCTCATGCCACCCAAACGAAGAATAAGCATGTTGATGCATCTTCTTCAGGTGTGTTTGTTATCGAGAACTGTTTCTCAGTTTACTCTACGTCTTGGGTATTAGATACCGGATCGGGATCCCACATATGTAATATGTTACATGGGCTACGAAAAGGTAGAGAACTGGGAATGGGTGATCATTCATTAAGAGTAGAAAATGGTGCAAATGTTGCAGCCAAAGAAGTTGGCGAATATCACCTTGTGTTACCAAATGGTAATACATTAGTTCATAACGAATGCTATTATATTCCGACCCTGATATGCAATCTTATATCAGTTTCTTTATTGAGCAAAGAAGGATATAATTTTGTAGTACAGGAT
The DNA here is from genome assembly GCA_030015575.1 of Agapanthus africanus. Classification (NCBI taxonomy): domain Eukaryota; kingdom Viridiplantae; phylum Streptophyta; class Magnoliopsida; order Asparagales; family Amaryllidaceae; genus Agapanthus; species Agapanthus africanus. Next base: position 120,501,036 of record JASDDO010000001.1, read on the forward strand.
AATGTTATGAACATATTCCTGAATCAAAAGTTGATTGGATCAGGATCGTTAAATAATGGCATATACGTTCTCAACCAAACTACAGTACTTAATATACAAAAGACACACAAGAGGAAGAGTTCAGAAATGAATGAATCCTTCTTGTGGCATTGTAGACTAGGTCATATAAATGCGACACGGCTAGCTAAGTTACATAAGGATGGATATTTGAATCCGTTCGAATTTTCATCTTATGACACTTGCCAGTCATGTCTCAAAGGCAAGATGACCAAAACCCCGTTTAGTGGACACGGAGAAAGAGTTACAGAACTCTTAGGACTGATACATAGTGATGTATGTGGTCCAATGTCTACACATGCTAGGGATGGTTCTTCGTACTTCATTATGTTCACAGACGATCTCTCAAGATTCGCATATGTGTTCCTGATGAAACGCAAATCAGAAGCTTTTGAGAAATTCAGAGAATATAAGAAGGAAGTAGAGAACCAAATGGGCAAAAGTATTAAGATCCTACGATCTGATCGAGGAGGAGAATACTTGAGCACTGAGTTCATGGACTATCTAAAGAGAATGGGATTCTCTCTCAGCTGACTCCTCCCTATAAACCACAGCATAACGTTGTTTCAGAGCGGAAGAATCGCACCCTATTAGATATGGTGCGCTCTATGATGAGCACTGCTGAGTTACCTATTTCCTTCTGAGGTTATGCGCTTGAGACAGCGGCATACATATTGAGTCAAGTTCCATCTAAATCTGTACCTACCACACCATATGAGATATGGAGTGGGAAGAGACCTTATCTTAAACGAGTTAAGATATGGGGTTGTCCGGCCTATGTCAAAAAGCAAAATCCGGACAAACTCGAGACACGATCAGTTCTTTGCAAGTTTGTGGGATATCCGAAGAATTCTTATGGATATTTTTTTTACCACAGTGAGGAGCAAAAGGTGTTTGTTGCTCAACATGCCACCTTTTTAGAAAAGGAATTTCTTGCAAAAGAAACTAGTGGCAAAGAGGTAGAGCTGGAAGAAGTTCCAGCACCACAAACTATAACTGAAGATTTAGTGGAACCAGATATTTCAGTAGAACCTGACGAACCTCAGCCTCTCCGCCGATCTAGTAGGGTTTCTCATCCACCTGAGAGATAATACGGTTTTCTCGTTGATGGTGGGAGCGAGGATTGCATCATGGAAGATGATGACTCGACTAGCTTCGAGCAAGCCATCACGAGTGGTGACTCTCTGAAGTGGCTGGATGCAATGCGATCTGAGATGGAATCCATGTACACCAACAAAGTATGGACTTTGGAAGTTGCTCCTGAAGGGGTAAAACCCATTGGGAGCAAATGGATCTTTAAGAAGAAACTTGGTGTAGATGGAAAAGTTGAGACTTACAAAGCTAGACTTGTTGCAAAGGGTTTTCATCAACGACCCGGAGTGGATTATGACGAAACCTTTTCTCCAGTGGCTATGCTTAAGTCCATCCGGATCTTACTTGCCATTGCTGCATACCATGACTACGAAATCTGGCAGATGGATGTTAAGACCGCCTTTCTAAATGGTGATTTAGAGGAGTGCGTGTACATGACTCAGCCAGAGGGCTTCGTAGATAGTGGGAGCAGCGGAAAGGTGTGCAAGCTGCTTAAATCCATCTACGGGTTAAAGCAGGCATCGTGGAGTTGGAACATCTGCTTTGATGTTGTAGTCAAAGAGTTTAACTTCATAAAAAACGTAGATGAACCTTGTATATACAAGAAGGTTGCAGAGAGTAAGGTTGTCTTCCTCGTATTGTACGTAGATGGCATACTCTTGATAGGAAATAATGTTCCTATGCTGTACTCGGTCAAGCTCTTCTTATCATAAAGATTCTCAATAAAAGATCTAGGTGATGCCTCCTGCATACTGAGAATTATGATCTATAGAGATATATCTAAAAGGATATTGGGATTGCCCCAATCCAGGTACATTGACACTATACTAAAGAGATTTAGTATGGAAGAATCCAAGCGTGGGAACAAACCCGCGATCTCTGGACATACTCTCTCCAAAGAGATGTCTCCCAAGACTGATTTGGAGAGAGCTCGCATGCAAGAGATACCCTATGCTTCGGCAGTAGGCTCTATCATGTACGCGATGCTATATAGTAGACTCGATGTAGCATACTCACTAAGTGTAGTGAGTAGGTATCAAGCAGATCCAGGAGAGAATCACTGGACAGCTATGAAGAACATTCTCAAGTACTTGAGAAGAACTAAGGAGATGTTCTTGGTGTATGGTAACGGAGAACTCCAGGTGGAGTCCTTTACCGATTCAATCTTCCAAAGTGATAAGGATGACTCTAAGTCGCAATCGGGATTTGTCTTTACCCTCAATGGAGGGGCGGTGTGTTGGAAGAGTTCCAAACAGGAAACCGTTGCAGACTCGACGATGGAGGCTGAATACATCGCTGCCAACGATGCTGCCAAAGAGGCTATCTGGATGAAGAAGTTCATCACTGAACTTGGTGTGGTTCCATCCATTGAGCATCCAATACCTTTGTATTGTGATAACAATGGAGCTGTGGCTTTAGCCAAGGAACCCAGGTCCCATCAAAAGTCCAGACATATTTTGAGGCGGTATCAACTGATCCGAGAGATAGTTGATCGCCGGGAGATCGAGGTCAGGAGAGTTGATACAAAGGACAACACTGCGGATCCACTCACGAAGGCCATTCCCCAGACACAGTTGTAGAGACTCTTTGGGATGTTGGGTATGAGATACTACAACACTTGGCCTTAGTGCAAGTGGGAGATTGTTAGTTATATATATGCCCTAGAGGCCATTGTTGTACATATGATGTATATTATAGTGGATGCTTGGATATATATAGAGAGGACTTTCTTGCTCAACATGATAGTATGCTATTTGGTTTCACTTTGTCTTAACATGTTGACTTGTATTAGTTTACTGTCTTACTCTCACATGTTGATAAAGCCCTTAGGATATGTACTCAACTACTAGGAATATGATGCAGATCATACTAGTGGGGCCAGGATGGTCAACGAGTACATCCTATAACTGTTCCTAGTCGAGGGTGTATCGAGACAGGGCATCGATGCACCAGAGTAGAATAGCGTATACGCATCTTAACCCATATGATGGGCGATGGATGATCCCATATCCATCGGTGTTTGACATCAAAGATGGTGTACGGGTGCTCAGTGGAGACCGGGTACACTGAACGGACTCGCCGAGAACTCTTAGATGCTATTATACCTATCGTCAGATAGCGGTTCTCCGGTGACACTGGTACAGGTTAGTCTGTAGACCCGAGATCGTCATAGAGTCTTGTGTGATTCCCACTGTGCTTTGATTTCCACCTTACCACGTCCAAGAGGGCGTGAAAAATGATGGCTTTTGGGTACATTCCCGAATCACATGGAGGTAATGAGCGATAGGAGGGGTTTCATCTCTCCCGGTATAGGGAGTTAATGTTGTGCTGTGTTCGATTGGCTATAACTGGAAGTCCCTGGCCAGGGCTGACATGGAGTGCTACTGGTAAGTGTTATCAGTAGTTTCTCGACCTGTAATGAGCCTCACGTCGACACGACTTATCGGTTACTGGGGTCTGACGTTTACCACCCCTAGACTGGATATGCGACATATCAGACGAAGAGACCGGACTGTACGGTATTGTTACTGCAAGTTCACGTTGCCCACCCCAGTGCTTACGGGGAGGTGGAAACGGTATAAAAATTCGATTTTTACAACTCAAGGCAACATGGACTATATAAAGGAGGATCTTTGCTAAACATAAACTAACAACCAAGCTAAGAAATTTAGCTACTCGGTTAAAGGGTTATACCTAAGTCTTGAAGTCCTTCTCTTCTTGCTCCTTGGAGTGGGATTAACGGGTCGTCCTCGTCGCCTTCTCTTGCCGAAGAAAGATCCACCCGAGGGCCTCTACCTTTGGCTCCTACCTCAACCTAGAGATAACTAAAGTGCTTTGTATGCTAAACCTAGAACCTTAGAAAGAGTAGAGAATGATTTTGGTGTTTTATCTCAAAAGCTTAATGGTTCTCAACTCATGAGAGGGAGAGCTTTGAGAGAGAGGAAGAGGATGAGAGAGAATGAGCATGAGAGAATGAGGATAATATCAACCATCCTCACATATATGTGAATTATGATAATTAAATAATTAATCAAAGATAATTGTGATGGTTAACTTGAAATGACCATTATCATTTCACATTAATGAATTTTGCAAGAATCAAAGAGCATCATTTATGTGAAATGATGATGGTCAATATGTCAACATAGGTCAACAAGTCAACCATAGTCAAATGGTCAAAAACCCTAACCATAACACAATTATAATGAATTAATATTAATTATCATATTTCACATATACATTAGGGTTAAGAAAAAGGACAACGGTCATCAACCCTAATGAAAGTCCTCTGCCTCTGCCTCAGTCAACTATGCATACACACCCGTATCCGTGTTCCGAGGAACACGAATACAATGAGATAAAACCAATCCCAAAACATATACTAGGATCTGGCTTAAACCAAAGCCCGCTAGTATCAACTGTCCGGACATCAAACGTGCACAAGTGCGCGGATGTGAAAGAACCCTGTCACAAAACCATGCGATCTCTACTCTGTTTTGCCTAAAGGCGAATAACCCTCTGTGTGGGACTCTAAAGACTCGACACTACGCTGGCAGTGGGTTTAACCACAGATCGCAAGCGGCACTAATTGTACATAACGGTCCCCAGGTAGATGCTGATAAGAAGACTGACGAGGTGAACCCATCTGAACTCCTACTGAGCCTGAATGTGACAGTCTCCTTACAGTCCGGTCTGTTCGTCTAAGAATATCGCATGGCAGGCCTAGGGGGCGGTAAACGTCAGTCCCCTAATAGCAGTACAAGTCGTGTCGGAGTGTAGCCCAGAACACCCTGAGATAACACTGGAATCCTACCAGTATATCTCGCTTGCCCTGGCCAGGGACTTTGTGTAATGACTCTCCTAGACACAGCGCGATATCAACCCCCAATACCGGGAGAGACGAATCCTGCCTAACCGTCACTGCCTCCAAGTGCTTCGGGACTACACCCAACTGCTACCTGTTTGCACGACTCTTTTTGAGCCGTGGTAGGGTAGCAATCTAAGAACAGTGGGAACACACTCGAGGCGAAGTGACAGTGTCAAGTCAATGGACTAAGCTGTACTCATGTCACCTAGGAACTGATAACTGACGATAGGTATAATACCAACCAACAGTTCCCGACGAGTCATGTCCAGTGTACTCGTAACCTAACGAGCACCCGCATACTATCTCAAGTACGACGTACTGACGGCTGTGGGACAGACCGTCTCCCAAGCTGGGATGAGAAGCGCATATGCTAGTATACTTTGGAGTATCGATGCCCTGTCTCGATAGTCCTACAACTAGGGACCTGCATAAGGATGTGCTTGTGGATTACCCAGCCCCCACAAGTGTGACTGCCATCATAACGCTGGTAATCAAGGAAAGATCCTAAGGGCTCCACTAATGTGTAAAGGCGATATGCTATAAGAAACACATGCACACATTAAAGTAGAAACAAACCAAGTAGCATACTACTATTTTGAGCAAGATTGTCTATACAACTGTGAATATCCCAAGCTTCCATCAAGTAATATACAAACTAGTATGATACAGTAATGGCCTCTAGGGCATATACACTAACAATCTCCCACTTGCACTAAGGCCATGTACTGGCGTATCGAAGACCTATCATCTCGATCAGCCGCTCGAACTGAGTCTGGGGTAAGGCCTTCGTGAATGGATCAGCAGTGTTATCTTCTGTAGCAACTCTCCGAACCTCGATCTCCTGGCGACCCATGATATCCCTGATCAGGTGATACCGCCTCAAGATGTGTCTGGACTTCTGATGGGACCTGGGTTCCTTCGCTAAAGCTATAGCCCCGTTGTTGTCGCAATACAGAGGTACTGGATCAACAATGGACGGAACCACCTGAAGTTCTGTCAGGAACTTCCTTATCCAGACGGCTTCTTTTGCGGCATCTGCAGCAGCGATATATTCCGCTTCCATTGTCGAGTCAGCAACCGTTTCCTGTTTGGAACTCTTCCAACACACCGCCCCTCCATTGAGGGTAAAGACATAACCCGACATGGACTTGGAATCATCCTTGTCACTCTGGAAGCTGGAGTCAGCAAAGGCCTCGATCTGGAGGTCTTTTCCGCCATACATCAAGAACATCTCCTTAGTCCTTCTCAGGTACTTGAGAATGTTCTTTACCGCTATCCAGTGCTTCTCCCCAGGGTTTGACTGATACCGGCTTACCACACTCAGTGCATAAGCTACATCCGATCTGGTACACAACATCGCATACATTATAGAGCCTACCGCAGAAGCATAGGGTATAATAGACATGCGATCCCTTTCCAAATAAGTCTTGGGAGACATCTCTTTGGTGAGGGTGATCCCGTGACAAGCCGGTAGATTACCGCGCTTGGAATCTTCCATACTGAATCTTTTCAGTATGGTGTCGATGTACCTGGACTGTGAAAGTCCTAATATCCTCTTGGATCTATCACGATGGATCCGGATCCCCAGAATATAAGAGGCATCACCCAGGTCTTTCATGGAGAACCTGTGTTATAAGAACCCTTTGACATATTGTAGCATAGGAATGTCTTTACCTATCAAAAGAATGTCATCCACGTACAAAATGAGGAATACGACAGTTCTTGCTACAAATCTACTATAGATGCATGGTTCATCTGGATTTTTGATAAAACCAAATTCTTTGACCGTCTCATCAAAACAGGTGTTCCAACTCCGCGATGCCTGCTTTAGTCTATAAATGAACTTAAGTAACTTGCACACCTTTCCGCTGCTCCTACACTGAATGAAACCCTCTGGCTGGTCCATATAGACATACTCCTCTAAATTTCCATTTAGAAAAGCGGTCTTTACGTCCATCTGCCAAATCTCATAATCGTGGAAGGCAGCAATGGCAAGAAGGATCTGAATAGATTTCAGCATAGCCACTGGAGAAAAGGTTTCGTCATAGTCCAAACCAGGTCTTTGACGAAAACCCTTTGCAACAAGTCTAGCCTTATAGGTCTCAACCTGTCCATCTACACCAATCTTCCTTTTGAAGATCCACTTGCATCCTACGGTTTTTACCCCATCTGGAGCAACGTCCAACGTCCATACTTTGTTGGTGTACATGGACTCCATTTCGGTCCGCATTGCATCCAGCCATTTTACCGAGTCAACGCTCTGAATGGCCTGCTGGAAGCTAGTCGGGTCATCATAATCAATGATGCAATCCTCTCTATCCCCGTCTATGAGAAAACCGTAGTATCTCTCGGGCGGATGAGACTGCCTACTACTCCTGCGGAGCGGCGTAGGAATGTCCTGATCTTTCGAACCCTCTGGTTCTACTAAGCTTTCAGTAATAGCTTGTGGTTCTGGAATTTCTTCCAGTTCTATTGCGCTCCCACTTATTTCCTTTTCTAAGAACTGGTGTTCCAGAAAGTGGGCATTACGAGAAACAAAGACCTTTTGTTCCTCTGCGTAATAGAAAAGATACCCTCTTGAGTTCTTTGGGTATCCCACAAATTTGCACAGTACTGAGAGTGCCTCGAGTTTGTCCGCATGTTGCTTTTTGAAAAAAGCTGGACATCCCCAGATCTTCAGATATTGAAAATATGGTTTCTTCCCACTCCATATCTCATATGGTGTGGTAGGCACAGTCTTAGTTGGAACTCGGTTCAAAAGGTATGCAGCTGATTCTAGTGCATATCCCCAGAATGATCACGGTAACTTAGCGTTACTCATCATGGAACGTACCATATCCAATAGGGCCCGGTTCCATCTCTCCGATACACCATTATGTTGCGGAGTGTATGGAGGAGTAAGCTGAGAGAGAATTCCATTCTCTTTTAGGTAATCCAGGAAATCGGCACTCAAGTATTCACCACCTCGATCAGATCTCAGTGCCTTGATACTTTTGCCTGTTTGTTTATCTACTTCATTCTTATATTCCTGGAATTTACCAAAGGCTTCGGATTTATGTTTCATTAAGAAGACATGTCCGTACCTTGAAAAGTCATCCGTAAAAGTAATGAAGTAAGAATAACCGCTTCGCACATGCGTAGACATTGGACCGCACACGTCGCTGTATATGAGTCCCAAGAGCTTGCTCACTCTTAATCCGTGTCCAGTGAACGGAGTCTTTGTCATCTTTCCTTTGAGACAGGATTGATAAGTTGCATATGATTGATATTCGAACGGATCCAAATATCCTTCTGTATGTAACTTCGTCAACCATCTCTCATTGATGTGACCCAGTCTACAATGCCATAAGAAAGCCTGATTTGTTTTCGGAGACTTTCTTTTGTGTGTATTCTGGACATTTAAAATCTGTGGTCGGTTTAATACGTATATACCATTGCTTAATGTACCTGACCCAATCAGAACTTGATTAAGGTGAATGTTTACAACATTGCTTACAAATGCAAATTCATAACCTTCTTTAGATATTAAAGATACAGAAATGATATTACAAGTTGCATTGGGTACAAAATAATAATTACGTAAAACCAAAACATGTCCATCTGACATTCCCAGGTGATAGTCCCTCACGGCCTCAGCATCCATGCTAGCTCCGTTTGCAACTCTGAGGGTCATATCACCTGCCTTCAAAACCCTACGCTTTCTCAGTGCTTGCAAAGAATTACAGATATGAGATTCTGATCCGGTATCCAATACCCAGGAAGTAGAGTTTATTGATAGACAGTTTTCAATAACATACACACCTGAAGCTGAAGCCGCAACTTGCTTCAGATCCTGGTTTCTAGCCTTCCAAGCCCTGCAATCTTTCTTCCAGTGTCCACTCTTGTGACAGTAAAAGCACTCTTCCTTCCCCACAAGCTTTCCCGCTACCTTTGTTGCCTTTGCCTTTCCTTTCGTATCCACTTTACTGACACCGCCCCTTGGTTTGGTGGGGGTTTTCTTCTTCTTTCCCTTGGCTTTCGCCTTGGACCTAGAAGAGGAAGATCCTCCTACAAACAAAGTGGATGTTTCCCTACCTTTCTGTAGGGTGCCCTCTGCACTCCTCAGCATGTTGAGGAGTTCTGAAAGTTCAATCTCTTTTTCTTGCAAGTTGAAGTTCAGGATAAACTGGGCGTAAGTGGAAGGAAGGGACTGGAGAATCAAGTCCGTGTAGAGCTTGTTCTCTAACGTGGTCCCAAGGTCCGCGAGCTCTTCTATATAGCCAATCATCTTAAGCACGTGTTCCGCTACTGATGATCCGACGGCCAATCTCGCCGAAAAAAACTTTTTCGAGACTTCGTATCTGGCGATACGGGATTGCTCTCCATACAGTTCTTTTGTGTGGAGAAATATGGATTCGAGGTCCATATTCTCGTGCCTCCTCTGATGTTCATTGTCCATAGAGGCAAGCACGAGGCACTTGGCCTTCGCGCAGTCGATTTCCCAGGTCTTACGAATTTCCCTATCCGCGACGCTGGTTTTGGGACCTGGGACAGGGGGAGCTTTGGTGGTAAGGAGATACCCCAACTTGTCATAAGTGATTGCCATTTTGACATTCCTGAGCCAATCTTTGTAGTTTGGCCCTGTCAGTATGTTTTTATCTAGTAGTAACTTAAGTCCAGTCATGATGTTTGGTCGCTGCAATTAGGAGAGAGAGAAGAAACACTTTAGCATGATGCTCTTGCAAGTTTAGAGTGGTTTATAATTTGTCTAAACAGGATGACTCCCACTGTCTCTCGAATCCCTCCTCAAATCAAAAAGGAAGAATTAGTCGGGATCAATCTCACCGTACAATACTTACTTAACCGTTCAGCCAGGCCAGTGTTGGTACTTCGAGGGAGGTTTTCCAACGCTTTCACGAATTTCCTTAATTAAATAACCTCTTTTCCCTGTGGGCGTAGCCCCTCTAACACGTTTCTAGACACCTACTTAGTTTATAGTATTGATCGTTAAGTGAGAAAGTTCCGGAGGAGTAGCATATACTCACAGTAGGATCGGGATCCAAATATCATCGTTTGACAAAACTGAAGGAATCCTACCAGAATCATCACACTCCAAATGGTATGCAGCGCTAGCAAGTTTCAATTTCTTTTGAAACTCCCGATGTGGATTTTTTGCCCCATGCTCTTATGACCTTGGCGTGAGGTCAAAATGTCATAAGTCACATGCCAAGTTCTACCCATCATTATCCAGGTTAATTTGAACCCACCCATACCTACCCTTGACGTAGGCCAAAATGGCAGTACGACTGTCTCAAACCAACGCATTCTATCTATGCAACAGATAAATATCCGGCAGCTACCAATCACTATGCCTTGGCGTGAGGTCAAAATACATAGCTTGAATTCTACCGAATATTTAACTGAAATGATGGAGGGCTACGAATGGTTTTGGCCAAAACCGTGAACGTAGTGAACTTGATATAATCGATGGAACGAGATAGCTTTTAAAAGGAGTGGTTCAAGCTCCGCATTTAAAAGTTGGTTTTTGAAAAGAACCGAGCGGTTTTGAAAGTGTTCCAATGACTTTTACTTGGTTTATTTTCTTGCATTAATTTTAATGCGTCCCATCAATTAATCCTACCATTGCAGAAAACAACGAAAATATGACGTACGCTTATGCTATCCGCATTCGCCACGGGGTCCCGTCATCACCCGTTAGGTTACTTAACTAACGACAGAGCGGGGGCTGGACTAGCGCGGATGCAAAACATAAGCAACGCCTAAATAGATATCATATATAGATATATACATTCGTCACATGCAATGATAGCCATTCCAGATCACAAATGAACACACTGAATATACTAGGAATCCGCATTCCGTACGAGCCTGTAACGAAGAGCGGATTACACAGTCGTGATGAATAGCCAAACCCCACCCTAGACCCCTACGGGCGCGGCAAACTACCCGCCAAGTACCCGAAGTGAAGCAACCTCCATCAATAACGTGAGTAGGCAACGCGGCACTTCGAGGTACCCGGTAGTTTGTGCACCCCACCTTGGGTCTATCCTAGGAGCAAAAACAGTAAAAGAAATTATACAATGACGGCTACAACCCCATCCCGGTTGTGCGTCCATATAAATATTATTACATCAATTTACATATTACATGAATTGAAAGATAAAGAAAACTCTCATCTCACAACCCCCCCGGCTATTCATCCGCGATAATCCAACGAATTCATATACATAAACCATCAACATTACAGATCACAGATATGTATAACCCCCACTAATCGACGTATAGCGATTAACAGACGTTTAATACATATATCACATCACAGATATAACCCATTAGCCAAAGTCTAGAGAAGTTCGATCAAAATACGGATTTGTAACCACCCGAAAAACAAATTTGTTCTCTGGAAAATCTGGGCAGAAACAAACCATGCTAAAATCCCAAAATATCAATATAAGAACACTGCAGGAGAAACGACCCACGGCCGAGTCAACTCGGCCGTGGATCCGCGGCAAGAGCATGCTCTTGCCGCATTTCCGCGGTGAGTTGGTCGACTCGCTTGATCTTTTTTCTTGGGTGTTCCTTAAAAACCCTGAGCCGATTTTTAGTGTATGATTTATTATTTTTAAAGCAGGTTTAAAAATCGGCAGAAAGTTAGGTTTTTGAAAAGTGTTTTGCAATTTTTTTTTCGGATCGAAGTTCTAGATACTTTGCTAACTTGCTAGTTTGTGTTTAGTTAGGCTCTGATACCACTGTAAGTCCACGTTGCCCACCCCGGTGCTTACGGGGAGGCGGAAACGGTATAAAAATTCGATTTTTACAACTCAAGGCAACATGGACTATATAAAGGAGGATCTTTGCTAAACATAAACTAACAACCAAGCTAAGAGATTTAGCTACTCGGTTAAAGGGTTATACCTAAGTCTTGAAGTCCTTCTCTTCTTGCTCCTTGGAGTGGGATTAACGGGTCGTCCTCGTTGCCTTCTCTTGCCGAAGAAAGATCCACCCGAGGGCCTCTACCTTTGGCTCCTACCTCAACCTAGAGGTAACTAAAGTGCTTGGTGTGCTAAACCTAGAACCTTAGAAAGAGTAGAGAATGATTTTGGTGTTTTATCTCAAAAGCTTAATGGTTCTCAACTCATGAGAGGGAGAGCTTTGAGAGAGAGGAAGAGGATGAGAGAGAATGAGGATAATATTAACCATCCTCACATATATGTGAATTATGATAATTAAATAATTAATCAAAGATAATTGTGATGGTTAACTTGAAATGACCATTATCATTTCACATTAATGAATTTTGCAAGAATCAAAGAGCATCTTTCATGTGAAATGATGATGGTCAATATGTCAACATAGGTCAACAAGTCAACCATAGTCAAATGGTCAACAACCCTAACCATAACACAATTATAATTAATTAATATTAATAATCATATTTCACATATACATTAGGATTAATAAAAAAGACAACGGTCATCAACCCTAATGAAAGTCCTCTGCCTCTGCCTCAGTCAACTATGCATACACACCCGTATCCGTGTTCCGAGGAACACGAATACAATGAGATAAAACCAATCCCAAAACATATACTAGGATCTGGCTTAACCAAAGCCCGCTAGTATCAACTGTCCGGACATCAAACGTGCACAAGTGCGAGGATGTGAACGAACCCTGTCGCAAAACCATGCGACCTCTACTCTGTTTTGCCTAAAGGCGAATAACCCTCTGTGTGGGACTCTAAAGACTCGACACTACGCTGGAAGTGGGTTTAACCACAGACCGCAAGCGGCACTAGCTGTACGTAACGGTCCCCAGGTAGATGCCGATAAGAAGACTGACGAGGTGAACCCATCTGAACTCCTACTGAGCCTGAATGTGACAGTCTCCGTACAGTCCGGTCTGTTCGTCTAAGAATATCGCATGGTGGGCCTAGGGGGGCTGTAAACATCAGTCCCCTAATAGCGGTACAAGTCGTGTCGGAGTGTAACCCAGAACATCCTGAGATAACACTGGAAACCTACCAGTATATCTCGCTTGCCCTGGCCAGGGACTTTGTGTAATGGCTCTCTTAGACACAGCGCGATATCAACCCCCAATATCGTGAGAGATGAATACTGTCTAACCGTCACTGCCTCCAAGTGCTTCGAGACTGCACCCAACTGCTACCTGTTTGCATGACTCCTTTGAGCCGTGGTAGGGTAGCAATCTAAGAACAGTGGGAGCACACTCGAGGTGAAGTGACAGTGTCAAGTCAACGGACTAAGCTGTACTCATGTCACCTGGGAACTGATAACCGACGATAGGTATAATACCAACCAACAGTTCCCGACGAGTCCTGTCCAGTGTACTCGTAACCTAACGAGCACCCGCATACTATTTCAAGTACGACATACTGACGGCTGTGGGACAGACCGTCTCCCAAGATGGGATGAGAAGCGCATACACTAGTCTACTCCAGAGTATCGATGCCCTGTCTCGATAGTCCTACGACTAGGGACCTGCATAAGGATGTGCTTGTGGATTACCTAGCCCCCACAAGAGTGACTGCCATCACAACGCTGGTAATCAAGCAAAGATCCTAAGGGCTCCACTAATGTGTAAAGGCGATACGCTATAAGAAACACATGCACACATTAAAGTAGAAACAAACCAAGTAGCATACTACTATTTTGAGAAAGATTTTCTATACAACTGTGAATATCCCAAGCTTCCATCAAGTAATATACAAACAAGTATGATACAGTAATGGCCTCTAGGGCATATACACTAACAGCTACTGATTGGATTCATAGGAGAATGTACAGGCTTGCTTGTTGATCTTCTGATCGCTCAATACCTGGGTGGCTGTTACGTTTAGTTGACCGATTGCAGCCTGTGGGTGTTTGATATGATCATCACCTACTGCCGGCGTATTGACGATTCTTTAGAATCCTACACAGAGGTTTCCTGGCTCAGGCAAAATGGAGTAGGAGCACATATGTGATATGTGCGGGACCGAGAATAATACGATATGAGATACCGTATTCTATTCTCGCGATATGTGATATCGGCCGGGTATATGTGATATAGCCGGGTCATCGGATCAAGTGTCGATTCGATGAATTGGTACATGTTATATTAGTCGGTTATATGTAATATAGCCGGGTTATCGGATCAAGTGTTGATTCGATAATTTAATGTATAATTATAAATGTGATATATTACGTTACGTTAACTGATATAAGCTCGCTTTAATGATTCATTTTCTCACGGGATAATACATTGATATATATATATATATGCGATATATGTTAATTGTATTATTTTCTTTTGTTACAAAATATATTGTATATATGATATATAATATTGTAACATGTTAGGGTTACAAATTTAACAAAGGTTTAGGGTTTAAACTTGGTTAGGGTTTGGATTAGGGTTAGCTTTTGCATGAAGCTTCCATAAAGCTTCATGAAGCTTCGACTTTATCTTTAGCTTGATATTTTGTGAAGATATTTTGTTAACCCAATCCAAACCATTAACTCTAGTTAATTCTCTACAAGGGTTAACTTCTTCATACATAACTCATGGTTGGATTTGTAACAAAAACAATAATTCATTGTTCATCACAAAAGGATTAGCTCTTCTTCTTCCTTATTGAAAAGCTTCACTAGCTTTTTCAAAAATGGTGAATAAAAGTGAGATATTGAAAACAAAAGAGAGAAAAATTCCTACTTCATCATCCTCATCTATTCTAGCCACTTAGATTAGGGTGTTCACTTCTCTAATAAGTTGTTTGGTGAAGTGTTAGCTTGGGTTTGAGATTCTTCAAGGTAGATCATCTTAGATAATGAAGACTACAAGAAAGGTGCATCATTCACCTCATGGAGCCTCTCGAGAGTCGGACTTCTTGATGATCGCAGCGAAGGGACCTCAACACGGAGCTTATGAAGCAAAGGAAAGGACTAAAAAGGTTGTAATCCCTATCTCTTAGAAGTAAAGTTGTTTACTTGCTCAATGTTTACCCTAATCCTCTAGCAAAGATCCTTGCTTTAGGTTGTTCGGCACTTGAAAAATTTGATTTTGGCATGGTTGATGCCTTGTAGAACCTTGTTCTAGTGCCTAGTAACCCAACACCAAGTGCTCGTGTCAGTGCTTCAGGTAGCAACATATCATAAATATGAGGTATGATCAATGTAATCAACATGAATTAATGTCACCTATATCATGAAGTCTATAAGCATGTGGATATCATCCAACTATGAAATCAATGTCTATATGTATGTGGATCTCGTCCACGTGTCAACCAATGACAGAAAACATCATGCATGTAAATATCATAAAGCATATGCATGGAAGTATAAGGATATAAATCAACGTGTGTCCCTCGCAACACATCAAAATCATGGAACCGGAGTGTCCAACATCGACACTCGAAAACATCATGAAACCTGTGCCCAGCATCAGCACATAAATCCTCATATATATAGGGCTCCGTCAGTCCGGATCGGCCCATGGGCACCGTCAGTCCGGATCGACCCGTATCATCTCTCAACTCCGGTCTGAATCCTCCGAATATCCGCCGAGCTCAAATACAATCACCGGTAGGTAGTAGTCCCTTTGCCAGGCTTACCATCTGTATACACAGCATCCATTTCTTACCCCGGGGTACCATACCGGGTCTACCACGTACCCGCAATCTGCCTCATCCGGCTCCTCGAATCGGGTTTCACATGTCACACGTCTCAGAACCGAGAAAACGCATGGTTGACGCACTGAAATATCATATCAAGAGAAACCGGGTTTTTAAACAATGCATACTTTCTTTTAAAATGACCACGGTTCTCAAATCCAGAAATCTCATGAAAATGGCATATCTCAATGCGTAAAATCATAAAGCATGATGTATGCGACATATGATAGAAATGTAAGCATATCCGTATATCATGCAACAAAAACAGTAATATGCACACATCGAGGGGAAAACCGCTACTTTAAATGAATCCAGTTTTAAAATATATCTTTCGGTTCCCAAATCTCCAAAATAAAGTCAGAATCATCTATGTATGTGCAAATACGTATGTATGCAAGTATGGGTGAACAATATGTGTGTATGCAAGTATGAGTGTACAATATGTCTGTGCGCCAATATAGATGTACAAGTAGGTATATACACAAGTATGAGTGTACAATATGTCTGTGCGCCAATATAGATGTACAAGTAGGTATATACGCAAGTATGAGTGTACAATATGCTTGTGCGCCAATATGGATGTACAAGTAGGTATATACGCAAGTATGAGTGTACAATATGCCTGTGCGCCAATATGGATGTACAAGTAGGTATATACGCAAGTATGAGTGTACAATATGCTTGTGCGCCAATATGGATGTACAAGTAGGTATATACGCAAGTATGAGTGTACAATATGCCTGTGAGCCAATATGGATGTACAAGTAGGTATATACGCAAGTATAAGTGTACAATATGTATGTGTGCCAGTATGGATGTACAATTTGTCATATCCTGATGCAACAATCCTACTGTGTAGTGACATGGAAATTATTGATGATGAAGTGTGTGAGCCGGCAAGTAGGTGTACGTAGAATATACGCATTATCGATAATGGTGCTGGTGTCCTGACATCATGGGTTTAATATAACAATAAACACATTTACACATGCAATGTGATGCGAATAGCTAGAATATGCGGAAATGAATAATAAACACAGTAGTGAAGAATCTACATCAATATATATATGTCATACAGTTTTGCCATTTGGAATAACACGAATTGTGGTGTTTAGAAAAATAAGGGCTACGGTGTTTTTAAGAAAAGATGCGTCTTTTGAAAATATCCGTAGAATCCCTTTGCCTGTCTTTAAAATACTCAGGATTCGTTAGTTTTGAAATAGGTATGACTCGGGTCTAATCTAACATCTACTAAGTAAACTACAGATCTAACTAATAAGCTAATCGAAAGGGTACTGAAACCATCTAAATCTGAGTCGATATATATACATATATAATAGTTGGTGATCTCGCCTCAATAGTACCGCGTACGATACAATATATCATATGCCATCCTCGAGTCAAGAGTGCAGATCTATCATCAATATAAAGCTCGTACATAAATCCATCGTACGGCATCCCAAATCTGGGTACGGGTCGAACCTCACATTTATCTCATCAATTATCTGGTATCCTTTGTTGGAGATAGTGCCCTCAGAGTCAATTATTGGATCACAGGCACGTGATTGTAATGATTGAGGGAGGACCTATCCCGATAGGACAGTCTTACTCGAGATGATAGTATGCTATCTGGTTTACCTTTATCATCGTGTACTGCTTTAGGTGACCTTACAGGTCGCTATTGCACGTTGGTAGAGCCCCTAGGATTCTTGCTTGACCACCAGTAGTATGAGGGCGATCATATACGTGGGAGCTGGCAGTCTGTAAGCATATCCTTAAATGGTCCCTAGTCGTGAGAGTTTCGAGACAGGGCATCGATACTCCAGAGTAGACTAGTGTATACAGTCGAGACCCCGACGAGGGGCGGTGGCCGGTCTCACAAGCCACTGGTGTCAGTTAGATCACCTAAGATGTATACAGGTGCTCATTGGGTTATGAGTACACCGGACAGGACTCGCCGGGAACATGCTAGTTGGTCATATACCAGACGTCAGATGGCAGTTCCCTGGTGACATGTGTACAGGTTAGTTCATCGACCTGGGGATCATCATTTGTCTTGTGTGAGTTCCCACTGTACTTTGATTACTACCCTACCACGGCTCAAAGGAGTCGTGCAAACAGGTTTTAGTTGGGTACAGTCCCGAGCCACATGGAGGCAGTGAGCGCATCTTCAGGGGTTCGTCTCTCCCGGTATTGGGGGTGAGGTCGCGCTGTGTCTAGGAGAGCCATTACACGAAGCCCTCGGCCGAGACAAGAAGATTTACTGGTAGGTATTCCAGTAGTATCTCAGGGTGTTCTGAGCTACACTCCGACACGACTTGTACCGCTTTTGGGGGTCTGACTTTTACCAACCCCCTAGGCCCGCCATGCGATGCTCATAGACGAACGGACCGGACTGTACGGATATTGTCACTGACAGGCTCAGTAGGGTTGTCAGGCTGAGTTCGCTCACAGACGTCCCTTTTAGTCAATACCTGGTAGCCCGTTACGTATTGGCTTATACCTCTGACGTGCTAGTGGTTGAATCCACAACTAAGGTGTTGACGAGTCTTTAGAGTCCCCCACATTCAGTTACTCAGCTTTCGGGCGAAAAGCTGTAGAGGCCGTATGGAGATATGGCAAGGTCCGATCAGATACGTGCGGTATTGCACGGACCAGGATCGGACAGTTTGTACTACAGGCCGTATGGATATATGGCAGGGTTCGATCAGATACGTGCGGTATTGCACGGATCAGGATCGAACGGATATTACTAGCCGGCTTTGGTTTAAGCCGGATCCTAGTATAGTACAGTGTAGACTTTGTCTCATTGCTTTTGTATTTCGGTCGGAATACAAATGCGGGTGTGTATACACAGTATCGGGGTTTTCCTGTAATTTATTACGGAACCAGTTTTCTGGAGTTGCCAGTTTGCTTTCCGTTTCGGCCAATTTCCTTTGTATCGTTCATTGGCCGAAGATTGGTGGAGGAGGGCTTATTTGCATTTTTGCAAATAAGTATTTGTGGAGGGGTTCTTTGCATATTTTGTGTCATGATAGTTGCACCATTCTTTGACCTTGACTTCTTGACTTCTTCATGATGGCTTGACTTTTTGAAGTCATCATGCTTGAAGATGGTTGCTTGACTTTGGATATCATGATGGATGTGGTGGAGTGTTGGTTTTAGCTTGTCATCATGCTTATGCATGATAGTCTTTTTCCTTCTCTCTCTTGCATTATGAGATTGATTATCTTTTGATACATACACTCCCTCTCTCACACTCCTCTCTTTTGCTCTTGCTCATGCCATGGCCGGCCAAGCTCTAGTGGGCTGTCCAAATTTTTGGTGTAGGGATTTACACTCATTTGGCTTGGCAAAAATCCTATTAGCTCCTCCTCCAAAAGCTTGTATCAATTCCTCCACCATATGGCACCTCCATAAACCCCAAATGAGACACAAGCCTCTACACTACATTCTACAGCAAACCTTGGGCACGTCGACTAGCCAGCTTCGTGCCCGAGCTGCCTCGGCATTGAGGTGGGAGCCCGTAAAAGATGCAGACGATGTGGTGCCCTTCCGGCAAGGAGGCGACGACCGGAGTTTCCGCAGGAGATCGGGACGACGACGAGAAGACCGGAGGACTCGGATCAGTCGGTATATCTCTCTTCCCCATCTTTTAGTTAGCTAGGACTAGTTAATGGTTCGATCCGGGTTTTAGTGCGCGGTGGTGCTGGTTTGCTAGTTTGCAAAATTAAAGTTTATCACCGCTTCCGCTTTTGGCCGTCGGATTGACGACCGGGGCGCCGCCGTGCACTTACAGCGGTATTAGAGCCTCGCCATTAACTTAGTCTAGCTTTGTTCAATGTGTTTACATTTCCGATCGACCAAAGTTCCAGAAACCCCCGTTTTGTTTGCATCAGTTTTCTGTTGAAATTTTTTGGAGTCGAAATTTTTTTCAGGTTACAGAAAAGTGATCTACTGGAAAATATAAGAATTCTGTAGAAATACGATAAAGTGAATCGACTATCGGAGCGCGGAACCGCGGCCAAAACCCCCATTGGACCGCGGTTCCGCCGCACTATAGTGAGATTGATTTATCATATTTCTTCAGTTTATTTATGGGTTGAAAATAAGGGTTTTGGAATAATAACATTGGGCCCAGAATTTCTGTGAGTGCTACAGTATTGCTTTGGGGCCCACTTGTTAAAATTTGATCGATCGGATATTTTAAACACATTATTTCACAGTATTTACATTATATCTGCGACCGTGAATGTCACTTGATCGGTAAATCCTGTCTAACTGCTATAGCCCGGTTAGACGGATTTGCGAACGTGACTTTCACGTTGATGTTCTGTGTTTTGCTGTGATGTTGCGGATCGGTCGTGGGGGATAGCCTGGATGCAATGCTAGTACAGTTGTGGTTGTATTATGTACATTTGATATTGCGGGGTGAGCGTCCGACATGTGGACTGCCGTCACTGCCTGTTTGTATTATTATTTTGGGGCACGGCCAGGTTGCGGTCGATGTACCCGTTGTATGTATATTTTACTTTCTGTACTAGGATTACCCCAAGGTGGGGTGCACGGATAGCCGGGTTCTAGAGGGTAACGGGCCCGCATCTCATGGCATTGAGACGGAGGGGGCTTCACTCTAGGATTGGCGGGCTATTCGCCGCACTCGTAGGGGGTACAGGTTGACCAAGGAGGGGTGCCCAAGTTACCGGATTCCGTGAAGTGCTGGGTGGTCCATTCACGTTGCTGAAGGGGACTGCCTCGCTTCAGGTTTTGGCGGGTAACTTGCCGCGCCCGTAGGGGTCTAGGATTTCATTGCATAGGCTATCCACACGACCAGGGGAACGTCGGGTTTCAGCGGCTCTGTGAAACCCGGGGATCCCAGATATCTGTATTGTTCTGTGATACTGTACATTTCTGTGATGTTGCATTTTATTACGCCTTGAGCGAATATAATATATTGGTATATATATTAGTAGATGTTGTATATGTTTTGCATCCGCGCTTGTCCAGTCCCCGCTTTGTCGTTAGTTAGCTAACCTAACGGGTAATGACGGGACCCAGTGGCGAATGCGGATGGCATATACGTACATCAGTATATTTTCGTTCTTTGTGGTGTGATCTATTGATGGGACTGCGTTGATTCGGATCAATGCAAGTTAAAAACAAACCTAATCTGATGTTGTTGGAACACTTTTCAAAAAGCTGTTATTGCAAGGACGTTCTCTTTTGTTTTGCACCGTGGTATTCAGTTGGAATATCCTGCTCCTCAGTCGACGAGGGAAGGGCCGAGATCCCTTCACCGGGAGTGACCCCTTGGACAAAAGTTTGCGTCAGGGCATTAACTTCACTATAGCCGATTACTTTTGCTTTGCACCGTGGTATTCAGTTGGAATATCCTGCACCTCATTCTACGGGGAAAGAGCCGAGATCCCTTCACCGGGAGTGACCTCTTTAGCAAAGGTTTTCGTCACTATATTTTCAAAAAGCTATCCGGTTCCTTCAACGATATCAAGTTCTTTACGTTAAAGGTTTTCGCCAGAAACCATTCGTAGCCCTCCGTCGTTTCAGACGGGTAGCACGTAGTATTCATGCTATATTTGTTGGCCTTCGTCAAGGCATAGTGTATGGTAGCTGCTTGTTGCCTTTCTGCAGCAGAGATAGATGTTAGTTATATGTATGCCCTAGATGCCATTACTGTACATTGGATGTATATTGTAGTGGATGCTGGGACATATATAGGGAGGACTTTCTTGCTCGATATGATAGTATGCTATCTGGTTACTCTTTACCTTAACGTGTACATTGATTGTCTCTCTGTTACATGTTGGTAAAGCCCTTAGGATGTGTACTTGACTACCTGGACTATGATGCGGATCATACTAGTGGGGACATGGTAGTCCATAAGTACATCCTTCAAAGTCCCTAGTCGTGGGTGTATCGAGATGGGGCATCGATATACCAGAGTAGACTAGCGTGTACCTTCTCGACCCATACAGATGGGCGATGGATGATCCCATATCCATCGGTGTTTGACATCAGAGATGATATACGGGTGCTCAGTGTAGACTGGGTACACTGGACGGACTCGCCGAGAACTCCCAGATGGTATTATACCTCACGTCAGATGGCAGTTCTCTGGTGACACTGGTACAGAGTAGTCTGTTGACCCGAGATCGTCATAGAGTCTTGTATGGTTCCCACTGTGCTTTGATTTCCATCTTACCACGTCCAAGAGGGCGTGCAAAACGGTGGTTTTTGGGTACAGTCCCGAGTCACATGGAGGCAATGAGCGATAGGAAGGGATTCGTCTCTCCCGGTATAGGGGGTTGATGTTGCGCTGTGTTCGATTGGCTATAACAGGAAATCCCTGGCCAGGGTTGCTGAGATATACTGGTAAGTGTTACCAGTAGTTTCTCGAATTGTTATAGACCTCATATCGACACGACTTATCGAGCTATTGGGGTCTGACGTTTACCACCCCTAGGCGAGATATGCGACATATCAGACGATCAGACCGGACTGTACGGTAGTGTTACTGGTTGGATTCATAGGAGTGTGAGCGGGCTTGCTCATCGATCTTCTGATCGCTCAATACCCGGGTGGCCGTTACGTTTAGCAGACCGCTTGCGGCTTGTGGGTGATTGATATGATCATCATCTGCTGCCGGCGTATTGACGAGTCTTTAGAGTCCTACACAGAGGTTTCCTGGCTCAAGCGAAACGAAATAGGAGAACGTATGAGATATGTGCGGGACCGAGAATAATACGTGTATGTGATACCGTATTCTATTCTCGCGATGAATGTATCGATTGGTTGTATGCGATATAACCTAGTTTTCGAATCAAGGATTGATTCGATAAGCCGATACATTGGATATTAGTCGGTTATATGCGATATGACCGGGTCGTTAAATCAAGTGTTGATTTAATGATTTAATGTATAATTATATATTTGATATATTAGTTTGCATTAACTAGTATCGGTTTATTTAAGATGGATTTTCTCACTCGGATGTACACATTATATATGTGATATACTTTTGTGCACTTGATTGTATCATGTTTGATGATACATGTTTGCTAGGGTTTTTGTGTAAAGATCAAACCATGGTTACATGATAATGGTTAGGGTTTTGCTTTTCTCATTTATTTATCTATTTATTTCATTTTGGCAAAAGGAAAATAGTAGCTAATTTTGTTCTTTGTTGAAGCTTCATGAAGCATTGGAAAAAGTCCACCATTTTTGTTTTATGCCTAACCTAACCATTCACCTAACTATAGTTTGCTCTCTACACATAACCATAGTTGGATTATGATAAGTTTGGATTTTCTTTTCTATTTTAAATTAACTTATCATAATACATATCATCTTCTTCATCTTCTTCTTCTTCTTCACTTCAAGAAAAAGCTTGGAAGCTTTAATAGCAAAGTGAGAAAATGAGTGAGAAATCCAATTCTAAAGTGAACCCACTTCCTATTTCTTCATCCTCTACCTCTTGCCAAGTAGTAGAGTGTGTTTCCTTCACAAGTTTTCAAGGCTTGGTGAAGGTGGAGCTTGATCTAGTGATGCCTCGACGTAGATCATCTTCGGCACGTTGTCGACGACCTAGCCCGGTCTTTTCTCCGATGAAACCACCGTGAGAGTCATGGTTCGATTTGGACAGCGGAGAAGACTTCATTGCGGAGCCGTGGAGGTGGAGCACCGGATCTACAAAGGTTGTATTTCCGTTATCTTATAGTTTAGTTGTAAACTAGCTCGCTTTATCGCCTAAACTTCTAGCCAACGGTCCTTGTTAGGGTTTCTCGGCACCGAATTTTTGAAATTGGCATGGTTGATGCCTTGTGAGACCTCTTGAGAGTGCCTAGGAACCCTACACTGGTATCAGAGCCTAGCTAGAGCCTTAGGCGAAGTCCAGACGAAGTTTGAAACCCGAACGAACCCGAAACCCCAACTCAAAAGTGCTCTCTGGACTTTTTCTAAAAACAGGGTTTTTTGTGAATTAAAAATTGCCAAAAAATTCAGCAGGGAATCCTATGAGTTACTGTGAAGCACGTGGATCTAATTCGACCAAAGAGCCGCGGAACCGCGGCCCCACCCTGGGTTTCGCGGCGGTTCCACGACCATGTTGGTGATTTAGACCACGTGTCTTGCACAGTAATTCTTTTGTCAAAGTGCTGAGTCTTCTGGAAATTTTTATATTTTATTCAACAGTTGAATTTTCTGGGGTTGTTTTGGGGATTCAGTGTTTCGATCGGAGTATCAGATTTTGTCTATTTGGCTTTCCGGGTATTTTAGAATATGTTAAAAAGTTCGACCGGATATAAATACCCACTTTTTCCCCTGCCAGGAAATTTCCAATTGTTGGATTTTTCCGAAGTTTAAAGACGTTCTAAGTAGTGCAAGTAACGCGATGGACCCTCTAGAAGACAACAAACCTTAACTCGATTATATGACCGTCTTGAACTGCCCTTTGAACCTTCGGGTTTGGGGCAGTACGGCGTGCCACATGTGAGGCGTTGGCTTGACCCTTCTACGGCTGGACCGTTGGTACTGAGGTACGAACTGAATGTTTTTAGACTTGTTTCATGTGTTGATCTGTATCGGGAAAACTTGGGTGTTCGATTGTTCGATCGGAAAGTTTGACATTTTCTATTTATCCGGAATGGGATACAATAATTGGAATTCACAATAAGTTATGAGATAACTAAATGAATGTTATAAACATAGCACTTTAGTCTCACTTGATCGGTTGCCACGGAATTTTGATGTGATCAAAAGTCCGTCGCAATCACGTAGCGTACGCGGATACTCGCCGGGTAAACTTAATAGACAGCCTCACCCCATAGCCCCGACCAAGCGACTGTAGGAGAACCCCGTCGCCGAAAGCATCCGTTCGGGTGCTCACGGTGGCGGTGTTCCGCCTTGGTGCACTTCGTCGATGGCGTCGGGGGTGCGGCCGCCTACTGAAGTTTGCGACGAGTATTCGATCAGGATGTCGGGAATCTTGTTGAATTACCCGACTTGATATTGAAAAGTGTTTTCGATTTTGATACTAAAATGCGGGGTTTATAATTGTTAGGCATGCGATGTCTAAAGAATTCATTTGGTCAGGCATTCGATGTCTGAAGTGATTGCAGATTCCAACTGTTGTAGTTTTACACTTTCTTTTCTGTGACCGTAAGTGTAATATGTGATATCGCCGGTTTCGTTGCTATATGTCAACGAGAATTGGGATACGCATGTTTACTTACGTTGATGACATGTGATGTTATGTGTTGCTGGATATGTTATATTGGATCGTCGTGTTTGAATAGCCGGGGGTTTTTAAGTGAGATGAGTGTTTTTCATTTTCATTCATGTAAAAACTTATATGTAATATTCTTTTATTGGGGCACTTCCAGGTTGCGGAAGTTGTCACCGTTTGTATATTATTTCCTTTTCCGCACTAGGATAGACCCAAGGAGGGGAGCACAAGTAACCGGGTTCTGGAGTCCAGTGGGAGACCAACTCGAGGAGTCGAGTCCGGGTCTCCTAACTCCAGAATTGGTAGGGTTGCTTGCCGCTCTCGTAGGGGTCTAGGGGTGTGGGTTTGGCTATTCATCACGACCGTGGAATCCGTGTTTTATACTGGCTCGTATTGAAAACACGGACGTCCTAGTATATCCAATATTTCATATGATTCTTCTGCTGCGATATTTGTGATGTGATCATGTGATGTTCTGTGATAGGTACAGTATATAGTATATATGATATATTATATAGACGTTACTTATGTTTTACACCCGCGCTAGCCCTGCCCCGCTCTGCCGTTAGTTACCTAACCTAACGGTGCACGAGGGGACATCGAGGCGAATGCGGATGGCATAAGTGTACGTCGTATTTATCTGTGATGTTTAGGTACTTAAATGATGGGACTTCATTAATATGATTAATGAAATAAAAGAAACCTAAGATGTTGTAGAATCGAATTTCAAAATAAAACAGGTAGCTACAGTTCTTGCTTTGCACAGCGGTATATATGATATATCCTGCACCTTATTCGATGAGGAAAGGACCGAGATCCCTTCACCGGGAGTGACTCCTTTAGCAATAACTGGCAGATGCTACACACTCGGTTTGTCTTTTGATTGCTTTTAGGTGTTTTTTCTTTGCACAGCGATATATATGATATATCCAGCACCTCATTCGATGAGGAAAGGACCGACGATCCCTTCACCGGGAGTGACTCCTTTAGCAAAACTAGAAAAGCCTCAAAAGCACTCCATTTTTAAAATCGTTCGATCCTACAACGATATCAAGTTCATTACGCAAAAGGTTTTCAGAAAAACCTGTCATAGCCCTCCGTCATTTCAGATAAGTACAAGTTAGTATTCGTGCTACGGTTGTTTGGCCTCCGTCAAGGCGTAGTGTACGGTAGCTAACTAGTGCTTATCTGCTTGCATATGATGCGATTGGATTAGGGTATTCGTACGGCGTTGTTTGGCCTCCGTCAAGGGTCGTGCGGGTGGGTTTAATTCAATCAGGAAATGACGGGTTGAACTTGACTAGCGGACTATGGGTAGTTTGGCCTCCGTCAAGGTCATAGGACGCTAGGGGCAAAATATTATCGGGAATTTCAAGTGTTGAAATTTGCAATGAGATTGCATACCTACTATGAGATAGTTGGATCCCGATACCCGCTGCGAGTAAGAGTTACTCCTGGGAGAGTTTTACACATTACAATTAGCCGATCAAGTAGGTGTCTAGAAAGGTGTCAATGGGGTTACGCCTCTGGGAAAACGGGATTTACATTAATTAGGTTCGTGCGAAAGCACGGGGGACCTCCCTCAAAGTACCGACACTGGCCTGGCTGAAAGATTGGCGAACTTGTAGTGTGTAATTAATCCCGGCTAGTCTTTCCTTTTAGGGTTTGAAGGAAGATTTGATAAAAAGCAGTGGGAGCCATCCTGATTAGATAAAATAATAACCAATCTATTCATGCAAGAGCGCACGCTGAGTGTTTTCTTCTCTCTCTCCTGGTAGCGACCATATCACGCCTTAATCAAGATAATAAAACGGAATTTTGACCGAACCCGCTTGTTATACTGAGCGGGGGAACGTTGGTCCCGCTCCAACTTATAATTGTTATAAGACAGAGCAGGAAATTGGGGAATACCAGAATTCCCGTGCCGCCCAAACGAAGAGAGTGCATGCTGATACATCATCTTCGGGTGTGTTCATTATACAGAACTGTTTCTCAGTATCCTCCGCATCCTGGGTATATGATACCGGATCAGGATCCCAGATATGTAATCTGTTACATAGGGCTGCAAAATGGTAGAAAAACTGAGAACGGGTGATAAGTTTCATGAGACAGAAAACGGGGCAAGTGTTGCAGCCAAGTCTGTTGGTCACTGTCACCCTGTATTACCAATACATTGATTCTGAACGAATGTTATTAGATACCGAACCTGATATACAAAATCATATCAATCTCTTTATTAGTAAAGAAATGATAAAATTTTGTATTGTTGGACAATGTTTTGAACATTTCCTATATCAAAAATTGATCGGTTCAGGCACGTTATCTAAAAGCATTGATGTTCTAAATCAAACTACAGTTCTTAGTATACGGAACACACAAAAGAGGAAGAGTTCAGAAATGAACGAATTCTTCTTGAGGTATTGTAGACTAGGTCATATCTATGCGACCCGACTGGCTAGAGTTACATAAAGATGCATATTTAAATTAGTTTGAATTTACATCTTGTGAAACTCGCCAGTCATGTCACAAAGATAAGATGACCATAGCTCCGTTTACTGGAAACAGAGAAAGAGTTAGTGAACTCTTGGGATGATACATGTTGATGTATGTAGTGTTAGTTATATGTATGCCCTAGAGGCCATTACTATACATAGGATGTATATTGTAGTGGATGCTTGGACATATATAGGGAGGACTTTCTTGCTCGACATGATAGTATGCTATCTGGTTGCTCTTTACCTTAACGTGTACACTGATTGTCTCTCTGTTACATGTTGGTAAAGCCCTTAGGATGTGTACTTGACTACCTGGACTATGATGCGGATCATACTAGTGGGGACATGGTAGTCCATAAGTACATCCTTCAAAGTCCCTAGTCGTGGGTGTATCGAGACGGGGCATCAATATACTAGAGTAGACTAGCGTATACCTTCTCGACCCATACAGATGGGCGATGGATGAACCCATATCCATTGGTGTTTGAAATCAGAGATGATATACGGGTGCTCAGTGGAGACTGGGTACACTGGACGGACTCGCCGAGAACTCCCAGATGGTATTATACCTAACGTCAGATGGCAGTTCTCTGGTGACACTGGTACAGAGTAGTCTGTTGACCCGAGATCGTCATAGAGTCTTGTGTGGTTCCCACTGTGCTTTGATTTCCATCTTACCACGTCCAAGAGGGCGTGCAAAACGGTGGTTTTTGGGTACAGTCCCGAGTCACATGGAGGCAATGAGCGATAGGAGGGGATTCGTCTCTCCCGGTATAGGGAGTTGATGTTGCGCTGTGTTCGATTGGCTATAACCGGAAATCCCTGGCCAGGGTTGCTGAGATTTACTGGTAAGTGTTACCGGTAGTTTCTCGAATTGTTATAGACCTCATATCGACACGACTTATCGAGCTATTGGGGTCTGACGTTTACCACCCCTAGGCGAGATATGCGACATATCAGACGACCAGACCGGACTGTACGGTAGTGTTACTGGTTGGATTCACTGGAGTGTGAGCGGGCTTGCTCGTCGATCTTCTGATCGCTCAATACCCGGGTGGCCGTTACGTTTAGCAGACCGCTTGCGGCTTGTGGGTGCTTGATATGATCATCACCTGCTGCCGGCGTATTGACGAGTCTTTAGAGTCCTACACAGAGGTTTCCTGGCTCAAGCAAAACGAAATAGGAGCGCATATGAGATATGTGCGGGACCGAGAATGATACCAGTATGTGATACTGTATTCGATTCTCGCGATTTGTGACATTGATCGGTTATATGCGATATAGCCGGGTTATCGGATCAAGTGTTGATTCGGTAAGTTGTTACTGATGATATTAGTCGGTTATATGCGATATGACCGGATCATTAAATCAAGTGTTGATTTAATGATTTAATGCATAATTATATATTTGATATATTACTTTGCATTAACTAGTATCGGTTCACTTTAAATGGATTTTCTCGCTTGCTTTGCACAAGTTGTATATGTGATATACTTTTGTGCACTTGATTGTATCATGTTTGATGATACATGTTAACTTGGTTAAGTGTAAAGATTAAACCATGGTTTAGTTAATGATTAGGGTTTTGTTTTTCTTTCTTATTTATTTATTTATTTATTTTGGAAAGAATAAAGAGAAAATGGTGGCTTTCTTTGTTTGTAGTTGAATCTTCATGAAGGTTTGACTTTGTAACCATTTTGTCTTCATGCTTAACCCTAACCATTTAAACAAACCATGGTCTATTCTCTACACTTAACTAGGGTTAGGATATGATAAGTATTCATATTATTTTACTTTTTAAAATCACTTATCATATTCTTTTCTTCTTCTTCTTCATCTTCTTCAATGAAGAAAGCTTCACTTCATCAATGGTGATTGATGAAAATGAGTGAGAAATCCAATTCTAAAGTGAACCCACTTCCTATTTCTTCATCCTCTACCTCTTGCCAAGTAGTAGAGTGTATTTTCTTCACAAGTTTCATGACTTGGTGAAGTGGGAGCTTGATCTTGTGATGCCTCGACGTAGATCATCTTCGGCACGAAGCCGACGACCTTGCCCGCCCATTTCTCCGATGAAGCCGATGCTAGAGCCCAGGATTTCATTTGGACAGCGGAGAGGACTTCATCACGGAGCCGTGGAGGTGGAGGACTGGATCTACAAAGGTTGTATTTCCGTACTCTTAGTTAAAGTAGTTAACTAGTTGCTTTGTCGCCTAAACTTCTAGCCAACGATCCGTATTAGGGTTTCTCGGCACCTCTAATTTTTGAAATTGGCATGGTTGATGCCATGTGAGACCTCTAGTGTGTGCCTAGGAATCCTAAAGTGGTATCAGAGCCTAGCTAGAGCCTTAGGCGATGCGTAGACGGAATTGGAAGTCCGATCGAACCGAAACCCAAACCCTAATTTGCTCCCTGGACTTTTTCCAAAAATTGGGTTTTTTCCAGATTAAAAATATGCAGAAAATTCAGCAGGAAATTCTATGAATTACGTTGCAAAAATTACCTAATGATCTTTCTAAAGTGCGGCGGAACAGCGGCATTAGCGTGCTAATGCGGCGCTTCCGCGGCCCTTTTGTCTCTTCTCCCATTAAATTTTGCACAGTAATTCCTATTTCGCAGTGCTGGTTTTCCTGGGAATTTTTAATCTGAAATCAAGTGTTGAGTATTTTGGGTTGTATTGGGAGTTCGTACATTCGATCGAATTGTCAAATTTTGTCTATGTGTTTTTCCGGATAATTTTAGAATATGTTAAAAAGTTCGACCGGATATAAATACCCACCTTTTTCCCTGTCGGGAAATTTCCAATTGTTGGACTTTTCCGTGGTTTAAAGACGTTCTAAGTAGTGGAAGTAACGCGATGGTCCCTCTAGAAGACAACAAACCTTAACTCGATTATGTGACCGTCTTGAACTGCCCTTTGAACCTTAGGGTTTGGGGGAGTACGGCGTGCCACATGTGAGGCGTTGGCTTGACCCTTCTACGGCTGGACCGTTGGTACTGAGGCACGAACTGAATGTCGTTAGACTTATTTCATGTGTTGAGCTGTATCGGGAAAACTTGGGTGTTCGATTGTTCGATCGGAAAGTTTAACATTTTCTATTTATCCGGAATGTGATACAATAATTGGAATTCACAAGCAGTTATGAGATAACTGAATGAATGTTATAAACATAGCAGTTTAGTCTCACTTGATCGGTTGCCACGGAATTTTGATGTGATCAAAAGTCCGTCGCAATCACGTAGCGTACGCGGATACTCGCGGGTAAACTTAATAGACAGCCTCGCCCCATAGCCCCGACCAAGTGACTGTAGGAGAACCCCGTCGCCGAAATCATCCGTTCGGGTGCTCGCGGCAGCGGTGTTCCGCCTTGGTGCACTTCGTCGACGGTATCGGGGGTGCAGCCGTCTACTGAAGTTTGCGACGAGCATTCGATCAGGATGTCGGGAATCTTGTTGAATTGCCCGACTTGACATTGAAAAGTGTTTTCGATTTTGAGACTAAAATGCGGGGTTTATAATTGTTAGGCATGCGATGTCTAAGTAATTCATTTGGTCAGGCATGCGATGTCTGAGGTAGTTGCGGATTCCAACTGTTGTAGTTTTACACTTTCTTTTCTGTGACCGTAAGTGTAATATGTGATATCGCCGGTTTCGTTGCTATATGTCAACGACAATTGGGATGGGCATATTTACTTACGTTGATGACATGTGATGTTATGTGTTGCTGGATATGTTATATTGGATCGTAGTGTTTGAATAGCCGGGGGTTTTTATGTGAGATGAGTGTTTTTCATTTTCATTCATGTAAAAACTTGTATGTAATATTCTTTTATTGGGGCGCTTCCAGGTTGCGGAAGTTGTCACCGTTGATGTATATTATTTACTTTTCCGCACTAGGAAAGACCCAAGGAGGAGGGCATAAGTGACCGGGTTCTGGAGTCCAGTGGGAGACCAACTCGAGGAGTCGAGTCTGGGTCTCCTAACTCTAGAATTGCTAGGGTTGCTTGTCGCTCTCGTAGGGGTCTTGGGGTGTGGGTTTGGCTATTCATCGCGACCATGGAATCCGTGTTTTATACTGGCTCGTATTGAAAACACGGACGTCCTAGTATATCCAATATTTCATATGATTCTTCTGCTGCGATATCTGTGATGTGATCATGTGATGTTCTGTGATAAATACTGTATATAGTATATATGATATATTATATAGACGTTACTTATGTTTTACACCTGCGCTAGCCCTGCCCTGCTCTGCCGTTAGTTACCTAACCTAACGGTGCATGAGGGGACATCGAGGCGAATGCGGATGGCATAAGTGTACGTCGTATTTATCTGTGATGTTTAGGTACTTAAATGATGGGACTTCAATGATTAATGAAATAAAAGAAACCTAAAGATGTTGTAGAATCGAATTTCAAAATAAAACAGGTAGCTACAGTTCTTGCTTTGCACAGCGGTATATATGATATATCATGCACCTTATTCGATAAGGAAAGGACCGAGATCCCTTCACCAGGAGTGACTCCTTTAGCAATAACTGGCAGATGCTACACATTCGGTTTGTCTTTTGATTGCTTTTAAGTGTTTTTTCTTTGCACAGTGATATATATGATATATCCCGCACCTCATTCGACGAGGAAAGGACCGACGATCCCTTCACCGGGAGTGACTCCTTTAGCAAAACTAGAAAAGCCTCAAAAACACTCCATTTTAAAATCATTCGATCCTACAACGATATCAAGTTCATTACGCAATAGGTTTTCAGAAAAACCTGTCGTAGCCCTCCGTCATTTCAGATAAATGGTAGTTAGTATTCGTGCTACGTTTGTTGGCCTGCGTCAAGGCGTAGTGTGCGGTAGCTAACTAGTATTTATCTGTTTATGCATATGATGCAGATTGGATTAGGGTAGTCGTGCGACTTTGTTGGCCTGCGTCAAGGGTCGTGCGGGTGGGTTTAATTCAATCAGGAAATGACGGGTTGAACTTGACTAGCGCACTATGGTTTGTTGGCCTGCGTCAAGGTCATAGGACGCTAGGGGCAAAATTATCGGGAATTTCAAGCGTTGAAATTTGCAATGAGATTGCATACCTTCTATGAGATAGTTGGATCCCGATACCCGCTGCGAGTAATTGTTACTCCTGGGAGAGTTTTATACATTACAATTAGCCGATCAAGTAGGTGTCTAGAAAGGTGTTAACGGGGTTACGCCTCTGGGAAAACGAGGTTTACATTAATTAGGTTCGTGCGAAAGCACGGGGGACCTCCCTCAAAGTACCGACACTGGCCTGGCTGAAAGATTGGTGAACTTGTAGTGTGTAATTAATCCCGGCTAGTCTTTCCTTTTAGGGTTTGAAGGAAGATTTGATAAAAAGCAGTGGGAGCCATCCTGATTAGATAAAATAAAAACCAATCTATTCTTGCTAGAGCGCACGCTGAGTGTTTTCTTCTCTCTCTCTCCAGGTAGCGACCATATCACGCCTTAATCAAGATAATAATACGGATTATTGACCGAACCCGCTTGTTAAACTGAGCTAGGGAACGTTAGTCCCGCTCCAACTTATAATTGTTATAAGACAGAGCAGGAAATTGGGGAATACCAGATTTCCCGTGTCGCCCAAACGAAGAGAGTGCATGCTGATGCATCATCTTCGGGTGTGTTCGTTACAGAGAACTGTTTCTCAGTATCCTTTACGTCCTAGGTATGTGATACCGGATCAGGATCCCAGATATGTAATCAGTTACATAGGGCTACAGAAAGGTAGAGAACTGAGAACGGGTGATAAGTTTCATGAGGTGTGATAAGTTTCATGAGGCAGAAAACGGGGCAAGTGTTGCAGCCAAGTCTGTTGGTCACTGTCACCCTGTATTACCAATACATTGATTCTGAACGAATGTTATTAGATACCGAACCTGATATACAAAATCATATCAATCTCTTTATTAGTAAAGAAATGATAAAATTTTGTATAGTTGGATAATGTTTTGAACATTTCCTATATCAAAAGTTGATCGGTTCAGGCACGTTATCTAAAAGCATTGATGTTCTAAATCAATCTACAGTTCTTAATATACTGAATACACAAAAGAGGAAGAGTTCAGAAATGAATGAATTCTTCTTGAGGTATTGTAGACTAGGTCATATCTATGCGACCCGACTGGCTGTAGTTACATATAGATGCATATTTAAATCAGTTTGAATTTACATCTTGTGAAACTCGCCAGTCATGTCACAAAGATACGATGACACCAGCTCTGTTTATTGGAAACAGAAAAAGAGTTAGTGAACTCTTGGGACTGATACATGATGATGTATGTAGGTCCCCTGTCTGCACATGCCAAGAATGGTTCTTTGTACTTCAATACACTCTCTGATGATCTCTTTAGATTCAGACATATCTTCCTGTTGAAACATGAGTCCGAACCTTTTGAGATATTCAAAAAATATAAGCGAGAAGTAGAGAACCAAAATACGGGTATAAGTATTATGTCCTTTGATGAGATCAGGGTGGAGAATACTTAAGCACGGAATTCTTGGACCATTCTAAAGGAGAATGAGATTCTCTCTCAGCATTACTCCTCCGTATACACCATAGCATGATGGTATATCGGGGCGGAGCAATCACACCCTATATGATATGGTGTGCTCTATGATGAGTACTACTGAGTTTCTTATTTCCTTTTTGGGAGTTATGCACTTAAGAAGCTGCATACCTATTGAATAGGGTTAGAATCAAATCAGTGCCTACCACTTCATATGTGATATGGAAAGGGAAGAGCCCATTTCTTAAGTTAGTTAAGATTTGGGGTTGTCCGGCCTATGTCTAAAAGCAAAATCCGGACAAGCTCGAGGCAAGGTCAGTTATGTAGAACTGGAAAGGTTCCAGCTATACAAACTACAGCAGATGATTTGGTAGAACCAAAGGATTCAGTAGATTCCAACGAACCTCAGCCTCTCCGCCGATCTAGTAGGGTTCCTTACCCATCTGAAAGATACTTCGGTTTCTCTATGACAGTGGGAGCGAGGATTGCATCATGAGATGATGACCCAACTAGTTTCGAGCTGGCCATCAGGAGTAAGACTCTGTAAGAATGGCTGGATGCTTAGTGATCTGAGATGGAATCCATGTACACCAACAAAGTATGGACTTTGGTTGCTATATCTGAAGGGTTAAATCCCCATCAGGAGCAAGTATATCTTGAGAAGATTACTTGGTGTAGATGGAAAAGTTGAGACTTTCAAAGCTAGACTTGTTAAAGGTTTTCGTCATCGACCAAGCGTGGATAATGATAAAACCTTTTCCAGTACCTATGCTTAAGTCCATCCAGATCCTACTTGCCACGGCTACATACCATGACTGCGATATCTGGTGGTTGGGTGTCATGACTGCTTTTCTAAATGATGTTTTAGAAGAGTGCGTCTATAAGTACACAGCCAGAGGGCCTCGTAGATAGTGGGAGTAGCGGAAACGTGTGCAAGATGCTTTATAGGATAAAGCAGGCATCGCGGAGTTGGAACATCTATTTTGATGTGTTAGTCAAACAGTTTGACATCATCAAAATGGTAGATGAACCTTGTATATACAAAAAGGTAGTAGGGAGTATGGTGGTGATCCTCGTAGAGTACGTGGATAACATACTCTTGATAAGAAAGGAGTTTCCTATGCTACGCTCGGTCAATCTCCGCTTATCACAAGTATTCTCCAATAGGATCAAAATGAAACCTACTAAATCCTGGGTTTTGGATCTATGAGATAGATCTAAATGGATGTTAGGATTCTCACTAGATGTAGTGAGATGGTATCAATCGATCCTGGGGAGAATCACTGGAAGGGTTCCAGGGTGATAAAGATGACTGAATGTCAGTCGCAGGCATTGTCTTTACCCTCAGTAAAGGGACGGTATGTTGGAAGAGTTCCAAGCTAGATACCGTGGCATACTAGACGATAAAGGCAGGATTCATCGCTACTTAAGATGCTACCAAAGAGGATGTTTGGGTGTATATTGGTTCATGAGATGAACTACGTTCCAACCATTGTGAGACATTGGAGTTGTGGCTTATGCCGAGGAACGCCGGTCCCATCAGTGATCCAGACATATTCTAAGGCAGTGTCACCTGATCATGGAGATGGTTGATCTCCAGGGTGATCGAGGTTTGGAGAGTAGACTCAGAGGACAACACAGCGGATCCACTCACAAAGGCCTGTTCCCAGAGAGAGATTTTTATGGGATGGTTGAGTATGAGATACTACAACCACTGCTATCAGATGGCCCTAGTGCAAGTGGGAGATTGTTAGTTATATGTATGCCCTAGAGGCCATTACTATACATAGGATGTATATTGTAGTGGATGCTTGGACATATATAGGGAGGACTTTCTTACTCGACATGATAGTATGCTATCTGGTTGCTCTTTACCTTAACGTGTACACTGATTGTCTCTCTGTTACATGTTGGTAAAGCC
Source organism: Agapanthus africanus (assembly GCA_030015575.1). Lineage (NCBI taxonomy): Eukaryota > Viridiplantae > Streptophyta > Magnoliopsida > Asparagales > Amaryllidaceae > Agapanthus > Agapanthus africanus. Next base: position 120,536,920 of record JASDDO010000001.1, read on the forward strand.
CTTAGGATGTGTACTTGACTACCTGGAATATGATGTGGATCATACTAGTGGGGACATGGTAGTCCATAAGTACATCCTTCAAAGTCCCTAGTCGTGGGTGTATCGAGACGGGGCATCAATATACTAGAGTAGACTAGCGTATACCTTCTCGACCCATACAGATGGGCGATGGATGAACCCATATCCATTGGTGTTTGACATCAGAGATGATATACGGGTGCTCAGTGGAGACTGGGTACACTGGACGGACTCGCCGAGAACTCTCAGATGGTATTATACCTTACGTCAGATGGCAGTTCTCTGGTGACACTGGTACAGAGTAGTCTGTTGACCCGAGATCGTCATAGAGTCTTGTGTGGTTCCGACTGTGCTTTGATTTCCATCTTACCACGTCCAAGAGGGCGTGCAAAACGGTGGTTTTTGGGTACAGTCCCGAGTCACATGGAGGCAATGAGCGATAGGAGGGGATTCGTCTCTCCCGGTATAGGGAGTTGATGTTGCGCTGTGTTCGATTGGCTATAACCGGAAATCCCTGGCCAGGGTTGCTGAGATTTACTGGTAAGTGTTACCAGTAGTTTCTCGAATTGTTATAGACCTCATATCGACACGACTTATCGAGCTATTGGGGTCTGACGTTTACCACCCCTAGGCGAGATATGCGACATATCAGACGACCAGACCGGACTGTACGGTAGTGTTACTGGTTGGATTCACGGGAGTGTGAGCGGGCTTGCTCGTCGATCTTCTGATCGCTCAATACCCGGGTGGCCGTTACGTTTAGCAGACCGCTTGCGGCTTGTGGATGCTTGATATGATCATCACCTGCTGCCGGCGTATTGACGAGTCTTTAGAGTCCTACACAGAGGTTTCCTGGCTCAAGCAAAACGAAATAGGAGCGCATATGAGATATGTGCGGGACTGAGAATGATACCAGTATGTGATACTGTATTCGATTCTCGCGATTTGTGACATTGATCGGTTATATGCGATATAGCCGGGTTATCGGATCAAGTGTTGATTCGATAAGTTGTTACTGATGATATTAGTCGGTTATATGCGATATAACCGGATCATTAAATCAAGTGTTGATTTAATGATTTAATGCATAATTATATATTTGATATATTACTTTGCATTAACTAGTATCGGTTCACTTTAAATGGATTTTCTCACTTGCTTTGCACAAGTTGTATATGTGATATACTTTTGTGCACTTGATTGTATCATGTTTGATGATACATGTTAACTTGGTTAAGTGTAAAGATTAAACCATGGTTTAGTTAATGATTAGGGTTTTGTTTTTCTTTCTTATTTATTTATTTATTTATTTTGGAAAGAATAAAGAGAAAATGGTGGCTTTCTTTGTTTGTAGTTGAATCTTCATGAAGGTTTGACTTTGTAACTATTTTGTCTTCATGCTTAACCCTAACCATTTAAACAAACCATGGTCTATTCTCTACACTTAACTAGGGTTAGGATATGATAAGTATTCATATTATTTTACTTTTTAAAATCACTTATCATATTCTTTTCTTCTTCTTCTTCATCTTCTTCAATGAAGAAAGATTCACTTCATCAATGGTGATTGATGAAAATGAGTGAGAAATCCAATTCTAAAGTGAACCCACTTCCTATTTCTTCATCCTCTACCTCTTGCCAAGTAGTAGAGTGTGTTTTCTTCACAAGTTTCATGACTTGGTGAAGTGGGAGCTTGATCTTGTGATGCCTCGACGTAGATCATCTTCGGCACGAAGCCGACGACCTTGCCCGCCCATTTCTCCGATGAAGCCGACGCTAGAGCCCGGAATTTCATTTGGACAGCGGAGAGGACTTCATCACGGAGCCTTGGAGGTGGAGGACCGGATCTACAAAGGTTGTATTTTCGTACTCTTAGTTAAAGTAGTTAACTAGTTGCTTTGTCGCCTAAACTTCTAGCCAACGATCCGTATTAGGGTTTCTCGGCACCTCTAATTTTTGAAATTGGCATGGTTGATGCCATGTGAGACCTCTAGTGTGTGCCTAGGAACCCTACATGTAGGTCCCCAGTCTACACATGCCAAGACCGGTTCTTTGTACTTCATTACATTCTCTGATGATCTCTTTAGATTCAGACATATGTTCCTGTTGAAACACAAGTCCGAAACTTTTGAGATATTCACAGAATATAAGTTAGAAGTAGAGAACCAAAATACAGGTATAAGTATTATGTCCTTTGATGTGATCGAGGAGGAGAATACTTGAGCACGAAAATTCCTGGACTATTCTAAAGGAGAATGAGATTCTCTCTCAGAATTACTCCTCCGTATACACCATAGCACGATGGTATATCGGGGCGGAGCAGATACACCCTATTTGATATGGTGTGCTCTATGATGAGTACTACTGAGTTACCTATTTCCTTTCTGGGAGTTATGCGCTTGAGAAGATGCATACCTATTGAATTCGGTTCGAATCAAATCAGTTGCCTACCACTCCATATGGGATATGGTATGGGAAGAGCCCATGTCTTAAGTCAGTTAAGATTTGGGGTTGTCCGGCTAATGTCTAAAAGCAAAATCCGGACAAGCTCGAGGCAAGGTCTGTTATGTAGAACTGGAAAGGTTCCAGCTATACAAACAGCAGCTGATGATTTGATAGAACCAAAGGATTCAGTAGATACCAACGAACCTCAGCCTCTCCGCCGATCTAGTAGGGTTCCTCACCCACCTGAGAGATACTTCGGTTGCTCTATGACAGTGGGAGCGAGGATTGCGTCATGAGATGATGACCCAACTAGTTTCGAGCTGGCCATCAGGAGTGTGACTCTGTAAGAATGGCTGGATGCTTATCGATCTGAGATGGAATCCTTGTACACCAACAAAGTATGGACTTTGGTTGCTATATCTGAAGGGTTAAATCCCCATCAGGAGCAAGTATATCTTGAGAAGATTACTTGGTGTAGATGGAAAAGTTGAGACTTTCAAAGCTAGACTTGTGAAAGGTTTTTCGTCATCGACCAGGCGTGGATAATGATGAAACCTTTTTGAGTGGCTATGCTTAAGTCCATCCAGATCCTACTTGCCACGGCTACATACCATGACTACGATATCTGGTGGTTGGGTGTCATGACTGCTTTTCTAAATGATGTTTTAGAAGAGTGCGTCTAGAAGTACACAGCCAGAGGGCTTCGTAGACAGTGGGAGCAGCGGAAACGTGTGCAAGATGCTTTATAGGATTAAAGCAGGCATCGCGGAGTTGGAACATCTGTTTTGATGGATTAGTCAAAGAGTTTGACATCATCAAAATGGTAGATAAACCTTGTATAAACAAAAAGGTAGTAGGGAGTATGGTGACGATCATCGTAGAGTACATGGATGACATACTCTTGATAGGGAAGAAGTTTCCTATGCTACGCTCGATCAATCTCCGCTTATCACAATGATTCTCCACATAGGATCAAAGTGATACCTACTAAATCCTGGATTTTGGATTTATGAGATAGATCTAAATGGATGTTAGGCTACTCACTAGCTGTAGTGAGATGGTATCAATCGATCTTGGGGAGAATCACTGGAAGGGTTCCAGGGTGATAAAGACGACTGAATGTCAGTCGCAGGCATTGTCTTTACCCATAGTAAAGGGACGGTATGTTGGAAGAGTTCCAAGCTAGATACCGTGGCATACTAGACGATAAAGGCTGGATACATCGCTACTTAAGATGCTACCAAAGAGGCTGTTTGGGTGTATATTGGTTCATGAGATGAACTATGTTCCTCCCATTGTGTGACAATGGAGTTGTGGCTTATGCCAAGGAACGCAGGTCCCATCAGTGATCCAGATATATTCTAAGGCAGTATCACCTGATCATGGAGATGGTTGATCTCCAGGGTGATCGAGGTTTGGAGAGTAGACTAAGAGGACAACACGGCGGATCCACTCACAAAGGCCTATTCCCAGAGAGAGACTTTTATGGGATGGTTGAGTATGAGATACTACAACCACTGCTACAGATGGCCCTAGTGCAAGTGGGAGATTGTTAGTTATATGTATGCCCTAGAGGCCATTACTGTACATTGGATGTATATTGTAGTGGATGCTGGGACATATATAGGGAGGACTTTCTTGCTCGACATGATAGTATGCTATCTGGTTACTCTTTACCTTAACGTGTACATTGATTGTCTCTCTGTTACATGTTGGTAAAGCCCTTAGGATGTGTACTTGACTACCTGGACTATGATGCGGATCATACTAGTGGGGACATGGTAGTCCATAAGTACATCCTTCAAAGTCCCTAGTCGTGGGTGTATCGAGATGGGGCATCGATATACCAGAGTAGACTAGCGTGTACCTTCTCGACCCATGCAGATGGGCGATGGATGATCCCATATCCATCGGTGTTTGACATCAGAGATGATATACGGGTGCTCAGTGTAGACTGGGTACACTGGACGGACTCGCCGAGAACTCCCAGATGGTATTATACCTCACGTCAGATGGCAGTTCTCTGGTGACACTGGTACAGAGTAGTCTGTTGACCCGAGATCGTCATAGAGTCTTGTGTGGTTCCCACTGTGCTTTGATTTCCATCTTACCACGTCCAAGAGGGCGTGCAAAACGGTGGTTTTTGGGTACAGTCCCGAGTCACATGGAGGCAATGAGCGATAGGAGGGGATTCGTCTCTCCCGGTATAGGGGGTTGATGTTGCGCTGTGTTCGATTGGCTATAACAGGAAATCCCTGGCCAGGGTTGCTGAGATATACTGGTAAGTGTTACCAGTAGTTTCTCGAATTTTTATAGACCTCATATCGACACGACTTATCGAGCTATTGGGGTCTGACGTTTACCACCCCTAGGCGAGATATGCGACATATCAGACGATCAGACCGGACTGTACGGTAGTGTTACTGGTTGGATTCACAGGAGTGTGAGCGGGCTTTCTCGTCGATCTTCTGATCGCTCAATACCCGGGTGGCCGTTACGTTTAGCAGACCGCTTGCGGCTTGTGGGTGATTGATATGATCATCATCTGCTGCCGGCGTATTGACGAGTCTTTAGAGTCCTACACAGAGGTTTTCTGGCTCAAGCGAAACGAAATAGGAGCACGTATGAGATATGTGCGGGACAGAGAATAATACGTGTATGTGATACCGTATTCTATTCTCGCGATGAATGTATTGATTGGTTGTATGCGATATAACCTAGTTATCGAATCAAGGATTGATTCGATAAGCCGATACATTGGATATTAGTCGGTTATATGCGATATGACCGGGTCGTTAAATCAAGTGTTGATTTAATGATTTAATGTATAATTATATATTTGATATATTAGTTTGCATTAACTAGTATCGGTTTACTTAAGATGGATTTTCTCACTCGGATGTACACATTATATATGTGATATACTTTTGTGCACTTGATTGTATCATGTTTGATGATACATGTTTGCTAGGGTTTTTGTGTAAAGATCAAACCATGGTTACATGATAATGGTTAGGGTTTTGCTTTTCTCATTTATTTATCTATTTATTTCATTTTGGCAAAAGGAAAATGGTGGCTAATTTTGTTCTTTGTTGAAGCTTCATGAAACATTGGAAAAAGTCCACCATTTTTGTTTTATGCCTAGCCTAACCATTCACCTAACTATAGTTTGCTCTCTACACATAACCATGGTTGGATTATGATAAGTTTGGATTTTCTTTTCTATTTTAAATTAACTTATCATAATACATATCATCTTCTTCATCTTCTTCTTTTTCTTCACTTCAAGAAAAAGCTTGGAAGCTTTAATGGCAAAGTGAGAAAATGAGTGAGAAATCCAATTCTAAAGTGAACCCACTTCCTATTTCTTCATCCTCTACCTCTTGCCAAGTAGTAGAGTGTGTTTCCTTCACAAGTTTTCAAGGCTTGGTGAAGGTGGAGCTTGATCTAGTGATGCCTCGACGTAGATCATCTTCGGCACGTTGTCGACGACCTAGCCCGGTCTTTTCTCCGATGAAACCACCGTGAGAGTCATGGTTCGATTTGGACAGCGGAGAGGACTTTATTGCGGAGCCGTGGAGGTGGAGCACCGGATCTACAAAGGTTGTATTTCCGTTATTTTATAGTTTAGTTGTAAACTAGCTCGCTTTATCGCCTAAACTTCTAGCCAACGGTCCTTGTTAGGGTTTCTCGGCACCGAATTTTTGAAATTGGCATGGTTGATGCCTTGTGAGACCTCTTGAGAGTGCCTAGGAACCCTACAATAGATGCGTTGGTTTGGGACAGTCGTATAGCCTTGTTGACCTTCGTCAAGGGCTTGTACGGGTGGGTTCAAATTAACCTGGACAATGACGGGTAGAACTTGACATGTGACTTATGATTTGTTGACCTTCGTCAAGGTCATAAGAGCATGGGGTAAAAATCACATCGGGTGTTTCAAAAGAACTGAAACTTGCCAGATATGCGCATACCTTCTGGAGTGTGATAACGTGAGCGGATTCCGTCACATTGTCATGCGATGATAGTTGGATCCCGATTCCCACTGATGAGTTAGTTTACTCCTCGGGTGACCCCGACTAATTCTTCTTTCAGGTTTGGAGGAGAATTTGACGGTACAGTGGGAGGTTCCAGATTAGATAAATTGGTAACCATTCTGATCTAGGTTAGAGTGCATGCTGAGTGTTTCTTTTCTCTCTCTCTTTGGCAGCGACCATTGACCCGACCCTAAGACTATGACTCAGTGACCAAAGTTGATCGAACCTTCTAAACACTGGCTTTTGGATTGTCAGAGTTGCGAACCTCATTGCCACTCCTGCTTTTACCCTTTTCTCCAGGACACCCCGTATTACTACGAACGTCCACTTCCATTGGACAAAACCATCGTATGGTTATATACGAACTCGAAAGAATTTATTCGAGGATGGTTTCCGGTTTTGGAGAAAACGAATAGGACTATTCAGTTGTCTTTTCCTTTTACCTTCTCTCAGGTTGCAAGTACTCCTTGGTTTAGGAGTAGTACACCTATTACGCAAATTGGATAGTCTTCTTCCAAATCTTAGGCTGGTGCCGACCGGTAGGGAATGAAGAAAACCAATTAGCCTAACGATGGTGTACAGAAGGTATTAAGTTAAGACAAAATAAAGGGATTAGTAAGAGGGCAAAGTAAATTGCGACTGATATTCACGACCAAACCAAGTATTTCTTCGCCAATCCTAAATCACCTTTGTATTTCTCTAGAACACTCCGTATCACTACGAAGATCCACAGTTTATTGGATACTCCATCGTATGGTTATATACGAATTCGAAAGGAACTTGTTCCAGTTCGGGGATGGATTTTGGTTCAGGAGAAATAGGAATAAGGTTTATTCGGTTGTCTTTTATCTTCACCTTCTCTCGCATTGCGAGTGCTCCTAGGATTAGGACAGTACACCCATTATACTTATTGGATAGTCTTCTTCCAAACCATAGGCTGGTGCCGAACGGTAGGGAAGGAAGAAAACCATTTGGCCTAAGGGGTGTACAGAAGGTAATGACTAAAGACATATAAAGGGATTTGGAGAGGTGGCAAAGAATTATACGGTTACAGTTGTGAATCTGGAAGAGGCATTACTAGGAATACCGGGATACCCTATCGAAACATTTCAATGTTTCAGTTTCGCTATGTACAGTTAAAGGAAAACTGATTTCCCGATTAGATATTTACTCCAGGGTATGTATTTACCAGGTACGATTCTCACATCTGTATGGTTTTACAGATGATGAGTGGGAGTAAGTTATTGGAAATTGGGTGATCATCCTCATTATATCGGGATTCGTTGTAATCGGTGATATTTGAGGAGATCACCTGGGCTGTTTGCCGGTCGGCAAATATTTGGTTTTGAATATCCGCTGTTATGCACCAATTTCAAATTGATATATCTGTACGTCTATTTTCATAGAGTGAGATATACCTTTATGAAATTATGTCTACGACATTTACCTATATCAGTGGATGGTTAGGTAAGGAGCATTAAACAGCGGTGTAATTCTTCTTAACCATAAGTACAGTTTTCAACCTACGACACACAGTGAATGAGTTATCAGACTCAAGGGACTTATACAGAGTATTGTATGTTGTCCAGGGTCCATCAAGACAGAGGGGTTGGTCCTCGTACTATATTCGGTTTACTTATGACTTCTCTAGTTTTTAGACAGGTGTTTCGTGGAAACACAGGGTCCGAATTTTGAGAAGTTATAGGTATTTGAATAGAGTAGAGAACCAGGTATAGCAAGTATCGGGATTCTTCAAAGCAATCGAAGATGTAGACGCTTGTGCATGGTATTCAGTTGATAGTAATGATAAAGAGATCTTGCTTCTCTTTCAGGTTACTCATGATTGGAAGCATTCCTAAATTGAGTAACGCTGATCGGCCTCCTTCCATTTAGTTGACATGCACTGGAGACAGCTGCATGATTTGAATCTGGTTCAATTAAATCAGTGCCTCTGTTTCTATATTGGATATGGAACAGTTCATATCTTAACGATGTTAAGGTACGGGGAGTTGTCCGGTTTATGCTTAAAACCAGACTCTGGATAACTCAAGGCACGTTTCTGTAATGGCTGTTTGTGGGTTGACCCAGGCTATGACGAGGGTTGATTTTCTACCATCTGGATGAACAATAGCGATATTGTTCTAGACTCGCCACAGTTTTATTTAAAATGGATTTTTTCAGAAAACAGTAGTGGGAGTATGGTAGAACTGGAAGTGATTCCAGAACCGCAATCGATTACTGAAGGTTTGATAAGGAACCTAAAGATTCAATCTGGTTTGACATTCCATTGGCCACTCCGCAGATGCGGTGGGTAACTTCAGGCACCCGAGAGGTACTACGGTAGCCTCAAGGACGGTGACAGGGAAGTTCTTGTTTACCCACACTTGCCATTGCTGTTGTTCCAGGTTGCGAGACCCGGCGGGAGGATGAGTATAGCGTCGTTCTAAACTAGCTTTAGAAGTGTACGTCTATATGACTCTGCCAGAGGGTTGTCGTAGTCAGTGGGAGCAGCGGAAGCATTGGTGGACAGGTTGCTTATGTCTATTTATGGACTAAAGCAGATGTAACGGAGAAAGATCATCAATTTCTGATGTGACAGTCATGGGTTTGACTTCATCAGAATAGGGGATGGATCTGTTGAGAAGGTAGTAGGGTGTCATGTCCTGGTATTTAGATGACATACACAGAGTAGGAAGTGATATTCCTATACTACGATCAATTATACTTTGGTCGTCACACAGTGGTTTCTCCACAAAGGAAATGGATTGTATATCAGACATACTGGTTACTAGATCTATGGTTTTAGATCTAGATTTGGGTGGTTTCCCAATCAGGGTACTCAGACAGCATTCTAAGAGTATTTAGAATGGACGACTCCATGCACGGTAGTCTACCTGCAGAAGATGGAGTCACCATCTCTGAAGGTGTCTTACAGACTAAAGGGGAGAGGGATGTGCATGATTGGCAGATCACTTGCTCAGGCAATTGAGTCAATCATGAGATGTCAAGTACCACACCAGATATTGTTCTTGCACTAGATGCAATAAGTTGATATTGATCCAATCCTGGAGAAGCAGTCGGAAGCAGTTTTAGAACATAAGTGGATGTTCTAGGGATATGACAACGACAGCCTCATTCGGGAGACAGTTATCATTCCAGGCTTCCAAGGTGACCTGGACGACGAGGAGGTTGTCGGAGTTATAGTTTTTCCTTCTGATGAGGGGAAGTATTTTGGACAGGTGGTCCAAGGCAATACTGAGGGAGGCATGGCGCAGGATACTGATTAAGTTCAGTTGACGATACAGTCTAAGTAGTTTGGATTTAGAGTTCATTTATGAGCTAGGTCCCATCAGACATCCAGACACATTCTAAAACAGGTATTGCTCATTTCGGGAGATGGCTTTCTCCGCGAACATGAGATATAGTGAGACATAGAAAGAAACATCAAGACGGATCCACTCACTGAGGCTATTCCTCGAACGCAATAGTTTCACAAACGAGATTTGTGAGGCTGAAAAGTAGAGGAGTTGGGTGTTCGGTATCACACGAGCTGTGAGTATACGACATCACAATAATTAGCCTTGAGTGCAAGTGGGAGATTGTTGGAGATAGTGCCCTCAGAGTCAATTATTGGATCACGGGCACGTGATTGTAATGATTGAGGGAGGACCTATCCCGATAGGACAGTCTTACTCGAGATGATAGTATGCTATCTGGTTTACCTTTATCATCGTGTACTGCTTTAGGTGACCTTACAGGTCGCTATTGCACGTTAGTAGAGCCCCTAGGATTCTTGCTTGACCACCAGCAGTATGAGGGCGATCATATACGTGGGAGCTGGCAGTCTATAAGCATATCCTTAAATGGTCCCTAGTCGTAAGAGTTTCGAGACAGGGCATCGATACTCCAAGGTAGAGTAGTGTATACAGTCGAGACCCCGACGAGGGGCGGTGGCCAGTCTCACAAGCCACTGGTGTCAGTTAGATCACCTAAGATGTATACAGGTGATCATTGGGTTATGAGTACACCGGACAGGACTCGCCGGGAACATACTAGTTGGTCATATACCAGACGTCAGATGGCAGTTCCCTGGTGACATGTGTACAGGTTAGTTCATCGACCTGGGGATCATCATTTGTCTTGTGTGAGTTCCCACTGTACTTTGATTACTACCCTACCACGGCTCAAAGGAGTCGTGCAAACAGGTTTTAGTTGGGTACAGTCCCGAGCTACATGGAGGCAGTGAGCGCATCTTCAGGGGTTCGTCTCTCCCGGTATTGGGGGTGAGGTCGCGCTGTGTCTAGGAGAGCCATTACACGAAGCCCTCGGCCGAGGCAAGGAGATTTACTGGTAGGTATTCCAGTAGTATCTCAGGGTGTTCTGAGCTACACTCCGACACGACTTGTACCGCTTTTGGGGGTCTGACTTTTACCAACCCCCTAGGCCCGCCATGCGATGCTCATAGACGAACGGACCGGACTGTACGGATATTGTCACTGACAGGCTCAGTAGGGTTGTCAGGCTGAGTTCGCTCACAGACGTCCCTTTTAGTTAATACCTGGTAGCCCGTTACGTATTGGCTTATACCTCTGACGTGCTAGTGGTTGAATCCACAACCAAGGTGTTGACGAGTCTTTAGAGTCCCCCACATTCAGTTACTCAGCTTTCGGGCGAAAAGCTGTAGAGGCCGTATGGAGATATGGCAAGGTCCGATTAGATACGTGCGGTATTGCACGGATCAGGATCGGACAGTTTGTACTCCAGGCCGTATGGATATATGGCAGGGTTCGATCAGATACGTGCGGTATTGCACGGATCAGGATCGGACAGTTTGTACTACAGGCCGTATGGATATATGGCAGGGTTCGATCAGATACGTGCGGTATTGCACGGATCAGGATCGAACGGATATTACTAGCCGGCTTTGGTTTAAGCCGGATCCTAGTATAGTACAGTGTATACTTTGTCTCATTGCTTTTGTATTTCGGTCGGAATACAAATGCGGGTGTGCATACACAGTATCGGGGTTTTCCTGTAATTTATTACGGGACCAGTTTTCTGGAGTTGCCAGTTTGCTTTCCGTTTCGGCCAATTTCCTTTGTATCGTTCATTGGCCGAAGATTGGTGGAGGAGGGCTTATTTGCATTTTTGCAAATAAGTATTTGTGGAGGGGTTCTTTGCATATTTTTGTGTCATGATAGTTGCACCATTCTTTGACCTTGACTTCTTGACTTCTTCATGATGGCTTGACTTTTTGAAGTCATCATGCTTGAAGATGGTTGCTTGACTTTGGATATCATGATGGATGTGGTGGAGTGTTGGTTTTAGCTTGTCATCATGCTTATGCATGATAGTCTTTTTCCTTCTCTCTCTTGCATTATGAGATTGATTATCTTTTGATACATACACTTCCTCTCTCACACTCCTCTCTCTTGCTCTTGCTCATGCCATGGCCGGCCAAGCTCTAGTGGGCTGTCCAAATTTTTGGTGTAGGGATTTACACTCATTTGGCTTGGCAAAAATCCTATTAGCTCCTCCTCCAAAAGCTTGTATCAATTCCTCCACCATATGGCACCTCCATAAACCCCAAATGAGACACAAGCCTCTACACTACATTCTACAGCAAACCTTGGGCACGTCGACTAGCCAGCTTCGTGCCCGAGTTGCCTCGGCATTGAGGTGGGAGCCCGTAAAAGATGCAGACGATGTGGTGCCCTTCCGGCAAGGAGGCGATGACCGGAGTTTCCGCAGGAGATCGGGACGACGACGAGAAGACCGGAGGACTCGGATCAGTCAGTATATCTCTCTTCCCCATCTTTTAGTTAGCTAGGACTAGTTAATGGTTCGATCCGGGTTTTAGTGCGCGGTGGTGCCGGTTTGCTAGTTTGCAAAATTAAAGTTTATCACCGCTTCCGCTTTTGGGCGTCGGATTGACGACCGGGGCGCCGCCGTGCACTTACATTCTTATCATCATATCTCATGATCTGGGGTACTGATCTAAGTCTAGTACAACTGATACCATCTATATATATGTGCGTAGATGAAAACACACGTCCAAAGGCCCGCTAAAATCCAATGTCGTATCTCATAATACGAACCACATCATATCACCGATCTCATGACACCATGTCCAATCTCATCGACTCATCTCCAAATATCATATACAATCCTCATCATCCATGTATAAGTATACGTATGTATATATGTATATATATATATACCTAGTCCCATACCTGTGTGTATGTGTGTATATATATATACGTATCCCCATGTACGCACAAGTATAACAAGGTAAGCATGTGTGTGCGTGTGGGTGTAAACCTCATTCTAGGGTTCGCGACTAAGAAGCTAAACTAAGTTATTTCTAACTACCCTAAACTAAACCATGAACACAAATCATATCTTGATAATCATCCACGTAACATAAACGCATATATAACCATTAATATATAAGCTATACTACGAACTGCGGGGGTGCTATACCCCATCCACCTGACTTCCCCCGTAGATATAATCTACTCACCTTGACCTTGCTTGCCGATGTCGATGTCGCCATCCTCTTCTACATCGCCTTGAATCATCGTGGGGGTTCCTACACATTATAACGTATCGTGCCGCATTAAAATCCAAATCAAAGCCAAAACGACACACGAAACTCACATAGGTCAAAACCTATGGTTAGCTCTTGCAAATCAACCCAATATCACTCGATATAGACGTACAAACGTCAAGCGATCAAGATAAAACACAAACACAAAAATCCAGAAATCGAAATATGAAAAATATAGCCTCGAATCAAAACAGCAACACATGTATTCAGTCCCAGATTTTGATTAAGGTGCAAACAATGTTCCAAAATAATACTGGTGTGATGTATAAAGTGTATATGAGCTATTGAAGCAACCAGGACCCCTGACTCCAGAATGTGGCCGGCCCCCTACCATAAAATTCCGGCGAACTCGGCCCTGGTAGGGAGTTGGTGTAGGGTTACTAGGCACTCTCAAAAGGGTCTACGAGGCATCAACCATGCCCGATTTAAAATTTAGACGTGCCGAACAACCCTAAACCAAGATCTTAAACTAGAGATTAGGCGAAAACAATCATGTTAAACACTTTAACACTAAGTGAGAGGGATTGCAACCTTTGTAGATCCAGTCCTTCACTTCTTAAGCTCCGTGTTGAGGTCCCTTCGCTGCGATCATCGTTCATCCGGACTCTCGAGAGGTTCCACGAAGAGAAAGTTGCAAGCTTGCTTCCGATCTTCGATAACAAAGATGATCTACCTTGAAGTTTCATTAACACAAGCTCTCACTCACTAAATGAAGTGAACACCCTTATCTAAATGGCAAGGATAGATGAGGATGATGAGGTAGGATTTTTGCTCTCATTTGTTTTCTTATTCTCACTAACTTTCATCACAAAAAGCAAAGCAAGAAAGCTTTGCATCAAGCAAGAAGAAGAAGAACAATGGTGATCCTTTTGTGATGAATAATGAAAGTTATGATAAGGTTAGAAATGCAACCATGGTCAATGTAACCTTTGTAGAGATTTAACTAGGGCTAGGGTTTGGGTTGAGTAAAAGATGAGTCACTTAAAAATATCAACACAAATATCTTTTTCATGACAAAAGAAAAACCTTCTAGAATGTTCATGAAAGAACTAACCCAATTCAAACCCTAACCTTGTTTAATCTCCACTAAACATGTTGCATTAGTAATCATATCATGTTACAATATTATATATCACATATATAATATTTATTGTAACAAAATAAAATAATACAATTAACATATATCGCATATATATCAATATATTACCCGAGTGAAAAAAAGAATCTTTTAGTGAGATAATATTAGTTAATGTAATTTAATATATCATATATATTATTATAAATTAAATTATCGAATCAACACTTGATCCGACAATCCGGCTATATCGCATATAACCGACTAATATCTCATTTACCGATTCATCGAATCAACACTTGATCCGATGACCCGGCTGATATCAAATATCGTGAGAATATAATACGGTATCTCATATCGTATTATCCTCGGTCCTGCACATATCACATATGTGCCCCTACTCCGTTTTTCCAGAGTCAAGAAACCTCTGTGTAGGACTCTAAAGAATCGTCAATACGCCGGCAGTAGGTGATGATCATATCAAACACCCACAAGCTGCAAGCGGTCAGCTAAACGTAACAGCCACCCAGGTATTGAGTGATCAGAAGATCAACAAGCAAGACTGTACATTCTCCTGCGAATCCAATCAGGAACACTCCCGTACAGTCCGGTCTCGTCGTCTGATATTTCGCATATCTCGCCTAGGGGTGGTAAACGTCAGACCCCAGTAGCTTGATAAGTCGTGTCGATATGAGGTCTATAACAGTTCGAGAAACTACTGATAACACTTACCAGTAAATCTCAGAAACCCGGGCCAGCGATTTCCAGTTATAGCCAATCGAACACAGCGCAACATCCACTCCCAATACCGGGAGAGACGAATCCCCTCCTATCGCTCATTGCCTCCATGTGATTCAGGACTGTACCCAAAAGCCACCTTTTTGCACGCCCTCTTGGACGTGGTATGATGGAAATCAAAGCACAGTGGGAATCACACAAGACTCTATGACGATCTCGGGTCAACAGACTACTCTGTACCAGTGTCACCGGAGAACTGTCATCTGACGTGAGGTATAATACCATCTGGGAGTTCTCGGCGAGTCCGTCCAGTGTACCCAGTCTCTACTGAGCACCCGTACACCATCCTTGATGTCAAACACCGATGGATATGGGATCATCCATCGCCCATCATATGGGTCAAGATGCGTATACGCTAGTCTACTCTGGTGCATCGATGCCCTATCTCGATACACCCTCGACTAGGAACAGTTATAGGATATACTCGTCGACTATCGTGGCCCCACTAGTATGATTTCATCATAGTCCCAGTAGTCGAGTACTTATCCTAAGGTCTTTATCAACATGTAACATAGAAACAATCAGAATACATGTTAAGATAAAGTACAACCAGATAGCATACTATCATGTCGAGCAAGAAAGTCCTCCCTATATATGTCCAAGTATCCATTACAATATACATCGTATGTACAGTAATGGCTTCTAGGGCATACATATAACTAACAATCTCCCACTTGCACTAGGGCCATCTGTTGTGGTATCACATACCCAACAATTAGCCGTGGTTGAAGTATCTCATACTCAACCATCCCATAAAAGTCTCTACTGGGAAAAAGGCCTTTGTGAGTGGATCCGCGCTGTTGTCCTCTGTGTCTACTCTCCTAATCTCGATCTCCCTGGAGATCAACCATCTCCATGATCAGGTGATACGGCCTAAGAATTATATCTGGATTTCTGATGGGATGGGGGTCCTTGGCATAAGCCACAACTCCATTGTCACACAATTGTAGGAACGAAGTTCATCTCATGAACTTATATATATCCAGACTGCCTCTTTGATATCATCCTTGGTAACGATGTATCTTGCCTTTAATCGTCTAGTAAGTCACGGTATCTAGATTGGAACTCTTCCAATATACCGTCCCTCTACTGAGGGTAAAGACAATACCTGCGACTGACATTCAGTCGTCCTTATCACCCTGGAACCTTTCCAGTGATTCTCCCCAGGATCGATTGATACCATCTCACTACAACTAGTGAGAATCCTAACATCCAATTAGATCTATCTCATAGATCCAAAACCCAGGATTTAGGAGGTATCACTTTGATCCTATATGGAGAATCCTCGTGATAAGAGGAGATTGACCGAGCGTAGCATAGGAAACTCCTTCCCTATCAAGAGTATATCATCCACGTACTCTACGAGGATCACCACCATACTCTCTACTACCTTTTTTGTATATACAAGGTTCATCTACCATTTTGATGAAGTCAAACTCTTTGACTTATTACATCAAAACAGATGTTCCAACTCCGCGATGCCTGCTTTATCAACATAAAACATCTTGCACACGTTTCCGCTGCTCCCACTAGCTACGAAGCTCTCCGGCTGTGTACTTATAGACGCACTCTTCCAAATCATCATTTAGAAAAGCAGTCATGACACCCAACCGCCAGATATAGTAGTCACGGTATGTAGCAGTGGCAAGTAGGATCTGGATAGACTTAAGCATAGCTTTGAAAGTCTCAACTTTTCCATGTACACCAAGTAATCTTCTCAAGATATACTTGCTCCTGATGGGGATTTAACCCTTCAGATAAAGCAACCAAAGTCCATACTTTGTTGGTGTATAAGGATTCCATCTCAGATCACTAAGCATCCAGCCATTCTTACGGAGTCCCACTCCTGATGGCCTGCTCGAAAACAGTTGGGTCATCATCTCATGATGCAATCCTCGCTTCCACTGTCACAGAGAAACCAAAGTGTCTCTCAGGTGGGTGAGGAAACCTATTAGATCGGCGGAGAGGCCGAGGTTCGTTAGAAACTATTGAATCCTTTGGTTCTACCATATCATCAGCTACAGTTTGTATAGCTGGGACTCTTTCCAGTTCTACCTCATGACCAATAATTTCTTCACAAGAAATTCCCTTTCACAAAGGTGGTATGTTGAGAAACAAAACATCTTTTGTTCCTCGGTTAGGTAGAAGATATTCCTTTTCCAATGCTTAGGATATCCAACAAACTTCCACAGAACTGACTTTGCCTCGAGCTTGTCCGGATTATGATTTTAGACATAGGCTGGACAACCCCAAATCTTAACAAACTTAAGATATGGGCTCTTCCCATTCCATATCACATATGAAGTGGTAGGCAGCTGATTTGATTTGAACCCTATTCAATAGATATGCAGCTTCTCAAGTGCATAACTCCCAAAAGGAAATAGTAACTCAGTAGTACTCATCATAGAGCACACCATATCACATAGGGTGTAATTGCTCCGCCCCGATACACCGACGTGATGTGGTGTATACGGAGGAGTAATGCTGAGAGAGAATCTCATTCTCCTTTAGAATAGTCCAGGAATCCCGTGCTCAAGTATTCTCCTCCTTGATCTCATCAAAGGACATAATACTTATACCCGTTTTTGGTTCTCTACTTCTAACCTATATTCTGTGAATATCTCAAAAGGTTCAGACTTTTGTTTCAACAGGAACATATGTCTGAATCTTGAAAGATAATCAGTGAATGTAATGAAGTAAAAAGAACCGATCTTGGCATATGTAGACAGGGGACCTCACATATATCATCATGTATCAATCCCAAGAGTTCACTAACTCTTTCTCTGTTTCCAATAAACAGAGCTGTGGTCATCTTATCTTTGTGACATGACCGGCAAGTTTCACAAGATGTAAATTCAAACAAATTTAAATATGCATCTTAATGTAACTTAAGCTAGTCGGGTCGCATTGATATGACCTAGTCTACAATAGCTCAAGAAGGATCCGTTCATTTCTGAACTCTACCTCTTGTGTGTGTTCTGTATACTGAGAGCTGTAGTTTGATTTAGAACGTCAATGTTTTTAGATAACGTGCCTGAACCGATCAAATCTTGATATAGGAAATGTTCAAAACATTATCCAACAATACAAAATTATATCCTTCTTTACTAATAAAGAGACTGATATGATGTTGTATATCAGGTTCGGTATATAATAACATTCGTTCAGAATCAATGTATTTGCTAATACAGGGTGATAACTACCAACAGACTTGGCTGTAACACTTGCACCGTTTTCTATCTCATGAAATTTATCACCCGTTCTCAGTTCTCTACCTATCTGTAGCCCATGTAACAAATTACATATGCGGGATCCTGATCCGGTATCTCATACCCAGGACGTAAAGGATACTGAGAAACAGTTCTCTGTAATGAACACACCCGAAGATGATGCATCAGCATGCATATTCTTCGTTTTGGCGGCACGGGAATTCTGGTAATCCCCTATTTCCTGCTCTGTCTTATAACAATTATAAGTTGGAGCGGGACCAACGTTCTCTAGCTCGGTATAACAAGCGGGTTCAGTCAATATATCCGTATTATTATCTTGATTAAGGCGTGATATGGTCGCTACCTGGAGAGAGAGAAGAAAACACTCAGCGTGCGCTTTTACAAGATTATATTGGTTATCAATTTATCTAATCAGGATGTCTCCCACTGTTTTAGTCAAATCTTCCTTCAAACCCTAAAAGGAAAAACTAGCCGGGATTAGTTACACCCTACAAGTTCGCCAATCTTTTAGCCAGGCCAGTGCCGGTACTTTGAGGGAGGTTCCCCGTGCTTTCTCACGGACCTAATTAAAGTAAACCTCGTTTTCCCAGGGGCGTAACCCCGTTGACACCTTTCTAGACACCTACTTGATCGGCTAATTGTAATGTGTAAAACTCTCCCAGGAGTAACTCTAACTCGCAGCGGGTATCGGGATCCAACTATCTCATAGAAGGTATGCAATCTCATTCAAAATTTCAACACTTGAAATTCCCAATAATATTTTACCCCTAGCGTCCTATGACCTTGACAGAGGTCAACAAACCATAGGCTGCTAGTCAAGTTCAACCCGTCATTTCCTGATTGAAGTAAACCCACCCGCACGACCCATGACAGAGGTCAACAAGGTCGCACGACTACCCTAATCCGATCGCATCATATGTTTATACAGATAAGCACTAATCAGCTACCGCACACTACGCCTTGACAGAGGTCAACAAACGCAGCACGAATACTAAATACTACTTATCCGAAATGACGGAGGGCTACGACAGGTTTTTAAGAAAACCCTTTGCGTAATGAACTTGATATCATTGTAGAATCGAGTGATTTTAAATGGAGTGTTTTTTAGGCTTTTCTAGTTTCGCTAAAGAGGTCACTCCCGGTGAAGGGATCGTCGGCTCTTTCCTCATCGAATAAGGTGCAGGATATTTCACAAATACCGCTGTGCAAAGCAAGAACTAAAGAAGCAATCAAAAGACAAACCGTATTTGTAGCATCTGCTAGTATCGCTAAAGAGGTCACTCCCGGTGAAGGGATCTCGTCTCTTTCCTTATCGAATAAGGTGCTGGATGTTCTACAAGGAACACCGCTATGCAAAGAAAGAACTAGAGCTACCAGTTTTTAAACAAGTTTCTAAAACATCTTTAGGTTTCTTTTATTTCATTAATCTCATTAATGAAGTCCATTTTATTATGCTTCACAAGCATCAGATATGAAACGAAATCAACAATATACAATATATATCTCATATATATAATATAAACATTCGTCTCAGGCAGTAATATGATTTCATCACAAAACATTGCAGCAGAAGAACATATATGAAATATTGGATATACTAGGACGTCCATGTTTTAATACGAGCCTGTATAAAACACGGATTCCACGGTCGCGATGGATAGCCAAACCCACATCCCTAGACCCCTACGAGAGCGGCAAGTAACACTGCCAATTCTAGGGTTAGGAGACCCGGTCTCGACTCCTCGAGATGATCTCCCACTGGACCCTAGAACCCGGTTACTTGTGCTCCCCGCCTTGGGTCTACCTAATGCGGAAAAGTAAATAATATACAATGGTGACATCATCCTCAGCCAGGAAGTGCCCCAATAAAAGAATATTAAATAAAAATGAATTTTACATGAATGAAAATAAAAAACCCTCATCTCACATAAAACCCCCGGCTATTCAGAACACGACGATCCAATATAACATATCACAGCAACACATAATATCTCATATCATCAACGTAAGCAAGTATGCGTATCCCGATTGTCGTTGATGTATAGCAACGAAGCCGGCGATACATCACATACTACGCTTACGGTCGGAGAAAAAAAGTGTAAAACTACAACAGTTGGAATCCACAACCTCGTTAGACATCGCATGCCTAACCAAATGAATTCCTTAGATATCGCATATCGCATGCCTAACCAAATGAATTCTTTAGACATCGCATGCCTAACAATTATAAACCCGCATTTTAGTCTCATTATCGAAAACTCTTTTCAATATCAGGTCGGGCAATTCAACAAGATTCCCGACATTTTGATCGAATGCTCGTCGCAAACTTTATTAGACGGCCGCACCCTCAGATGCCGTCGACGAAGTGCACTAAGGAGGAACACCGCTGCCGCGAGCACCCGAAGGGATGCTTTTGGCGACGGGGTTCTCCTACAGTCACTTGGTCGGGGCTTTGGGGCGTGGCTATCTATTAAGTTTACCCGGCGAGTATCCGCGTACGCTACGTGATTGCGACGGACTTTTGATCACATCAAAATTCCGTGGCAACCGATCATTTGAGACTGAACTGCTAGATTTATAACATTCAAATTAGTTATCTCATAACTACTTGTGGATTCCAAATATTGTATCACATTCCAGATAAATAGACAATGTTAAACTCTCCAATCGAATAATCAAACACCCAAGTTTTCCCAAATAGCTCAACACTTGAGCGGAGTTTAAAAAATATCCATCACATGCCACGGTACCAATAGTCCAGCCTTAGAAGGGTCAAGCCAACGCCTCACATGTGGCACGCCGTACTGCCCCAAACCTTAAGGTTCAGAGGCGGTTCAGACGGTCACATAATCGAGTTAAGGTTTGTTGTCTTCTAGAGGGTCCACCGCGTTACTTGAACGACTTAGAACGTTCTTAAACTACGGAAAAATCCAACACTTGGAAATTTTCCGGCAGGGGAAAAATTGAGTTATTGATATCCGGTCGAACTTTTTAACACGTTCTAAAAAATTACCCGGAAAAAATAAACGAAGTTATATTTTCCGATCGAATCAACGAGCTCCCAAAACAACCCAGAAAACTCAACACTTGAGTAGAATAAAAATATCCCAGAACAATTAGGAAAATAGTACGGACATTACTGTAGAAACAGAACACAACAAGCGCACTGTAGCGCCGCGGAACCGCCGCTCCAGGCATGGTCCTGCCGCAATTCCGCGGCGCTTTAAGCTTATCAGTAGATCGTTTTTCACAGAGGTCCATAGAATTCCCTGCTGATTTTTATGAGTATTTTTAATATGAAAAAATCAACAGGTTTGAAAAATTTCCAGAAACTAGGTTTAAACGGGTATTCGGAGTTCGATCGGACTTTAAACTTCGCTCAGACTTCGCATAAAGCTCTAGCTTGGCTCTGATACCACTGTAGGGTTACTAGGCACTCTCACAAGGGTCTATGAGGCATCAACCATAACAGATTTAAAATTTAGACGTGCCGAACAACCCTAAACCAAGATCTTAAACTAGAGATTAGGCGAAAACAAGTATGTTAAACACTTTAACACTAAGTGAGAGGGATTACAACCTTTGTAGATCCGGTCCTTCACTTCTTAAGCTCCGTGTTGAGGTCCCTTCTGTTGGAGATAGTGCCCTCAGAGTCAATTATTGGATCATAGGCACGTGATTGCAATGATTGAGGGAGGACCTATCCCGGTAGGACAGTCTTACTCAAGATGATAGTATGCTATCTGGTTTATCTTTATCATCGTGTACTGCTTTAGGTGACCAGACAGGTCGCTATTACACGTTGATAGAGCCCCTAGGATTCATGCTTGACTGCCAGCAGTATGAGGGCGATCATATACGTGGGAACTGGTAGTCTATAAGCACATCCTTAAAAGGTCCCTAGTCGTGAGAGTTTCGAGACAGGGCATCGATTCTCCAGAGTAGACTAGTGTATACAGTCGAGACCCCGACGAGGGGCGGTGGCCGGTCTCACAAGCCACTGGTGTCAGTTGGTTCACCTAAGATGTATACAGGTGCTCATTGGGTTATGAGTACACCGGACAGGACTCGCCGGGAACATGCTAGTTGGTCGTATACCTGACGTCAGATAGCAGTTCCCTTGTGACATGTGTACAGGTTAGTTCATCGACCTGAGGATCATCATTTGTCTCGTGTGAGTTCCCACTGCACTTTGATTACTACCCTACCACGCTCAAAGGAGACGTGCAAATAGGTTTTAGTTGGGTGCAGTCCCGAGCCACATGGAGGCAGTGAGCGGATCTTCAGGGGTTCGTCTCTCCCGGTATTGGGGGTGAGGTCATGCTGTGTCTAGGAGAGCTATTACACAAAGCCCTCGGCCGAGGCAGGAGATTTACTGGTAGGTATTCCAGTAGTACCTCAGGGTGTTCTGGGCTACACTCCGACACGACTTGTACCGCTTTTGGGGGTCTGACTTTTACCAACCCCTTAGGCCCGCCATGCGATGCTCATAGACGAACGGACCGGACTGTACGGATATTGTCATTGACAAGCTCAGTAGGGTGTCAGGATGAGTTCGCTCATCGACGTCCCTTTTGGTCAATACCTGGTAGCCCGTTACGTATAGGCTAATACCTCTGACGTGCTAGTGGTTAAATCCACAACCAAAGTATTGACGAGTCTTTAGAGTCCCCCACAGACCAGTTTCTCAAGTTTCGGGCGAAACGCTGTTGAGGCCGTATGGAGATATGGCAGGATTCGATCAGGTACGTGCGGTATTGCACGGATCATGATCGGACGGAAAATACTAGCGGGCTTTGGTTTAAGCCGGATCCTAGTATTGCATAGTGTAGATTTTGTCTCATTGCATTTGTATTTCGGTCGGAATACAAATGCGGGTGTGTATACACAGTAGCGGGGTTTTCCTGTAATTTATTACGGGATCAGTTTTTGGGGTTGCCAGTTTGCTTTCCGTTTCGGCCATATTTCTTTGTATCTTTCGTTGGCCGAAGATTGGTGGAGGAGGGCTTATTCGCATTTGTGCAAATAAGTATTTTGGAGGGTTGTCTTTGCATATTGTAGCTTCATGATAATTCCTCCACCATTTGACTTCTTCTTTTCATCATGGCTTGACTTTTGGTTCATCATGGTTGTTGATGATGGGAGTGGTTTTGGATTGGATTGTGATCATCATTTCATATGATAATCATTTTTCTTTTTGCTTGTATGAGTTGCTTTCCTACCCCTTGACCTTTGCTCTCTCTCTCACCATTCATCACTCCCACCATGAGCCATGGCCGGCCAAAATAGATGCGGGGCTGTCCAAAAATGTGTGTGGGGGTTTTTGCACTCTTTTTGGTTTGATAAAATCTCACAAGTTGCATCTCCATTAGCATATATCATTCCTCCACCAAAAGGCAATCTCCTACAACCCCAAATGAGACATAACACTCTACACTATATTCTACAGCAAATCTTGGGCACGTCGACTCGCCAGCTTCGTGCCCGAGTTGCCTCGGAACAGTGGCGGGAGTCCGAAAAAGAAGCCGGCGACGTGGTGCCCTTCCGGCGACTTGGTGGAGACCGGAGATTCCGCGGGGAGATCGGGACGACGACGAGAAGACCGAAGGACACGGATCGCTCGGTATATCTCTATTCCCATCTTGTAGTTTGCTAGTAGTTAGGTTAATGGCCCGATCCGGGATTTTAGTGCGCGGTGGTTCCGGTTTACTAGTTTGTAGAAGTTTTTCGTTTCCGGCGTCGGATTGACGGCCGGGGCGCCGCCGTGCACTTATATTGGTA
Organism: Agapanthus africanus; assembly: GCA_030015575.1. Classification (NCBI taxonomy): domain Eukaryota; kingdom Viridiplantae; phylum Streptophyta; class Magnoliopsida; order Asparagales; family Amaryllidaceae; genus Agapanthus; species Agapanthus africanus. Next base: position 120,560,911 of record JASDDO010000001.1, read on the forward strand.
TCAGAGCCTCGCCATTAACCTAGTCTAGCTTTGTCTAATGTGTTTACATTTCCAATCGAACAAAATTCCAAAATCCGCGTTTTTCAAGGCATCAGGTTTCTGTCGAAATTTTTTTGGCTCCAAAATTTTTTCTGTATGTTGCAGAATGATGTGCAGGGAATTCTAAGCATTCTGTGAAATTTTGGTTGCATGATCCCACCATTCCACCGCGGAACCGCGGCCAAACCCATGCTTGGGCCGCGGTTCCGCCGCAATCTAGACTGTTCATGGCACCAAACTTTTACAGAGAGCTCCTGAGTGTAAAATAGGGTTTTTGGAATATTATTTTTGGGCCCAGATTTCTTTGAGTGCTACAGTAGTGCTTGGGGCCCACTTGGTAAAATTTGATCGCTCGAAAATTTTAAATACATTAGTTCACAGTATTTACATTATATCTGCGACCGTGAATGTCACTTGATCGGTAAATCCTGTCTAACTGCTATAGCCCGGTTAGACGGATTTGCGAACGTGACATTCACGTTGATGTTCTGTGATTGTGCTGTGATGTCGCGGATTGGTGATTGGGGATAGCCTGGATGCAATGCTAGTACAGATTTGGTTGTATTATGTACATTTGATATTGCGGGGCGAGCGTCCGACATGTGGACTGCCGTCACTGCCCGTTTGTATATTATTCTTTTGGGGCACGACCAGGTTGCGGTCGATGTACCCGTTGTATGTATATTTTACTTTCTGTACTAGGATTGCCCTGCGGAGGGGTGCACGGATAGCCGGGTTCTAGAGGGCAACGAGCCCGCATCTCATGGCATTGAGACGGAGGGGGCTTCACTCTAGAATTGGCGGGCTATTCACCGCACTCGTAGGGGGTACAGGTTGACCCAGGAGGGGTGCCCAAGTTTCCGGATTCCGTGAAGTGCTGGGTGGTCCATTCACGTTGCTGAAGGGGGATGCCTCGCTTTAGGTTTTGGCGGGTAACTTGCCGCGCCCGTAGGGGTCTACGATTTTCATTGCACAGGCTATCCACACGACCAGGGGAACGTCGGGTTTCAGTAGCGGCTCTGTGAAACCCGGGGATCCCAGATATCTGTATTGTTCTGTGATGCTGTACATTTCTGTGATGTTGCATTTTATCACGCCCTGAGCGAAAATTATATATTATATATATATATATATATTGGTAGATGTTGTATATGCTTTGCATCCGCGCTAGTCCAGTCCCCGCTCTGTCGTTAGTTAGCTAACCTAACGGGTAATGACGGGACCCAGTGGCGAATGCGGATGGCATATACGTACGTCATTATTTTCGTTCTTTATTGGTGTGATCAATTGATGGGACTGCGTTGATTCGGATCAATGCAAGTTAAAAACAAACCTATTCTGATGTTGTTGGAACATTTTTCCAAAATGCTATTATTGTAAGGACGTTCACTTTTGTTTTGCACAGTGGTATTCAGTTGGAATATCCTGCTCCTCAGTCGACGAGGCAAGGGCCGAGATCCCTTCACCGGGAGTGAGCCCATGGACAGAAGTTTGCGTCAGGGCAATAACGTCACTATAGCCGATTACTTTTGCTTTGCATCGTGGTATTCAGTTGGAATATCCTGCACCTCATTCTACGGGGAAAGAGCCGAGATCCCTTCACCGGGAGTGACCTCTTTAGCAAAGGTTTTCGTTACTATATTTTTCTAAAAAGCTATTCGTTCCTTCAACGATATCAAGTTCATTACGTTAAAGGTTTTCACCAGAAACCATTCGTAGCCCTCCGTCGTTTCATATGGGTGGTCAATAGTATTCAAGCTGTGTATGTTGGCCAAAGTCAAGGCACAGTGATTGGTAGCTATTGGCTATTCATATGCAGCAAAGATAGATACGTTGGTTTGGGGCAGTCGTACTACTATTTTGGCCAAAGTCAAGGGTATGTACGGGTGGGCTCAAATTAACCTGGAGAATGACGGGTAAAACTTGACATGTGATTTATGATATGTTGGCCAAAGTCAAGGTCATAAGAGCATGGGGTAAAAATCACATCGGGAGTTTCTAAAGAAACTGAAACTTGCCAAATATGCGCATACCTTCTGGAGTGTGATAACGTGAGCGGATTCCTTCACGTTATCATGCGATGATAGTTGGATCCCGATTCCCACTGATGAGTTGGTTTACTCCTCGGGTGATCCTGACTAATTCTTCTTTCAGGTTTGGAGGAGAATTTGACGGTACAAAGGGAGGTTTCCAGATTAGATAAGTTGGCAACCATTCTGATCTAGGTTAGAGTGCACGCCGAGTGTTTCTTTTCTCTCTCTCTTTTGGCAGCGACCATGACCCAACCCTAAGACTATGTCTCAGTGACCAAGTTGACCGAACCTTCTTAAACACTGGCTTTTGGATTGTCAGGGTTGCAAACCTCATTGCCACTCCTACTTTTACCCTTTTCTCCAGGACACCCCGTATTACTATGAATGTCCACTTCCATTGGACAAAACAATCGTATGGTTATATACGAACTCGAAGGGATTTATTCGAGGATGGTTTCAGGTTCTGGAGAAAACAAATAGGACTATTCAGTTGTCTTTTCCTCTTACCTTCTCTCAGGTTGTGAGTGCCCCTTAGATTAGGGGATAGTACACCCATTACGCAAATTGGACAGTCTTCTTCCAAACCATAGGCAGGTGCCGACCGGTAGGGAATGAAGAAAACCAATTAGCCTAAACGGTGTACAGAAGGTATTAAGTTAAGACAAAGAAAGGGATTGGAAGGAGGGCAAAGTAAATTGCGACTGATATTCACGACCAAACCAAGTATTTCATTACCACTCCTACTTCACCTTTGTATTTCTCCAGGACACTCCGTATCACTACGAAGATCCACAGTTTATTGGATACTCCATCATATGGTTATATACGAACTCGAAAGGAACTTGTTCCAGTTCGGGGATGGATTCTGGTTCAGGAGAAATAGGAATAAGGTTTATTCGGTTGTCTTTTATCTTCACCTTCTCTCGCATTGCGAGTGTTTCTAGGATTAGGGCAGTACACCCATTATGCTTATTGGATAGTCTTCTTCCAAACCATAGGCTGGTGCCGAACGGTAGGGAAGGAAGAAAACCATTTGGCCTAAAGGGGTGTACAGAAGGTAATGACTAAAGACATATAAAGGGATTTGGAGAGATGGCAAAGAAATATACGGTTACAGTTGTGAATCTGATAATGGAAGAGGCATTACTAGGAATACCAGGATACCCCATCAAAACATTTCAATGTTTCAGTTTCACTGTGTACTGTTAAAGGAAAACTGATTTCCCGATTAGATACTTACTCCAGGGTATGTATTTACCATGTATGATTCTCACATCTGTATGGTTTTACAGATGATGAGTGGGAGTAAGTTATTGGGAATTAGGTGATCATCCTCATTATATCGGGATTCGTTGTAATCGGTGATATTTGAGGAAGTCACCTGGGCTGTTTGCCGGACGGCAAATATTTGGTTTTGAATATCCGTTCTAATGCATCAATTTCAAATTGATATATCTGTACGTCTATTTTTATAGAGTGAGATATACCTTTTTGAAATTATGTCTATGACATTTACCTATATCAGTGGATGGTTAGGTAAGGAGCATTAAACAGCGGTGTAATTCTTCTTAACCATAAGTACAGTTTTCAACTTACGACACACAGGGATTGAGTTATTAGACTCAAGGGACTTGTACAGAGTATTGTATATTATCCAGTGTCCATTAGGACAGAGGGGATGGTCCTCGTACTATATTCAGTTTACTTATGACTTCTCTAGTTCTTAGACAGGTGTTTCGTAGAAACACAGGGTCCAAGTTTTGAGAAGTTATAGGTATATGAATAAAGTAGAGAACCAGGTGTTGCAAGTATCGGGATTCTTCAAAGTGATCGAAGATGTAGATACTTGTGTGTGGTATTCAGTTGATAGTAATGATTTAGGGAACTTGCTTCTCTTTTAGGTTACTCATAATTGGAAGTGCTCCTAAGTTGAGTAACGCTGATCGGCCTCCTTCCATTTAGTTGACATGCACTGGAGACAGCTGCATGATTTGAATCTGGTTCAATTAAATCAGTGCCTCTGTTTCTATATTAGATATAGAACAGTTCGTATCTTAACGATGTTAAGGTACGGGGAGTTGTCCGGCTTATGCTTAAAACCAGACTCTGGATAACTCAAGGCGCGTTTCTGTAATGGCAGTTTGTGGGTTGACCCAGGCTATGATGAGGGTTTACTTTCTACCATCTGGAAGATCAATAGTGATATTTTTCTTGACTCGCCACAGTTTTAAAGAAAATGGATTTTTTTTCAGAAAACGGTAGTGGGAGTATGGTAGAACTGGAAGTGATTCCAGAACCGCAAACGATTACTGAAAGTTTGATAGGAACCTAAAGATTCAATCTGGCTTGACATTCCATTGGCCACTCCGCAGCTAAGGTGGGTAACCTCAGGCACCCGAGAGGTACTCTGGTAGCCTCAAGGACGGTGACAGGGAGGTTGTCGTTTACCCAGACTTGCCATTGCTGTTGTTCCAGACTGTGAGACCCGGCAGGAGGATGAGTATAGCGTCGTTCTGAACTAGCTTTAGAAATGTACGACTATATGACTCTGCCAGAGGGTTGTCGTAGTCAGTGGGAGCAGCGGAAGCATTGGTGGACAAGTGGCTTATGTCTATTTATAGACTAAAGCAGATATAGCAGAGATAGATCATCTATTTCTGATGTGATAGTCATAGGTTTGACTTCATCAGAATAGGGGATGGATCTGTTAAGAAGGTAGTAGGGTGTGATGTCCTGGTATTTGGATGACATACACAGAATAGGAAGTGAAATTCCTATACTACAGTCGGTTATACTTTGGTTGTCACACAGTAGTTTCTCCACATGGGATTTGGATATAATATTCAGACATTCTGGTTACTGGATCTATGGTATTAGATCTAGATTTGGGTGGTTTCCCAATTAAGGGTACTTAGACAGCATTCTAAGAGTATTTAGAATGGACGACTCCTGGCACGGTGGTGTACCTGCAGGTAATGGAGTCACCCTCTCTAAAGGTGTCTTATAGACTAAAGTAGAGAGGGATGCGTATGATTGGCAGATCACTTGTTTAGGCAATTGAGTCAATCATGAGATGTCAAGTACCACACCAGATGTTGTTCTTGCAGTAGATGCAATAAATTAATATTGATCCTATCCTGGAGAAACAATCGGAAGCAGTTTTAGAACATAAGTGGAAGTTCTAGGGATATGATAACGACGGCCTCATTCAGGAGATAGTTATCATTCCAGGCTTCCAAGGTGAACTGGATGACAGGGTGGCCGTCAGAGTTATAGTTTTCCCTCTGACGAGGGGCGGTGTTTTGGACAGATGATCCAAGCAGACACTGAGGGAGGTATTACGCGGGATACTGATTAATTTCAGTTGTCGATACAGTCTAAGAAGTTTGGATTTGGAGTTCATTTATGAGCTAGGTCCTATCAGATATCCAGACATATTCTAAGACAGGTATTGCTCATTTCGGGAGATGGCTTTCACCGCGAACTTGAGATATAGAGAGACATAGAAAGAAACATCAAAGTGGATCCACTCACTGAGGCTATTCCTCGAACGCAATAGTTTCGCAAACAAGCTTTGTGAGACGGACTAGTAGAGGAGTTGGGTGTTCGGTATCACAAGGGCTGTGAGTATGCGACATCGCAATAATTAGCCTTGAGTGCAAGTGAGAGATTGTTGGAGATAGTGCCCTCAGAGTCAATTATTGGATCACAGGCACGTGATTGCAATGATTGAAGGAGGACCTATCCCGGTAGGACAGTCTTACTCAAGATGATAGTATGCTATCTGGTTTATCTTTATCATCGTGTACTGCTTTAGGTGACCAGACAGGTCGCTATTACACGTTGATAGAGCCCTTAGGATTCATGCTTGACTGCCAGCAGTATGAGGGCGATCATATACGTGGGAGCTGGTAGTCTATAAGCACATCCTTAAAAGGTCCTTAGTCGTGGGAGTTTCGAGACAGGGCATCGATTCTCCAGAGTAGACTAGTGTATACAGTCGAGACCCCGACGAGGGGCGGTGGCCGGTCTCACAAGCCACTGGTGTCAGTTGGTTCACCTAAGATGTATACAGGTGCTCATTGGGTTATGAGTACACCGGACAGGACTCGCCGGGAACATGCTAGTTGGTCTTATACCTGACGTCAGATAGCAGTTCCCTTGTGACATGTGTATAGGTTAGTTCATCGACCTGAGGATCGTCATTTGTCTCGTGTGAGTTCCCACTGTACTTTGATTACTACCCTACCACGCTCAAAGGAGACGTGCAAACAGGTTTTAGTTGGGTGCAGTCCCGAGCCACATGGAGGCAGTGAGCGGATCTTCAGAGGTTCGTCTCTCCCGGTATTGGGGGTGAGGTCACGCTGTGTCTTGGAGAGCCATTACACAAAGCCCTCGGCCGAGGCAGGAGATTTACTGGTAGGTATTCCAGTAGTATCTCAGGGTGTTCTGGGCTACACTCCGACACGATTTGTACCGCTTTTGGAGGTCTGACTTTTACCAACCCCCAAGGCCCGCCATGCGATGCTCATAGACGAACGGACTGGACTTTACGGATATTGTCACTGACAGGCTCAGTAGGGTGTCAGGATGAGTTCGCTCATCGACGTCCCTTTTGGTCAATACCTGGTAGCCCGTTACGTATAGGCTAATACCTCTGACGTGCTAGTGGTTAAATCCACAATCAAAGTATTGACGAGTCTTTAGAGTCCCCCACAGACCAGTTTCTCAAGTTTCGGGCGAAACGTTGTTGAGGCCATATAGAGATATGGCAGGGTTCGATCAGGTACGTGCGGTATTGCACGGATCATGATCGGACGGAAAATACTAGCGGGCTTTGGTTTAAGACGGATCCTAGTATTGCACAGTGTAGATTTTGTCTCATTGCATTTTTATTCCGGTCGGAATACAAATGCGGGTGTGTATACACAGTAGCGGGGTTTTCCTGTAATTTATTACGGGATCAGTTTTTGGGGTTGCCAGTTTGCTTTCCGTTTCGGCCATATTTCTTTGTATCTTTTATTGGCCGAAGATTGGTGGAGGAGGGCTTATTTGCATTTGTGAAAATAAGTATTTTGGAGGGTTGTCTTTGCATATTGTAGCTTCATGATAATTCCTCCACCATTTGACTTCTTCTTTTCATCATGGCTTGACTTTTGGTTCATCATGGTTGTTGATGATGGGAGTGGTTTTGGATTGGATTGTGATCATCATTTCATATGATAATCATTTTCCTTTTTGCTTGTATGAGTTGCTTTCCTACCCCTTGACCTTTGCTCTCTCTCTCCATTCCTCACTCCCACCATGAGCCATGGCCGGCCAAAATAGATGCGGGGCTGTCCAAAAATGTGTGTGGGGTTTTTGCACTCTTTTTGGTTTGATAAAATCCCACAAGTTCCATCTCCATTAGCATATATCATTCCTCCACCAAAAGGCAATCTCCTACAACCCCAAATGAGACATAACACTCTACACTATATTCTACAGCAAATCTTGGACACGTCGACTCGCCAGCTTCGTGCCCGAGTTGCCTCGGACCAGAGGCGGGAGCCCGTAAAAGAAACCGGCGACGTGGTGCCCTTCCGGCGACTTGGTGGAGATCGGAGATTCCGCGGGGAGATCGGGACGACGACGAGAAGACCGAAGGACACGGATCGCTCGGTATATCTCTATTCCCATCTTGTAGTTTACTAGTAGTTAGGTTAATGGCCCGATCCGGGATTTTAGTGCGCGGTGGTGCCGGTTTACTAGTTTGTAAAAGTTTTTCATTTCCGCGTTTCCGGCGTCGGATTGACGGCCGGAGCGCCGCCGTGCACTTACATTGGTATCAGAGCCTCGCCATTAACCTAGTCTAGCTTTGTCTAATGTGTTTACTTTTCCGATCGAACAAAATTCCAAAATCCGCGTTTTTCAAGGCATCAGGTTTCTGTCGAAATTTTTTTGGCTCCAAATTTTTTTCAGTATGTTGCAGAATGATGTGCAGGGAATTCTAAGCATTCTGTGAAATTTTGGTTGCATGATCCCACCATTCCACAGCGGAACCGCGGCCAAACCCATGCTTGGGCCGTGGTTCCGCCGCAATCTAGACTGTTCATGGCACAAAACTTTACAGAGAGCTCCTTAGTGTAAAATAGGGTTTTTGGAATATTATTTTTGGGCCCAGATTTCTTTGAGTGCTACAGTAGTGCTTGGGGCCCACTTGGTAAAATTTGATCGCTCGAAAATTTTAAACACATTAGTTCACAGTATTTACATTATATCTGCGACCGTGAATGTCACTTGATCGGTAAATCCTGTCTAACTGCTATAGCCCGGTTAGACGGATTTGCGAACGTGACATTCACGTTGATGTTCTGTGATTGTGCTGTGATGTTGCGGATTGGTCGTGGGGGATAGCGTGGATGCAATGCTAGTACAGTTTTGGTTGTATTATGTACATTTGATATTGCGGGGCGAGCGTCCGACATGTGGACTGCCGTCACTGCCCGTTTGTATATTATTCTTTTGGGGCACGACCAGGTTGCGGTCGATGTACCCGTTGTATGTATATTTTACTTTCTGTACTAGGATTGCCCCGCGGAGGGGTGCACGGATAGCCGGGTTCTAGAGGGCAACGAGCCCGCATCTCATGGCATTGAGACGGAGGGGGCTTCACTCTAGAATTGGCAGGCTATTCGCCGCACTCGTAGGGGGTACAGGTTGACCCAGGAGGGGTGCCCAAGTTTCCGGATTCCGTAAAGTGCTGGGTGGTCCATTCACGTTGCTGAAGGGGGCTGCCTCGCTTCAGATTTTGGCGGGTAACTTGCCGCGCCCGTAGGGGTCTACGATTTTCATTGCACAGGCTATCCACACGACCAGGGGAACGTCGGGTTTCAGTAGCGGCTCTGTGAAACCCGGGGATCCCAGATATCTGTATTGTTCTGTGATGCTGTACATTTCTGTGATGTTGCATTTTATCACGCCCTGAGCGAAAATTATATATTATATATATATTGGTAGATGTTGTATATGCTTTGCATCCGCGCTAGTCCAGTCCCCGCTCTGTCGTTAGTTAGCTAACCTAACGGGTAATGACGGGACCCAGTGGCGAATGCGGATGGCATATACGTACGTCATTATTTTCGTTCTTTATTGGTGTGATCAATTGATGGGACTGCGTTGATTCGGATCAATGCAAGTTAAAAACAAACCTATTCTGATGTTGTTGGAATATTTTTCCAAAATGCTATTATTGCAAGGACGTTCACTTTTGTTTTGCACAGTGGTATTCAGTTGGAATATCCTGCTCCTCAGTCGACGAGGCAAGGGCCGAGATCCCTTCACCGGGAGTGAGCCCTTGGACAGAAGTTTGCGTCAGGGCAATAACTTCACTATAGCCGATTACTTTTGCTTTGCATCGTGGTATTCAGTTGGAATATCCTGCACCTCATTCTACGGGGAAAGAGCCGAGATCCCTTCACCGGGAGTGACCTCTTTAGCAAAGGTTTTCGTTACTATATTTTTCTAAAAAGCTATCCGTTCCTTCAACGATATCAAGTTCATTACGTTAAAGGTTTTCACCAGAAACCATTCGTAGCCCTCCGTCGTTTCATATGGGTGGTCAATAGTATTTAAGCTGTGTATGTTGGCCAAAGTCAAGGCACAGTGATTGGTAGCTATTGGGTATTCATATGCAGCAAAGATAGATGCGTTGGTTTGGGGCAGTCGTACTACTATTTTAGCCAAAGTCAAGGGTATGTACGGGTGGGCTCAAATTAACCTGGAGAATGACGGGTAGAACTTGACATGTGACTTATGATATGTTGGCCAAAGTCAAGGTCATAAGAGCATGGGGTAAAAATCACATCGGGAGTTTCTAAAGAAACTGAAACTTGCCAGATATGCGCATACCTTCTGGAGTGTGATAACGTGAGCGGATTCCTTCACGTTATCATGCGATGATAGTTGGATTCCGATTCCCACTGATGAGTTGGTTTACTCCTCGGGTGATCCTGACTAATTCTTCTTTCAGGTTTGGAGGAGAATTTGACGGTACAGAGGGAGGTTTCCAGATTAGATAAATTGGCAACCATTCTGATCTAGGTTAGAGTGCACGCCGAGTGTTTCTTTTCTCTCTCTCTTTTGGCAGCGACCATGACCCGACCCTAAGACTATGTCTCAGTGACCAAGTTGATCGAACCTTCTTAAACACTGGCTTTTGGATTGTCAGGGTTGCAAACCTCATTGCCACTCCTACTTTTACCCTTTTCTCCAGGACACCCCGTATTACTACGAATGTCCACTTCCATTGGACAAAACAATCGTATGGTTATATACGAACTCGAAGGGATTTATTCGAGGATGGTTTCAGGTTCTGGAGAAAACGAATAGGACTATTCAGTTGTCTTTTCCTCTTACCTTCTCTCAGGTTGCGAGTGCCCCTTAGATTAGGGGATAGTACACCCATTACGCAAATTGGACAGTCTTCTTCCAAACCATAGGAAGGTGCCGACCGGTAGGGAATGAAGAAAACCAATTAGCCTAAACGGTGTACAGAAGGTATTAAGTTAAGACAAAGAAAGGGATTGGAAGGAGGGCAAAGTAAATTGCGACTGATATTCACGACCAAACCAAGTATTTCATTACCACTCCTACTTCACCTTTGTATTTCTCCAGGACACTCCGTATCACTACGAAGATCCACAGTTTATTGGATACTCCATCATATGGTTATATACGAACTCGAAAGGAACTTGTTCCAGTTCGGGGATGGATTCTGGTTTAGGAGAAATAGGAATAAGGTTTATTCGGTTGTCTTTTATCTTCACCTTCTCTCGCATTGCGAGTGTTCCTAGGATTAGGGCAGTACACCCATTATGCTTATTGGATAGTCTTCTTCCAAACCATAGGCTGGTGCCGAACGGTAGGGAAGGAAGAAAACCATTTGGCCTAAAGGGGTGTACAGAAGGTAATGACTAAAGACATATAAAGGGATTTGGAGAGATGGCAAAGAAATATACGGTTACAGTTGTGAATCTGATAATGGAAGAGGCATTACTAGGAATACCAGGATACCCCATCAAAACATTTCAATGTTTCAGTTTCACTGTGTACTGTTAAAGGAAAACTGATTTCCCGATTAGATACTTACTCCAGGGTATGTATTTACCATGTATGATTCTCACATCTGTATGGTTTTACAGATGATGAGTGGGAGTAAGTTATTGGGAATTAGGTGATCATCCTCATTATATCGGGATTCGTTGTAATCGGTGATATTTGAGGAAGTCACCTGGGCTGTTTGCCGGACGGCAAATATTTGGTTTTGAATATCCGTTCTAATGCACCAATTTCAAATTGATATATCTGTACGTCTATTTTTATAGAGTGAGATATACCTTTTTGAAATTATGTCTATGACATTTACCTATATCAGTGGATGGTTAGGTAAGGAGCATTAAACAGCGGTGTAATTCTTCTTAACCATAAGTACAGTTTTCAACTTACGACACACAGGGATTGAGTTATTAGACTCAAGGGACTTGTACAGAGTATTGTATATTGTCCAGTGTCCATTAGGACAGAGGGGATGGTCCTCGTACTATATTCAGTTTACTTATGACTTCTCTAGTTCTTAGACAGGTGTTTCGTAGAAACACAGGGTCCAAGTTTTGAGAAGTTATAGGTATATGAATAAAGTAGAGAATCAGGTGTTGCAAGTATCGGGATTCTTCAAAGTGATCGAAGATGTAGATACTTGTGTGTGGTATTCAGTTGATAGTAATGATTTAGAAAACTTGCTTCTCTTTCAGGTTACTCATAATTGGAAGTGCTCCTAAGTTGAGTAACGCTGATCGGCCTCCTTCCATTTAGTTGACATGCACTGGAGACAGCTGCATGATTTGAATCTGGTTCAATTAAATCAGTGCCTCTGTTTCTCTATTGGATATAGAACAGTTCGTATCTTAACGATGTTAAGGTACGGGGAGTTGTCCGGCTTAAGCTTAAAACCAGACTCTGGATAACTCAAGGCGCGTTTCTGTAATGGCAGTTTGTAGGTTGACCCAGGCTATGATGAGGGTTGACTTTCTACCATCTGGAAGATCAATAGTGATATTGTTCTTGACTCTCCACAGTTTTAAAAAAAATGGATTTTTTTCAGAAAACGGTAGTGGGAGTATGGTAGAACTGGAAATGATTCCAGAACCGCAAACGATTACTGAAAGTTTGATAGGAACCTAAAGATTCAATCTGGCTTGACATTCCATTGGCCACTCCGCAGCTAAGGTGGGTAACCTCAGACACCCGAGAGGTACTCTGGTAGCCTCAAGGACGGTGACAGGGAGGTTGTCGTTTACCCAGACTTGCCATTGCTGTTGTTCCAGACTGTGAGACCCGGCAGGAGGATGAGTATAGCGTCGTTCTGAACTAGCTTTAGAAATGTACGTCTATATGACTCTGCCAGAGGGTTGTCGTAGTCAGTGGGAGCAGCGGAAGCATTGGTGGACAAGTGGCTTATGTCTATTTATAGACTAAAGCAGATATAGCAGAGATAGATCATCTATTTCTGATGTGATAGTCATAGGTATGACTTCATCAGAATAGGGGATGGATCTGTTAAGAAGGTAGTAGGGTGTGATGTCCTGGTATTTGGATGACATACACAGAATAGGAAGTGAAATTCCTATACTACGGTCGGTTATACTTTGGTTGTCACACAGTAGTTTCTCCACATGGGACTTGGATATAATATTCAGACATTCTGGTTACTGGATCTATGGTATTAGATCTAGATTTGGGTGGTTTCCCAATTAAGGGTACTTAGACAGCATTCTAAGAGTATTTAGAATGGACGACTCCTGGCACGGTGGTGTACCTGCAGGTAATGGAGTCACCCTCTCTAAAGGTGTCTTATAGACTAAAGTAGAGAAGGATGCGTATGATTGGCAGATCACTTGTTTAGGCAATTGAGTCAATCATGAGATGTCAAGTACCACACCAGATGTTGTTCTTGCAGTAGATGCAATAAATTAATATTGATCCTATCCTGGAGAAACAATCGGAAGCAGTTTTAGAACATAAGTGGAAGTTCTAGGGATATGATAACGACGGCCTCATTCAGGAGATAGTTATCATTCCAGGCTTCCAAGGTGAACTGGATGACAGGGTGGCCGTCAGAGTTATAGTTTTCCCTCTGACAAGGGGCGGTGTTTTGGACAGATGATCCAAGCAGACACTGAGGGAGGTATTACGCGGGATACTGATTAATTTCAGTTGTCGATACAGTCTAAGAAGTTTGAATTTGGAGTTCATTTATGAGCTAGGTCCTATCAGATATCCAGACATATTCTAAGACAGGTATTGCTCATTTCGGGAGATGGCTTTCACCGCGAACTTGAGATATAGAGAGACATAGAAAGAAACATCAAAGTGGATCCACTCACTGAGGCTATTCCTCGAACGCAATAGTTTCGCAAACAAGCTTTGTGAGACTGAATAGTAGAGGAGTTGGGTGTTCGGTATCACAAGGGCTGTGAGTATGCGACATCGCAATAATTATCCTTGAGTGCAAGTGAGAGATTGTTGGAGATAGTGCCCTCAGAGTCAATTATTGGATCACAGGCACGTGATTGCAATGATTGAAGGAGGACCTATCCCGGTAGGACAGTCTTACTCAAGATGATAGTATGCTATCTGGTTTATCTTTATCATCGTGTACTGCTTTAGGTGACCAGACAGGTCGCTATTACACGTTGATAGAGCCCCTAGGATTCATGCTTGACTGCCAGCAGTATGAGGGCGATCATATACGTGGGAGCTGGTAGTCTATAAGCACATCCTTAAAAGGTCCCTAGTCGTGGGAGTTTCGAGACAGGGCATCGATTCTCCAGAGTAGACTAGTGTATACAGTCGAGACCCCGACGAGGGGCGGTGGCCGGTCTCACAAGCCACTGGTGTCAGTTGGTTCACCTAAGATGTATACAGGTGCTCATTGGGTTATGAGTACACCGGACATGACTCGCCGGGAACATGCTAGTTGGTCTTATACCTGACGTCAGATAGCAGTTCCCTTGTGGAATGTGTACATGTTAGTTCATCGACCTGAGGATCGTCATTTGTCTCGTGTGAGTTCCCACTGTACTTTGATTACTACCCTACCACGCTCAAAGGAGACGTGCAAACAGGTTTTAGTTTGGTGCAGTCCCGAGCCACATGGAGGTAGTGAGAGGATCTTCAGGGGTTCGTCTCTTCCGGTATTGGGGGTGAGGTCGCGCTGTGTCTAGGAGAGCCATTACACAAAGCCCTCGGCCGAGGCAGGAGATTTACTGGTAGGTATTCCAGTAGTATCTCAGGGTGTTCTGGGCTGCACTCCGACACGACTTGTACCGCTTTTGGGGGTCTGACTTTTACCAACCCCCTAGGCCCGTCATGCGATGCTCATAGACGAACGGACCGGACTGTACGGATATTGTCACTGACAGGCTCAGTAGGGTGTCAGGATGAGTTCGCTCATCGACGTCCCTTTTGGTCAATACCTGGTAGCCCGTTACGTATAGGCTAATACCTCTGACGTGCTAGTGGTTAAATCCACAACCAAAGTATTGACGAGTCTTTAGAGTCCCCCACAGACCAGTTTCTCAAGTTTCGGGCGAAACGCTGTAGAGGCCGTATGGAGATATGGCAGGGTTCGATCAGGTACGTGCGGTATTGCATGGATCATGATCGGACGGAAAATACTAGCGGGCTTTGGTTTAAGCCGGATCCTAGTATTGCACAGTGTAGATTTTGTCTCATTGCATTTGTATTTCGGTCGGAATACAAATGCGGGTCTGTATACACAGTAGCGGGGTTTTCCTGTAATTTATTACGGGATCAGTTTTTGGGGTTGCCAGTTTGCTTTCCGTTTCGGCCATATTTCTTTGTATCTTTCGTTAGCCGAAGATTGGTGGAGGAGGGCTTATTTGCATTTGCGCAAATAAGTATTTTGGAGGGTTGTCTTTGCATATTGTAGCTTCATGATAATTCCTCCACCATTTGACTTCTTCTTTTCATCATGGCTTGACTTTTGGTTCATCATGGTTGTTGATGATGGGAGTGGTTTTGGATTACATTGTGATCATCATTTCATATGATAATCATTTTCCTTTTTGCTTGTATGAGTTGCTTTCCTACCCCTTGACCTTTGCTCTCTCTCTCTCCATTCCTCACTCCCACCATGAGCCATGGCCGGCCAAAATAGATGGGGGGCTGTCCAAAAATGTGTGTGGGGGTTTTTGCACTCTTTTTGGTTTGATAAAATCCCACAAGTTCCATCTCCATTAGCATATATCATTCCTCCACCAAAAGGCAATCTCCTACAACCCCAAATGAGACATAACACTCTACACTATATTCTACAG
This sequence comes from Agapanthus africanus, assembly GCA_030015575.1. Classification (NCBI taxonomy): domain Eukaryota; kingdom Viridiplantae; phylum Streptophyta; class Magnoliopsida; order Asparagales; family Amaryllidaceae; genus Agapanthus; species Agapanthus africanus. Next base: position 120,576,362 of record JASDDO010000001.1, read on the forward strand.
TAAATCTTGGGCACGTCGACTCGCCAGCTTCGTGCCCGAGTTGCCTCGGACCAGAGGCGGGTGCCCGTAAAAGAAGCCGGTGACGTGGTGCCCTTCCGGCGACTTGGTGGAGACCGAAGATTCCGCGGGGAGATCGGGACGACGACGAGAAGACCGAAGGACACGGATCGCTCGGTATATCTCTATTCCCATCTTGTAGTTTGCTAGTAGTTAGGTTAATGGCCCGATCCGGGATTTTAGTGCGCGGTGGTGCCGGTTTACTAGTTTGTAAAAGTTTTTCGTTTCCGCGTTTCCGGCGTCGGATTGACGGCCGGGGCGCCGCCGTGCACTTACACCTTCGCTGCGATCATCGTGCATCCGGACTCTCGAGAGGTTCCACGAAGAGAAAGTTGCAAGCTTGCTTCCGATCTTCGATAACAAAGATGATCTACCTTGAAGTTTCGTTAACACAAGCTCTCACTCACTAAATGAAGTGAACACCCTCATCTAAATGGCAAGGATAGATGAGGATGATGAGGTTGGATTTTTGCTCTCATTTTTTTTCTTATTCTCACTCACTTTCATCACAAAAAGCAAAGCAAGAAAGCTTTGCATCAAGCAAGAAGAAGAAGAACAATGGTGATCCTTTTGTGATGAATAATGAAAGTTATGATAATATTAGAAATGCAACCATGGTCAGTGTAACCTTTATAGAGATTTAACTAGGGCTAGGGTTTGGGTTGAGTAAAAGATGAGTCACTTAAAAATATCAACACAAATATCTTTTTCATGACAAAAGAAAAACCTTCTAGAATGTTCATGAAAGAACAAACCCAATTCAAACACTAACCTTGTTTAATCTCCACTAAACATGTTGCATTAGGAATCATATCATGTTACAATATTATATATCACATATATAATATTTATTGTAACAAAATAAAATAATACAATTAACATATATCGCATATATATCAATGTATTACCCGAGTGAGAAAAAGAATCTTTTAGTGAGCTAATATTAGTTAATGTAATTTAAAATATCATATATATTATTATACATTAAATTATCGAATCAACACTTGATCCGACAATCCGGCTATATCGCATATAACCGACTAATATCTCATTTACCGATTCATCGAATCAACACTTGATCCGATGACCCGGCTGATATCAAATATCGCGAGAATATAATATGGTATCTCATATCGCATTATCCTCGGTCCTGTACATATCACATATGTGCCCCTACTCCGTTTTGCCTGAGTCAAGAAAGCTCTGTGTAGGACTCTAAAGAATCGTCAATACGCCGGCAGTAGGTGATGATCATATCAAACACCCACAAGCTGCAAGCGGTCAGCTAAACTTAATAGCCACCCAGGTATTGAGCGATCAGAAGATCAACAAGCAAGCCTGTACATTCTCCTACGAATCCAATCAGTAACACTCCCGTACAGTCCGGTCTCGTCGTCTGATATGTCGCATATCTCGCCTAGGGGTGGTAAACGTCAGACCCCAGTAGCTTGATAAGTCGTGTTGATATGAGGTCTATAACAGTTCGAGAAACTACTGATAACACTTACCAGTAAATCTCAGCAACCCTGGCCAGCGATTTCCAGTTATAGCCAATCGAACACAGCGCAACATCAACTCCAAATACCGGGAGAGACGAATCCCCTCCTATCGCTCATTGCCTCCATGTGATTCGGGACTGTACCCAAAAGCCACCTTTTTGCACGCCCTCTTGGACGTGGTATGATGGAAATCAAACCACAGTGGGAATCACACAAGACTCTATGACGATCTCGGGTCAACAGACTACTCTGTACCAGTGTCACCGGAGAACTGTCATCTGACGTGAGGTATAATACCATCTGGGAGTTATCGGCAAGTCCGTCCAGTGTACCCAATCTCTACTGAGCACCCGTACACCATCCTTGATGTTAAACACCGATGGATATGGGATCATCTATCGCCCATCATATGGGTCAAGATGCGTATACGCTAGTCTACTCTGGTGCATCGATGCCCTGTCTCGATACACCCTCGACTAGGAACAGTTATAGAATGTACTCGTCGACTACCGTGGCCCCACTAGTATGATCTCATCATAGTCCCAGTAGTCGAGTACTTATCCTAAGGGCTTTATCAACATGTAACATAGAGACAATCAGAGTACATATTAAGATAAAGTACAACCAGATAGCATACTATCATGTCGAGCAAGAAAGTCTTCCCTATATATGTCCAAGCATCCATTACAATATACATCGTATGTACAGTAATGGCCTCTAGGGCATACATATAACTAACAGTTGGGGTGTCGTGTTTGTAGGGTGATCTCCTGGTAGTCAATCTAAGCTCCTGAAGTTGTTTGCTAGTCTTGAAAATCCCCCAGGTCATCCTAGATTTCTCTGCACACACCAATACCTCACAAACCGACATGCAAAGCTTCTGTTTTTCGTTTGAGGTTTGGTATTGTGTTTGGTTCGGGGGTTTCTAACATCTAAGGGGGTTTAAGGTTACCACAAGAGTTCAATTGCACAACCACAACTCAATTAAACCCTAACCCTCACTAGAAAATTTCAAGGTTCACTAAACCGATATAAAACACCTCTAAACTTATATGGGTGCTAAGGAAATCTAAATACCATACCAATAGTGCAGAAATTAGCTTATTTGGCAACTCAAGAATTTTCTTGAGTTGTCCTAAGTCTCCAAAACCTTTCCTTTCTTGGTCCAAAGTGTTTTCCATGAGCTTGTGCACACTTTTTGTGAAATGGGAGTGGGGTTTTGGAAGAGTTTTAATGGTGTTGTGAGGACTTTGAGGGGAGGGAGAGAGAAGGCAGCAGCTTTGAGGGGAAGGGAAGAAGCAAATGAAGAAGATGATGCAATGAGACCAAGAGCCATACCATGGTTGACCCCTCACATCTCTCTCTCTCTCTTGCCCATACCTCCTTAAAATAACCATTTCCTTTTTCTTTTTCTTTTCTTTTGTTTTCTTTTATTTCCTTCTCTTTGCAATAGTAAACCCAAAACAATAACCATACACCCAACAATTAAGTAGGAAAAATGTAACAAGTGCTAAAAAAGATATGTGCATGTTTTGCACAAAACAAGCTTAATGCGCGATTAGCGATATTTAATCGCGATTAGCACTAAATAGCGTATAATTAATCATAAAAACTTATAATTTGCATAATTCACATAAAACACCCTCTTTTTAGTAATTTCCATAGTTTTCTAAAAAAATTTTCCAATTTATCGGTATTTAATTATACCGCCTTATTAAAATATTCAATATTTTATTATTTAATTATATAAATTCCCAAAAATAATATTTTATTCTTTTGAAATGTTACAATCTTCCCCCTTAAAGAAATTCGGTCCCCGAATTTAAATTTAAACCCTTCAATACTAAAACATTTCAGTAAAAAGTCCAAGTCGTCGGGGCTCCGAAATCATCAATACATAACACGCATCATAGCACAATGCATGCGTATGAATAATGAGCAGATAACTAAAAAACAAAACTCCGTCAAGCATCCCGCAATCATCGGAGTCATGGGGAAGACATCAATGTCTAAATCCAATACGAAAACCAATATGATATACATCAACACTATACATATAAACACCTGAAAGAAATGCATGCCAAACCGTGTTAAGTCGCTGTGCGATACGCATAACACTGTACAGTGGCGGACGTCTCTAGTAATAAAATAACTATATATATATATATATATATATATATCCTTCGTTTACATGCACATACCGCTGTTTTGAAAACAATTTAGAAGGGTTTCCTTGTTTTAAACGTTTCGTGTCATATCGGACACATAGATAAATACTGAGACTATAGCACCCTTTTTGGAAATCCCTTCGACAACTATCAATGCATGCAAAATATATCCAGGTACTGTCCTCTGACTAGTCCTGCTCAGTACGAAAACAAATAGCAAATATCATAAAAACGTACTGCTCCATAAGAAATCAATCCCTAAATGGGCATATGAATGCTACGTTCGTCCGGTGCGCACGGAAATCAAAATCCATATATATTCCATACATATGCACAGAAACAACATCTAAGTGTAACGGGTGTGCACGAAACACCTATCAGAGACAACGTATGTGCCTGACAGCAAAATCAGGTGCATCTGACATGCACGAAGAATCTTGATTTAGTGCATCTGGTGTGTACCAAAATCGCATCTCATAACATGCGCCCAACATACGCGAAAATCCAAATCAGGTGCATCCATCATGTATGAATAAAATCTAAATCATGTGCATCCAACATGCACGAAATCCAATATCAAGCGCCGAACATGCTCAAAATCCAATCCAAGCATGCCAAATATGCACAAGAATCCAAATCAAATGCACAGAGTGCACGAAATCAACATCAATATCAGAATCGAAATCGACGGTATACAATACAGCTCAATCCAAATAAGGTATACCGCGGTATATAATCTCACAACCATGTGCATCAGCATGCACACATCAAATCAAAACACTAAAAGTTCTTGAAAACTATGCCGAAAGCATAAGTCAAAACACATGCATAACATAGGCATGAAATCAAAATCAACATATCGAATGACATCAAACCGAAGTCAGGTGCAACCGTGGTGCACAAAATGTTAACCAAGTGCAACAAATGCACAAAACATAAATCCGGTGCATCCTGTGCAAGAAAAACAAATACAGTGCATCCTGTGCACAAAATACCAATACAGTGCATCCTGTGCACAAAATACCAAACAATAACTCAAATGCGTAAATAGCAACACCGAGTGTACCAAGGTGTAAAAATCATAAACCTGTGCAACTGCGTGCACAAAACACATATCAACGCAATACAAGCACATATAAGCTATACCGAGTGCAAAAACCAAATCGTGTGCATACCATGTGCACAAAATCAACCCAACTGTATGAAATCCATGAAATCATAAACATGTGCGACCAAGGCACAAAACGATATTAAGTGCAATCACTGTACACAAATCATAAATCAACACAACGGTGTATAAGACATATCTCAAGGGTAATAACTATGCATAAAATATGAATACCCGGTAGGTGCAACCATGGTGCACGAAAACAAATATCATGAAACTCAGTCATCAAGACTAAATCATGCGAATAGATCGCCCAAAATACCAAAATCCAAGGTGACGGATGCGTGATAATCGAATCACCAAATCACAAATCATAAATACCGTCATCGATATTTCCTCCTTCAAAGTCGAGAAGGTGTCGGTGGATCCAATGCTAGCAGAGCAAGAAATCTACTTGCCTCCTGTTCATGGTCTGACGCCTGGTGCTTTTAGGCTCTTGTCTCTCACTGTGCATTGCTAAATATATAGCTCCTCGGCTCAATGGCCCAATATGGAATGACGACGGAAACATTCCCGCTCTGGCACATCCTCTACAGATCTCTGGCAAACTATCTCGTCGATGATGCCGAACTCTGGCCTGCTGGGTGTGCATAATATGACCGCTCCTGGGTCCAAGTCTTCTCGTATCGTATTCCAGAAAGGTCCTGTCGAGCTCTCTCTCAAATCTCGTTTCTGCCGAACTGCCCGGAGGTTATCACCCATTTTTAATTCTGTTTCTTGTTCCGGAACGGCTGCATACTCATCGCGACTCCTTCTGGAAGATATATCCATATACAATGCCTCTGCATGTGTATCGCATCTCTGATGTCAGCGGAGTGGAACGTCATCTCATCAAGATCTCGTACGAACCTCTTACTCCACTTTTCTCTGTTGTCGACTGCTTCGGACTCGTCTCATCGTGGCTGCATGGATTGTGCTCCAATGGCTATACCCATATCTGGAGTCTCCCAAGCAATGCATCCCATCATATGATATCCGAAAGATGTCAAACCTTTCGATCGATTCGTCAAAACCTCATAATCCCCCAAGAGCTCTACATCTTGAGTACAGTTTAATAGTATTTCAGTACATGCCATAGCACCTGTGGACCAACCGTAGAAGGGCAAACCCAAGCCTCACAAATGGCACCGCTAAACTGCGGCAAACCCTAAGGTTCAAAGGTGTTCCATGGTCATTACGTCAAGTTAGGGTTTCATTCTTTTAGAGGGTCCATAGCATTACTTGCATTGTCTTCCGAATAATTTAAACTTGGAAATGGCTTCCTGACATTCGATCGTCTCCATTGACTCTCAACATACCTACGTGAAGTCGTCTCTAGCTGGAATCAATCTATCTGATGACCTCGCATTGGGGTAAGCGAACGAACCACATGTCCTAGTCATTCATCCTCGGGTGACTAGCGACCTTCTATTATATCTCTAAGTACAACTCGTACTGCAATAGCTCTAACATCTGGGGCAATATCTCGTCGTTCGATGCAACAATTGGCTCATTCGTCTGCACGCTGAACAGTCCTCAATCATCATGAATAAGTGATGCATCAATAGCCATCACATTCTGGCTGGCCTCTATAAGTGGCTCAATCCTCTGGTGTTGATCTGCACGTCCGAGAAATCTCGTAAGAGCGATCCGTCAATTGCTCATGGCGTGAAAACACAATAAAATGATGCCTCTATGCAATCGTATGTCTCTGGAATCATGCCATGGTCAGTCCTCATTCGTGATGAGCTTGTGCTGACTGCAACTCTAGCCGTAGCTCTCTCTGCCCGTGCAATCGCGGCAGCAAAATCATAACCAATATCGATGATGATAGATCATAGGAATGAATATAATACTGTGCAAGAAAATGTACATCCTAAGGCTCCTTAAGTAGAGTAGCGTATCGTAAGTATGCCGCGTAACATACACACGGTACGTCACTCTACTGAAGTCACCTACTCCATCAACCAAGGTCAACCTATGCGACGAAAGTTCGGGTCTAATACCCCCTCGACTAAGTCTAAGTTCCGTAAGGTCAAGCCTAAGTTCCGAATATATATAAATGCTCTAGGCTCCGCATAGTCAAACTTAGACTCGAACCAAGGTTAACCTAGGGCTCTGATACCAACTTTGTCACGACCCGAAATAGCACGTGACTGGCCCTTGAATCATATGAAGTCTATAGGACCTCATCTAATTCAAGTAAACTAAAAGCCTAGAAATCTAAAACCATTTTAAATAATAAATGAAGGAAAACTAGTTTTAAAGAAGTGAAGAAACATGTTTTTAAAAAAATGAGGTTTTTAAATAAGTAAGTCGAGTATGCATTTTTAAAACCTCAAGTCTTTTCTGAAAATTTCGGCAGAGTTTCCTTTGTAAATACTGGCCCCAAATGGGTACAACAAGAATAATATATGCATAATGATAAAAGGCATCCCCAAGCGGGAGCTAGCTATTCGTGAATCGACGGTCACAACCACGCAAGCAATATAATATACAACGCCGAAGGGCGAGGATCAAAACTCAAAAGAAACTCGAAATCATCAAGAAAACCATAATACTATAACGCACGACTCTAAGGTCGAAATAATACACAACTGGTTTCTAAGTTTGAAATAAATATACAAGTCTGGTTGATGGAATTACTAGATACAACAGATTAAAATAAATATAAGGGTGGTCATGATGCGATTGAACCCACCAACCAAAGCAATCACCTAGAAAGGAAGCAGTGTGCCAGAAAGCCGCAATGAAACCTGTACGGAAAAAACCTGCAAGAACTGTGGCACAACGGGGGTGAGTTGGCAACTCGTGAGTAGAAAACATCACAGAGCAGAAATCGTATGTATGACTCAATCCTAGGTCAAACGATTAGTAATAATATATCCTCAAAATTATAAAGTCTGAAGCATTATAAGGTGGAAAGGGTAAACATCTATACATCAGTATAATACCAAGTGCTCGTGTCAGTGCTTCAGGTAGCAACATATCATAAATATGAGGTATGATCAATGTAATCAACATGAATCAATATCAACTATATCATGAAGTCTATAAGCATGTGGATATCATCCAACTATGAAATCAATGTCTGTATGTATGTGGATCTCGTCCACGTGTCAACCAATGACACAAAACATCATGCATGTAAATATCATAAAGCATATGCATGGAAGTATGAGGATATAAATCAACGTGTGTCCCTCGCGACACATCAAAATCATGGAACCGTAGTGTCCAGCATCGACACTCGAAAACATCATGAAACCTGTGCCCAGCATCGGCACGTAAATCCTCATATATATAGGGCTCCGTCAGTCCGGATCGGCCCACGGGCTCCGTCAGTCCGGATCGGCCCGTATCATCTCTCAACTCCGTTCGGTATCCTCCGGATATCCACCGAGCTCAAATACAATCACCGGTAGGCAGTAGTCCCTTTTTCAGGCTCACCGTCTGTATACACATCATCCCTTTCTTGTCCCGGGGTACCATACCGGGTCCACCATATACCCTCAATCGGCCTCATCCAGCTCCTCGAATCGGGTTTCACATGTCACACATCTTAGAACCGAGAAAACGCATGGTGGACGCACTGAAATATCATATCAAGAGAAACCAGGTTTTTAAACAAAGCATACTTTCTTTTAAAATGACCACGGTTCTCAAATCCAGAAATCTCATGAAAACGACATATCTAAATGCGTAAAATCATAAAGCATGATGTATGCGACATATGATAGAAATGTAAGCATATTCGTATATCATGCAACATAAAACAGTAATATGCACACTCGAGGGGAAAACCGCTACTTTAAATGAATCCAGTTTTAAAATATATCTTGCGGTTCCTAAATCTCCAAAATAAATTCAGAATCATCTATGTATGTGCAAATACGTATGTATGCAAGTATGGGTATACAATATGTGTGCACGCAAGAATGAGTGTACAATATGTCTGTGCGCCAATATAGATGTATAAGTAGGTATATACGCAAGTATGAGTGTACAATATGTCTGTGCGCCAATATAGATGTACAAGTAGGTATATACACAAGTATGAGTGTACAATATGCTTGTGCGCCAATATGGATGTACAAGTAGGTCTATACGCAAGTATGAGTGTACAATATGCATGTGCGCCAATATGGATGTACAAGTAGGTATATACGCAAGTATGAGTGTACAATATTCCTGTGCGCCAATATGGATGTACAAGTAGGTATATATGCAAGTATGAGTGTACAATATGCCGGTGCGCCAATATGGATGTACAAGTAGGTATATACACAAGTATGAGTATACAATATGTATGTGTACCAGTATAGATGTACAATTAGTCATATCCTGATGCAACAATCCTATTGTGTAGTGACATGGCAATTATCGATGATGAAGTGTGTGAGCCGGCAAGTAGGTGTATGTGGAACATACGCATCATCGATAATGGTGCTGGTGTCCTGACAGCATGGGTTTAATATAACAATAAACACGTTTACACATGCAATGTGATGCGAATAGCAAGAATATGCGGAAAATGAATAATAAACACAATAGTGAAGAATCTACATCAATATATATATGTCATACAGTTTTGCCATTTGGAATAACACGAATCGTGGTGTTTAGAAATATAAAGGATACGGTGTTTTTAATAAAAGATGCGTCTTTTGAAAATATCCGTAGAATACCATGGCCAGTCTTTAAAATACTGACGATTCATTAGTTTTGAAATAGGTATGACTCGGGTCTAATCTAACATCTACTAAGTAAACTACAGATCTAACTAACAAGCTAATTGAAAGGGTACGGAAAACACCTAAATCTAAGTCGATATATATATATGCATATATAATAGTCGGTGATCTCGCCTCAATAGTACCGCGTACGATACAATATATCATATGACATCCTCGAGTCAAGAGTGCGGATCTATCATCACTATAAAGCTCGTACGTAAATCCGTCGTATGGCATCCCAAATCTGGGTATGGGTCGAACCTCACATTTATCTTATCAATTATCTGGTATCCTTATCATCATATCTCATGATCTGGGGTACTGATCTAAGTCTAGTACAATTGATACCATCTATATATATATGCGTGTATGAAAACACACGTCCAAAGGCCCGCTAAAATCTCATGTCGTATCTCATAATACGAACCACATCATATCACCGATCTCATGGCACCATGCCCAATCTCATCGACTCATCTCTAAATATCATATACAATCCTCATCATCCATGTATAAGTATACTTATATATATACCTAGTCCCATACCTGTGTGTGTGTGTGTGTATACGTATTGCCATGTACGTACAAGTATAACAAGGTAAGCATGTGTGTGCGTGTGGGTGTAAACCTCATTCTAGGGTTCGCGACTAAGAAGCTAAACTAAGTTATTTCTAACTACCCTAAACTAAACCATGAACACAAATCATATCTTGATAATCATCCATATAACATAAACACATATATAAGCTATACTACGAACTGTGGGGGTGCTATACGCCATCCACCCGACTTCCCCCGTAGATATAATCTACTCACCTTGACCTTGCTTGCCGATGTCGATGTCGCCATCCTCTTCTTCATCGTCTCGAATCATCGTGGGGGTACCTACACATTATAACGTATCGTGCCGCATTAAAATCCAAATCAAAGCCAAAATGACGCACGAAACTCACATAGGTCAAAACCTATGGTTAGCTCTCGCAAATCAACCCGATATCACTCGATATAGACGTACAAACGTCAAGCGATCGAGATAAAACACAAACACAAAAATCCAGAAATTGAAATACGAAAAATATAGCCTTAAATCAAAATAGCAACACATATATTCAGTCCCTGATTTTGATTAAGGTGCAAACAATGTTCCAAAACAATACTGGTGTGATGTATAAAGTGTATATGAACTATTGAAGCAACCAGGACCCCTAACTCCATAATGTGGCCGGCCCCTACCCTAAAATTCCAATGACCTCGGCCCTGGTAAGGAGTTGGGGTGTCGTGTTTGTAGGGTGGTCTTCTGGTAGTCAATCTAAGCTCCTGAAGTCATTTGCTAATCTTGAAAATCCCTAGGTCATCCTAGATTTCTCTGCACACACCAATACCTCACAAACCGACATGCAAAGTTTCTGTTTTTCGTTTCAGGTTTGGTATTGTGTTTGGTTCATGGGTTTCTAACATCTAAGGGGGTTTAAGGTCACCACAAGAGTTCAATTGCACAACCACAACTCAATTAAACCCTAACCCTCACTAGAAAACTTCAAGGTTCACTAAACCGATATAAAACACCTCTAAACTTATATGGGTGCTATGGAAATCTAAATACCATACCAATAGTGCATAAATTATCTCATTTGGCAACTCAAGAAATTTCTTGAGTTGCCCCAAGTCTCCAAAACCTTTCCTTTCTTGGTCCAAAGTGTTTTCCATGAGCTTGTGCATACTTTTTGTGAAATGGGAGTTGGGTTTTGGAAGTGTTTTAATGGTGTTGTGAGGACTTTGAGGGGGAAGGAGAGAGAAGGCAGCAGCTTTGAGGGGAAGGGAAGAAGAAAAGGAAGAGATGATGCAATGAGACCAAGAGCCATACCATAGTTGACCCCTCACATCTCTCTCTCTCTCTCTCTCTCTTGCCCATATCTCCTTAAAATAACCATTTTCTTTTTCTTTTTCTTTTCTTTTTTTTTCTTTTATTTACTTCTCCTTGCAATAGTAAACCCAAAACAATAACCATACACCCAAAAATCATGTAGGAAAAATATAACAAGTGCTAAAAAAGACATGTGCATGTTTTGCACAAAACAAGCTTAATGCGCGGTTAGCGATATTTAATCGCGATTAGCACTAAATAGCGTATAATTAATCATAAAAACTTATAATTTGCATAATTCACATAAAACACCCTCTTTTTTATTAATTTCCATAATTTTCCAAAAATTTTTCCAATTTATCGGTATTTAATTATACCGCCTTATTAAAATATTCAATATTTTATTATTTAATTATAAAAATTCCCAAAAATAATATTTTATTTTTTTGAAATGTTGCAATAGAATACGGTATCACATATTCGTATTAATCTCGGTCCCGCACATATCACATATGTGCTCCTACTTCGTTTTTCCTAAGCCAGTAAACCTCTCTGTAGGACTCTAAAGACTCGTCAATACGACGGTAGTAGGTGATGATCATATCAGGCACGCAGAAGCCATCAGCGGTACTAGCTAGACGTAACGGCTACCAGGGTATTGAGCGATCAGAAGATCAACAAGCAAGCCCGCTCTTACTCCTGTAAAGCTTGTCAGTAACACTACCGTACAGTCCGGTCTCTTCGTCTGATATGTCGCATATCCAGTCAAGGGGCGGTAAACGTCAGACCCCAGTAACCGATAAGTCGTGTCGATGTGAGGCTCATAACGGGTCGAGAAACTACTGATAACACTTACCAGTAGATCTCCGAATCAGCCCTGGCCAGGGACTTCCTGTTATAGCCAATCGAGCATAGCGCAACATCAACCCCCAATACCGGGAGAGACGAATCCCCTCCTATCACTCATGGCATCCATGTGATTCGGGACTGTACCCAAAAGCCATTGTTTTGCACGTTCTCTTGAACGTGGTAAGGTGGAAATCAAAGCACAATGGGAATCACACAAGACTCTATAACGATCTCGGGTCTACAGACTAACTATACCAGTGTCACCAGAGAACTGCTATCTGACGATAGGTATAATACCAACTAGGAGTTCTCGGCGAGTCCGTTCAGTGTACCCAGTCTCCACTGAGCACCCGTATACCATCTTTGATGTCAAACACCAATGGATGTGGGATCATCCATCGCCCATCATATGGGTCAAGAAGCGTATACGCTAGCCTACTCTGGAATATCGATGCCCTGTCTCGATACACCCTCGACTAGGAACAATTATATAATGTACTTGTGGACTACCCTTGGCCCCACTAGTATAATCTCCATCATAGTCCTGGTAGTCAAGTACACATCCTAAGGGCTTTATCAACATGTGAGAGTAAGACAGTATCACAATACAAGTCTATATATTAAGAAAAAGAGCAACCAGATAGCATACTATCATGTCGAGAAAGAAAGTCCTCTATATATCCAAGCATCAACTATAATATACATCACATGTAAAATAACGGCCTCTAGGGCATACATATTACTAACAATCTCCCACTTGCACTAAGACCAGTTGTTGTAGTATCTCATACCCAATATCCCGAAGAGTCTCTCAAATTGTATCTAAGGTATGGCTTTTGTGAGTGGATCCGCTGTGTTGTTCTTCGTGTCTACTCTCATGACCTCGATCTCCCGGCGATCAACTGTATCCCGGATCAGGTGATACCGCCTCAGAATATGCCTGGATCACTGATGGGACCTGGGTTCCTTTGCCAAAGCCAGAGCTCCATTGTTATCACAATACAAAGGTATTGGATGCTCGATGGATGGAACCACACCAAGTTCGTTTATGAACTTCTTCATCTAGACAGCCTCTTTGGCAGCGATGTATTTATCCTCCATCGTCGAGTCTGCCACGGTTTCTTGCTTAGAACTCTTCCAACAAACCGCCCCTCCATTAAGGGTAAAGAAAAATCCCGAGAGCGACTTAGAGTCGTCCTTATCTCTCTGGAAGCTCAAATCGGTAAAGGACTCCACTTGAATTTCACCGTTACTATACATCAAGAACATCTCTTTAGTCCTTCTCAAGTACTTGAGAATGTTCTTCACAGCTGTCCAGTGATTCTTTCCTAGATCTGCTTGATACCTACTCACTACACTTAGTGAGTATTCTACATCGGGTCTGGTACATAGCATCGCGTACATGATAGTGCCTAATGCCGAAGTATAGGGCATCTCTTGCATGCGAGCTCTCTCCAAATCAGTCTTGGGAGACATCTCATTGGAGAGAGTAAGTCCTGTGATCGTGGGTAAATTCCCACGCTTGGAATCTTCCATACTAAACCTCTTTAGTATGGTGTTAATGTACCTGGATTGGGACAATCCAAGTATCCGTTTAAATCTATCTCTATAGATCTTAATCCACAAGATGTAGGAGGCATCACCTAGATCTTTCATTGAGAATCTTTGTGATAAGAAGAGCTTGACCGAGTGCAGCATAGGAACATCATTTCCTATCAAGAGTATGTCATTCATGTACAATACGAGGAAGACAACGTTACTCTCTGCCACCTTCTTGTATATACAAGGTTCATCTACATTTATTATGAAGTCAAATTTTTTACTACCACATCAAAATAGATGTTCCAACTCTGCGATGTCTGCTTTAACCCGTAAATGGATTTAAGCATCTTTCACACCTTCCCGCTGCTCCCACTGTCCACGAAGCCCTCTGGTTGAGGCATGTACATGCACTCTTCTAAATCACCATTTAGAAAGGCGGTCTTAACATCCATTTGCCAGATTTCGTAGTCATGGTATGCAGCGATGGCAAGTAAGATCCGGATGGACTTAAGCATAGCCACTGGAGAAAAGGTTTCATCATAATCCACACATGGTCATTGACGAAAACCTTTTCCAACAAGTCTAGCTTTGAAAGTCTCAATTTTTCGATCTACACCAAGTTTCTTCTTAAAGATCCATTTGCTCCTAATGGGTTTTACCCCTTCAGGAGCAACTTCCAAAGTCCATACTTTGTTGGTGGACATGGATTCCATCTCAGATCGTATTGCATCCAGCCATTTCATAGAGTCTCCACTCATGATGGCCTGCTCGAAGATAGTTGGGTCATCATCTTCCATGATGCAATGATTCGGACGAATTATACTAGTGGCTATGGTTTAAGCCGGATTATAGTATTATATTGTTGGATTATTTTCGTCTCATTTTATTCGTATTTTGTCGAAATACGAATACGGGTATGTATATACGAATGAAGGGTATTCTTGTAATTTATTACAAGTTGCTTCTAGAAGATAACACCTCATTTTGTTTTAACCATTTAGGGTTAAATGATTAATGAGGTGGAGGATGAGATGTGATTTCACTTTAAATGAAGCATGCTCTCTTGGTGACTCGTGGGGTGAGTCATGTAGTGACTCATGGTGCATTATTCTTGCATGCTTGATTTATATTAGTGTTGTGAGATATTTTATGGACTTGAGATATTTTTTTCTATCCTTGCTTCTTTTGGTATATAGCTCACAACACATAGCCATTTTCTTCACTTGAGCTTTTTGATGCACACTCTCATCCTCTAATAGCTTCTTCTTCTATCTCCACCCTAATAGTCTCATGTGTTGAGAAACCTAGGGTGTTTAGAGACAAATTAATCCTTCATTAGAATCTACATCTTCTAAGCTATCTAGTTTAGCAAACTAGGTACCCTGGTTACATCGCCTATGAGGTTGGAGCTCAATCCATAGACTCTCAGGTGGATCATCTTCGATGGAGGGAGACCGGCGACCAAACTTGATCATGGTGGCCACTAGGAGCTTGGGAAGTAGGTTAAAGACCGAAGGACACGGATAATTTGGTATAACCATTCCAAACTCTTTTACTTGTTTGCTAGATCAGGGTTAATGGTAGATCCGTAGCATCGGGTTGTGTTAGCGCCAGTTTAGAAAAAAATTGTTCTGCAATCGGCCACGATTTGATGACCAAGGCGCTGGCATAACTCAACATGATATCAGAGACAACCCATAAACCCTTACTAGCTTGTTTGCACAAGGTTAAAATCTCGATCGACCAATTTTTCCGAATCACGATTCCATTTTTATGAGTTTGCTGTCAATTTTAAAAGTTGTTCAGAAAATATTTCAGATGGTCTTAAAAATCCGTGCAGACAAATTTAGAAGCATAGAAAAAATTTGGGCATATGATCTTCTTAAACCACCACAGAACCGCCGCATTTGATTCCTATTTACAGCGGTTCCGCGGTCATTTAGTGGCAAGTTTGCACAAAAAAATTTCTGGCATTCTATTACATGGAATTGTGATTTTTGGAATATTTGGTTTTGGCCCAGATTTGTTTGAGTGCTGGTTTGCATTTGGGGCCAATTTGGAAATGTTTAGTCGACCGAAATTTTAATTGTGTGTTTTTCAATGCATACATTACTATCTGCGACCGTGAATATCATTGGAGCGGTATAACTCGTCTAACTGCTATATATTCTTTTAAACGGATTTGCGAACATGAAATTCACGTTGATGTTTTGTGTTGTGTTGAGGTTGTGGTTGGATTGTCATGGCGAATAGCCAGTGGTGCAATGATAGTTGTACAGTTCAGATTCATTTGTACATTTGATATTATGGGGCGAGCGTCCGACATATGGAATGCCATCTCTGCCAGGCTGTATATTATTTGGTCGGGGCACGACCGGGTTGAGATCGATGTCACACTTGTACATATTATTTTCGTTTCTGTACAAGGATTACCCCGCGGTGGATTGAACGAATAGCCGGGTTCTAGAGAGCAACAGGCCCGCATCTCATGATGTTGAGATGGAGGGGGCCTTACTTTAGAATTGGCGGGCTATTCGCCGCTCTTGTAGGGGGTATAGATTGACCTACAGAGGGGTGCTCAAGTTACCGGATTCCATGAAGTGCCGGGTGGCCTATTCACTTTGTTGATTGGGGATGTCTCACTTTTGAGATTGGCGGGTAACTTGCCGCACTCGTAGGGGTTCAGGTTTTCATTGCACAGGCTATCCACATGGCAGGGAACGTCGGGTCTCATTTGCGGCTCAAGTGAAACTCGAGGATCCAGGATTATCCACCATTCTATGTTGCTTGCTGAGATTCTGTGATGTTGCTTTATATCATGCCTGGGATGAATGTTATATATATATATATGTGTGTGTATATATACTAGTAGATGTTGTATATATTTTGCACCCGTGCTAGTCCAGCCCCCGCTCTGCCGTTAGTTAAGTAACCTAACGGGTGATGACGGTGCCTAGTGGCGAATGCAAATGGCATATACGTACACTTTATTTTCGTTCCTTTATCTAGTGTGATATGTTTAATTGATGGGACTGCATTGATTCTGATCAATGCAAGGATAAAACAAACCTATATGATATTGTTGGAACCAAGTTTTTTGAAAACAGACATTACAGACGTTTTCTTTTGCTTTGCACATTGGTATTTGGTTATGAATATCCAGCACCTCATTCGATGAGGTAAGAGCCGAGATCCCTTCAAAGGGAGTGACCTCTTGAGCAAAAGTTTGCATCATCGTAATAACTTCACTATAGTTGATTCTTTTGCTTTGCACGGTGGTATTCAGTTTGGAATATCCTGCGCCTCATTCGATGAGGAAAGAGCCGAGATCCCTTCACAGGGGGTGACCTCTTTAGCAAAAGTTTGCGCCACTATATTTTTGTAAAAACCACTTGAATTCCTTCAACAATATCAAGTTCATTACGTTAAAGGTTTTTCGCCAAAAACCAGCCGTACCCTTCCGTCATTTCAGATTAGTATTGCTTAGTATTCGTGCTGCGTATGTTGACCTAGTCAAGACGTAGTGATCGGTAGCTCTGTAGTACTTTTCTGTTGCATGGATATACGATTGGTTAGGACAGTCGTACAGTCATGTTGACCTAGTCAAGGGCTCGTACGGATGGGTCTAATTAATCCAGGATAATGACGGATTGAAATTGACTTGCGACTTATGATATGTTGACCTAGTCAAGGTCATAAGCCGCTTGAGGTAAAAAAACACATCGGGAGTTTCAAACATACAGCAAACTTGCCAGGCATGCGCATACCTTCTAGAGTGTGGTGACTTGAGTGGTTTCCATCAAGTTATCATGCGATGATGGTTGGATCTTGATTCCCACTGATGAGTAGGTTTACTCCTCGGGTGATTTTAGATGATCCCGACTAATTCTCCTTTCGGGTTTGGAGGAGAGTTCGAGGAAACAGTGGGAGACATCCTGATTAGATAAAGTGATTAACCTGATCTAGGTTAGAGTGCACGCTGAGTGTTTCTTTCCTCTCTCTCTCTCTTTGGCAGCGATCATGGCCCGACTATAGACTAAAACTCATGATCCATGTTAACCGAACCTTCTTAAAACACGTTGGCTTTTGGATTGTCATTTAGTCGCAAATATCATTGCCGCTCCTACATCACTTTTAAATTTGTCCAGAACACCTCGTATCACTACAAAGATCCATATTTATTGGATATTCCATCGTATAGTTATATATGAACTCGAAGGAACTTGTTCCAGTTCGAGAATGGATTCTGGTTCTGGAGAAATTGAATAGGATTATTCGGTTGTCTTTTCCCTTCACCTTCTCTCAGGTTGCGAGGGCTCCTGGTATTAGGAGGGTACACCTATTGCGCTTATTGGGTGGTCTTCTTCCAAACTATAGGCAGGTGCCGAAAGGTAGTGAAGGAAGAAAACCAATTAACCTAAGTGTGGTGTACAGAAGGTAATAAGTAAAGACATATAAAGGGATTAGAGTAAGGGCAAACGAAATTGAGACTGCTATTATTCACGAAAAAAACAAGTATACCCCTGCCACTCATACTTCACCTTTGGATTTCTCCAGAACACTTCGTATCACTACGAAGATCCATATTGTTTGGATATGCCATCGTATAGTTACATACGAACTCAAAAGAACTTGTACCAGTTCGAGGATGGTTTCTGGTTCAGGAGAAATCGAATAGGATTATTCGGGTTGTCTTTTATCTTTACCTTCTCTCAGGTTGTGAGTGCTCCTAGGATTATGAGGGTATACCTATTACGCTTATTGGATAGTCTTCTTCCAAACTTTAGCCTGGTGCCGGAAGGTAGGGAAGGAAGAAAACAATTTAGCCTAAGGGTGGTGTACAGAAGGTAATGAGTAAGGACAAATAAAGGAATTGGAGAGATGGCAAGGAAATATACGGTTTATGTCATGAATCTGGATAGTGGAAGAGACATTACTAGGAATACCCGCACCCTTCGAAATATTTTCATGTTTCAGTTTCACTGTGCAATGTTAATTGAAAACTGTTTTCCCAATTAGATCCTTACTCCAGGGCATGTATTTACCAGTTGTGATTCTCACATATGTATAGCGTTACAGATGATGAGTAGGAGTAAGATATTGTGATTGTTTTCCTATTTTGATTCAGACTCCAAGGTATGTATTTACCAGATTTGATTCTCACATCTGTATAGCGTTACAGATGATGAGTGGGAATGGAATTTTGGGAATTAGATGATTATATTCTCATTATATCGGAATTCTTTGTAGTTGGTGATATTTGAGAAAATCACCTGGGTTTTGCCTGACGGCAAATATTTGGTTTTGAACATCCATCGTTATGCACCAATTTCAAACTGATATATCTGTACGTTTATTTTATAAAGTGAGATATAACTTTTTGAAATTATGTCTATGACATTTACCTCTACCAGTTGATGGTTAGGTAAGGTGCATTCAACAGCGCTGTAATTCTTTTTAACCATAGTACAGTTTTCAACCTACGATGCACAGGGTTTGAGTTATTAAACTCAGTGGATTTATACAGAGTATTGTATGTTGTCCAGTGTCCATTAGGACAAAGTGGTTGGTACTCGTACTATATTCTGTTTACTTTTGACTTTTTTAGTTTTAGACAAGTATTTCGTTAAAATATAAGGTCCAAATTTTGAGAAGTTATAGGCATAAGAATAAAGTAGAGAACCATATGTTGCAAAGTATCAGGATTCTTCAAGGTGGTCGAAGATGTAGATACTTGTGCTAGGTATTCCGTTGTAAATAATGGTTTTGAGAACTAGCTTCTCTTTCAGGTTACTCATATGTGGATGCATTCCTTGATGAGTAATGATGCTTGGCCTCCTTCCATTTAGTTGATATGCACTGGAAACAGCCGCATGATTTTTGAATCTGGTTTAAATTAAATTAGTGCCTTTGTTTCTATATGGAAATAGAATGGATTCATATCTTAATGATGTTAAGGTATATGGAGTTGTCCCGCTTATGCTTAAAACCAGAATCCGGATAAACTCAAGGCACGTTTCAGTAATGGCAGTTTGTGGGTTATCCCGAGTTTTGACGAGGGTTAACATTCTTCCATCAGGAAGATCAATAGTTATATTGTTCTTGACTCGCCGCCAGTTTTAGTAAAATGGATTCTTTTCAGAAAACATTAGTGGGAGTATGGTAGAACTGGAAGTGGGAGATGTTGGGTATGAGATACGCCAATAATTGGCCTTAGTGCAAGTGGGAGATTGTTGGATATATGTATGCCCTAGAGGCCATTATATGATAGTGGATGTATCGGTATGTGTGTGTGTGTGTGTGTGTTCAGAGGGCATTCTTGTTCGACATGATAGTATGCTATCTGGTTGTATTTTATCTTGACATCTTCATTTGATCATGCATCTTACTCTTTTGGTACATATTGATAAAGTCCTTAGGATATTTGCTTGACTACTGGGACTATAATGCAGATCATACTAGTAGGACACATGTAGTTTATAAGCATATCCTTGAAACGTTCCTAGTCGTAGGTGTATCGAGATGGGGCATCGATATTCCATAGTAGACTGGCGTATACGGTTCTTGTCCAATATGATGGGCGATGAATGATCCTATATCCATTGGTGTAGTGACACCAAAGATTGTATACGGGTGCTCAGTGGAGACTGGATACACTGAACAGACTCGCCGAGAACTCCTATGTGGTATTATATCTATCATCGGATAGCAGTTCTCAGGTGACACTGGTACAGGTTAGTCTGTAGACCCGAGATTGTCATAGAGTCTTGTGTGTCCTCCCACTGTACTTTGATCTTCACCCTACCACGGCTCTATTGAGTCGTGCAAATAGGTGGATTTTGGGTACAGTCCCGAGGCACATGGAGGCAATGAGCGATAGGAGGGGTTTCGTCTCTCCCGGTATTGGGGTTTGATGTTGCGCTATACTCGATTGGCTATAACAGGAAGTCCCAGGCCAGGGCTGTTGAGATTTACTGATAAGTGTTATCAGTAGATTCTCGATCTGTTATGAGCCATATACCAGCATGACTTATTGAGCTGTTGGGGTCGACGATACCATCCATAGACTTGATATGAAGCATATCTGACGAAGAGACCGGACTGTACGGTAAGTGTTGCCAGTTGGCTCGACGGGAGTTTTGACAAGTTCGCTTGTTTTTCTTCTTATCGCTCAATACCCGGGAGTAGTTACGTACAGCTAGGGCCGCTGACGGTTTGTGGGTATGTGATATGATCACTGCCTACTGCTAGCGTATTGACGAGTCTTAGAGTCCCACAGAGGGGTTTCCTAGCTCAGGCGAAATGATGTGGGGTGCAATGTGATATGCGCGGGAGCTCGATTAAATGCGTGTATTGGATACCATATTTTAAATCGGGCGTTTTCTATTGGTCGGGTCATATGTGATATGACCGGGTTATTAAATCAAGTGTTGGTTTAATATTATTGACTTTTAGCTCGTTTATTTAAAACATTTTCTTTATGGATGTATGCATGAATGTATGTATTTATACATGTTGATATGAATGGACACATGCATGCATACATGTGTCATGATTGATGATACAATGGAGGTGGCAATGCAAGACTCACATGGTATAAATATTTATATATATTTGTTATTGAGAAAAAGAAAATGATTAAATCATGGTTGCAAATTCTTCTACACTCTTCTTTACTTAACCTTATTTATAACCATGGTTTAATAACCATTTGTTCTTTAACTCATTAACAAAATATCTAGATATTTATTAACCATGGTTCTATGTGAGTGTGACTCTTATTTATATATTTTCTTTTCTCATTTTATTTGAGAAGTATCACAAAAAGAGCTCAAGCTTAGCCATCTCTTTCTTCTTCCTCCTTCTTGCTCTCTACTCTTTTTCAAGTGAGTGAAAGAAACAAAAAGGAAAGGTTTTTAAGTGAGATTACAACCCACATCACCAATCTATATTAGTCTAGCCCACTTATGTAGATTGTTTGCTCCACTTCTTCAAAGATCAAGTGAAGCTAGGAGCTTGAGCAAAGGGACTCCGTGGTGGATCGTCGTGGAGTTGGAAGGACTCAAGTGAACCGGTTCAAACCCTAGTTGATCCAAAGAGTCAAGGAGGGAGGTCTAAAAAGGTTGTATTACTCACCTCTTAGTGTTAGAATACTTCTAATATGTGATGCTAGTTCTTGTTGTCCTAAATTTCTAGTTCGATTCATGGTTGGTATTGTTTAGCACCCCCTAAAATTTTAATATAGCATGTGTGATGCAACCCAAACCCTAGGCATGGTGCCAAGGAATTCCTACAGTGGTATCAGAGCCAAGCTAAAAACTTAGACGATGTTATAAATATTTCGAAACCGAAACAACTCCGAAAATACGATAATCTGAAACCCTAAATCTTGCTTTCTTTCGATTTTTAAATGGCCTCTAAAATTTTTTTAAGCAACTGCAGAAGCTTGCATATGATGCACTGAGAACACTGGAGAAAAACGAGGCCCATCCACCAGTTTTGACCCGGTGACATAGACTATAATTCCGGCCTGGCCAGCCCTATTCACTCTGTTCTGCCTCGTTTTCCTCTGGTGCTCTGGTCTGTTGGTTTTGGGGTTTCAGGTATTGTTTGTTTAGCCTAAAATTTCATATGATGTTAATTTTGTTTAGGGGCTAATTCGGAGTATTTCGTAGTCGTAATTTTAACATTGTTTTTGGCAACTTGGACGGCGTTTAACAGTTCGAATGAACATCAATTACCACCTCATTGCTCTCGCTGGAAATTCTCCAAGTGTTGGAATTTTCCAAGTTAAAAATATTCGGAAGATCATGCAAGTAACCCTATAGACCCTATAGAAGAATGTAACCCTAACTCGATTCTATGACCAGGGAACCACGGCGAAACCTTAGGGTTTGCCGTAGTTCCGTGGCACCATAGGTGAGGAAAGGGTTGACTCTTCTACGATTGGTCCATAGGCACTGTGGCATATTTTGGGTATTTTAACTTTGCTCAAGTGTTGAGCTCTCGGGGTAATTTGTGGGTATTTGTTGGTTCAATCGAAACGCTTAACATCGTCAATATATATGTGAAAGTGATGATTCCAATTATTGTTGTTTTTCAGTTTCTTTTCTACGACCGTAAGTGTAGTATGTGGTGTATCGCCGGTTTCGTTGCTATACATCAACGACAATTGGGGTACGCATACTTACAAGATCGTCGTGATTGAATGGCCGGGGGTTTTATGTGAGATGAGAGTTTTCATTTTCATTCATGTAAAATTCATTGTATGTAATATTCTTTTATTTGGGCACTTCCGGGTTGAGGATGATGTTACCTTTGTTGTATATTATTTACTTTTCTGCATTAGGATAGACTCAAGGAGAGGAGCACAAGTGACCGGGTTCTAGGGTTCAGTGGGAGGCCATATCGAGGAGTCGAGACCGGGTCTTCTAAACTCTAGAATTGGTAGGGTCACTTGCCGCTCTCGTAGGGGTCTAGGGGTGTGGGCTTGGCTATTTATCACGACCGTGGAATCCGTATTTTCTATTGTTGGCTAAATATAAAATACGGACCTCCTAGTATATCCTATATTTTCATATATGTGCTTCTGTTGTTGATATTCTGTGATGTGATCACTTTATATGCTGAAACGAATGATGTATTATATATATGATATATAATAAACGTTGCTTATGTTTTGCATCCGCACTAGTCCCGCCCCGTTATGCCGTTAGTTAAGTAACCTAACGGTACATAACGGGACATTGTGGCGAATGCGGATGGCATAAGCGTACGTTCTATTTTCGTTTATTTTCTGTGATGGCTTAAGGACTTAAATGATAGGACTACATTAATGAGATTAATGTAAAGAAAAAGGAACCTAAAAGATGTTGTAGAATCGGATTTGAAACCTACTCGGCTTTTTATGAAAAAGAAAGTTTTCAAAGTATGGAGCTTAAGCCACTCCTTTTTTAAACCATTTGATTCTATAACGATATCAAGTTCAAAGCGTTAAAGGTTTTCTTAAAAACCATTCGCAGCCTTCCGTCATTTTAGGAAGTAGAGTACTTAGTATTCATGTTGCGTATTTTGACTATAGTTAAGACGCAGTGTACGGTAGCTAAGTGATGTCTTCCTACACAGCATATGATGTGATTAGTTAGGACATTCATATGATTATGTTGACAATAGTTAAGGGATATACATGAGGCGCTTGGCGCTGAGCGCCAACCATTGAGTGCTAAGCACTCTTTATTGAGCAGCGCCCACGTGAGGGGCACGTAAGGCGCTCGACGCTAGGTTTTCTTCGTATATTTTGTTCTGAAGAGTTCAATTCTCTGTTCTTTTCTGGATCTTTGATCCCCAAGAACAAGTTCATCCCTATGAGGATTAAATTCTCATTTGTGGAAGATTTGTCTCATGGATCTCAGATCCAGATAAAGAACTACGTTCTTTTATAAAGGTTAAACCCTTGAATATGCAAAGGAGATGCTCTGATCTCTATTATTTTATTTACCTCAAAAAGAGGTATTCTTCTTTCTTCCCTCTTAAAGCTTTCTTCTTGCTTACTCTTTTTAAGTTTGAAGCTTATGGGGGGTTCCTCTGTACAAGACTTGAAGTCTTGGGTCATTTTTATAGTATAGGCACATCTGTTGATTTAGTTAAAGAAATCTCTCGTTGAGAGATCCTGATTGATTTGGAGATTTTATCCACCGTAGGATCTTTGATCTAAGGACTTCTGTTTTACAGAAAATATTTTTCTTGTTTTTAACAAGATTAGGGAAATATTTTCCCATACAGAATTTTTCTGTGTATAGGTGATTTTTAATCACCATTGGATTTTTTAATCCAACGGTACTCTGTTTTACAGAGAGTAATCTTTCTTGTTCAGAAAGATTTGAGGAATATTTCCTCGACAGAATTTAATTCTGTATTTTGATGATTTATCATCTCTGTTGGATCTTTGATCCAATGGCTCTGTTTAATAGAGAGATTTTCGTTCTGGCGTCGGCGCCCTCGTGCGAGGCACGTGAGACGCTGCCTAAAAGTTTTTAACTCTTGGCGTTGGCGCCCTCGTGCAAGGAACGTGAGGCGCTGCCTCAGAGTTTTTAACTTTTGGCGTTGCCTTTCAAATTTTGAACAGAGCTTTGTGCTTTTATTGGGGAAACAAATGCCCCTCCACTGTTGCGCTCACGTGGTTCACACGTGAGTGCAGCTGTGGCAGCATTTCCACCGTTGGATTTTCTTGGAAGTTGAATCGACTTCCTGTGCCTATAAGTAGGGCATTTGGCCCTTGAGATGACTGTTGTTTATCTTCTTTTGTTATTCTTTAAGAATTTAATTCTCCTTTCAGAGCTTAGCTCTCTGCCCAAAGAAATCCTTTCTATAGTTAGAACTCTGCCCTAAAATTTGGTAAGGATTATAATCGAACCCATGAATAGAGCTTTTCTCCTCTTAGATCGTAGATCTTAAGATGTATTTGAGGGTTGCTTAACCCATTAATTAGAACACTGTTCATCTTCCATGAAGAACTCTTAGAGTTTGTTTTGCAGATCTTAAAGATCTTGGGGTTTTACTCTGTTACAAAAGCTTTGCTTTTGAGGGTTCTGGTAGTTTACCCCATCGTCCTTACAGAGTATAGCTCTTTAGAAATTTTTGGGGAATTTTATTCCCTTCTTAATTAAAGTTGACAGATGTGAATTCTGTTTGGAGAGCACAGCTCTCGAGGGAGTTTAACTCCTCAACCCAATAAGGTTTCTCATTAAATGAGAATCCTTTTAGGATTCCTTTCTCAATGAGTGACTGCCCCATCAATGATGGGACGTCATCTTGATTTTGTGGGGCCCTCCTTGCCGCAGTGCAAAAATTTTGAGTGTCAAAGAACGTTAAAGTTCTAATTTCTGAGTCATAACACTGATAGCTGACCCTTCTCCTTTTGTGCAGGTGCAATGGCCTTCGAGCCTTCCTTCCCTTTCGTACGCTCAGAGAGCGCCTTTGCCGATGCGCCTGTGGATTGAAAAGTTTTCGCACTTATTAAAGATCTTGACCCGGAGCAGAAATCTCTTCACCTGTGGGGGTCGTGGTATAATCAGATCATTCGAGGTCAGCGCAGTTTTTCTTGTGCAGCACTCTCAAAGCCAATTTCAGCAATTCACTACGCCGACTCGCCTCAAGTAAATTATGATGTAGAGGTGGTCAACTGGACCTCGGAGGGTCACCTTCAACCTTCTATGGTATTAATATCCGTACATCCGTGATTGATCTGTAAAGTGTGTGTAGTAACTGCAATCAATAACGGTGTCGTGTGTAGCTAGACCGAGATAAGTACGGGTCATCCTCAGGGATATATGGAATCTTTCGATCTTACTTTAGACGTGTTGAAAAAAAGGAAGAATAGACGAATAAAGAATAGTAGAGAATAGTTTCTAGATCTACGTCAAAATACGGATGTAGAATACAGATATAGTTTGAATACGGATATAAATTTTATAAGAAGAATTCTTGCAGGGTTCGTTCAGATTTAGTAGTCATGGATGACTAATAAAGATTACTCCTTTTATCTATTGATAGATTTGATACTAGATAGATAGTGATGAATGAGGATTAGGTTTTTTGGAAGAAACTAGGGTTTCCCCACTATTGACCCTTGTCCTTTCATTGATCTCTATTCATTTCTAGCCCTTAACAAAAAAATTGTTAATCTGATCTCAAATCGCGGTCGAGACTAGAAATAAATTGGTAGCGCTCCCGATAAGGATGTTAACATTCTTTTGCTAAAATTTATAAACTTCATAAGACTTAAAAGAAGTTAAAATATTTTCTCATCCATTGTTCTATCCTAATCCTACGAACCCTATCAAGTCGAGAATTACTCACGCATGATGGAAATAGAAGAAGAACGGATAGAGAAAGAGATCATAATGCAGAAATTAAATGCTAAATAATTAATCTAATGATCTACCTTTATTAATCAACTTCACAATTACAAAACCTTCGAGTTTAGATTACATGAGGAAGAAGAAGTTGCTCTCGATCTCTGCCTCATAGGAAGTAGATGCTCCGTCGAATCTCACGTCGCCTTATCACGTCGAATCGCGAACCTGTCATGGATCACTTGTTCTTTGACGGTGATTTGCTTCATGTAAAAGATTGATGATTTCTAAGTTTATCCCTCGGTCCTTTATATAGCCCTAAAACCAGAAACCAAAGATCCCCAGAATCAGGGTTTGTTGTTGCAAATCACAACTAAAAATCTCAAATCCTGACTCAGTGAATCGGCCGCGGATCCGCCGCATATTGCATGGTTTGGCCGCGGATCAGCTATTTGTAGGTGAGATCTTGGCTTCAAAATTCTGGAGCTCCTTTGTTGTGACACATGGAGATTTATTTGATATCTGGAATCTTCATATCTTTTCTGAGTCTCTGCCAGTATTGATTCTTCGATTTTATTTAACTTTATCGGCAGATTTTTGATTCCCGACATCTCAACATCTCGATCTCCTGACCTGAACTAAACCTTGCACAATATCTCAATGAATAATGTTAGTAATATTTGGTATTTTTTAGATATTATCCTAACCAATTTGATATGATATTATATTTTAAGAATATTGATTAAGGATATTTGATATGATATGCATATTTAAATTATCAAAATATTATATAAATATTATATGCATACATTTTCCTTCATAATGTTAATTATAATATATAAACATATGATATATAGTATTTTTACAGGTAAACCCAAATATGTGTCATATTTATAATAAACACCTTTAGATATTTAAAAAAACTAAGGAAAATGTTATATCAAAAGTGCGATATTTTCGACTGAACAAGCCGCCGATGGCTTTGGATATTTTGGAGCAACGCATATGTCAAGACGAGTCGCTCCCTTGGGGACAAGTATATATGATAGGTTTGACTCCTCGCCATTCAGCCGGCTACCTGCAGTGGACTCGGTATATCCTGTCGGCCAAGAAGTCGCTGCTGCTGAAGCTCGGGTTATATCCTGCAATTTATGTGTCTCTTTTTCAATATCCCGCGCCTTATGTATGGTGGGTCAAGGCTTTCCTGGAATAATGGAATATCCCGACCCACACATTTCTTCTATCGGACCGGGAAGTTTCAATTTTCTTGGAGGAGTTTGCAAAAATTTCGGGCCTACCCGTCAGAGGGGGCATTACGAGGAGATACTTCCCCCTGATGAGTACATCTTTGCCACCAAATCAGTGGTAATGGGTCTCACCCTGGAGAATGCCGTTCAACATCAGTTCCCGAGCCTAATCAAGGTGTTGAACATTTATGAGAGTCTGTTTCTAGAGTCTCGGGGCCATAGAGTCAGCTTCACAGATTTCATCGCCCGCTTTCTTCCCTCAGAAGTCTTTTCAAAAAAAGCCATGAAATTCGCCAAGCTTGACGACCCGTTTGGTTTCGGTTTGGATAACCAGCCAACGGTGGAAGCGGATTTAAGAAATTTCTTCATTCCAGACACCCCGGTCGTCCCTTTTGTAGAGCTCGCTGCTTCAGACGTCGATGAAGAGATGTTCTTCCTGGGGTTCATCGGCCTGTGGTTGAGCTAGTTTGTGCTTACAACGCATCCTCGCTACATGAGGTCGTCTGTCTTTTATCCAGCCCACCGCATGGTTGCAGGGACGTGTGTGGCCGTTGGGATAGCAGGGCTGGCTCATCTATACTATGGCCTGAGCTTAGCGGCACACACTACTCAGCCGAAGGTATGTAGGGTTACTAGGCACTGTCACAAGGGTCTATAAGGCATCAACCATGCTCGATTTAAATTTTAGATGTGCCGAACAACCCTAACCAAGATCTTAGACTAGAGATTAGGCGAAACAAAGCAAGTAAACAACTTTACTTCTAAGAGTTAAGGATTACAACCTTTGTAATCCATTCCTTCACTTCTAAAAGCTCCATGTTGAGGTCCCTTCACTGCGATCATCGAGTACCCGAACTCAAGAGAGGCTCCATGAAGAGAAAGATGCAAGCTTGCTTCCGATCATCAATAACAAAGATGATCTACCTTGAAGAAACTCAAACCCAAGCTCTTGCTTTGCTAATCAAGTATTAGCAAAGCAAACACCCTAATCTAAGCGGCTAGAATAGATGAGGATGACGAAATAGGAATTTAGCTCTCATTTGTTTTCGATTTCTCACTCATTATCATCACTTTGCAAAAAGCTAGAAAGCTTTTTATCAAAAAGGAAGAAGAAGAAGAAGAAGCAAATCTCTTTGTGGTGAATAATGAATTAAGTGTGTGGTTAGAAATGCAACCATGGGTTAAGTATGAAGACTTAACCCATGTAGAGAATCAACTATAGTTAAAGGGTTGGGTTGGATTAAATAAATATCTATGCAAAATATCAAGGTCAAAGTCAAAGCTTCAAGAAGCTTCTTGAAAGTTTCATGAAAGCTTAACCCTAATCCAAACCCTAACCATATTTAAACTCCACAAATCATGTTGCATTTATAACCATAACTTATTACAATATTATATATCACATATACAATATTTATTGTAACAAAACAAAACAATACAATTAACATATATCACATATATATCAATGTATTATCCGAGTGAGAAAAAGAATCTTAAGTGAGCTTATACTAGTTAATGTAATTTAATATATCAAATATATAATTATACATTAAATTATCGAATCAACGCTTGATCTGATAATCCGGCTATTTCACAAATAACCGACTAACATAATCTGTATCAGTTCATCGAATCAACCCTTGATCCGATGACCCGGCTATATCATATATACCCGGTCGATATCTCATATCGCGAGAATCTAATACGGTATCGCATACACGTATTATTCTCGGTCCCGCATGTAGGGTTCCTAGGCACACTAATGAGGTCTCACAAGTGATCAAACATGACTAATTTAAAATTTTCCATGTGCCTACAAACCCTAATACGGATCGTTAACTAGATGTATAGACGATACGATGCAAATAAACAACTTTAACTTAAAGGAAAGAAGCTACAACCTTTGTAGATCTGGTTCTCCACCTCCTAGGCTCCGTGATGACGTCCCTCCGCTGTCCAAATCGAATCCATGACTCTAGCATCGGCTTCATCGGAGAAATGGACGGGCTAGGTCGTCGACTTCGATGCCGAAGATGATCTACGTCGAGGTATCACAAGATCAAGCTCCCACTTCACCAAGTCATAAAACTTATGAAGAAAACACCCTATACTACTTGGCAAGAGGTAGAGGATGAAGAAATAGGAAGTGGGTTCACTTTAGAATAGGATTTCTCACTCTTTTTCTCAAGTTGCCATTAAAGGTTGCAAGCTTTTCTTCTTGTAGAAGATGAAGAAGAAGAAGAAGAAGAAAAGAATATGATGAGTATATTTTAAAATAGAATATAATATGAATACTTATCATATACCAACCATGGTTAGGTGTAGAGACTAAACTAGGGTTAGGTGAATGGTTAGGTTAAGGGAAGCAAACAAAATGGTCAACCTTTCAACACTTCATGAAGCTTCATGAAAGAAACAAAGAAAGCCACCATTTCAATTTATCTTTTCTTTTGCCAAAATAAATAAACAAATAAATAAGTAAGTAAATAAACAAAACCCTAACCATTCATATAACCACGGTTTAATCTTTACACAAACTCAAGTTAGCTTGTATCATCAAACATGATACAATCAAGTGCACACAAAAATATATCACATATACAATGTGCACATCAAGTGAGAAAATCCTTTTAAAGTGAACAAATACTAGTTAATGCAAAGTAATATATCAAATATATAATTATGCATTAAATCATTAAATCAATACTTGATTTAACGATCCGGTCATATCGCATATAACCGACTAATATTCAATGTATCGGCTTATCGAATCAATCCTCGATTCGATGACTAGGTTATATCACATACAACCATTCGATACATTCATCGCGAGAATAGAATACGGTATCACATACACGCATTATTCGCGGTCCCGCACATATCTCATATGCGCTCCTATTTCGTTTCGCTTGAGCCAGGAAACCTCTGTGTAGGACTCTAAAGACTCGTCAATACGCCGGCAGCAGGTGATGATCATATCAAACACCCACAAGCCGCAAGCGGTCTGCTAAACATAACGGCCACCCGGGTATTGAGCGATCAGAAGATCGACGAGCAAGCCCGCTCACACTCCTGTGAATCCAACCAGTAACACTTACCGTACAGTTCGGTCTGTTCGTCTGATATGTCGCATATCTCGCCTAGGGGTGGTAAACGTCAGACCCCAATAGCTCGATAAGTCATGCCGACGTGAGGTCCATAACTATCGTGAAACTACTGATAACTCTTACCAGTATATCACTACAACCCTGGCCAAGGATTTCCTGTTATGGCTAGTCGTGCATAGCGCAACATCAACCCCCAATACCGGGAGAGACGAATCCCCTCCTATCGCTAATTGCCTCCATGTGAATCGGGACTGTACCCAAAAACCACCTGTTTGCACGACTCAGTAGAGCCGTGGTAGGGTGGAAATCATAGCACAGTGGGAGACACACAAGACTCTATGACGATCTCGAGTCAACAGACTAAGCTGTACCAGTGTCACCAGAGAACTGCCATCTGACGTGAGGTATAATACCATCTGGGAGTTCTCGGCGAGTCCGTTCAGTGTACCCAGTCTCCACTGAGCACCCACATACCATCTCCGATGTCAAACACCAATGGATATGGGATCAACCATCGCCCATCGCATGGGTCGAGAAGATATACGCTAGTCTACTCTGGAATATCGATGCCCCGTCTCGATATTCCCACAACTAGGAACTTTGAAGAATGTACTCATGGACTACCCAGGCCCCACTAGTATGATCTGCATCATAGTCCTGGAAGTCGAGTACACATCCTAAGGGCTTTATCAACAAGTAACAGAGAGACAGAAAGTATACATGTTAAGATAAAGAGCAACCAGATAGCGTACTATCATGTCGAGCAAGAAAGTCCTACCTATATATGTCCCAACATCCACTACAATATACATCCAATGTACAGTAATGGCCTCTAGGGCATACATATAACTAACAATCTCCCACTTGCACTAGGGCCATCTGTAGCAGTAGTTGTAGTATATAATACTCAACTATCCCCTAAAATTCTCTCTTTGGGAAAAGGCCTTCGTGAGTGGATCCGCCGTGTTGTCCTCTAAGTCTATTCTCCAAACCTCGATCACCCTCGAGATAAACTATCTCCATGATCAGGTGATGCTGCCTCAGAATATGTCTGGGTCACTGATGGTTCCAGGGTTCCAGGGCCAAAGCCACACTTCCATTGTCATACAATGGCAGGAACCTAGTTCATCTTATGAACCAATATACACCCAAACTTCCTCTTTGGTAGTATCTTTAATAGCGATGTTACCAGCCTTTATCGTCTAGTTTGCCACGGTATCTAGCTTGGAACTCTTCCAACATACCGTCCCTTTACTGAGGGTAAAGACTGCCTGTGACTGACATTCAGTCGTCTTTATCACCCTGGAACCTTTCCAGTGATTCTCCCCAGGATCAACTGATACTATCTCACTATAGTTAGTGAGAATCCTAACATCCATTTAGATCTATCTCATAGATCCAAATCCCAGGATTTAGGAGGTATCACTTTGATCCTATTGGAGATTCCATGTGATAAGAGGAGATCGACTGATCGTAGTATAGGAAACTCTTTTCCTATCAAGAGTATGTTGTCTACGTACAATACGAGGATAACCACCTTACTCTCTACTACCGTTTTGTATATACAAGGTTCATCTACCATTTTGATGAAGTCAAATACTACATCAAAACAGACGTTCCAACTCCGCGATGCCTGCTTCATTATGTAAAGCAACTTGCACACATTTCCGCTGCTCCCACTGTTTACAAAGCCCTCTGGCTGTGTTCTTATAGACGTTCTCTTCTAAATCATTATTTAGAGAAGTAGTCATGGCACCCAACCACCAGATATCGTAGTCATGGTATGTAGCAATGACAAGTAGGATCTGGATGGACTTAAGCATAGTCCCTAGAAAAGGTTTCATCATTATCCACACCTGGTTAATGACTAAAACCTTTAACAAGTCTTGCTTTGAAAGTCTCAACATTTCCATCTACACCAAGTAATCTTCTCAAGATATACTTGCTCCTGATGGGGATTTAACCCTTCAGATATCACAACCAAAGTCCATACTTTGTTGGTGTATGTGGATTTCATCTCAGATCGCTAAGCATCCAGCCATTCTTACAGAGTCCCTACTCATGATGACCTGCTCGAAACTAGTTGGGTCATCATCTCATGATGCATTCCTCGCTCCCACTGTCATCGAGAAACTGAAGCATCTCTCAGGCGGATGAGGAACCCTACCAGATCGGCGGAGAGGCTGAGGTTCTTCAGGGACTATTGAATCCTTTGGTTCTGACAAATCATCAGCAGTTTTGTACAGCTGGAACCTTTCCAGTTCTACAGAACTGTCCTTGCCTCGATCTTGTCCGGATTTTGCTTTAGACATAGGCCGAACAATCCTAAATCTTAACTTATTTAAGAGATAGGCTCTTCCCACACCATATCTTATATGGAGTGGTAGGCACTGATTTGATTTGAACCTAATTCAATAGGTATGCAGCTTCTCAAGTGCATAACCCCAAAAGGAAATAGGTAACTCAGTAATACTCATTATAGAGCACACCATATCTAATATTGTGCGATTGCTCCGCCCCGATACACCGTTGTACTGTGGTGTATTCAGAGGAGTAATACTGTGAGAGAATCTCATCTTCCTTTAGAATAGTCCAAGGATTCCATGCACAAGTATTCTCCTCCCTGATCTTATCATAGGACATAATGCTTATACCCGTATTTTGGTTCTCTACTTCCAACTTATATTCTGTGAATACCTCAAAAGGTTCGGACTTGTGTTTTAACAGGAACACATGATTGAATCTTGAGAGATCATCAGAGAATATAATGAAGTACAAAGAACCGGCCCTTGGCATGTATAGACAGGAGACCTTACATACATCATCATGTATCAGTCCCAAGAGTTCATTAACTCTTTCTCTGTTTCCAATAAACAGGGCTATGGTCATCTAATCTTTGTGACATGACTGGCAAGTTTCACAAGATGTAAATTCAAACTGATTTAAATATGCATCTAAAATGTAACTTCAGCCAGTCGGGTCGCATTGATGTGACCTAGTCTACAATGCCTCAAGAAGGATTCATTCATTTCTGAACTCTTCTTCTTGTGTGTGTTCTGTATACTAGGAACTGTAGTTTGATTTAGAACGTCAATGCTTTTAGATAACGTGCCTGAACCGATCAACTTTTGATATAGGAAATATTCAAAACATTATCCATCAATACAGAATTTATCATTTCTTTACTAATAAAGAGACTGATATGATTTTGTATATCAGGTTCGGTATCTAATAGCATTTGTTCAGAATCAATATATTGGTAATACAGGATGACAGTGACCAGCAGACTTGGCTGCAACACTTGCCCCGGTTTCTGTCTCATGAAACTTATCACCCGTTCTCAGTTTTTCTACCTTTATGTAGCCCTATGTAACAGATTACATATCTGGGATCATGATCTGGTATCAAATACCCAGGATGCAGAGGATACTGAGAAACAGTTCTGTGTAACGAACACACCCGAAGGAGATGCATCATATGCACTTTCTTCGTTTGGGCGGCATAGGAATTCTGGTATTCCCCTATTTCCTGCTCTGTCTTATAACAATTATAAGTTGGAGCGGGACCAATGTTCCCCAGCTCAGTATAACAAGCGGGTTCGGTCAATACAACCATATTATTATCTTGATTAAGGCATGATATGGTCGCTACCTGGAGAGAGAGAGAAGAAAACACTCAGCGTGCGCTCTTGCAAGATCAGATTGGTTATTTATTTTATCTAATCAGGATAGCTCCCACTGTTTTTATCAAATCTTCCTTCAAACCTTAAAAGGAAAGACTAGCCGGGATTAATTACACTCTACAAGTTCGCCAATTTTTCAGCCAGGCCAGTGTCGGTACTTTGAGGGAGGTTCCCCGTGCTTTCGCACGGACCTAATTACAGTAAATCTCGTTTTCCCAGAGGCGTAACCCCATTGACACCTTTCTAGACACCTACTTGATCGGCTAATTGTAAAGTGCAAAACTCTCCCAGGAGTAACAATTACTCGCAGTGGGTATCGGGATCCAACTATCATATAGAAGGTATGCAATCTCATTGCAAATTTCAACACTTGAAACTCCCGATAAAGATTTTTACCCCTAGTACTTATGACCTTAACTATGGTCAACAAATCATAAGCACTAGTCAAGTTCTACCCGTCATTTCGTGATTAATTAGACCCACCCACATGACCCTTAACTAAGGTCAACAAAGTCACGCGACTGTCCTAACTAATCGCATCATATGTGGTGTAGGAAGACATCACTTAGCTACCGTACACTGTGCCTTAACTAAGGTCAACAAACACAGCACGAATACTAAGTACTCTACTTCCTAAAATGACGGAGGGTTGCGAATGGTTTTTGTGAAAACCTTTAACGCTTTGAACTTGATCTCGTTGCGGAATCAAATGGTTTTTAAATGGAATGTTTTTGAAGCTTTCTAGTTTTGCTAAAGGGGTCACTCCCGGTGAAGGGATCGTCGGCCCTTTCCTCGTCGAATGAGGTGCGGGATATATCATATATATCACTGTGCAAAGCAGAAACTATAGAAGCAATCAAAAGACAAACCGAGTGTGTAGCATCTGCCAGTTATTGTTAAAGGAGTCACTCCCGGTGAAGGGATCTCGGTCCTTTCCTCATCGAATAAGGTGCAGGATGTTCTATAATGAACACCGCGATGCAAAGCAAGAACTGTAGCTACCTGTTTTATTTTGAAATTCGATTCCACAACATCAATTAGGTTTATTTTCTTTCATTAATCTCATTAATGAATATCCCATTATTTAATTCCACCTAAACATCACAGATAAATATAACGTACGCTTATGCCATCCGCATTCGCCTCGATGTCCCGTCTGCACCGTTAGGTTAGGTAACTAACGCCAGAGCAAGGCAGGGCTAGCGCGGGTGTAAGACATAAGCAACGTCTATATAATATATCATATATACTATATACTATATCTATCTGAACAAATCACATGATCACATCACAGATAACGCAGCAGAAAATATCATATGAAATATTGGATATACTAGGACGTCCGTGTTTTCAATACGAGCCAGTATAAAACACGGATTCCACGGTCGTGATGAATAGCCAAACCCACACCCCTAGACCCCTACGAGAGCAGAAAGCAACCCTACCAATTCTAGGGTTAGGAGACCCGGACTCGACTCCTCGAGATGGTCTCCCACTGGACCCTAGAACCCGGTTACTTGTGCTCCCCTCCTTGGGTCTATCCTAATGCGGAAAAGTAAATAATATACAAATGGTGACATCATCCGCAACCTGGAAGTGCCCCAATAAAAGAATATTACATACAAGTTTTTACATGAATGAAAATGAAAAAACACTCATCTCACATAAAAAAAACCCCGGCTATTCGAACACGACGATCCAATATAACATATCCAGCAACACATAACATCACAAGTCATCAACGTAAGTAAATATGCGCATCCCAATTGTCGTTGACATATAGCAACGAAACCGGCGATATCACATATTACACTTACGGTCACAGAAAAGAAAGTGTAAAACTACAACAGTTGGAATCCGTAATAACTTTAGACATCGCATGCCTAATCAAATGAAATAGTTAGACATCGCATGCCTAACAATTATAAACCCCGCATTTTAGTCTCATTATCGAAAACACTTTTCAATATCAAGTCGAGCAATTCAACAAGATTCCCGACATCCTGATCGAATGCTCGTCGCAAACTTTATTAGGCAGCTGCACCCCCGACGCCGTCGACGAAGTGCACCAAGGCGGAACACCGCTACCGCGAGCACCCAAACGGATGCTTTCAGCGACGGGGTTCTCCTACAGTCACTTAGTCGGGGCTATGGGGTGAGGCTGTCTATTAAGTTTACCCGGCGAGTATCCGCGTACGCTACGTGATTGCGACGGACTTTTGATCTCATCAAAATTCCGTGGCAACCGATCAAGTGAGACTAAACTGCTATGTTTATAACATTCATTCAGTTATCTCATAACTACTTGTGAATTCCAATTATTGTATCACATTCCGGACAAGATAGAAAATGTTAAACTTTCCGATCGAACAATCGAACACCCAAGTTTTCCCGAAACAGCTCAACACATGAAATAAGTTCAAAGACATTCACTTCATGCCTCAGTACCAACGGTCCAGCCGTAGAAGGATCAAGCCAACGCTTCACATGTGGCACGCCGTACTGCCCCAAACCCTAAGGTTCAAAGGGCAGTTCAAGACAGTCACATAATCGAGTTAAGGTTTGTTGTCTTCTAGAGGGACCATCGTGTTACTTGCACTACTTGGAACGTCATTAAACTACGGAAAAGTCCAACAATTGGAAATTTCCCGGCAGGGAAAAAAGTGGGTATTTATATCCGGTCGACCTTTTTAACATATTCTAAAATTACCCGGAAAAGCACATGGACAAAGTTTGATAATCCGATCGAATTTACGAACTCCCAATACAACCCAGAAAACTCAACTCTTGAGTGATATTTAAAAATTCCCATAAAATCCAGCATCAGAAAAGAGGAATTACTGTGCAAAAATTATTGGGCATTGTGACCATACGGCCACGGAACCGCCGCAGAAGCCATGCTTCTGCCCCTGTTCCGCGGCGGTTTAGACGAATCATGAGCTCGTTTTGCACCATAATTCTTATATCTTCCTGCTGAATTTTTAAAGAATTTTTAATTTGGAAAAAACCCAGTTTTTGAAAAAAGTCCAGAGAGCAAATTTGTGTTAGGGTTTCGGTTCGATCGGACTTCTAACTCCGTCTACGCATCGCCTAAGGCTCTAGCTAGGCTCTGATACCACTGTAGGGTTCCTAGGCACACTAATGAGGTCTCACAGGTGATCAAACATGACTAATTTAAAATTTTCCATGTGCCTACAAACCCTAATACGGATCGTTAACTAGATGTATAGACGATACGATGCAAATAAACAACTTTAACTTAAAGGAAAGAAGCTACAACCTTTGTAGATCCGGTTCTCCACCTCCTAGGCTCCGTGATGACGTCCCTCCGCTGTCCAAATCGAATCCATGACTCTAGCATCGGCTTCATCGGAGAAATGGGCGGGCTAGGTCGTCGACTTCGATGCCGAAGATGATCTACGTCGAGGCATCACAAGATCAAGCTCCCACTTCACCAAGTCATAAAACTTGTGAAGAAAACACCCTATATTACTTGGCAAGAGGTAGAGGATGAAGAAATAGGAAGTGGGTTCACTTTAGAATTGGATTTCTCACTCTTTTTCTCAAGTTGCCATTAAAGGTTGCAAGCTTTTCTTCTTGTTGAAGATGAAGAAGAAGAAGAAGAAGAAAAGAATATGATGAGTATATTTTAAAATAGAATATAATATGAATACTTATCATATACCAACCATGGTTAGGTGTAGAGACTAAACTAGGGTTAGGTGAATGGTTAGGTTAAGGGAAGCAAACAAAATGGTCAACCTTTCGACACTTCATGAAGCTTCATGAAAGAAACAAAGAAAACCACCATTTCAATTTATCTTTTCTTTTGCCAAAATAAATAAACAAATAAATAAGTAAGTAAATAAACAAAACCCTAACCATTCATATAACCACGGTTTAATCTTTACACAAACTCAAGTTAGCTTGTATCATCAAACATGATACAATCAAGTGCACACAAAAATATATCACATATACAATGTGCACATCAAGTGAGAAAATCCTTTTAAAGTGAACAAATACTAGTTAATGCAAAGTAATATATCAAATATATAATTATGCATTAAATCATTAAATCAATACTTGATTTAATGATCCGGTCATATCGCATATAA
Source organism: Agapanthus africanus (assembly GCA_030015575.1). Taxonomy (NCBI): domain Eukaryota; kingdom Viridiplantae; phylum Streptophyta; class Magnoliopsida; order Asparagales; family Amaryllidaceae; genus Agapanthus; species Agapanthus africanus. Next base: position 120,615,232 of record JASDDO010000001.1, read on the forward strand.
CCGACTAATATTCAATGTATCGGCTTATCGAATCAATCCTCGATTCGATGACTAGGTTATATCACATACAACCATTCGATACATTCATCGCGAGAATAGTATACGGTATCACATACACGCATTATTCGCGGTCCCGCACATATCTCATATGCGCTCCTATTTCATTTCGCTTGAGCCAGGAAACCTCTGTGTAGGACTCTAAAGACTCGTCAATACGCCGGCAGCAGGTGATGATCATATCAAACACCCACAAGCCGCAAGCGGTCTGCTAAACGTAACGGCCACCCGGGTATTGAGCGATCAGAAGATCAACGAGCAAGCCCGCTCACACTCCTGTGAATCCAACCAGTAACACTTACCGTACAGTCCGGTCTGTTCGTCTGATATGTCGCATATCTCGCCTAGGGGTGGTAAACGTCAGACCCCAATAGCTCGATAAGTCATGCCGACGTGAGGTCCATAACTATTGTGAAACTACTGATAACTCTTACCAGTATATCACTATAACCCTGGCCAGGGATTTCCTGTTATGGCCAGTCGTGCATAGCGCAACATCAACCCCCAATACCGGGAGAGACGAATCCCCTCCTATCGCTCATTGCCTCCATGTGAATCGGGACTGTACCCAAAAACCACCTGTTTGCACGACTCAGTAGAGCCGTGGTAGGGTGGAAATCAAAGCACAGTGGGAGACACACAAGACTCTATGACGATCTCGGGTCAACAGACTAAGCTGTACCAGTGTCACCAGAGAACTGCCATCTGGCGTGAGGTATAATACCATCTGGGAGTTCTCGGCGAGTCCGTTCAGTATACCCAGTCTTCACTGATACCATCTCCGATGTCAAACACCAATGGATATGGGATCATCCATCGCCCATCGCATGGGTCGAGAAGATATACGCTAGTCTACTCTGGAATATCGATGCCCTGTCTCGATATTCCCACAACTAGGAACTTGGAAGAATGTACTCATGGACTACCCAGGCCCCACTAGTATGATCTGCATCATAGTCCTGGAAGTCGAGTACACATCCTAAGGGCTTTATCAACAAGTAACAGAGAGACAGAAAGTATACATATTAAGATAAAGAGCAACCAGATAGCGTACTATCATGTCGAGCAAGAAAGTCCTACCTATATATGTCCCAGCATCCACTACAATATACATCCAATGTACAGTAATGGCCTCAAGGGCATACATATAACTAACACCGCACATATCACATATGTGCTCCTACTCCGTTTTTCCTGAACCAGGAAACCTCTGTGTAGGACTCTAAAGAATCGTCAATATGCCGGCAGTAGGTGATGATCATATCAAACACCCACAAGCTGCAAGCGGTCACCTAAATGTAACAGCCACCCAGGTATTGAGCAATCAGAAGATCAACAAACAAGCCTGTACATTCTCCCGTGAATCAACCAGTAACACTCCCGTACAGTCCGGTCTCTTCGTCTGATATGTCGCATATTTCGCCTAGGGGTGGTAAACGTCAGACCCAAGTAGCTTGATAAGTCGTGTCAATATGAGGTCCATAACAGTTCGAGAAACTACTGATAACACTTACCAGTAAATCTCAGCAACCCTGGCCAGGGATTTCCAGTTATAGCCAATCGAACACAGCGCAACATCAACTCCCTATACCGGGAGAGACGAAACTCCTCCTATCGCTCATTGCCTCCATGTGATTCGGGACTGTAACCAAAAGCCACCTTTTTGCACGCCCTCTTGGACGTGGTATGATGGAAATCAAAGCACAGTGGGAATCACACAAGACTCTATGACGATCTCGGGTCTACAGACTAACCTGTACCAGTGTCACCAGAGAACTGCCATCTGCCGTGAGGTATAATACCATCTGGGAGTTCTCGGCGAGTCTGTCCAGTGTACCCAGTCTCCACTGAGCACCCGTATACCTTCTCTGATGTCAAACACCAATGGATATGGGATCATCCATCGCCCATCATATGGGTCAAGAAGTGCATACGCTAGTCTACTTTGGAGTATCGATGCCCTGTCTCGGCACTCCCACGACTAGGAACATTTGAAGGATGTACTTGGCGACTACACTGTCCCCACTAGTATGATCTGCATCATGGTTCTAGTAGTCAAGTACTCATCCTAAGGGCTTTATCAACATGTGACATAGAGACAATCAGAGTACATGTTAAGATAAAGAGTAACCAGATAGCATACTATCATGTCGAGCAAGAAAGTCCTCCCTATATATGTCCAAGCATCCACTACAATATACAACGTATGTACAGTAATGGCCTCTAGGGCATACATATAACTAACAATCTCCCGCTTGCACTAGGGCCATCTGTTGTGGTATCGCATTCCCAACAATCAGCTGTGGTTGAAGTATCTCATACTCAACCATCCCATAAAAGTCTCTACTGGGAAATAGGCCTTTATGAGTGGATCCGCGCTGTTGTTCTCTGTGTCTACTCTCCTAACCTCGATCTACCTGGAGATCAACCATCTCCATGATCAGGCGATACTGCCTAAGAATATGTCTGGATCTCTGATGGGACGGGGGTTCCTAGGCATCAGCCACAACTCCATTGTCACACAATGGCAGGAACGAAGTTCATCTCATGAACTTATATATATATATATATATATATATATATATATATATATATATATATCCAGACTGCCTCTTTGGTAGCATCCTTGGTAACGATGTATCTTGCCTTTAATCGTCTAGTATGTCACGGTATCTAGCTTGGAACTCTTCCAACATACCGTCCCTCCACTGAGGGTAAAGACAATGCCTGCGACTGACATTCAGTCGTCCTTATCACCCTGGAACCTTTCCAGTGATTCTCCCCAGGATCGATTGATACCAATTCACTACAACTAGTGAGAATCCTAACATCCAATTAGATCTATCTCATAGATCCATTACCCAGGATTTAGGAGGTATCACCTTGATCCTATAGAGAATCTTTGTGATAAGAGGAGATTGACCGAGCGTAGCATAGAAAACTTCTTCCCTATCAAGAGTATGCCATCCATGTACTCTACGAGGATCACCACCATACTCTCTACTACCCTTTTTGTATATACAAGGTTCATCTACCATTTTGATGAAGCCAAACTCTTCGACTACCATCAAAACAGATGTTCCAACTCCGCGATGCCTGATTTATCACATAAAACATCTTGCACACATTTCCGCTGCTTCTACTGTCTACGAAGCCCTCTGGCTGTGTACTTATAAACGCTCTCTTCCAAATCTTTATTTAGAAAAGTAGTCATGACACCCAACCGCCAGATATCGTAGTCATGGTATGTAGCAGTGGCAAGTAGGATCTGGATGGACTTAAGCATAGCTTTGAAAGTCTCAACTTTTCCATGTACACCAAGTAATATTCTCAAGATATACTTGCTCCTGATGGGGATTTAACCCTTCAGATAAAGCAACCAAAGTCCATACTTTGTTGGTGTATAAGGATTCCATCTCAGATCGCTAAGCATCCAGCCATACTCATAGAGTCACCACTCCTGATGGCCTGCTCGAAACTAGTTGGGTCATCATCTCATGATGCAATCCTCGCTCCCACTGTCATAGAGAAATCGAAGTATCTCTCAGGTGGGTGAGGAACCCTACTAGATCGGCGGAGAGGCTGAGGTTCGTTGGAAACTATTGAATCCTCCGGGTTTACCAAATCATCAGCTGCAGTTTGTATAGCTGGAACTCCTTCTAGTTCTATCTCATAACCACTAATTTCTTCACAAGAAATTCCCTTTTTCTCAAAAAGTGGTATTCCGAGAAATAAAACATCTTTTGTTCCTCAGTGTGGTAGAAGATATTCCCTTGCGAATGCTTGGGATATCCAACAAACTTCCACAGAACTGACCTTGCCTCGAGCTTGTCCGGATTTTTCTTTTGACATAGGCCGGACAACCCTAATTCTTAACATCTTTAAGAGATGGGCTCTTCCCATACCATATCACATATGGAGTGGTAGTCATCTGATTTGGTTGGAACCCTATTCAATAGGTATGCAACTTCTCAAGTGCATAACCCCAAAAGAAAATAGGCAATTCAGTAGTACTCATCATAGATCACACCATATCACATAAGGTGTGATTGCTCCACCCTGATACACCGACGTGCTGTGGTGTATACGGAGGAGTAATACTGAGAAAGAATCTCATTCTCCTTTAGAATAGTCCAGGAATTCCGTGCTGAAGTATTCTCCTCCTTGATCTCATCAAAGGACATAATACTTATACCCGTTTTTGGTTCTCTACTTCTAACTTATATTCATTGAATTTCTCAAAAGTTCCAGACTTGTGTTTCAACAGGAATATATGTCCAGATCTTGAGAGATCACCAGTGAATATAATGAAGTACAAAGAACCGGTCTTGGCATGTGTAGACAGGGGATCTTCATACATCAACATGTATCAATCCCAAGAGTTCACTAACTCTTTCTCTGTTTCCAATAAACGGAGCTGTGGTCATTTTATCTTTGTGACATGACTGGCAAGTTTTTACAAGATGTAAATCCAAACTCATTTAAATATGCATCTTTATGTAACTTTAGCTAGTCGGGTCGCATTGATATGACCTAGTCTACAATGCCTCAAGAAGGATTTGTTCATTTCTGAACTCTTCCTCTTGTGTGTGTTCTGTACATTAAGAACTGTGATTTGATTTAGAACGTCTATGCTTTTAGATAACGTGCCTGAACCGATCAATTCTTGATATAGGAAATGTTCAAAACATTATCCAATCAATACAAAATTATATCCTTTTTTATCTAAATAAAGAGACTGATATGATGTTGTATATCAGATTCGGTATCTAATAACATCCGTTCAGAATCAATGTATTCTGATAATACAGGGTGATAACTGCCAACAGACTTGGCTGCAACACTTGCAACATTTCCAACTCTTGAAAGCTTATCACCCGTTCTCAGTTCTCTACCGTTCTATAGCCCATGTAACATATTACATTTGCGGGATCCTGATCCAGTATCTCATACCCAGGACGTAAAGGATACTGAGAAACTGTTCTCGGTAATGAACACACCCGAAGAAGATGCATCAGCATGCACTTTCTTTGTTTGGGTGGCACGGGAATTCTGGTAATCCCCTATTTCCTGCTCTGTCTTATAACTATTATAAGTTGGAGCGGGACCAACATTCCCTGGCGCAGTATAACAAGCGGGTTTGGTCAATACATCCGTATTATTAGCTTGATTAAGGCGTGATATGGTCGCTACCTGGAGAGAGATAGAAGAAAACACTCGGCGTATGCTCTTGCAAGATTATATTGGTTATAAATATATCTAATCAGGATGTCTCCGACTGTTTCAGTCAAATCTTCCTTCAAACCCTAAAAGGAAAGACTAGCCAGGATTAATTACACCCTACAAGTTCGCCAATCTTTCAGCCAGACCAGTGCCGGTACTTTGAGAGTGGTTCCCCGCGCTTTCCCATGGACCTAATTAAAATAAACCTCGTTTTTCCAGAGGCATAACCCCGTTAATACCTTTCTAGACACCTACTTGATTGGCTAATTATAATGTGTAAAACTCTCCCAGGAGTAACTCTTACTCGCAGCGGGTATCGGGATCCAAATATCTCATAGAAGGTATGCAATCTCATTACAAATTTCAACTCTTGAAATTCCCAATAATATTTTACCCCTAGCGTCTTATGACCTTGACGGAGGTCAACAAACCATAGGCTGCTAGTCAAGTTCTACCCGTCATTTCCAGATTGAATTAAACCCACCCGCACGACCCTTGACGGAGGTCAACAAGGCCGCACGACTACCCTAAAACAATCGCAGCATATGCAGCAGATAAATACTAGTCAGCTACCGCACACTACGCCTTGACTGAGGTCAACAAACGTAGCACGAATACTAAATAGGACTTATCTGAAATGACGGAGGGCTACGACAGGTTTTTAAGAAAACCCTTTGCGTAATGAACTTGATATCGTTGTAGAATCGAGTGATTTTTAATGGAATGTTTTTTAGGCCTTTTCTAGTTTTGCTAAAAAGGTCATTCCCGGTGAAGGGATCTCAGCTCATTCCTCATCGAATAAGGTGCAGGATATTTCACAAATATCACCATGCAAAGCAAAAACTATAAAAACAATCAAAAGACAAATCGAGTTTGTAGCATCTGCTAGTTTCGCTAAAGAGGTCACTCCCGGTGAAGGGATCTCGGCTCTTTCCTTATCAAATAAGGTGCTGGATGTTCTACAAAGAACACCGCTATGCAAAGCAAGAACTAGAGCTACCTGTTTTTGAGACAAGTTTCTACAACATCTTTAGGTTTCATTTAGTTTCATTAATCTCATTAATGAAGTCCCATTTTATTATGCTTCACAAGCATCACATTTGAAACGAAATCTGTAATATAACATATATCTCATATATATAATATAAACATTCGTCTCAGGTAGTAATATGATCTCATCACAGAACATTGCAGCAGAAGATAACATATGAAATATTGGATATAATAGGATTTCCGTGTTTTATGCGAGCCTGTATAAAACGCGGATTCCACGGTCGCAATGAATAGCCAAACCCACATCCCTAGACCCCTACGAGAGCGGCAAGCAACTCTGCCAATTCTAGGGTTAGGAGACCCGGTCTCGACTCCTCGAGGTGGCCTCCCACTGGACCCTGGAACCCGGTTACTTGTGCTCCCTTCCTTGGGTCTACCTAATGCGGAAAAGTAAATAATATGCAATGGTGACATCATCCTCATCCCGAAAGTTCCCCAATAAAAGAATATAACATACAAATGAATTTTACATGAATGAAAAAGAAAATCTCTCATCTTACATAAAACCCCCGGCTATTCAAAACGCGACGATCCAATATAACATATCACAGCAACACATAACATCACATGTCATCAACGTAAGTAAATATGCGTATCCCAATTGTCGTTGATGTATAGCAACGAAACCGGCGATACACCACATATTACACTTACAGTCGCAGAAAAGAAAGTGTAAAACTACAACAGTTGGAATCCGCAACCTTCTTCGACATCTCATGCCTAACGAGATGAATTCCTTAGACATCGCATGCCTAACAATTATAAACCCCACATTTTAGTCTCAATATCGAAAACTCTTTTCAATATTAAGTCGGGCAATTCAACAAGATTCCCGACATCCTGATCGAATACTCGTCGCAAACTTTAGTAGACGGCCGCACCCCCGGATTCCGTCGACGAAGTGCACTAAAGCGGAACACCGCTGCCGTGAGCACATGAACGGATGCTTTTGGCGACGGGGTTCTCCTACAGTCACTTGGTCCTGGCTATGGGGCGTGGCTATCTGTTAAGTTTACCCGGCGAGTATCCGCGTACGCTAAGTGATTGCGATGGACTTTTGATCACATCAAAATCCCGTGGCAACCGATCAAATGAGACTAAACTGCTAGATTTATAACATTCAAATTAGTTATCTCATAACTACTTGTGGATTCCAAATATTGTATCACATTCCAGATAAATAGACAATGTTAAACTTTCCGATCGAATAAACAAACACCCAAGATTTCCCAAATAGCTCAACACTTGAGCGGAGTTCAAAAAGTATCCATCACATGCTACAGTACCAATGGTCCAGCCGTAGAAGGGTCAAACCAACGCCTCACATGTGGCAATGCCGTACTGCCCCAAACCCTAAGGTTTAGAGGCGGTTCAGACGGTCACATAATCGAGTTAAGGTTTGTGTTCTTCTAGAGGGTCCACCGCGTTACTTGCACGACTATGAATGTTCTTTAACCAGGGAAAAATCCAACACTTGGAAATTTTCCGGCAGGGGGAAAAATGAGTTACTGATATCCGTTCGAACTTTTTAACACGGTCTAAATTACCCGGAAAAACTTAAACGAAGTTAAACTTTCCGATCGAATCAACGAATACAAATGATCTCCAGAAAACTCAACACTTGAGTAGAATTAAAAATTCCCAGAAGCATTCAAAAATAACCAAGAATAAACGCCAGAAGTGGTGGCCTCTAATTCCCAAGGGTGGCCACGGAACCGCCGCCAAACCCATGGTTTGGCCGCGGTTCCGCGCTCCCTTGAGGGAGTTATGGGCTCGTACTTCTCTGCAATTCTTAGAATTCTCTGCTTATTTTTCTGAGTATTTTTAATACAGAAAAAATCAACATTTTAAAAAAATTCCAGAGAGGGGGTAAGTTTTGGGGTTTCGGGGTTCGATCGGACTTTAAAGTTCGTCTAAACATCGCTTAAAGCTCTAGCTTGGCTTTGATACCACTGTAGGGTTACTAGCCACTGTCACAAGGGTCTATAAGACATCAATCAAGCCCGATTTAAATTTTAGATGTGCCGAACAACCCTAACCAAGATCTTAGACTAGAGATTAGGCGAAACAAAGCAAGTAAACAACTTTAGTTCTAAGAGTTAGGAATTACAACCTTTGTAGTCCGTTCCTTCACTTCTAAAAGCTCCGTGTTGAGGTCTCTTCGCTGTGATCATCGAGTACCCGGACTCAAGAGAGGCTCCATGAAGAGAAAGATGCAAGCTTGCTTCTGATCATCAATAACAAAGATGATCTACCTTGAAGAAACTCAAACCCAAGCTCTTGCTTTGCTAATCAAGTATTAGCAAAGCAAACACCCTAATCTAAATGGCTAGAATAGATGAGGATGATGAAGTAGGAATTTAGCTCTCATTAGTTTTCGATTTCTCACTCATTATCATCTAGAAAGCTTTTTATCAAAAAGGAAGAAAAAGAAGAAGCAAATCTCTTTGTGATGAATAATGAATCAAGTGTGTGGTTAGAAATGCAACCATGGGTTAAGTATGAAGACTTAACCCATGTAGAGAATCAACTATGGTTAAAGGGTTGGGTTGGGTTAAATAAATATCTATGAAAAATATCAAGGTCAAAGTCAAAGCTTCAAGAAGCTTCTTGAAAGCTTCATGTGTTAATTATATGTATGCCCTAGAGGCCATTACTGTACATACGATGTATATTGTAGGGGATGCTTGGACATATATAGGGAGGACTTTCTTGCTCGACATGATAGTACGCTATCTGGTTTTACTTTATCTTAACATGTACTCTGATTATCTCTTTTGTTACATGTTGATAAAACCCTTAGGATTTGTACTCCACTACTGGGACTATGATGAGATCATACTAGTGGGGCCACGGTAGTCTATGAGTACATCCTATAACTGTTCCTAGTCGAGGGTGTGTCGAGACAGGGCATCGATACACCAGAGTAGACTAGCGTATACGCATCTTGACCCATATGATGGGCGATGGATGATCCCATATCCATCGGTGTTTGACATCAAGGATGGTGTACGGGTGCTCAGTGGAGACTGGGTACACTGGACGGACTCGCCGAGAACTCCTAGATGGTATATATACCTATTGTCAGATAGCAGTTCTCTGGTGACACTTGTACAGGTTAATCTGTAGACCCAAGATCGTCATAGAGTCTTGTGTGATTCCCACTGTACTTTGATTTCCTCCCTACCACGGCTCTACTGAGTTGTGCAAACAGGTGGATTTTGGGTACAGTCCCGAATCATATGGAGGCAGTGAGCGATAGGAGGGGTTTCGTCTCTCCCGGTATAGGGAGTTGATGTCGCGCTATGTTTGATCGGCTATAACACCTAAATCCCTGGCCAGGGTTCTTGAGGTTTACCGATAAGTGTTATCAGTAGTTCCTCGACCTGTTATTAGCCATAAATCAACATGACTTATAAAGTTACCGGGGTCTGACATTTACCACCCTTGGACTTTATATGCGACGTATCAGACGAAGAGACCGGACTGTACGGTAAGTGTTGCTTACAGGCTCGTAAGGGTTGTGATGAGTTCGCTCGTCGGCCACCTTTTCGTCATGTACCTGGGTAGCCGTTACGTACAGCTAGTGCCACTGACGTGCTTGTGGTTAAACCCATTCCCAGCGTACTGACGAGTCTTTAGAGTCCCACACAGAGGGTTCCCTCGTTCAGGCAAAAGATGTAGAGACCGTAAGTTGTTACGGCAGCCGTAAGGTGTTGCGGCAGGTTTTCGATTATGTTCGTGTAATTGTTACAGGAATAATAATCGAAAGAATAATACTGGTCGGATACCGGTATTATATTATTGGATTAATTGTATTCGTATTTTTCGGAATTCGGATGCATGTATACAGTATACGGTATACGGTATACGGAGGAGCGGTATTTTTGTAATTGTTACAAGAATACCTTCTAGAAGGTGCCACCTCATAATGACATAATTATGACATCATTTATTTTGTGAAAATAAATTAGTGAGGTGTAAATTAAAAGGTATAAGCATGATAATGTGGTTGTTGAAGTGGATGTACTATTAAAGCATGATACTTCTTTCATAATACATGCTTTAGTTAGTGCTATTTTTCTTTATATCATGCTTAAACTTTTTAATTATGAAATGCACTTATTCTCTCCTCCACTTCTTCTTATAAATACCTTCATATGAGATGTGAAATCAAGGAATTCCAATCCTACACAAAATTATGATAAGTGTATCATAACAAGTGTATAAGAAGAAAGAAAGAAAATGATGGTTATCATTCTTCCTAGCTTAAACCCTCACATGAGATGTGAATCCAAAGCTTAGGATTTCAAGTTAATCCAATACAATTATCTCTACATCATCCTAGTGACCTCTTCTAGCAAATTTGGTCTCTCGGTTAAACTCTTGAGAAGAGTTTCTAGCTTGCACGAAAACTCTCGGGTGGATCATCTAGGTCTTCGGTGGCCGGAGATCGAAATCGTCGGCAACATCTAAAGGAGCCAAGGAGTTCACCAAAAGAGAAGAAAAGAGCAAAGGAGTTGCATCCAAGAGAAGACCCGAAGGACCGTATCATCAAGGTAAAATTCCTAACATAGTAGACAAGATCTCTAGTTGGGGTTTACTAGTTGTGGTTTAGACAAGATCTTCGGTTAAGTGCGTGTTGTATGCAAAGAAAATTTTCGTTCATCGCTTCCGCCGCGCCACAAGAGTTGTAGGAGCATGCAGCACTCACCAACATGGTATCAGAGCCTAACTAAACCACAATTAGTTGTTAGCCAAAAGTTAGAAGCTCGATCAACAGTTTTTTCTCCCGAAAACTCGTATTCTGCCCTTGCTGCTGTCAGTTTTTGAAAGTGTTCCAAAATTAATTTGACATATCTTAAAAATACAAGCAGGGTTTTCTAAGAACGGTGTAAAAATTTGGAAGCCTAACTCGGCTAAAGCGCGGCAGATCCGCGGCCAAACCCATGGTTTGGCCGCGGATCCGCCGCCGAGTCATGGCCGAGTCGATTCAATTTTCTGCACTGTTCCTAGATTGAATAATTATGATTTTTGGGATATGTGGAATTGTATAAAGATGTTTGTACAGGAACATGTCAAGTGTTGGCATGCTTTAAAAATTATCGATCGAAATTCTAAAGTGCTTGGCTAATCGGGTTTTCATTTTTGTTATATGTGTTTGAAACGTCCGCTAATTGCTATATGACGATTAGTGGGGGTTGCACATATGGATATCATGAGATGGTATGTGTATATGAATGTGTTGGATCGTTGTGATGAATGGCCGGGGGGGTGTGAGAAGAGTGTTTTTCTTTTTCTATCATTCCATGTAATTTGTAAAAAGCAATGTTATATTGTATAATTTCTTTTTACTGTTTTTGCTCCTAGGATAGACCCAAGATGGGATGCACAAACTACCGGGTTCTCCAAGTGCCGAGTGGCCTACTCAATTGTTGAGGGAGGTTGCTACACTTCGGGAATTTGGCGGGTAGTTTGCAGCACCCGTAGGGGTCTAGGGGGGTTTTTGGCTATTCATCACGACCGTGGAACCCGTTTTTCATTAAGGGCTTGAATGAAATACGGAATTCCTAGTATATCCAATGCATTCATCTGTGATCTGAAATGGTTATAATTATATATGAGATATATAATAAACGTTGCTTATGTTTTGCACCCGCACTAGTCCAGCCCCCGCTCTGCCGTTAGTTAAGTAACCTAACGGTGCATGACGGGGCCCAGTGGCAAATGCGGATGGCATAAGCGTACGTTCTATTTGCGTTTCTTTTCTGTGATGTTTAGGAAACGTAAATGATGGGACCACATTAATATGATTAATGTTAAGAGAAAGAAACCTAAAGATGTTGTAGAATCAAACTTTTTGAAAAAGGGTAACTCTAGCTTTTGTTTTGCATAGTGGTATTCTTGAATATCCTGCACCTCATTCGATGAGGAAAGGGCCGAGATCCCTTCACTGGGAGTGACCCCTTTAGCGAAACTAGAAAATGTTACAAAGAACTCGATTTGATTTTATAGTTGATCTAACTTTGTTTTGCATCGTGGTATTTACATATCCAGCACCTTATTCGATAAGGAAAGAGCCGAGATCCCTTCACCGGGAGTGACCTCTTTAGCAAAATTAGGAAGATACTACAAAACCATTCGATTTTTAAAACTGGAGCTTAAACCAATCCTTCCCACTTGATTCTACAACGATATCAAGTTCAAAACGTTAAAGGTTTTCATAAAAACCATCCGTTTCCCTCCGTCATTTTAGGAAGCAGAGTACTTAGTATTCGTGCTACGTATGTCGACTATAGCCGAGGCGTAGTGTACGGTAGCTAAGTGATGTATTCCTACAAAGCATATGATGCGATTAGTTAGGACATTCATGTGATTATATTGATCATAGTCAAGGGTCATATGGGTGGGTCTGGCTAATCACGAAATGATGGGTAGAACTTGACTAGTACTTATGATATGTTGACCATAGCCAAGGTCATAAGTGACTAGGGGTAGAAACCATATCGGGAATTTCAAGAGTTGAAATTTGCAATGAGATTGCATACCTTCTATGTGATAGTTGGATCCCGATCTCGCTGCGAGTAAGAGTTACTCCTGGGAAAGTTTTACACAAGACAATTTGACGAAATTATAGGGTGTAATTATTCCCGGCTAATCTTACCTTTTAGGGTTTGAAGGAAGATTTGATAAAAACAGTGGGAGACATCCGGATTAGATAATAACCAATCTAATCTTGCAAGAGCATACGCTAAAGTGTTTTCTTCTCTCTCTCTCTCCAGATAGTGACCATTTCATGCTATAATCAAGATAATAAATACGGATATATTGACTGAACCCGCTTGTTATACTGAGCTGGGGAACGTTGGTCCAGCTCCAACCTATAATTGTTGTAAGACAAAGCAGGAAATTAGGGATTACCAGAATCCCATGCTACCCAAACGAAGATAGTACATGTTGATGCATGATCTTCGGGTGTGTCTATTACAAAGAACTGTTTCTCAGTATCTTTTACGTCCTGGGTATAATGATACCGGACCAGGATCCCATAAATGTAATCTGTTACATGGGCTACAGAAAGGTAAATGACTGAGAACGGGTGAAAAGTTTCATGAGACAGAAAACGGGGCAAGTGTTGCAGCCAAGTCTGTTGGTCACTGTCACCCTGTATTAATAATACATTGATTCTGAACAAATGCTATTAGATACCGAACCTGATATACAAAATCATATCAATCTCTTTATTAGTAAAGAAATGATAAAATTTTGTATTGATGGATAATGTTTTGAACATTTCCTATATCAAGTGTTGATCGGTTCAGGCACGTTATCTGAAAGCATAAGACGTTCTAAATCAAACTACAGTTCTCAGTATACAGAACACACACAAGAGGATAAGTTCAGAAATGAACGAATCCTTCTTGAGGCATTGTAGACTAGGTCATATCAATGTGACCCGACTAGCTGAAGTTACATCTAGATGCATATTTAAATTAGTTTAAATTTACATCTTGTGAAACTTGCCGATCATGTCACATAGATAAGATGACCATAGCTCTGTTTATTGGAAACAGAGAAAGAGTTAGTGAACTCTTGGGATTGATACATGATGATGTATGAAAGGTCCCCTGTCTACATATGCCATGACCGGTTCTTTGTACTTCATTACTTTCTTTGATGATCTCTCAAGATTCAGACAAATATTCCTGTTGAAACACAAGTCCGAAGCTTTTGAGATATTCACAGAATATAAGTTAGAAGTAGAGAACCAAAAACGGGTATAAGTATTATGTCCTTTGATGAGATCAAGGAGGAGAATACTTGAGCATGGAAATCCTGGACTATTCTAAAGGAGAATGAGATTCTCTCTCAGCATTACTCCTCCGTATACACCATAGCACGATGGTATATCGGGGCGGAGAAATTGCACCCTATGTGATATGGTGTGCTCCATGATGAGTACTACTGAGTTTCCTATTTTCCTTTTGGGAGTTATGCACTTGCGAAGCTGCATACCTATTGAATAGGGTTCCAATCAAATCAGGTGCCTACTACTCCATATGTGATATGGTATGGGAAGAGCCCATATCTTAAAGATGTTAAGATTTGGGGTTGTCAGGCCTATGTCTAAAAACCAAAATCCGGACAAGCTCGAGGCAAAGTCAAAACTGTGGAAGTTTGTTGGATATCCCAAGCATTAGCAAGGGAATATCTTCTACCTAACCAAGGAAAAAAAGTTGTTTTGTTTCTCAGCATGCTACCTTTGTGAAAGGGAATTTCTTGTGAAGAAATTAGTGGTCATAAGGTAGAACTGGAAGGCGTTCCAGCTATACAAACTACAACAGATGACCTAACCGAGGAGCAAAAGTTGTTTTGTTTCTCAGCATGCCACCTTTGTGAAAGGGAATTTCTTGTGAAGAAATTAGTGGTCATAAGGTAGAACTGGAAGGCGTTCCAGCTATACAAACTACAACAGATGACCTAACCGAGGAACAAAAGTTGTTTTGTTTCTCAGCATGCCACCTTTGTGAAAGGGAATTTCTTGTGAAGAAATTAGTGGTCATGAGGTAGAACTGGAAGGAGTTCCGGCTACAGCAGATGATTTGGTAGAACAAAAGAATTCAATAGACTCTAACGAACCTCAGCCTCTCCGCCGATCTAGTAAATTTCCTCACCCACCTAAGAGATACTTCGGTTTCTCTATGACAGTGGGAGCGAGGATTTCATATTACCCCAGCGTGTCCCGAGACCGGAAGGTGTTCCGGCGGGTTGTAGTCCTCGCAAGGGGGCATGCGTAGAAAGTAGTTGCTGAGGGAGTTTTGGTGCCACGGCGACCCTATGGGATGGGGTTGTTGCCTGACCAAAGTGGTATGACCTAACTAGTTTCGGGCAGGCCATCAGGAGTGGGACTCTGTGAGAATGGCTGGATGCTTAGCGATCTGAGATGGAATCCTTATACACCAACAAAGTATGGACTTTGGTTGCTTTTTCTGAAGGGTTAAATCCCCATCAGGAGCAAGTGTATCTTGAGAAAATTACTTGGTGTACATGGAAAAGTTGAGACTTTCAAAGCTATGCTTAAGTCCATCCAGATTCTACTTGCCACTGCTATATACATTGACTATGATATCTGGTGGTTGGGTGTCATGACAGCTTTTCTAAATGAAGTTTTAGAAGAGAGCGCCTATAAGTACACAGCCAGATGGATTCGTAGACACTGGGAGCAGCGGAAAAGTGTGCAAGATGTTTTATGCGATAAAACAGGCATCGCGGAGTTGGAACATCTGTTTTGATGTGGTAGTCATAGAGTTTGACTTCATCAAAATATTAGATAAACCTTGTATATACATAAAAGGTGGTAGGGAGTATGGTGGTGATCCTCGTAGAGTACGTGGATGACATACTCTTGATGGGGAAGGAGTTTCCTATGCTACGCTCAGTCAATCACCTCTTATCACAAAGATTCTCTATATAGGATCAAAGGTGATACCTCCTAAATTCTGGATTTTGGATCTATGAGATAGATCTAAATGGATATTAGGGTACTCACTAGTTGTAGTGAGATAGTATCAATCGATCCTAGGGAGAATCACAGCAGAGTTGGAACATTTGTTTTGATGTGGTAGTCAAAGAGTTTGACTTCATCAAAATGGTAGAACCTCGTGGTATGGAGTATGGTGGTGATCCTCGTAGAGTACGTGGATGACATACTCTTGATAGGGAAGAAGTTTCCTATGATACACTCAGTCAATCTCTGCTTATCACAAGGATTCTCTATATAAGATCAAGGTGATACCTCCTAAATCCTGGGTTTTGGATCTATGAGATAGATCTAAATGGATGTTAGGATACTCACTAGTTGTAGTGAGATGGTATCAATCGATCCAGGGGAGAATCACTGGAAAGGTTCCAGGGTGATAAGGACGACTGAATGTCAGTCCCAGTCATTGTCTTTACCCTTAGTAGAGGGACGGTATATTGGAAGAGTTCCAAGCTAGATACCGTGACATACTAGAAAGGAAAGATACGTCATTACTAAGGATGCTACCAAAGATAAAGTCTGGATATATATGAGTTCATAAGATGAACTTCGTTCCTACCATTGTGTGACAATGGAGTTGTGGCTTTAGCCAAGTAACTACCGTCCCATCAGAAATCCAGATATAATTCTTAGGCAGCACAACCTGATCATGGAGATAGTTGATCTCCAGGGAGATTGACGTTAGGAGAGTAGATACAGAGGACAACAGAGCGGATCCACTCACTAAGGCTTTTTCCCAGTAGAGACTTTTATGGGATGGTTGAGTATGAGATACTTAAACCACAGCTGATTGTTTGGTATGTGATACCACAACAGATGGCCCTAGTGCAAGTGGGAGATTGTTAGTTATATGTATGCCCTAGAGGCCATTACTGTACATACGATGTATATTGTAGTGGATGCTTGGACATATATAGGGAGGACTTTCTTGCTCGACATGATAGTATGCTATCTGGTTGTACTTTATCTTAACATGTACTCTGATTGTCTCTTTTGTTACATGTTGATAAAGCCCTTAGGATTTGTACTCGACTACTGGGACTATGATGAGATCATACTAGTGGGGCCACGGTAGTCTATGAGTACATCCTATAACTGTTCCTAGTCGAGGGTGTGTCGAGACAGGGCATCGATACACCAGAGTAGACTAGCGTATACGCATCTTGACCCATATGATGGGCGATGGATGATCCCATATCCATCGGTGTTTGACATCAAGGATGGTGTACGGGTGCTCAGTGGAGACTGGGTACACTGGACGGACTCGCCGAGAACTCCTAGATGGTATATATACCTATTGTCAGATAGCAGTTCTCTGGTGACACTTGTACAGGTTAGTCTGTAGACCCGAGATCATCATAGAGTCTTGTGTGATTCCCACTGTACTTTGATTTCCTCCCTACCACGGCTCTACTGAGTTGTGAAAACAGGTGGATTTTGGGTACAGTCCCGAATCATATGGAGACAGTGAGCGATAGGAGGGGTTTCGTCTCTCCCGGTATAGGGAGTTGATGTCGCGCTATGTTTGATCGGCTATAACACCTAAATCCCTGGCCAGGGTTCTTAAGGTTTACTGATAAGTGTTATCAGTAGTTCCTCGACCTGTTATTAGCCATAAATCAACATGACTTATAAAGTTACCGGGGTCTGACATTTACCACCCTTGGACTTCATATGCGACGTATCAGACGAAGAGACCGGACTGTACGGTAAGTGTTGCTTACAGGCTCGTAAGGGTTGTGATGAGTTCGCTCGTCGGCCACCTTTTCGTCATGTACCTGGGTAGCCGTTACGTACAGCTAGTGCCACTGACGTGCTTGTGGTTAAACCCATTGCAAGCGTACTGACGAGTCTTTAGAGTCCCACACAGAGGGTTCCCTCGTTCAGGCAAAAGATGTAGAGACCGTAAGTTGTTACGGCAGCCGTAAGGTGTTGCGGCAGGTTTTCGATTATGTTCGTGTAATTGTTACAGGAATAATAATCGAAAGAATAATACTGGTCGGATACCGGTATTATATTATTGGATTAATTGTATTCATATTTTTCGGAATTCGGATGCATGTATACAGTATACGGTATACGGTATACGGAGGAGGGGTATTTTTGTAATTGTTACAAGAATACCTTCTAGAAGGTGCCACCTCATAATGACATAATTATGACATCATTTATTTTGTGAAAATAAATTAGTGAGGTGTAAATTAAAGGGTATAAGCATGATAATGTGGTTGTTGAAGTGGATGTACTATTAAAGCATGATACTTCTTTCATAATACATGCTTTAGTTAGTGCTATTTTTCTTTATATCATGCTTAAACTTTTTAATTATGAAATGCACTTATTCTCTCCTCCACTTCTTCTTATAAATACCTTCATATGAGATGTGAAATCAAGGAATTCCAATCCTACACAAAATTATGATAAGTGTATCATAACAAATGTATAAGAAGAAAGAAAGAAAATGATGGTTATCATTCTTCCTAGCTTAAACCCTCACATGAGATGTGAATCCAAAGCTTAGGATTTCAAGTTAATCCAATACAATTATCTCTACATCATCCTAGTGACCTCTTCTAGCAAATTTGGTCTCTCGGTTAAACTCTTGAGAAGAGTTTCTAGCTTGCACGAAAACTCTCGGGTGGATCATCTAGGTCTTCGGTGGCCGGAGATCGAAATCGTCGGCAACATCTAAAGGAGCCAAGGAGTTCACCAAAAGAGAAGAAAGGAGCAAAGGAGTTGCATCCAAGAGAAGACCCGAAGGACCGTATCATCAAGGTAAAATTCCTAACATAGTAGATAAGATCTCTAGTTGGGGTTTACTAGTTGTGGTTCAGACAAGATCTTCGGTTAAGTGCGTGTTGTATGCAAAGAAAATTTTCGTTCATCGCTTCCGCCGCGCCACAAGAGTTGTGGGAGCATGCAGCACTCACCAACATCATGAAAGCTTAACCCTAATCCAAACCCTAACCATATTTAAACTCCAAAAATCATGTTGCATTTATAACCATAACATGTTACAATATTATATATCACATATATAATATTTATTGTAACAAAATAAAATAATACAATTAACATATACCACATATATATCAATGTATTACCCGAGTGAGAAAAAGAATCTTTAAGTGAGCTTATACTAGTTAATGTAATTTAATATATCAAATATATAATTATACATTAAATTATCGAATCAACGCTTGATCCGATAATCCGGCTATTTCATAAATAACCGACTAACATAATCTGTATCAGTTCATCGAATCAACCCTTGATCCGATGACCCGGCTACATCACATATACCCGGCCGATATCTCATATCGCGAGAATCTAATACGGTATCGCATACACGTATTATTCTCGGTCCCGCACATATCACATATGTGCTCCTACTCCGTTTTGCCTGAGCCAGGAAACCTCTGTGTAGGACTGTAAAGAATCGTCAATACGCCGGCAGTAAGTGATGATCATATCAAACACCCACAAGCTGCAAGCGGTCAGCTAAACGTAACAGCCACCCAGGTATTGAGCAATAAGAAGATTAACAAGCAAGCCTGTACATTCTCCCGTGAATCCAACAGTAACACTCCCGTACAGTCCGGTCTCTTCGTCTAATATGTCGCATATCTCGCCTAGGCGTGGTAAACGTCAGACCCCAGTAGCTTGATAAGTCGTGTCGATATAAGGTCCATAACAGTTCTAGAAACTACTGATAACACTTACCAGTAAATCTCAGCAACCCTGGCCAGGGATTTCCAGTTATAGCCAATCGAACACAGCGCAACATCAACTCCCAATACCAGGAGAGACGAAACCCCACCTATCGCTCATTGCCTCCATGTGATTCGGGACTGTACCCAAAAGCCACCTTTTTCCACGCCCTCTTGGACGTAGTATGATGGAAATCAAAGCACAGTGGGAATCACACAAGACTCTATGACGATCTCGGGTCTACAGACTAACCTGTACCAGTGTCACCAGAGAACTTCCATCTGATGTGAGGTATAATACCATCTGGGAGTTCTCGGCGAGTCCGTCCAGTGTACCCAGTCTCTGTAAGTGCACGACGGCGCCCCGGCCTCCATCCCGAGGCCAAAATGCGGAAGCGGTGATATACTTAAATTTTTCATGAACTGGCACCACCGCGCACTAATACCCGGATTGAACCATTAACTAGTCCTAGCTAACTACAAGATGGGGAAGAGAGATATACCGACTGATCCGAGTCCTCCGGTCTTCTCGTCGTCGTCCCGATCTCCTGTGGAAACTCCGGTCGTCGCCTCCTTGCCGGAAGGGCATCATATCGTCTGCATCTTTTACGGGCTCCCACCTCAATACCGAGGCAACTCAGGCACGAAGTTGGCGAGCCGACGTGCCCAAGGTTTGCTGTAGAATGTGTAGTGCTCAAGTCTCATTTTGGGGTCGTAGGGAGTTGCCTTTTTGGTGGAGGAATGAGATGTAGTGTGGAGATGGAACTTCTGGGAATTTTGCAAAGCCAAATGAACAAAAACCCACCACAACAAATTGGGACAGCCCCTCCTCATATGGCCGGCCATGGTGAATGAGGGGAGAGAGAGAACACAAAAGAGAGTGGTGTATAGATGAAAGAACCCTTATCATAATGCAAGAGAGAAAAGAATGGTGATGATAACAAACAATGATCACCAAGCAAAACCCTCACTCCACCAACCAATCAACAACCATGATAACAAACTAAGTCCAACACTCCATCACAACCATCATGAAAACAAAAGTCAAGCCATCATGGTCAAAAGAAGTCAAATGATGGTGCAAGTATCATGATACAAAAATATGCAAAGACCCCCTCCACAAATGCTTATTTGCAACAATGCAAATAAGCCCTCCTCCACCAATCATCGGCCAATGAACGATACAAAGGAAATTGGCCGAAACGGAACGCAAACTGGCAACTCCAGAAAACTGGTCCTGTAATAAATTACAGGAAAACCCCGATACTGTGTATACACACCCGCATCTGTATTCCGACCGAAATACAAATGCAATGAGACAAAGTCTACACTGTTCTATACTAGGATCCGGCTTAAACCAAAGCCGGCTAGTAATATCCGTTCGATCCTGATCCGTGCAATACCGCACGTATCTGATCGAACCCTACCATATATCCATACGGACTGTAGTACAAACTGTCCGATCCTGATCCGTGCAATACCGCACGTATCTGATCGGACCTTGCCATATCTCTATACGGCCTCTACAACTTTTCGCCCGAAAGTTGAGTAACTGAATGTGGGGGACTCTAAAGACTCGTCAACACCTTGGTTGTGGATTTAACCACTAGCACGTCAGAGGTATAAGCCAATACGTAACGGGCTACCAGGTATTGACTAAAAGGGACGTCTGTGAGCGAACTCAGCCTGACAACCCTACTGAGCCTGTCAGTGACAATATCCGTACAGTCCGGTCCGTTCGTCTATGAGCATCGCATGGCGGGCCTAGGGGGTTGGTAAAAGTCAGACCCCCAAAAGCGGTACAAGTCGTGTCGGAGTATAGCCCAGAACACCCTGAGATACTACTGGAATACCTACCAGTAAATCTCTTGCCTCGGCCGAGGGCTTCGTGTAATGGCTCTCCTAGACACAGCACGACCTCACCCCCAATACCGGGAGAGACGAACCCCTGAAGATGCGCTCACTGCCTCCATGTGGCTCGGGACTGTACCCAACTAAAACCTGTTTGCACGACTCCTTTGAGCCGTGGTAGGGTAGTAATCAAAGTACAGTGGGAACTCACACAAGACAAATGACGATCCCCAGGTCGATGAACTAACCTGTACACATGTCACCAGGGAACTGCCATCTGACGTCTGGTATATGACCAACTAGCATGTTCCCGGCGAGTCCTGTCCGGTGTACTCATAACCCAATGAGCACCTGTATACATCTTAGGTGATCCAACTGACACCAATGGCTTGTGAGACCGGCCACCGCCCCTCGTCGGGGTCTCGACTGTATACACTAGTCTACTCTGGAGTATCGATGCCCTGTCTCGAAACTCTCACGACTAGGGACCATTTAAGGATATGCTTATAGACTGCCAGCTCCTGTAAGTCGATGTAGTACACCCCAGTACTTATGGGGAGGCGGAATTTTCAAAAACGATCATGTTTAAAGAACGAACATCGACTAACCGCTTGAATCGAAGCTAAACTATAAATAACCGTACACAAAGAGTTTCTTATCAATTGTGTTTAGGGATTATACCTAATGAAACCGGTCCTTCGTCTTTGTGTCCTCCTTTGTTCTCCTCGACCTTCTCTAGGTAGTAGACGATCCACCCGAGAGCAAAACACCAAGCTACACCTCTAACTTGAGGTAACTAATCTACTTTGATTGCTAATCAAAGAAGAAAGGATGATATAGAGTGAAGGTAATGGATGTTTAAGTCTAACTAATCCTTTTATCTCAACACATGAGGATTAAGGATTAGGGTTTGAAGATGAGAGCTTGAGGAGAGAGAATGTGATATGAGTGAATGAGATGAGATTGAGTGTATCATAATATATTATGAAGCATTCTTATTTTAGAATAATGAATAATAGAAATGAATAAGCATGCTTCATAAATGAAAAGAGGTAATTCATTAACATGAGTCATTAAGCATTTATGGTGCATTAATGACCATGATGAATCACCCTCATGACTCACTAATCTTATCCAAAGCTTATGTCACCTTAACCTCCTTAGTCACATCTTCTAGAAGCTTCTCGTACAATTACGAGAACGCCCCTCCAAACCACAAAAATACGGAAAAACTTTTAGACTGTAAAATCCAATAACCGGATACCAGTAACTGGCTTAAACCAAAGCCGACTGGTAAAAACTGTCCGAAAGTCGTACGTGCGTAAACGCACGTATGCGTCCGAACCCTTTGTCGCAAAACCATGCAACCTCTATATCGTTTCGCCTGGAGTAGGAAACTCTCTGTGTGGGACTCTAGAGACTCGACTACTACGCTGGCAGTGGGTTTAACCACAAACCGCAAGCGGCACTAGCTGTACGTAACGGTCCCCAGGTAGTTGTCGATAAGAAGGCCGATGAGGAAACCCATCCGAACTCCTACTGAGTCTGATGTGACAATCTCCATACAGTCCGGTCCGTTCGTCCAAGACTATCGCATATCGGGCCTAGGGGGCGGCAAGCGTCAGTCCCCTAATAGCGGTATAAGTCGTGTCGGAGGGAAGCCCATTACACCCTGAGAAACTACTGGAACCTACCAGCAAATCTCGCTTGCCCTGGCCAGGGACTTTGCGTAATGGCTCTCTGACACAGCACGATATCTACTCCCAATACCGGGAGGGACGAATTCTGTCTAACCGCCACTGCCTCCAAGTGCTCGGGACTGCACCCAACTGCTACCTGTTTGCACGACTCCTTTGAGCCGTGGTAGGGTAGCAATCTAAGAACAGTGGGACACACTCGAGGCGAAGTAGCAGTGTCAAGTCTGCGGACTAAGCTGTACTCATGTCACCTGGGAACTGCTCACTGACGACTGGTATCAAACCAACCAACAGTTCCCTGTGAGTCCTGTCCGGTGTACCCGTAACCTAACGAGCACCTGCATACTATCTCCAGTACGACGTACTGACGGCTGTGGGACAGACCATCTCCCCAACTGGGATGAGAAGCGTACACACCAGTCTACTCCGGAGTATCGATGCTCTGTCTCGATAATCCAATGACCAGGGACCTGAATAAGGATGTGCTTGTAGACTACCCAGTCCCCACTAGTGTGACTGCCATCACAACGCTGGTAGACAAGCAAGATCCTAAGAGCTCTATCAATACGTACACTCACATATTAAGATAGAATAACCAAGTAGCATACTACCATGTTTAGCAAGACTGTTATATACATGTGAATATCCCAAGCTTCCATTAAGTAATATACAAACTAGTATGATACAGTAATGGCCTTCTAGGGCATAAACACTAACAATCTCCCACTTGCACTAGGGCCATGTACTGGCATATCGTAGACCGATGATCTCGAGTAGCCTCTCGAACTGAATCTGAGGAAGGGCCTTCGTGAATGGATCAGCAATGTTCTCTTCAGAAGCAACTCTCCGAACCTCGATCTCCTGACGATCAATGATCTCCCTGATCAGGTGATACCGCCTCAAGATGTGTCTGGACTTCTGATAGGACCTTGGTTCCTTTGCTAAAGCTATAGCTCCGTTGTTGTCGCAATACAGAGGTATTGGATCAACTATGGTAGGAACAACCTGAAGTTCTGTTAGGAACTTCTTCATCCAGACTGCTTCTTTTGCGGCATCGCAAGCAGCTATATACTCCGCTTCCATCGTCGAGTCAGCAACGGTGTCCTGCTTGGAGCTCTTCCAGCACACCGCCCCTCCATTGAGGGTAAAGACATAACCCGACATGGACTTGGAATCGTCCTTATCACTCTGGAAGCCGGAATCAGCAAAGGCCTCCAACTTGAGGTCTTTTCCGCCGTAAACCAAGAACATCTCCTTAGTCCTCCTCAGGTACTTGAGAATGTTCTTTACTGCAATCCAGTGTTTCTCCCCTGGGTCTGACTGATACCGGCTTACCACGCTCAGTGCGTAAGCAACATCTGGTCTGGTACACAACATCGCATACATTATAGAGCCTACCGCAGAAGCGTAGGGTATAATAGACATGCGTTCCCTTTCCAAATCAGTCTTGGGAGACATCTCTTTGGAGAGGGTGATTCCGTGACAAGCCGGTAGATTACCGCGCTTAGAATCTTCCATACTGAATCTTTTCAGTACAGTGTCGATATACCTGGACTGCGAAAGTCCCAACATCCTCTTGGATCTATCACGATAGATCCGGATCCCCAGAATGTAAGAGGCATCACCCAGGTCTTTCATGGAGAACCTGTGTGACAAGAATCCTTTGACAGATTGTAGCATAGGAATGTCATTTCCTATCAATAGAATGTCATCCACATACAAGACGAGGAATACGACACTTCTGGCCACAACTTTACTATATATGCACGGTTCATCTGGATTTTTGATAAAGTCATACTCTTTGACTGTCTCATCAAAACAGATGTTCCAACTCCGCGATGCCTGCTTTAGTCCATAAATAGACTTAAGCAGCTTGCATACTTTCCCGCTGCTCCCACTCTGATTGAAACCCTCTGGCTGATCCATATAGACGCTCTCTTCTAAATTTCCATTCAGAAAAGCCGTCTTTACGTCCATCTGCCAGATTTCATAATCATGGAAGGCAGCAATAGCAAGAAGGACCCGAATGGATTTGAGCATAGCCACTGGAGAAAAAGTTTCGTCATAGTCCAAACCAGGTCTTTGACGAAAACCCTTTGCAACAAGTCTAGCCTTATAGGTTTCCACCTGTCCATCTACACCAATCTTTTTCTTGAAGATCCATTTGCATCCTATGGGTTTTACCCCATCTGGAGCAAAGTCCAAAGTCCATACTTTGTTGGTGTACATGGACTCCATTTCGGTCCGCATTGCATCTAGCCATCGTACCGAGTCGCCGCTCTGGATGGCCTGCTGGAAGTCAGTAGGTTCATCATCATCTATGATGCAATCCTCTCTATCCCCATCTATGAGAAAACCGTAGTATCTCTCAGGCGGATGAGACGGCCTACTACTCCTGCGGAGGGGTGCGGGAATGTCCTGTTCTTCTTGAACTCCTGGTTCTACCAAACTTTCAGTAGCAGTTTGTGGTTCTGGAATTTCTTCCAGTTCTATTTCGCTCCCACTTGATTCTTTTTCCAAAAACTGATGTTCTAGAAAATGGGCATTACGAGAAACAAATACCTTTTGTTCCTCTGCGTAATAGAATAGATATCCCCTAGAGTGCTTTGGATATCCCACAAAACTACACTTTACTGATCGTGCCTCGAGCTTGTCCACATGCTGCTTTTTCACAAAAGCTGGACATCCCCAAATCTTTATATACTGTAGATGGGGTTTCTTCCCGCTCCACATCTGATATGGAGTGGTAGGCACAGTCTTGGTAGGAACCATGTTCAAAAGATATGCCGCTGATTCTAGCGCATAACCCCAGAAAGATCGCGGTAACTCAGCATTACTCATCATGGATCGTACCATATCCAATAGGGTTCGATTCCGTCTCTCCGATACACCGTTATGCTGTGGAGTGTATGGAGGAGTAAGCTGAGAGAGAATTCCTTTCTCTTTTAGGTAACCTAGGAACTCGGCACTTAAGTATTCTCCACCTCGATCAGATCTCAGTGTCTTAATACTTTTGCCTGTTTGGTTTTCCGCTTCACTCTTATATTCCTTGAATTTCTCAAAGGCCTCGGATTTATGCTTCATCAAGAAGACATGTCCAAACCTAGAAAAATCATCTGTAAAAGTAATGAAGTAGGAATAACCACCTCTCGCATGTGTAGACATTGGACCGCATACATCACTGTGTATGAGTCCTAAGAGCTCGCTCGCTCTTACTCCTTGTCCAGTAAATGGAGTCTTTGTCATCTTTCCTTTGAGACAAGATTGACAAGTGTCATAAGATTGATATTCGAACGTGTCCAAATATCCTTCTCTATGCAACTTAGTCAACCTTCTCTCATTGATGTGACCCAGTCTACAATGCCATAAGAAAGCTTTATTTAAATCTGGAGACTTTCTTTTTAGTGTGTTCTGGACATTGAAAATTTGGAGTTGGTTTAACACATATATGCCGTTATTTAGAGTACCGGACCCAATCAAACCATGATTAAGGTGGATGTTAACAACATCTCTTACAAACGTGAAATCATAACCTTTATTTGATAACAAGGAAACTGATATGATGTTACACGTTAAGCTTGGTACAAAATAACAGTTATGTAAAACCAAAATATGTCCACTCGTCAATCCTAGGTGATAATCCCCGACGGACGCAGCTCCCACGCTAGCTCCGTTAGCAACCCTGAGGACCATATCACCTTCCTTCAGCACTCTACGGTTTCTCAGTGCCTGCAATGAATTGCAAATATGAGATCCTGATCCGGTATCCAATACCCAGGAAGTAGAGTTGATCGACAGACAATTCTCAATTACAAACACACCTGAAGTCGAAGCCACAGCTTGCTTCGGTTCCTGGTTCTTGGCGTTCCACGCCTTGCAATCCTTCTTCCAGTGCCCTTTCCTGTGACAATGGAAGCACTCATCCGGGCCAACTATCGGTACTGCTATCTTTTTCTTTCCCTTCTTTCCCACCTTACTAACACCTCCTCTAGGTTTGGATGCGGCCTTCTTCTTCCTTCCTTTGGCCCTAGCCTTGGACCCGGAAGAAGATGCACCGCCAACAAACATAGCGGGTGTTTCCCTTGCTTTCTTCAAGGTGCCCTCTGCACTCCTTAACATGTTCAGGAGTTCCGCAAGTTCAACTTCTTTTCCTTGAAGATTGAAGTTGAGGATAAACTGGGCGTAGGTGGGAGGAAGGGACTGGAGAATAAGGTCTGTATACAGCTCATTATCCAAAGTCGTCCCAAGGTCTGCGAGCTCTTCAATATAGCCGATCATCTGTAGGACATGTTCACCTACCGATGACCCGACAGCCAACCTCGCTCGAAACAAGTTCTTAGAGGTCTCGTATCTTGCTATACGAGATTGCTCTCCATAAAGTTCCTTTGTATGGAGAAATATGCCATCCAGGGACATATCCTCGTGCCTCCTCTGATGTTCATTGTCCATAGAGGCAAGCACGACGCACTTGGCTCTCGCGCAATCTAAATCCCAGGTTTTGCGGATTTCCTTATCCGCATTGCTGGATTTGGGACCAGGGACAGCAGGTGCCGTAGCGGTGAGGACGTACCCCAATTTGTCATAGGTCAAGGCCATTTTGACATTCCGCAGCCAATCTTTATAGTTTGGCCCCGTCAGTATATTTTTTTCTAAAAGTAACTTAAGTCCAGTCATTTTCAGGGTCGCTGCAATTAGGAGAGAGAGAAGAAAACTCTTTAGCATGATGCTCTTGCAAGTTTAGAGTGGTTTTTAGTTTATCTAAACTGGATGGCTCCCACTGTTTCTCGAATCCTTCCTCAAACCATAAAAGAAGAATTAGCCAGGACTATTCTCACTGTACAATACTTGCTTAACCGTTCAGCCAGGCCAGTGTCGATACTTCGAGGGAGGTTTTCCAACGCTTTCGCGAAGTTCCTTAATTAAATAAGCTCTTTTCTCTGGGGGCGTAACCCCGCTGACACCTTTCTGGACACCTACTAGGTTTATAGCATTGATCGTTAAGTGACGAATATCCTGATAAGTAGCATATACTCACAGTAGGATCGGGATCCAAATATCATCGTATGATAATGTTGAAGGAATCCTACCAACATTCATCAAACTCCAAATGGTATGCATCTCTTTGCAAATTTCAGTTTCTTTAGAAATTCCCGATATTTATTTCTGCCCCATGCTCTTATGACCTTGGCGTTAGGTCAAAATGTCATAAGTCACATGTCAAGTTCTACCCATCATTATCTTGTCAATTTGAACCCATCCGTATATATCCTTGACGTTCGGCCAAAATGATAATACGACTGTCCCAAACTAACTTCATCTACCTATGCAACAAATGAATACCCAGTAGCTACCAAACACTATGCCTTGGCGTTAGGTCAAAATACATAGCTTGAATACTACTGAATACCCAGATGAAATGACGGAGGGCTACGAATGGTTTTGGCGAAACCGTGAACGTAGTGAACTTGATATAACCGAAGGAACCTGATAGCTTTTAAAAGGAGTGGTTAAAGCTCCGCATTTAAAAATATCTGTTTTAAAAATAACCGAGTGGTTTCTTTAAATTGTTCCAACGATTTAAACTTTGGTTTGTTTTTCTTTGCATTATAGATAATGCGTCCCATCATTAACCTATCATTGCAGAAAACAACGAAAATATAACGTCCTCTTATGCCATCCGCATTCGCCACTGGGTCCCGTCATCACCCGTTAGGTTACTTAACTAACGACAGAGCGGGGGCTGGGCTAGCGCGGGTGTAAAACATAAGTGACGTCTAAATAGCTATCATATATATAGATATTTTACATTCGTCTGACGCAATGATATACATTCCAGAACACAGATAAACAATATTGGATTTGCAAGCAATCTGTATTTCTTTTGAGCCTGCAAGAAAAGACAGATTACACAGTTGTGATGAATAGCCGATACCCCACCCTCGACCCCTACGGGTACGGCAAACTACCCTCCCGGCAGTTTGTGTACCCCACCTTGGGTCAGTCCTAGGAGCAAAAAACAGTAAAATGAAATAATACAACGGTGGCTACAACCGCAACCTGGAAGTGCCCCGCAAAAATAATATTACAACAAATTACATTTACAACAAATGAATTAAACAATAACCCATTGCTAAACCCCGGCTAAACACCACAACAGTCCAATACAGTTTATATGCACAAACAGATATAACCATTACAGCAATGTGCAACCCCCTGCCAACCGACATACTAGCAGTTAGGGGAGGTTTACGAACACATTTAAACAATCACAGATATAATCCAACATGCAAATACTGTACAATTTCGATCGATTAAACAACATTAATATTGCTCCAAAAACTGCTCTGTTAAACTGAAACCTGAGCAAATATTAAATATTCCAGAAAACCCCAAATTTCACAGAGAAGCAACAGAAGAAAACTGGGTTCCTGACTCGCCAACTCGGCGGCGGAACCGCGGCGACTCAGTAGAGTGAGGCCGCGGTTCCGCGGCGATCTAGACGATTCAGGCGACTGTTTTTCTTGGGTGTTCTACTGTGGTCATTTCAAGCTTTCTGCACTCACCTGAAAAATTTTTGGACATCATTTTAAATTCGACAGAAACTGAATTTTTCGGGACTTTCCGGTTTCGTTTTTTCCGTTCGAAATTCGTACAAATTTGCAATTAAGTTATTTATTGTTTAGCGAGGCTCTGATACCACTGTAAGTCGATGTAGTACACCCCAGTACTTATGGGGAGGCGGAATTTTCAAAAACGATCATGTTTAAAGAACGAACATCGACTAACCGCTTGAATCGAAGCTAAACTATAAATAACCGTACACAAAGAGTTTCTTATCAATTGTGTTTAGGGATTATACCTAATGAAACCGGTCCTTCGTCTTTGTGTCCTCCTTTGTTCTCCTCGACCTTCTCTAGGTAGTAGACGATCCACCCGAGAGCAAAACACCAAGCTACACCTCTAACTTGAGGTAACTAATCTACTTTGATTGCTAATCAAAGAAGAAAGGATGATATAGAGTGAATGTAATGGATGTTTAAGTCTAACTAATCCTTTGATCTCAACACATGAGGATTAAGGATTAGGGTTTGAAGATGAGAGCTTGAGGAGAGAGAATGTGATATGAGTGAATGAGATGAGATTGAGTGTATCATAATATATTATGAAGCATTCTTATTTTAGAATAATGAATAATAGAAATGAATAAGCATGCTTCATAAATGAAAAGAGGTGATTCATTAACATGAGTCATTAAGCATTTATGGTGCATTAATGACCATGATGAATCACCCTCATGACTCACTAATCTTATCCAAAACTTATGTCACCTTAACCTCCTTAGTCACATCTTCTAGAAGCTTCTCGTACAATTACGAGAACGCCCCTCCAAACCGCAAAAATACGGAAAAACTTTTAGACTGTAAAATCCAATAACCGGATACCAGTAACTGGCTTAAACCAAAGCCGACTGGTAAAAACTGTCCGAAAGTCGTACGTGCGTAAACGCACGTATGCGTCCGAACCCTTTGTCGCAAAACCATGCAACCTCTATATCGTTTCGCCTGGAGTAGGAAACTCTCTGTGTGGGACTCTAGAGACTCGACTACTACGCTGGCAGTGGGTTTAACCACAGACCGCAAGCGGCACTAGCTGTACGTAACGGTCCCCAGGTAGTTGTCGATAAGAAGGCCGATGAGGAAACCCATCCGAACTCCTACTGAGTCTGATGTGACAATCTCCATACAGTCCGGTCCGTTCGTCCAAGACTATCGCATATCGGGCCTAGGGGGGCGGCAAGCGTCAGTCCCCTAATAGCGGTATAAGTCGTGTCGGAGGGAAGCCCATTACACCCTGAGAAACTACTGGAACCTACCAGCAAATCTCGCTTGCCCTGGCCAGGGACTTTGCGTAATGGCTCTCTGACACAGCACGATATCTACTCCCAATACCGGGAGGGACGAATTCTGTCTAACCGCTACTGCCTCCAAGTGCTCGGGACTGCACCCAACTGCTACCTGTTTGCACGACTCCTTTGAGCCGTGGTAGGGTAGCAATCTAAGAACAGTGGGACACACTCGAGGCGAAGTAGCAGTGTCAAGTCTGCGGACTAAGCTGTACTCATGTCACCTGGGAACTGCTCACTGACGAATGGTATCAAACCAACCAACAGTTCCCTGTGAGTCCTGTCCGGTGTACCCGTAACCTAACGAGCACCTGCATACTATCTCCAGTACGACGTACTGACGGCTGTGGGACAGACCATCTCCCCAACTGGGATGAGAAGCGTACACACCAGTCTACTCCGGAGTATCGATGCTCTGTCTCGATAATCCAACGACCAGGGACCTGAATAAGGATGTGCTTGTAGACTACCCAGTCCCCACTAGTGTGACTGCCATCACAACGCTGGTAGACAAGCAAGATCCTAAGAGCTCTATCAATACGTACACTCACATATTAAGATAGAATAACCAAGTAGCATACTACCATGTTTAGCAAGACTGTTATATACATGTGAATATCCCAAGCTTCCATTAAGTAATATACAAACTAGTATGATACAGTAATGGCCTTCTAGGGCATAAACACTAACAGCTCCCACGTATATGATCGCCCTCATACCGCTGGTGGTCAAGCAAGAATCCTAGGGGCTCTATAAACGTGTAATAGCGACCTGTCAGGTCACCTAAAACAGTACACGATGATAAAGGTAAACCAGATAGCATACTATCATCTCGAGTAAGATTGTCCTATCGGGATAGGTCCTCCCTCAATCATTACAATCACGTGCCTGTGATCCAATAATTGACTCTGAGGGCACTATCTCCAACAATCTCCCACTTGCACTCAAGGCTATTTATTGCGACGTCGCATACTCACAGCCCGTGTGATACCGAACACCCACCTCCTCTAATAATCAGCCTCACAAATCTCGTTTGCGAAGCTATTGCATTCGAGGAATAGCCTCAGTGAGTGGATCCGCCTCGATGTTTCTTTCTATGTCTCTCTATATCTCAAGTTCGCGGAGAAAGCCATCTCCCGAAATGAGCAATACCTGTCTTAGAATGTGTCTGGATGTCTGATGGGACATAGCTCATAAATGAACTCCAAATCCAAACTTCTTAGACTGTATCGTCAACTGAACTTAATCAGTATCCTGCGCCATGCCTTCCTCAGTATTGCCTTGGACCACCTGTCCAAAATACTGCCCCTCATCAGAAGGAAAAACTATAACTCTGACAACCTCCTTGTCGTCCATGTCACCTTGGAAGCCTGGAATGATAACTGTCTCCCGAATGAGGCTGTCGTTATCATATCCCTAGAACATCCACTTATGTTCTAAAACTGCTTCCGACTGTTTCTCCAGAATTGGATCAATGTCAACTTATTGCATCTAGTGCAAGAACAATATCTGGTGTGGTACTTGACATCTCATGATTGACTCAATTGCCTGAGCAAGTGATCTGCCAATCATGCACATCCCTCTCCCCTTTAGTCTGTAAGACACCTTTAGAGAGGGTGACTCCATCTTCTGCAGGTAGACTACCGTGCATGGAGTCGTCCATTCTAAATACCCTTAGAATGCTGTCTAAGTACCCAGATTGGGAGACTACCCAAATCTAGATCTAAAACCATAGATCTAGTAACCAGATTGTCTGATATAATGTCCAAGTCCCATGTGGAGAAGCCACTGTGTGACGACCAAAGTATAACCGATCGTAGTATAGGAATATGACTTCCTACTCTGTGTATGTCATCCAAATACCAGGACATCACACCCTACTACCTTCTCAACAGATCCATCCCCTATTCTGATGAAGTCAAACCCATGACTGTCACGTCAGAAATAGATGATCTATCTCCGCTACATCTGCTTTAGTCTATAAATAGACATAAGCTACCTGTCCACCAATGCTTCCGCTGCTCCCACTGACTACGACAACCCTCTGGCAGAGTCATATAGACGTACATTTCTAAAACTAGTTTAGAACGACGCTATACTCATCCTCCTGCCGGGTCTCACAGTCTGGAACAACAGCAATGGCAAACCTGGGTAAACAAGAACTTCCCTGTCACCGTCCTTAAGGCTACCGGAGTAGCTCTCGGGTGCCTGAAGTTACCCACCGTATCTGCGGAGTGGCCAATAGAATGTCAATCCAGATTGAATCTTTAGGTTCCTTATCAAAACTTCAGTAATCGTTTGCGGTTCTGGAATCACTTCCAGTTCTACCATACTCCCACTACTGTTTTCTGAAAAAATCCATTTTTAATAAAACTGTGGCGATTCTAGAACAATATCGCTATTGTTCATCCAGATGGTAGAAAATCAACCCTCGTCATAGCCTGGGTCAACCCACAAACAGCCATTA
This sequence comes from Agapanthus africanus, assembly GCA_030015575.1. Lineage (NCBI taxonomy): Eukaryota > Viridiplantae > Streptophyta > Magnoliopsida > Asparagales > Amaryllidaceae > Agapanthus > Agapanthus africanus. The sequence goes on from JASDDO010000001.1 coordinate 120,648,734, forward strand.
CAGAAACGTGCCTTGAGTTATCCAGAGTCTGGTTTTAATCATAAGCTGGGCAACTCCCCGTACCTTAACATCGTTAAGATACGAACTGTTCTATATCCAATATAGGACCAGAGGCACTGATTTAATTGAACCAGATTCAAATCATGCAGCTGTCTCCAGTGCATGTCAACTAAATGGAAGAAGGCCGATCAGCGTTACTCAACTTAGGAATGCTTCCAATCATGAGTAACCTGAAAGAGAAGCAAGATCTCTTAATCACTACTATCAACTGAATACCATACGCAAGTATCTACATCTTCGATCTCTTTGAAGAATCCCGATACTTGCTACATCTGGTTCTCTACTCTATTCAAATACCTATAACTTCTCAAAATTCGGACCCTGTGTTTCCGCGAAACACCTGTCTAAAATACTAGAGAAGTCATAAGTAAGCCGAATATAGTACGAGGACCAACCCCTCTGTCCTGATGGACCCTGGACAACATACAATACTCTGTATAAGTCCCTTGAGTCTGATAACTCATTCACTGTGTGTCGTAGGTTGAAACTGTACTTATGGTCAAGAAGAATTACACCGTTGTTTAATGCTCCTTACCTAACCATCCACTGATATAGGTAAATGTCACATACATAATTTCAAAAAGGTATATCTCACTCTATGAAAATAGACGTACAGTTATATCAATTTGAAATTGGTGCATAACAGCGGATATTCAAAACCAAATATTTGCCGTCCGGCAAACAACCCAGGTGACTTCCTCAAATATCACCGATTACAACGAATCCCGATATAGTGAGGATGATCACCCAATTCCCAATAACTCACTCCCACTCATCATCTGTAAAACCATACAGATGTGAGAATCATACCTGGTAAATACATACCCTGGAGCAAGTGTCTAACTGGGAAATCAGTTTTCCTTTAATAGTACACAGTGAAACTGAAACATTGAAATGTTTCGATGGGGTATCCCGGTATTCCTAGTAATGCCTCTTCCAGATTCACGACTGTAACCGTATAATTCTTTGCCACCTCTCCAAATCCCTTTATATGTCTTTAGTCATTACCTTCTGCACACCCCTTAGGCGAAATGGTTTTCTTCCTTCCCTACCGTTCGGCACCAGCCTATGGTTTGGAAGAAGACTATCCAATAAGCATAATGGGTGTACTGTCCTAGTCCTAGGAGCACTCGCAACGCGAGAGAAGGTGAAGATAAAAGACACCTGAATGAACTTTATTCCTATTTCTCCTGAACCAGAATCCATCCCCGAACTGGAACAAGTTGCTTTCGAGTTCGTATATAACCATACGATGGATTATCCAATAAACTGTGGATCTTCGTAGTGATACGGAGTGTCCTGGAGAAATACAAAGGTGATTTTAGGATTGGCGAAGAAATACTTGGTTTGGTCGTGAATATCAGTCGCAATTTACTTTGCCCTCTTACTAATCCCTTGTTTTGTCTTAACTTAATACCTTCTGTACACCATCGTTAGGCTAATTGGCTTTCTTCATTTCCTACCGGTCGGCACCAGCCTAAGGTTTGGAAGAAGACTATCCAATTTGCGTAATAGGTGTACTATCTCCTAAACCAAGGAGTACTCGCAACCTGAGAGAAGGTAAAAGGAAAAGACAACTGAATAGTCCTATCCGTTTTCTCCAGAACCGGAAACCATCCTCGAATTCCTTCGAGTTCGTATCTAACCATACGATGGTTTTGTCCAATAGAAGTGGACGTTCGTAGTAATACGGGGTGTCCCGGAGAAAAGGGTAAAAATAGAAGTGGCAATGAGGTTTGCAACTCTGACAATCTAAAAGCCAGTGTTTAAGAAGGTTCGGTCAACTTGGTCACTGAGTTATAGTCTTAGGGTCGGGTCAATGGTCACTGCCAGAGAGAGAGAAAAGAAACACTCAGCGTGCACTCTAACCTAGATCAGAATGGTTACCAATTTATCTAATCTGGAAACCTCCCACTGTACCGTCAAATTCTCCTCCAAACCTGAAAGAAGAGTTAGTCGGGATCACCCGAGGAGTAAACCAACTCATCAGTGGGAATCGGGATCCAACTATCATCGCATGATAACGTGACAGAATCCGCTCACGTCATCACACTCCAGAAGGTATGCGCATATCTGGCAAGTTTCAGTTCTTTTGGAACTCCCGACGGGATTTCTGCCCTATGCTCTTATGACCTTGACTTTGGCCAACATATCATAAGTCACATGTCAAGTTCTACCCGTCATTCTCCAGGTTAATTTGAATCCACCCGTACCTACCTTGACTTTGGCCAAAATGGCAGTACGACTGTTCCAAACCAACGCATCTATCTATGCTGCATATGAATACCCCAATAGCTACCAATCACTGTGCCTTGACTTTGGCCAACATACACAGCTTGAATACTATTGACCACCCATATGAAACGACGGAGGGCTACGAATGGTTTCTGGCGAAAACCTTTAACGTAATGAACTTGATATCGTTGAAGGAACTGATAGCTTTTAAAAATATAGTGACGAAAACCTTTGCTAAAGAGGTCACTCCCGGTGAAGGGATCTCGGCTCTTTCCCGTAGAATGAGGTGCAGGATATTCCAACTGAATACCACGGTGCAAAGCAAAAGTAATCGGCTATAGTGAAGTCATTGCCCTGACGCAAACTTTTGTCCAAGGGGTCACTCCCGGTGAAGGGATCTCGGCCCTTGCCTCGTCGACTGAGGAGCAAGATATTCCAACTGAATACCACGATGCAAAACAAAAAGAGAACGTCCTTGCAATAACTGCTTTTTGAAAAGTGTTCCAACAACATCAGATTAGGTTTGTTTTAACTTGCATTGATCCGAATCAACGCAGTCCCATCAATAGATCACACCACAAAGAACGAAAATATACTGATGTACGTATATGCCATCCGCATTCGCCACTGGGTCCCATCATTACCCGTTAGGTTAGCTAACTAACGACAGAGCGGGGACTGGACTAGCGCGGATGCAAAACATATACAACATCTACTAATATATATACCAATATATTATATTCGCTCAAGGCGTGATAAAATGCAACATCACAGAAATGTACAGCATCTCAGAAACAATACAGATATCTGGGATCCCCGGGTTTCACAGAGCCACTACTGAAACCCGACGTTCCCCTGGTCGTGTGGATAGCCTGTGCAATGAAATCCTAGACCCCTACGGGCGCGGAAAGTTACCCGCCAAAACGTGAAGCGAGGCAGCCCCCTTCAGCAACGTGAATGGACCACCCAGCACTTCACGGAATCCGGTAACTTGGGCACCCCTCCTGGGTCAACCTGTACCCCCTACGAGTGCGGCGAATAGCCCGCCAATCCTAGAGTGAAGCCCCCTCCGTCTCAATGCCATGAGATGCGGGCTCGTTGCCCTCTAGAACCCGGCCATCCGTGCACCCCTCCGCGGGGTAATCGTAGTACAGAAAGTAAAATATACATACAACGGGTACATCGACCGCAACCTGGTCGTGCCCCAAAATAATAATACAAACAGGCAGTGACGGAGTCCACATGTCGGACGCTCGCCCCACAATATCAAATGTACATAATACAAAAAAACTGTACTAGCATTGCATCCAGGCTATCCCCCACGACCGATCCGCAACATCACCGCAATACACAGAACATCAACGTGAAAGTCACGTTCGCAAATCCGTCTAACCGGGCTATAGCAGTTAGACAGGATTTACCGATCAAGTGGCATTCACGGTCGCAGATATAATGTAAATACTGTGAAATAATGTGTTTAAAATATCCGATCGATCAAATTTTAACAAGTGGGCCCCCAAGTACTACTGTAGCACATCAAGAAATTCTGGGCCCAATATTAATATTCCAAAACCCCTAAAATCAGCCCAGAAGCCCACTGGAGAAATTAGACACACTGATCAACCCATACTGCGGCGGAACAGCGGCGCCAAGAGGGGTTTGGCCGCGGTTCCGCACTCCCCTTGAGAGATCAGTGTCTCGAATTTCTCCATAATTCTTTGAACTTCCAGTACATCACTTTTCTGCAACCTGAAAAAAATTTCGACTCCAAAAAATTTCAACAGAAAACTGATGTGAACAAAAACGCGGATTTTGGAATTTTGGTCGATCGAAAATGTAAACACATTAAACAAAGCTAGACTATGTTAATGGCGAGGCTCTGATACCATTGTAAGTGCACGAAGGCGACCCGGCCTCCATCCCGAGGCCAAAATGCGAAAGCGGTGATGTACTTAAATTTTTCATGAACTGGCACCACCGCGCACTAATACCCGGATCGAACCATTAACTAGTCCTAGCTAACTATAAGATGGGGAAGAGAGATATACCGACTGATCCGAGTCCTCCGGTCTTCTCGTCGTCGTCCCGATCTCCTGCGGAAACTCCGGTCGTCGCCTCCTTGCCGGAAGGGCATCACATCGTCTGCATCTTTTACGGGCTCCCACCTCAATACCGAGGCAACTCGGGCACGAAGTTGGCAAGCCGACGTGCCCAAGGTTTGCTGTAGAATGTGTAGTGCTCATGTCTCATTTTGGGGTCGTAGGGAGTTGCCTTTTTGGTGGAGGAATGAGATGTAGTGTGGAGATGGAACTTGTGGGAATTTTGCAAAGCCAAATGAACAAAAACCCACCACAACAAATTGGGACAGCCCCTCCTCATATGGCCGGCCATGGTGAATGAGGGGAGAGAGAGAACACATAAGAGAGTGGTGTATGGATGAAAGAACCCTTATCATAATGCAAGAGAGAAAAGAATGGTGATGATAACAAACAATGATCACCAAGCAAAACCCTCACTCCACCAACCAATCAACAACCATGATAACAAACTAAGTCCAACACTCCATCACAACCATCATGAAAACAAAAGTCAAGCCATCATGGTCAAAAGAAGTCAAATGATGGTGCAAGTATCATGATACAAAAATATGCAAAGACCCCCTCCACAAATGCTTATTTGCAACAATGCAAATAAGCCCTCCTCCACCAATCTTCGGCCAATAAACGATACAAAGGAAATTGGCCGAAACGGAAAGCAAACTGGCAACTCCAGAAAACTGGTCCTGTAATAAATTACAGGAAAACCCCGATACTGTGTATACACACCCGCATCTGTATTCCGACCGAAATACAAATGCAATGAGACAAAGTCTATACTGTACTATACTAGGATCCGGCTTAAACCAAAGCCGGCTAGTAATATCCGTTCGATCCTGATTCGTGCAATACCGCACGTATCTGATCGAACCCTGCCATATATCCATACGGACTGTAGTACAAACTGTCCGATCCTGATCCGTGCAATACCGCACGTATCTGATCGGACCTTGCCATATCTCCATACGGCCTCTACAACTTTTCGCCCGAAAGCTGAGTAACTGAATGTGGGGGACTCTAAAGACTCGTCAACACCTTGGTTGTGGATTTAACCACTAGCACGTCAGAGGTATAAGCCAATACGTAACGGGCTACCAGGTATTGACTAAAAGGGACGTCTGTGAGCGAACTCAGCCTGACAACCCTACTGAGCCTGTCAGTGACAATATCCATACAGTCCGGTCCGTTCGTCTATGAGCATCGCATGGCGGGCGTAGGGGGTTGGTAAAAGTCAGACCCCCAAAAGCGGTACAAGTCGTGTCGGAGTGTAGCCCAGAACACCCTGAGATACTACTGGAATACCTACCAGTAAATCTCTTGCCTCGGCCGAGGGCTTCGTGTAATGGCTCTCCTAGACACAGCACGACCTCACCCCCAATACCGGGAGAGACGAACCCCTGAAGATGCGCTCACTGCCTCCATGTGGCTCGGGACTGTACCCAACTAAAACCTGTTTGCACGACTCCTTTGAGCCGTGGTAGGGTAGTAATCAAAGTACAGTGGGAACTCACATAAGACAAATGACGATCCCCAGGTCGATGAACTAGCCTGTACACATGTCACCAGGGAACTGCCATCTGACGTCTGGTATATGACCAACTAGCATGTTCCCGGCGAGTCCTGTCCGGTGTACTCATAACCCAATGAGCACCTGTATACATCTTAGGTGATCCAACTGACACCAATGGCTTATGAGATCGGCCACCGCCCCTCGTCGGGGTCTCGACTGTATACACTAGTCTACTCTGGAGTATCGATGCCCTGTCTCGAAACTCTCACGACTAGGGACCATTTAAGGATATGCTTATAGACTGCCAGCTCCCACGTATATGATCACCCTCATACTGCTGGTGGTCAAGCAAGAATCCTAGGGGCTCTATCAACGTGTAATAGCGACCTGTCAGGTCACCTAAAACAGTACACGATGATAAAGGTAAACCAGATAGCATACTATCATCTCGAGTAAGATTGTCCTATCGGGATAGGTCCTCCCTCAATCATTACAATCACGTTCCTATGATCCAATAATTGACTCTGAGGGCACTATCTCCAACAGTCTCCACTGAGCACCCGTATACCTTCTCTGATGTCAAACACCAATGGATATGGGATCATCCATCGCCCATCATATGGGTCAAGAAGCGCATACGCTAGTCTACTCTGGAGTGTCTCGGCACTTCCACGACTAGGAACATTTGAAGGATGTACTTAGCGACTACACTGTCCCCACTAGTATGATCTGCATCATAGTCCTGGTAGTCAAGTACTCATCCTAAGGGCTTTATCAACATGTGACATGGAGATAATCATAGTACATGTTAAGATAAAGAGTAACCAGATAGAATACTATCATGTCGAGCAAAAAAGTCCTCCCTATATATGTCCAAGCATCCTCTACAATATACAACGTATATTTAGTAATGGCCTCTAGGGTATACATATAACTAACAAGGTAAAGCCCGTACATCTCCCGTTGCACTACTTCACGTCGTGGATCGAGATGCATATGCTAGGTGCTTTCAGTGTTCATAAGCGACCCCGTTTCTACGATAGCTATAACTTTCCTCAGGTCATGTATCTGGTTGACGCTTCTACGTCAGACCCATCGCAGCGAGAGGCTCGGCGACTGGTTCTCCGCCCGCGCATGGTTGGGGACGGCATGACCTTTGTCGATAGAGTTTTAACTATCGGCAAGGAATCTACCAAGACGGTGCAACCACTGCATGATACTTTCAAAGACGGGGCTCCCGCGTTGAAGGCTCGGGAGATCTTGCACTTGTATTCAATTAGGCCAGGCTTTTTAGTGTTCAGGAAAAATGCCTCGGTACTATTCATGAGGTATAACCCATACCGTTTCGATCAATAGTCGGGTTACAATCAATTTGTTCCCCTCGAGGCATTCTTAGCCGAGCAGGTAGCTACCGAAGAGGGTATTCGCAGCACGCTGCACCACTTTATGCGACTAAATACAGGGTCCAACTTTCTCATCAGCGAACCGAGCTACGTGCCAAAAACTTCAAACGCCTACGTGGCGTGGTACTAGCATGCGACGGGTGATGTTATCAGGGAAGAGAGATAGCTATTACTTGATCATAAGGATGTTGTCCCAGCTAGTAACCCAGCAGTCCCTTTGAAGCGATGGACCATCGTTCGTCCCTCCTTAAGAGAAGTAACTACGGTTGTGGTCCCGCGTGGCTTCCCTGAGAAGTCTCAACCCAGCGTTCCCGTAACTGCGGTAGCCGTGGTGTCCCCAGAACCTGGTGCTGGTACGAAAATCGGGACCCACCGCCCGAAAATGCCTGTCAAGCGCAAAATCTTTTCATTGGCCGCCGGTGTCCGCTCGCAGAAAAAGAAGAAGTTGCTATTTTCTGCCGATGTCATATTTGGCCAGGAGCCACATGCTCCCTACAGTGAGGGCTTGTGCGAATACGGTACCAATGAGGGTTTTTTCGACACGCCTGTGACCGATACTGATCTTCAGGCTGCCCTCGCAGCTTCCGAGCGACTGGCTCGCGAGGAAGCGGCGTTGATCACTATTGCGAAATCAGGTATACTTCAGTTGTATTCTTCTGCGTCTATCCCTTTATCGTTATTATGCTTTTATTAACGCTCTATTCTTCAACAGGTATTTCTGCCGAAGAGGCTCTCGCGGCTTCCCTCAGGACGTTCGAGGAGGAAGAGAGGCTCCGCGCTTCTTCGGGTCTTGGTATAAGTTGCTTCATTACACCTTTATTCTTTTTATTCATACTCTGACCCTCCCTTTTACTTTATTGCAGGGACTACCTTAACTCAGGTTATTCCAAGTGCAGTGTCGATCCCAAGTGGCGATGCAACAAAACATCTAGAGCCAGCTACTATGGCCACAGCCATCCCAAAGTCACCGTAGGAGGATTTGCTGAAGCAGCCGGCGATGGACACCGGAGTGGCTCCGGAGGCAGAGCTCGGTTCGAACGACGACGTCCCCCTGACGGAAGTCTTAAGGAGGTCAGTTCTCACTGCTCAGACTGACAGGAAGTGCAGGGAGCGCGCGGCGAGGGAGCGCGATGTCGTTTTGGCCGCGGGTGCAGGCTTAAGCAGTATCCCTCCTGCTGACACTCTTTCGGTGGATGTTCCCTCTGCCTTGTCTACCGTTCATAGACAGGTTGCACGCGTAGCTCGGGAAGAAACTGAAAAGATACTCCAAGGTAACATAACGCCCAGTCTTTATTAGAACTCAGTCCTCGAATTCTGACATACGCATTTTCTTTCATGCCGGGCCGAGTCCTGGCGATGGTATGGCAGGTGAAACGTTGACGATTACAGAGCCCGAAGTGGCTACTTTTTCTCGGGAATCTGGGACTGTCCAGACCGCTGCTCTTCTCCCTGTGTCTCGTTGGTATCGGCGAGCGTCGCAAGCGTTACGACGGCCCTCGTCGAGTCAGGGGATGAAGCTATGGGCGCGGAATCTATTCCTCCGAGAGAGAGTGAAGAAGCCGTTACACTTGGTGACGCCTCCGTCATGGTTTTGGTCCATGATCTATCAGGTAGTCCTTGGGTCACTGTTTTTGAGTTTTTCAATCCTTTTCAGCCCTTCTGATGATATTTTGTTTTTCTTGAGTATAGGCGCGGTGAACCCTGAGTCTGTGTCGTCTGAAGAAGTGTCGTCGGTCGCTACTCTGACGGTCGCTGTCCCCTTACCTTCTTCTGTGCCCTCTCAAACATTAGAAGGTATGGGTTTGTGACTTATTTGTTTCACTGTGGGTACCATCCTCCTTGTATTGACAGTATATTGTCGCAACTCTGCAGGAGTCCTTTTCGACCATTTATATCAGGTGTTGAACCCGCATTTTTCCTTTCAGTCGAAAATTGCTCTACCTTCTGGTATTGGTTAGTATATTCTTCAACTAATGTCTTCCCCCCTTCTTTTATGAATAGACGTATTGTTGCTAGGTCTTCTTCATATTGATCATAGCGTCACGGGTCAGAGGAAGAGACGAGAGAATAGCCGTGCCTCCGGTACTCCCCATCCTGCCGCCGTTCACAGCCGGTATAATAGACTTCATCCCTCATCTATTTTCTTTATCTCCCGAGTCAACATTTGACCGTAATTCATTTTGCAGCAATTGCACCGGCTCCAACTCCTTTTGAGTCTCGCATTCCAATGCCCGCAGGGCCCTTCGCTAAATGCATATCTTCCAGGGGCGCCGCAAATAGTCGGCGAATGTTGAGAGGATTTATCGAAGATCTCAATGATGAGACCCTCACTTCTGCTATGGATTTTTCCGTTGAAGTCAATCCAATACTGGCGACACTCGTGAACTTCCATGATGAAGATCCTATCGGCTCTTGGGTTGATTACTGCAGAAAGATCGAGGCTTGCCTGCACGAGATTGAGCTCAAGCGTCTCGCTCCTAAGGTGTTGGCTTGGATTTTTCCCTCGCTATTTTGAACAAGAGGCGACCCTGATACGAAAAGAACATGAGGTAGCTTCCATTGAATCTGTCCGATTGCGTGCCCAGGTTGAAGCGAATGATGTGCAGGTAAAAGATGTTTTCGACAACCTCAAGCGATGTATTTCGGATGGGTTGACACTGAGGCGGACGCTTGACTTCACCGAGCGGGTTATGCAGGACTGCGAAACTGCCATGCTAGAAACCGATGAAAAGCTTTCATCCTGTTTGCGGAAACGGACTCAAGCTGAAGCAGAGTTGGCCGCGATAGCTGACCATGAGAAAGGATTGAGAGGAGCGCGCGCGGGTTACTGATTTGTTGAAGACTCCTCCTCCTTAATAACCATCTTTGTACCTTTTTTGTACCGACTGTAAACTTATGATTTATGAATAACATGTATTCATTTTGATTCCTTTATGAAATGTATCTTGTATTCCCTTGAATTCATGAATAAAAGACATATCTTATTTCATATTGGCATGTAACTCTGGCAAATGTGGACCGTAGATAGTCCATCTTGACCTCCTTGTAGGGCAGCGATGGCTTAGGAAGCAGATTCGGATCTGCCGCCTAAGAATTTTCAACTTTATGTGCCGTGAGGGTCTCATAAAGACTTTTCTCCCTACGAGTCGAGAGGATCCCGTATGTGTATTTTCTCCTTATGAGTCGTGAGGACTCCTAACTGCGTTTTCTCTTGAGAGTCGTAAGGATCTCACAAGAGAATTTTCCCCCTTACAAGTCGAGAGGACTCATAAGTGATTTTTTCCCTCCTTGTCGATATTCAACTTTGGAGAGTGTGGCCCCTGGATAGTATACAATAGTCCATCTTAGACCTACTTACAGGGCCCCAGTGCTTAGGGAAAAGGTTGATATTCCCGTTGCCTAAGGCTTTTTCCCTACGAGTCGAGAAATTCTCGCAGGAACATTGTTTTCCCTACGAGTCCAGAAGAATCGAGAAGTTCTCGCAAGAATGTCCTAACGTCACAGTTAACCTCTACTGATAGAAGTCTATTAGGGTCTGTGGTACTAGGTTTTTTGTCCGTCGTACCGTCGCATTGGTCGATGCATTCCCCGATATGAAATCTTTCTATTCGAGTAGCCCCACGACTGTCGTGTTTCTGATCCCTTCGGGGGCTGGACAAGACGTCTTCAAGTAATCTTCCAGGTGATATTACCGTCGGAAGAGTAAGCGTTAGGGATCTTCCATGTCGCTTTTTGCTTAAGGTTAGGCTCGGTTTGGGGAACCCAGATGAGTCATGACGACTCCGTGCTGGTGTAGGATGATCTCCAATAGTCTTTCAGGTTTTATTTGAGTTGCCATCAAGACTCTGAAGCTAAGGATCTTCCTTTGCTTCATTTGTTGACATTGTGTCTACAATATTGCGACGAATGTCGAGGTTGTCTCTAGGTTGTCTGTGAACCGTCGAGGCTTTGGACTAGGGACTTTACCATGGCTCCGTTGTTGACCCTGGGGTCTTTGTTAACGTTGTATCTGCATCCTATTTGAGTGTGAAGAAATTTCGTTGTTGATCTCTAGGCTGTAGATGTTGCCGTTGAGACCCTGAAGCTAGGGATCTTCCTTTCCTTCGTTTGTTGACATTGTGTCTGCTATATTATGACGAATGTCGAGGTTGTCTCTAGGACGTCTGTGAACCGTCGAGGCTCGGAACTAGGGAATTTTCCATGGCTCCGATGTTTTGACCCAGGGGTCATTTGTTGACGTCGCATCCGCATCCTTCTGGAGTGAGAAGGAACGCCGTTATTGATCTCTAGGCTGTAGATGTTGCTGTCGAGACCTGGCTCTCTTTCTGGTGGAGCCTGGTGAGAAAATGTGGTTCCCTTTTCGTTTGTGCCCATGGATTGTATACAGGGGCCGATGTGGACTCACCTGCAGGGCAGAAGTTTCATTTTTTTTGTTTATTTCCATGATGCTCTATCATTTCAGCTTTTTATATCGCGAAAGTCGAGATTGCCCAATCATTTCGGTTATTTTTCACGGTGCCCAATCATTTCGGCTAGTTATATTTTTACTCGCTGCTTTTTATTGGGAGTATGGAACTTGAAATCTGATACCAATCTTAGCATCAGCATCGCTGCGACTAGAATGTGGCCAGGAGTGAATCATCATTTGCCTTGAAAGGACTTAGAATTTGATACCGGTTTAGACATCAGCATCGCTACAACTGGGATATTGCCAGGAGTGAATCATCATTTGCCTTTGTCGATTCGTACAAAGGTGGCTTAGCAAAAAAGGTTAGGATCCTGTCGACTAAGACTTTTTGACTTTATGAGCCGTAAGGGTCTCATAATGGTATTTTCACCCTACGAGTCGTGAGGATCCCGTAAGTGTATTTTTTCCTTAGGAATCGTGAGGATTCCTAAGTAATATCCTCTCTTGTAAGTCGTAAGGATCTCACAAGAGTATTTTCTCCTCACAAGGTCGAGAGGACCTTGCAGGTTTTCTATTTTAACAAGATTGCGCCCTTTCGGGTTTTCAAAAACTCGCCGGTAGCCCTGCTGTTTTTACTCACGGCGCCCTTTCGGGTTTTCATCCATGCCCATTTCGCTTGTGGACGTACCTTTTTTTACCCCTCTGTTTGCCAATGGCACTTAAGGGGGACTTCGCCACCGGGGTAGCTATGTAGCCAGCGGGATTTGAGTTGCAGTCCTCGCCGCTGGAACTTGTGAACTTAAATTCTACTATCGCCGTGTTCGAGGCAACATATTTAGTTTAAGAACATTACGATCCATTGTTAGTTTAGGGACATCTCGGTCCATTGTTAGTTTAGGGACATCTCGGTCCAGTGTTAGTTTAGGGACATCTCGGTCCATTATCAGCTTCGAGGCAAAGTTTTGCCGGATACTACTTATAGAGTCTTGACTCAGGAAGACAACAAGCGGACACGAGCGTCGTCATCTATCATTAACCTAAGTTGTGACTTGTTAAGCATAGTATTTCTTAAGGAACCGGCCATTTATTGGCCGGAAGGGTCTTTCGCCATGCATGTTCATGAGCAAGTAGGCCCCACCTTGGTAGACCTTGTCTATGATGTATGGACCCTCATAGTTTGGCTCGAATTTCCCCCGCTTTGCACGGTTGGGGATCATAGGTCTTTTTACGACTAGCACGAGTTCGCCTTGGCGGAATGTTCTCGGCCTAATTAGTCTTTCGTATGAGCGCGTCATCCTTGCTTTGTAAGCTTCCAGGTTTTGCTGCACCATGAGACGAGTTTCATCGAGGGCATCGAGCTCCTCAAGCTGAAGATGGGAATTTTCTTCATCCGTCAGCTCGTATCGAACTGCCACTCGTAAAGAGGGTAGTTCCACCTCCAAGGGAAGTATCACCTCCGTGCCGAATACTAACGCGAATGGCGTTGTATTCGTGGCCGTTTTGAACGTGGTTCGATAAGCCCAGAGTGCTTCATGCAGCCTCTCGCGCCAGTCTTTTTTATTTCTGGACACTGTTTTCTTTATGATCTTCGTCAAGGTCTTGTTGAAAGCCTCAGCTAGACCGTTAGCTCGAGGATTATAGACCGAAGAGTATCTCCAATCTATATTATGTCGCTGTGCGAAGCGGCTGATCTTATGGCTTCTGTAGGCTGGCCCGTTATCGGAGATAATCCATCGCGGGGTGCCGAACCGGTAAATGACATGTGTCCTAAAGAAATGGAGGATGTTCTCCGTCTTCACCTCTCTTAGCAGTACTGCCTCTGCCCACTTAGAGAAGTAATCGGTTGTCGCCAGTATGAACCGATGTCCCTTGGATGATGCTGGTTCGATAGGCCCGATTATAACGATTCCCCACATTTTGAACGGCCAACTAGCCAATGTTGGGTGTAGCGGATTTGGATGCTGGTGGATGAAGTCCCCGTGAATTTGGCATTAGTGACACTGTTTCGCATATTTGAGGCGGTCCTAAATTATTGTGGGCCAATAGTAACCCATTCTCTTGACCTTCAACTTCATCTTTGGTCCGGATTGATGAGAACCGCAGAGTTCGTCGTGAGTTTCTTGGTCGACTCTCCTTGCTTCTTTTGTTCCCAGGCATCTTAGCCATAAACAATCAAATGATCCCTTGTATAGAGTATCATTGACGAAGGTGAAGGATAGAGCTCGTTTCATGAGCTGATGTCTCGACGACGCGTCTTCGGGTGTTCGATGGGATTTGAAGTAGTCTATGAAGACTTCTCTCCAATCCTTAGCCTTTTCTTCATCTTCTATTTGGCAGGCTGCTTGTTTGGTCGCTTCCTTTCCTTCAAAAGACTCTGGCGATATTTCTTCTGGTGCGAGAATCCGACGGCTTTGCACAATGATCCTTACGTCATCGAGATCTTTGTCGACCAGTTCTTTAGAGAGCTTGGCTAATGCATCTGCCTTGCTATTTTCTATACGCGGTATGCTTTCTAGGATGTAGGAAGGTATTTGAGTCAGCAATTGTTGTACTCTTTCGCCATATTTTACCAACTCTAGCTTGCACGTCTGATAGTCGCCATTTACTTGGCTAACGACCAGCTGGGAGTCTCCATATATGAGGAGGTCTTCGATTCCCGTGTCAATAGCAATCTCAAGACCCGCTATCAAAGCTTCATATTCCGTTTTATTGTTTGTTCTTGGCTCCGTTAAAGAAAGGGCAAAACGCATTATCCGTCCTTGTGGAGTCATAAAGATAAGGTCTACTCCGGCTTTGATTATGGGGTGTTTTTCTTCCGTTTCTTCATAGAAGATGCTCCATCGAAGTAGAGTTCCCATCGGGTATCACTCCCTTCATTCTCACTGTAGATTGTTTCAAACGCGTGTTCGTCTGGAAATTCACAATTGAAGGGAGAATCGGCTGGTATCGGATATTCAGCAAAAAAGACGGCAATGGGTTGGCCTTTCACTGCCTTGAGGGGTCGATATGTTATCAAGAATTCCATCAAGAGGAAGGCCCATTTAGCGAGCCTTCCTATTATTATGGCTCTTGACATCAAATATTTGAGAGGATCCACCTTTGATATGAGATGTACCTCATGCGCCAAGGCATAATGCCGAAGCTTTGTTATCGCGAAGATTAATGCCAGGCAATGCTTTTCGATAGGGGAGTAATTGTTTTCTACCCCCAGGAGAACTCGACTCAAATAGTAGAGAGCTCTCTCTTTTCCCTGATCGTTCTCCTGTGCCCATAGCGCGCCTGAAGAACCTTCAAGGGCTGTTGTGTACAGGATGAGGGGCATTCCTTTGACTGGAGCGGTCAGTACCGGGGGATTCTGCAGATACTGCTTGATTTCGTCCAGTGCACTTTGGCATTTACGATCCCAAATGATGGGGTCCTCTTATTCATTAAATGTTTGTAGGGGCGGCATTTGCCGGAGAGGTTAGCTATGAACCGTCGGATATATGCGAGCTTCCCTTGGAGAGACCGCAATTGTTTGAGAGTTCTTGGCGTGGGCATTTCCATAATCGCCTTGATCTTTGATGGGTCTATTTCGATGCCTCTGTGCCGTATGATGAATCCTAGGAGTTTACCTGAGGAGACTCCAAACGCGCACTTCAGGGGGTTCATCTTCAGGTTGTACTTCCGAAGGCACTGCAACACTATTTTCAAATGTTCCCAGTATTCCTCGTACGATTTGTTTTTCACCACAAGGTCGTCGATATAGCATTCAACGATCTCATGAATGAGGTCATCAAAGATCTTTTTCATGGCCCTCTGGTAGGTAGCGCCTGCATTCTTCAAGCTGAAGGGCATCGCCTTATAACAGAATATGCCTAGCGGAGTCCGGAAGGCGGTAAGCTTTTGGTCTTCGGGGTGCATCTTTATTTGATTGTACCCTGAAGATCCTTCCATGAAGGAGAAGACTTCATGAGTGGACGTGTTATCTATCATCAGTGTTGGAGATAGTGCCCTCAGAGTCAATTATTGGATCACAGGCACGTGATTGCAATGATTGAGGGAGGACCTATCCCGGTAGGACAGTCTTACTCAAGATGATAGTATGCTATCTGGTTTATCTTTATCATCGTGTACTGCTTTAGGTGACCTTACGAGTCACTATTACACGTTGATAGAGCCCTTAGGATTCTTACTTGACTACCAGCAGTATGAGGGCGATCATATACGTGGGAGCTGGGGTCTACTAGCACATCCTTAAAAGGTCCCTAGTCATGGGAGTTTCGAGACAGGGCATCGATACTCCGGAGTAGACTAGTGTATACAGTCGAGACCCCGACGGGGGGCGGTGGCCAGTCTCACAAGCCACTGGTGTCAGTTGGTTCACCTAAGATGTATACAGGTGCTCATTGGGTTATGAGTACACCGGACAGGACTCGTCGGGAACCTGCTAGTTGGGATTATACCAGACGTCAGATAGCAGTTCCCTGGTGACATGTGTACAGGTTAGTTCATCGACCTGAGATCGTCATTTGTCTCGTGTGAGTTCCCACTGTGCTTTGATTACTACCCTACCACGCTCAAAGGAGACGTGCAAACAGGTTTTAGTTGGGTACAGTCCCGAGCCACATGGAGGCAGTGAGTGGATTTGCAGGGGTTCGTCTCTCCCGGTATTGGGGGTGAGGTCGGTTGTGTCTAGGAGAGCCAGTACATGAAAAGTCTTTGGCCAAGGCAGGAGATTTACTGGTAGGTATTCCAGTAGTATCTCAGGGTGTTCTGGGCTACACTCCGACACGACTTGTACCGCTTTTTGGGGTCTGACTTTTACCAACCTCCTAGGCCCGCCATGCGATGCTCATAGACGAACGGACCGGACTGTACGGATATTGTCACTGACAGGCTCAGTTGGGTGTCAGGATGAGTTCGCTCATCGATGTCCCTTTTGGTCAATAGCTGGTGGCCCGTCACGTATGGCTGATACCTCTGACGTGCTAGTGGTTAAATCCACAGCCATAGTATTGACGAGTCTTTAGAGTCCACCACACACACAGTTACTCAAGTTTCGGGCGAAACGCTGTAGAGGCCATATGGAGATATGGCAGGGTTCGATCAGATACGTGCGGTATTGCACGGATCGTGATTGGACGGATTTTACTAGCCGACTTTGGTTTAAGCCGGATCCTAGTATTAGACAGTGTAGTTTTGTCTCTTTGCATTTGTGTTCAGTGGGAATACAAATGCGGGCATGTATATGCAGTAGCGGGGTTTTCCTGTAATTTATTACGGGATCAGTTTTCTGAGGTTGCCAGTTTGCATTCTGTTCCGGCCGGTTTTCCTTTGTTCCTTCGCGGCCGGACTTTTAGATGGAGGGGGTTATTTGCAAGTTTGCAAATAACTTATTGTGGAGGGGTTTCTTGCATTTGTGGCTTCATGATTTTTCTTTCATCATGAGATGCTTTTTGAGTCCATTCCTTTGCTTTTATGAGATGGTGCTTTGATTAGATGAAATAAGAAATTGGTGTGACCTTTTTATTCCATTATTCATTTCATTTTCTCCTCTTGGATTATTGATTCTTTTTCTCCACCATTTTGATGAGGGGGCCGGCCACTTTGTGGGAGAGGAGAGGGAGTGCATTTTCATGTGTGGCATTTTTCCTTCATCTCATTCTTTGCAAGAAAATGATAGCTCCATTTTTCCAAAGCTCATTTTCTTCATCCATCTCCACCTCCATGGCAACTTCATAAACCCAATGAGACAACATGTTCTACACTACACCTACAGCAAATCTTGGACGCGTCGGCTAGCCAACTTCCCGCCCGAGTTGCCTCGGTCCAGAGGTGGGAGCCCGTAAAAGAACTCGGCTACGTGGTGCCCTTTCCGACGAGGAGGTGATGAACGGAGTTTCCGCGGGAGATCGGAGTGGAGACGAAGACCGAAGGACACAGATCGCTTGGTATAACTCTCTACCCGTCTTTTAGTCTGCTAGTAGCTAGGTTAATGGCCCGATCCGGGTTAAAAGTGCGCGGTGGTGCCGATTTACTAGTTTGTAAAGTTTTTCGTTTCCGCGTTTCCGGCGTCGGATCGACGGCCGGAGCGCCGCCGTGCTCTTACATTGGTATCAGAGCCATGCCATTAACCTAGTCTAGCTTGCTCTAGTATGTTTAGAACTCGATCAAACAATTTTTCCGAAAACCCGATTTCAAGCACATCATGTTTCTGTCGAAATTTTTTTTAGCTCTAAAAATATTTCAGGTTGTTTCAGAAACATGAGCAGAGAATTCTAAGAACACTGTAAAAATTTGGTGACCTAATACTTCCATAGAGCCGCGGAACCGCGGCTATAACCCCACTTTGGCCACGGTTCCGCCGCAGGAATATACCTTCACTACACCAGTTTTTTCCAGTGGGCTTTTGGGTTGGAAATAGGGGTTTTGGGATATTCTTTTTGGGCCCAGATTTTCTGTGAGTGCTACAGTAGTGCTTGGGGCCCACATCGATAAATTTGATCGATCGAATATTTTAAACATGCTAGTTCACAGTATTTACATTATATCTACGACCGTGAATGTCATTTGATCGGTAAATCCTGTCTAACTGCTATAGCCCTTTTAGACGGATTTGCGAACGTGACATTCATGTTGATGTTCTGTGTTGTGCTGTGGTATTGCGGATTGGTCGTGGGGGATAGCCTAGATGCAATATTAGTACAGTTTTGGTTGTATTATGTACATTTGATATTACGGGGCGAGCGTCCGACATGTGGACTGTCGTCACTGCCTGTTTGTATTATTCTTTTGGGGCACGACCGGGTCGAGGTCGATGTACCCGTTGGATGTATATTTTACTTTCTGTAGTAGGATTACCCCATGGAGGGGTGCACGGATAGCCGGGTTCTAGAGGGCAACGAGCCCGCATCTCATGGCTTTGAGACGGAGGGGGCTTTACTCTAGAATTGGCAGGCTATTCGCCGCACTCGTAGGGGGTATAGGTTGACCCAGGAGGGGTGCCCAAGTTACCGGATTCCGTGAAGTGCTGGGTGGTCCATTCACGTTGCTGAAGGGGGCTGCCTCGCTTCAGGTTTTGGCGGGTAACTTGCCGCGCCCGTAGGGGTCTAGGATTTCATTACACAGGCTATCCACACGACCAGGAGAACGTCGGGTTTCAATAGCGGCTCTATGAAACCCGGGGATCCCAGATATTTGTATTGTTCTGTGATGCTGTACATTTCTGTGACGTTGCATTTTTATCACGCCTTGAGCGAAATATTATATATTGATATATATTAATAGATGTTGTATATGTTTTACATCCGCGCTAGTCCAGTCCCCGCTCTGTCGTTAGTTAAGTAACCTAACGGGTGATGATGGGACCCAGTGGCGAATGCGGATGGCATATACGTACATCATTATTTTCGTTCTTTTGTGGTGTGATCAATTGATGGGACTGCGTTGATTCGGATCAATGCAAGATAAACAAACATATTCTGATGTTGTTGGAACATTTTTCAAAAAGCTGTTATTGTAAGGGCGTTCTCTTTTGTTTTGCACAGTGGTATTCGGTTATGAATATCCAGCTCCTCAGTCGACGAGGCAAGGGCCGAGATCCCTTCACCGGGAGTGACCCCTTGGACAGAAGTTTGCGTCAGGGCAATAACTTCACTATAGCCGTTTACTTTTGCTTTGCATCGTGGTACTCAGTTAGAATATCCTGCACCCCATCCTACGGGGAAGGAGCCGAGATCCCTTCACCGGGAGTGACCTCTTTAGCAAAGGTTTTCGTCACTATATTTTTATAAAGCTATCCAGTTCCTTCAACGATATCAAGTTCATTACGTTAAAGGTTTTCACCAAAAACCATTCGTAGCCCTCCGTCGTTTCATATGGATAGTCAATAGTATTCAAGCTGTGTTTGTTGGCCATAGTCAAGGCACAATGTTTGGTAGCTGTTGGTTATTCATATGCAGCATAGATAGATGCGTTGGTTTGGGACAGTCGTATAGCCTTGTTGGCCCTAGTCAAGGGCTTGTACGGGTGGGTTCAAATTAACCTGGAGAATGACGGGTAGAACTTGACATGTGACTTATGATTTGTTGGCCATAGTCAAGGTCATAAGAGCATGGGGCAAAAATCACATCGAGAGTTTCTAAAGAAACTGAAACTTGCCAAATATGCGCATACCTTCTGGAGTGTGATAACGTGAGCGGATTCCGTCACGTTATCATGCGATGATAGTTGGATCCCGATTCCCACTGATGAGTTGGTTTACTCCTCGGGTGATCCCGACTAATTCTTCTTTCAGGTTTGGGGAAGAATTTGACGTTACAGTGGGAGGTTTCCAGATTAGATAAAGCGATAACCATTCTGATCTAGGTTAGAGTGCACGCTGAATGTTTCTTTTCTCTCTCTCTTTGGCAGCGACCATTGACCCGACCCTAGACTATGACTCAGTGACCAAGTTGACCGAACCTTCTTAACACTGGCTTTTGGATTGTCAAAGTTGCAGACCTCATTGCCACTCTTACTTTTACCCTTTTCTCCAGGACACCCCGTATTACTACGAACGTCCACTTCCATTGGACAAAACCATCGTATGGTTATATACGAACTCGAAGGAATTTGTTCGAGGATGGTTTCCGGTTCTGGAGAAAACGAATAGGACTATTCAGTTGTCTTTTCCTTTTACCTTCTCTCAGGTTGCGAGTACTCCTTGGTTTAGGAGATAGTATACCTATTACGCAAATTGGATTTTCTTCTTCCAAACCATAGGCAGTTGCCGACCGGTAGGGAATGAAGATAACCAATTAGCCTAAACGGTGTACAGAAGGTATTGAGTTAAGACAAAGAAAGGGATTAGTATGAGGGCAAAGTAAATTGCGACTACTATTCATGACCAAACCAAATATTTCTTCGCCAATCCTAAACCACGGCTCAAAGAAGTCGTGCAAACAGGTTTTAGTTGGGTACAGTCCCGAGACACATGGAGGTAGTGAGCGGATCGTCGGGGATTCGTCTCTGTCGGTATTGGGGGTTGATGTTGCGCAGTACACGGGTGGCCATCACCAGAAATCATTGGCCACGGTAGTTGAGAATTACTGATCTAGGATCATTAGTTTCTCAGGTGGAGATGGGCTTCATACCGACACTAAATATCGCGTTATTAGGGGTCTGACTTTATCCAACCCCCTAAACTCGATATGCAATATTCATAGACGAACAGACCGGACTGTACGGAGATTTTCACTGTCAGGCTCAGTAGGGGTACGGATGAGTTTGCTCATCGGCCTTCCTTTCGCTCAATAACTGGGTAGCCGTTACGTACAGCTAATGCCGCTGACGTGCTTGTGGTTAAACCCACTGCTGGCGTATTGATGAGTCTTTAGAGTCTCACACAGAGGGTTTTCACGGTTCAAGCGATATGGTGTAAATGACGTATGTTGGTACATACAGGTGTCCGATTGAATATGTGTACAGGCTACACAGACTTTAATTGAACGGTTGATAATACTAGCGGCTAGGATTAAGCCGAATTATTAAATCAGGTTTTGATTTAATAATTTATATATGTATTTATATATATATATATATCTCTGTGTGTGTGTGTGTGTGTGTGTGTTCTAGTATTATTGTTCACTATTCATTTTCTCTCTTGACTATTCGTATTTTTGTACGAATACGCGTATATGTATTTCGATACATGTACCGGGTTGTATTCCGTATTTATACGGAATAGCTTCTAGAAGTGGACACCTCATTTGTATGATTTTCCTTTTTGTAAATTCATTTGTTTTACAAATGAGGCGGAGGAGTGAGGTGGCATGAACATTGTTAAGCATGTAGAGAGGTATGGCATGGTTTTATTTTATTGCAAAAATGAGTGGAGATATTTTTTTGTGTGCATGATTGAGAGAGAGAGAGAGGCAGCCACTTTCTTTTGGTGAGGCTATGCTCTTGATTTTCTTGACTTGCTCTCTCACTTGATCACACTCTCACTTGGAGAAAACACTTAGCCAATTTTCTTTTGTTGCCCATGCCACATGTTTCCTCACCTCCTCATTCATCTTCTTGAGTTGTTCCTTGAGCATTTGTAATGAGAGAAAATCATAGTGAGATAATCCTACACCTCCACTCTCCAATGCTAGCAACTTTGGAGCGTCGGTTGCCTTGCTAGGCAAGGCTGGAGCTTGCACCGTTTCCCTCGGGTGGATCATCGTAGATGGAGGAAGACCGGCAAACAAATTCGATCCGCGACCAGTAGGAGCTTGGGATGATGGTTGAAGACCCGAAAGACTTGGTTCATTCGGTATAACCATTCCTAACTCTTTATATTGCTTGCTAGTATAGGGTTAAGAGTAGATCCGGACATCGGGTTGTGGTAGCGCCAGTTTTAGAAAAAATTTGTTCCGCATTTGGCCACGGTTTAATGGCCGGGGCGCTGCCGTAACCCAACATGGTATCAGAGCCAACCCTTAAACCCTTAGCTAGCTTGTTTAGACAATGTTAAAGTATCGAAACCGAAACAACCCTGGAACAGTGCACTGCACATTCCAGTCTCTGTTGATCTTTTCAGACTCTTCAAAAAAAAATTTAAAGCAATTGCAGAAGACTACTTAAGTGGCTACTAGAACACACCACAAAGACGAGCCCAAACCTCCGGATTTGACCCGGTAAGATTGCTTAAAAAATGGGTGTCGCCGGTTTTTTAAGTGAATTTGGACTTCGTATTTTTTTTATGTACAGGTCTCTGGAATGTTGGTTTAGTGGTATTGTTTGTTTTGCCCAGTTTGAATATTATATTATCTTTTGTTAAGGGGCAATTCGGGGTGCTTCGAAGTCGATAATTTAACACTGTTTAAATGTATACAGTACATACATTACTCTCTGCAACCGTGAATGTCATTAGAGCGGTATAACCTATCTAACTGCTATATGTTCTTTTAGACGAGTTTGCGAACGTGACATTAACGTTGATGTTCTGTGTTGTGCTATGATTGTGGTTGGATCGTCGTGGTGGATAGCTTGAGTGCATTGTTAGTACAGTTTAGTTTCATTTATACATTTGATATTGCGGGGCGAGCGTCCGACATAGGGACTGCCGTCACTGCCAATTTATATATTATTTGTTTGGGGCACGACCAGATTGAGGTCGATGTCACCCTTGTACATATTATTTTCTATTCTATACTAGGATTACCCTACGGTGGAGTGCATGAATAGCCGAGTTCTATAGGGTAACGGGTCTGCATCTCATGGCATTGCAACGGAGGGGACCTTACTCTAGAATTGGAGGGCTATTCGCCGCACTTGTAGGGGGTATAGGTTGACCCACGGAGGGGTGCTCAAGTTACCGGATTCCGTAAAGTGCTGGGTAACCCATTCACGTTGTTGATTGGGGTTGCCTCGCTTCTGGGATTGGCGAGTAACTTTCCGCACTCATAGGGGTCTAGGTTTTCATTGCACAGGCTATCCACACGACAGGGAACGTCGGGTCTCATTTACGGCTCAAGTGAAACCCGAGGCTCTAGGATTATCCACCATTCTGTGTTGTTGGCTGAGATTCTGTGATGTTGCTTTATATCATGCCTGGGACGATTGTTATACACACACACACACATACACACACACACACACACACACACACACACACTAGTAGATGTTGTATATGTTTTGCACCCACGCTAGTCCAGTCCCCACTCTGTCGTTAGTTAAGTAACCTAACGGGTGATGACGGGACCCAGTGGCGAATGTGGATGGTATATACGTACATTTTATTTTCGTTCTTTTATCTGGTGTGATATGTTAATTGATGGGACTGTGTTGATTCTTATCAATGCAAGGATAAAACAAACCTATATGATGTTGTTGGAACCAAGTTTTTAAAAAACAGACATTACAGAGGTTTTCTTTTACTTTGCACAGTGATATTCGATTAGGAATATCCTGCACCTCACTCAACGAGGCAAGGGCAGAGATCCCTTCATCGGGAGTGATCCCTTGAGAAAAAGTTTGCGTTAGCGTAATAACTTCACTATAGTTGTTTCCTTTTGCTTTGCGTCATGGTATTCAGTTTGGAATATCCTGCCCCTCATTCGACGAGGAAAGAGCCGAGATCCCTTTACCGGGAGTGACCTCTTTAGCAAAAGTTTTCGCCACTATATATTTGTAAAACCACTTGGATTCCTTCAACGATATCAAGTTCATTACGTTAAAGGTTTTTCGCCAAAAACCAGCCGTAGCCCTCCATCATTTCTTATAAGTACTATTTAGTATTCGTACTGTGTTTGTTGGCATCCGTCAAGGCATAGTGTGCGGTAGCTGAATAATACTTATTTGTAGCATGGATATGCATTAATTTAGGACAGTCGTACAGCCTTATTGGCTTCCGTCAAGAGCGAGTATGGGTGGGTCTAAATTAATCAGGACAATGACGGGTAGAACTTGACTTGCGCTTTATGATTTGTTGGCATCCGTCAAGGTCATAAGCTGCTTAGGGTAAAAATCACATCGGGGGTTTCAAACATACATGAAACTTGCCAGGCATGCACATACCTTCTGGAGTATGGTGACTTGAGTGGCTTCCATCAAGTTATCATGTGATGATAGTTGGATCCCGATTCCCACTGATGAGTAGGTTTACTCCTCGGGTGATTTTAGATGATCCCGACTAATTCTCCTTTTGGGTTTGGAGGAGAATTCGAGGAAACAGTGGGAGACATCCTGATTAGATAAAGTGATTAACCATTCTGATCTAGTTTAGAGTGCACGCTGAGTGTTTCTTTTCTCTCTCTCTCTCTTTAGCAGCGACCATGGCTCGACCATAAACTAAAACTCATGAACCAAGCTAACCGAACTTTCTTAAATCACATTGGCTTTTTGGATTGTCAGTGTTGCATATATCATTGCCACTTCTACTTCACCTTTGCATTTCTCCGGAACATTCAGTATCACTACGAAGATCCGTATTTATTGGATATGACCATCGTATAGTTACATATGAACTCGAAAAAACTTGTTTCAGATTCGAGAATGGTTTCCGGTTCAGGAGAAATTGAATAGGACTATTCAGTTATCTTTTCCCTTTACCTTCTCTCAAGATATAAATCCTAAGATAACTTAGGCGGAGTATCATATCGTAAATATGCCGCGGAACATATGTACGGTACGTCACTCTACTTAGTACCAACTCCATCAACCAACGTCATCCTATATAACGAAAGTTCGGGTATAAAACCCCCAAAGTCAAGTCTAAGTCCTATAAAGTAAAGTCCAGATAACAAAAGTGCATGCCTAGACCCCATATAGCCAAACCAAGACTCGAACAAAGGTTAAACCAAACGCTCTGATACCAACTTTGTCACGACCCAAATGTGGCACGTGACCGGTACTTAAATCACGTGACATCTAAAGACGTCGACGCGATCCAAGTAAGCCGAAACCCAGAATCTAAACCCATTTTGAAAATATTGGAGGTGGGGTTTAAAATAGTTATTAGATGGGATCAGTTTAAAATAAACATTTAAGTTTAACTAAGTATGTTTGAAAAGCATCTATGACGTTTTGAAATTCGACAGCACCTCCTTTGTAATTTGAATAAACCCGCTACAACATAAAAATATAAATAGCATCCCAACGGGAGCTAGCTTTCACGCCCCAAACGGCGGAGCAACCAAGCAAACAATATACGACGCACAAGGCGAAGAAAAGAAAAGCGAAACAAAATCAACCATATAAAATGGTCGACTCCAATGAGTGTGACATTACAACATACAAACTCTAAGTCTCTCTTCTAAGTCCATAATATACCATTTCTAAATTGATGATGTTTTACTAGATACAAAAAGATAAGAATAAACGAATGTGAGTACGATACAACAGTAACCCACCTGCCAAAGCAATCACTGAAAAGAATGTGTGCCCTAAGCCGCTGATAATCCAAGCGGTAACACCTGCGAGAAACTGTGGCACAACGGGGTGAGTTGCGAACTCAGTAAATAAAAGTACATCACAAGATAGAAATCGAATGCACAACGATACCTAGGTCATAAGTATAGTACTATCATATCCTGTACTAATATAATATATGATATGCATATGTATCGTAAATACAACACTATCTATCATGCGATCCCAAAGTAGAACATATCATATAAATGACCTGTATCTAGGTAAAAGCTCATAAGTAGCCAAAAATATATATGTAAAATCTCTCCTTTAAAATAGCCGCGAAATACATATATCACGGCATAAAAGCAGACGTAATAGTATAAAATATAATAGGTATCTTATTTAAGATATACGTCCTGCTGTTTTAATGAATAGTGTTAAGAGCTTTACAATTTAAAAGATTTCAATGTCATACCAGACATGTCAAAATAATGAGACCATAGCTCGATTTGAATTCCTTTTTAATGTATGCAATTACCAGTAAAAAGATATGCAGGTACTATCCCCCGGATTAGTCCTAATCGGCTAAAATAACTATAATATAGCAGGGTACCTCATGATAGAAACATATCAATATATATGGATGTCCAGCATCGACACCTGAAATCAGAAATCTCTCGTGTCCATTACCGACACGCAAATGCAGATATCGTCGACACCATCTCAACAGATGATCGCCACCCGATATCCCTGGCCCCGGTCGGTATCCCCTAGATATCCGCCGTGCCCAATCGAGCCCCGGCCAGTATCCCCTGGATATTTGCCGTGCTCATCTCTATCTCCGTGTTAGGGTCAAAATTTACACCCCGCTTGACCAAGTCAAAGTCAAAGTCAACCCTAAACCAAGTAGGCCCAAGCCCAGTTCAAGTGGACCTATGCCAAAGTCGAGCCCCATGGCCAGCCTCCTCCATGCCAAAATAAAAATCATGTAATAAATAATTTTGATGTAATTTTTAATGGGCATAAAGCCAAATTTTTGTAAAGCCTACGGCTCATGTGCAAAACAAATGAGCACATGAGGCATAGGATGAGCAAAATGCCATTTTGTAAAGCCCAAGGGGCTATATGTAAATTTATAAGCCTATGAAAGGCAACATGATAATGAAATAAAGCATACAATTCATTCTCCCTAAAAATTAGGGTTTGTGCCTCCATCCTCTCTCTCCTAAGTTCTTCCTCTACCTTTTCATTTTCCAATTAAATCAAGAGCTTAGCTCTTTTTTTTAAAAAACTAAATAAAGTTTTACCATAAACCCACCTTCCAAGACTCCATCAAGAGAAGAAAAAGGGTCGCTTTTTTTATCATCCAAGATCTAAATCTTGGAGTTTCAAGAGAACCATTTTGGGTTTCTTCTCAAAAGAGAAAGGAGAAAATCTTTTGGAGTTTAACTCCACAAATAAAATTCTTTTGCAGTTTAACTCTATAATAAAATCCTTTTTTTTGGAGTTTAACTCCGAATAAAACTGTTTTGGGAGTTTAATTCCAAATAAAAAATTTTGGAGTTTAACTCCATCACACAAAAAAAGGATCTTTTGGGAGTCCCTGCTCCTTTTCACGTGAGGAAGAGGGAACTCCCACCAAGTGGGAGCTTTCTCTCCTCTCACGTGAGCGGGAGGCTCCCCATTTAGTGAAGTTTAACTCCACACCAAATAAAAATATTTTTAGGAGTTTAACTCCATTTAAAATTCTTTTGGAGCATAACTCCACATTTAAAATTCTTTTGGAGTTAAACTCCATAATAAAAACACTTTCGGAGTTTAACTACATTTAGAATTCTTTTGGAGTTTAACTCCATAATAAAAATCATTTTGGAGTTGAACTCCATTTAAAATTATTTTAGAGTTTAACTCCACTTTAAATTTTTTTTAGGAGTTTTACTCCATTTAAAATTCTTTTGGAGTTTAACTCCACGATAAAAATCTTTTTGGAGTTGAACTCCATTTAAAATTCTTTTGGAGTTTAAATCCATTTAAAATTCTTTTGAAGTTTAACTCCACAATAAAATTCATTCTTTTGGAGTTGAACTCCACGTAAAAAATTATAAATAAAAAATAAAAAAATTATTTTTTAATTAATTCTGGGGCCCCCACGTGTAGGGGAGGCTCCCATCAAATGGAAGCCCTCCCCTCCTCCTCACGTGAGGACATGTGAGGGGGGAAGGCTCCCATTTAATGGGAGCCCTTTGGCCCTTCTCACGTGAGGGCACGTGAGGGGGAAGGCTCCCATTTAATGGGTGCCCTTTTTCCCCCTCACGTGAGGGCATGTAAATGGGAGCCTCCTCCCCCTCCTCACGTGAGTGGGGGGAAGCCCCTTCCCTTTTCTTTTTAATTTTTTTTTCTTCCTTCTTTTCTTCTTTTAAAAAAATGATTAATAAATAAAAATAAATTATGAATAATATTAAAATAAAAAAACGTTTCTCTAAATATTTATTTTTGTTATTTTTTTTATAAATATATATATATATATATATATATATATATATATATATCCTTTTTTATTTATTTATAAATGGAACAAAAAAATGAACACATCTCCATTGTTATATGTTAAAAAAAATACACACACACACCAACACATCGCATTGAGTTCGCATGACCGGTTTTACCCGTCAATCGGGGGTTCCCTCTCTCTAAAGGTGATTATTTGCGTTTTTGCATATTCTTAATTTTAAATTACCGCAATCAAGACGGTTTCGCTTGGTAGCTAGCCGGTTGAGTACGGGTCGATCCACAGGGAGATGGAATCTTTTTCTTTATATTTTAATGAGTTAAATCCAAAAAATTGGTGAGATTTGTTTTAAGATCTACTAATTAAATAAAGGATGATAAGGAACTTGCTAGAGTTAGGATTAGGTTAGTTTGAGTTAGGAATTTCTCACTTTTCTCAATGCCCTTCTTAATATCGGTGTCAAGGTAATCGGCAACAACGGGGATTAGCATGACTAGGAAGGAACTTGCAAGTATAAGCAAGGCTTTCCATGCTTAGTTTCTTCTTTTTGGTCCTTGTCCGTACGTTCTTGGAGGGATTAGCATGTGTAGGAAGGAACTTGCAAGTATAACCCTCCACGTGTAGTGAGCGGATTGTGGTTCAATTAACGGGAGTCCGAATTAAAGTGTTGGGCAAAGAAAAGAGTGAGAGAGATTTCCTTCTCTCAAATTTTCCTTCTCCTGCCCTAACAAGTGAGAAGATTACTCATCCATTAAAAAGATAAAATTGAAAAGGAAGGTAGAAAGAAATGAGGTTAAGAGGAATTTACAACTAGTTATTTGAGACCTCACCTTGGCGAGGATCTTACTCAAGTATCATCGTTGTTTTAATGATAAAGAAAATAGAAGAAGAGAAAACAAAAGAAAAACACAAATAAAAATAAGCAACTAGATTAACAAATAAGAAATTCCAGAAATTAAATAGACATGCAAGATAAATAAAAGAACTCTTTTTTTATTAATCAACGCTCATAACTCGCTACAATTTTTCATCGAAAAGAACAAAATTAATTCTAAATTCTAAACTAAAGAAAGGTACACTTATTTGGCTTTGATCTCTTCTATTTATAAATGGGAAGGTGAAACCCTAGGTTACATTCTGAGCTAAACCTGAGATTACAAAACTACCCCAAAAGAGCCAAGTCAACGCGGAGCTAACTGCCACCGACACTGCTCAGACGCGGCCGCGGAACTGCGGCAGAAGTGCCTATTTGGCCGCGGTTCCGCGGCCATTTGGTAGACCTATGAGATCATCTTTTCAGGGCTTCTCCATGTTGCTTTTATCTTCTGTTTGGTACACTTGGTTTCTCAAAAGCTCTTCTGTTCTCTTCCAGATATTCAGCAGTGGACTTTTGCCTTGAGCTCCGCATTTGAAGTCTTGGATTTTGTGCTGCCCTTGTACTTTGTGCATTAAAGTGACCAACGATTTGCCATGTTGTCTCTTGAACTACTAAGCGGCATCATACGGATGGTTAGCGGAGATCAGTATTCATCTGCTGTTGGTCGTAGTCCCGCATTTGTTGCAACTTTTCATGAATTTTACTGTAAAGGGCTGAGAACCTGTAAGCTGCACTTATTCACCAAACACGGATTAAAAGTACCTACCTATATGCAATGTGATTAAGAATGGATGGTATAAAAATGCAAAAATCTGATATGAACAAATACCCCCAAACTTATCTTTTGCTCATCCCGAGCAAAGCCAATTTTATTCTCAAAAAGTCCTAACCTCACCTTCGCAGGGAACGCGATTGCACTGAGCTTGTGCAACAAGCCGTTAAATCTCTAAGTGTCCCTAGTAGGAGGAGTGTTGTCTCCTGAGGGTTTTCAGCGGATTACACCCACAAAATTCTATAATAAAAGAAAGATAGTGAAAATTACATACAAAGATAAGAATTATGAAAGAAAGAACTTGAAAATAAGAGTTTTCAACTACACCAGTTTTTCAGTTGCTATGAGCCCTATCTTAATGGTCGTGAAAAGATATTAGAAATCACAGCATTCCTCAATAAAACATCGCCCTTAGTCTTCCTCCCTATCTTTCTTCCAAATATTGATCATATACCCCTACATGTGTGTAAAAGACATCTCTATACTTAGAGAATTCAATTCAAGCTATCATACTCTTGTCCATCTTCCAAAGTACTTTTTAGTCAGTGAATTTTTAGATGAATCATCATTTGCCAGGAGTGAATCATCATTTGCCTTTGTCGATTCGTACAAAGGTGGCTTAGCAAACAAGGTTAGGATCCTGTCGACTAAGACTTTTTGACTTTATGAGCCGTAAGGGTCTCATAATGGTATTTTCACCCTACGAGTCGTGAGGATCCCGCAAGTGTATTTTTTCCTTAGGAATCGTGAGGATTCCTAAGTAATATCCTCTCTTGTAAGTCGTAAGGATCTCACAAGAGTATTTTCTCCTCACAAGGTCGAGAGGACCTTGCAGGTTTTCTATTTTAACAAGATTGCGCCCTTTCGGGTTTTCAAAAACTCGCCGGTAGCCCTGCTGTTTTTACTCACGGCGCCCTTTCGGGTTTTCATCCATGCCCATTTCGCTTGTGGACGTACCTTTTTTTACCCCTCTGTTTGCCAATGGCACTTAAGGGGGACTTCGCCACCGGGGTAGCTATGTAGCCAGCGGGATTTGAGTTGCAGTCCTCACCGCTGGAACTTGTGAACTTAAATTCTACTATCGCCGTGTTCGAGGCGACATATTTAGTTTAAAGACATTACGATCCATTGTTAGTTTAGGGACATCTCGGTCCATTGTTAGTTTAGGGACATCTCGGTCCAGTGTTAGTTTTAGGACATCTCGGTCAAGTGTTTGTTTAGGGACATCTCGGTCCATTGTCAGCTTCGAGGCGAAGTTTTGCCGGATACTACTTATAGAGTCTTGACTCAGGAAGGCAACAAGCGGACACGAGCGTCGTCATCTATCATTAACCTAAGTTGTGACTTGTTAAGCATAGTATTTCTTAAGGAACCGGCCGTTTATTGGCCGGAAGGATCTTTCGCCATGCATGTTCATAAGCAAGTAGGCCCCACCTTGGTAGACCTTGTCTATGATGTACGGACCCTCATAGTTTGGCTCGAATTTCCCCCGCTTTGCACGGTTGGGGATCATAGGTCTTTTTACGACTAGCACGAGTTCGCCTTACGGCTGTAGAGATATCAAGAACAAGAAAGTAAACTAAACTATCTAGTACATGTCCATGAGCCAGAATAAATGAGTCAAGAAATGATAATATGCGGAAGCAAAAGATACAATAAATGAAACACCTGGAAAGTAAAACTGCATACCAACAGGATCTTCACCGCTCGGTCTAACAGCGGCAATACTCCTGATCAATCTGCAACAAAGGTAGAGGATCTGGGCCATGCAAAACCCAGACGTCAGCGCGTCATAACATCAAGCAATAATATAAACAGGGGTAGCAATACATGCAAGTATGAGCATAAAAGGTAAAGCAGGTGTAACAGCAATATAAATCAGGGAAGTGAAAGGTAGTGTGCAGTGAGTAATCTAAACTAGTCTATTGGGTTAACTACTCTCAAGTCTTTGAAATCAATTTGATGAATCATCGATGTAACTCAATAGTATCCCGTGCGTGCCCGGGATCACGGTCTATGACTCTCGGGCTGAACCCGAGACGTGCCGCAAGGCAGTAAAGGGTGGTAGGTAATGACGAGTGATGTCAGTAGCATCACTCCGGGGCTGGCCTAGCCCGCAAGACTGATCAGAACAGGTATACAACTGTCGAGTTACAAGTCAGGTTTCATCATTGATTTCCCCATACCCCCAAGTAACATGTGTTCAAGTCAGGTATTAAGTAATCTAGAGCTAATGCCAACACGGGATCAGGCAGGTACACGTTTTTCTGGATAGACATCAGGAAACCGTAAGGACAACAGGTCAGGTTTGTTGGCATTAGACACAAGATCAAGTAACAGGTAAAGCCATGGTACATCAGGTCAAGACAGGTAGTATATAGGTATCATGTCATGTCAAGAGGTGCACGGTACCATGTCGTATCAGGTAGTAGGTGTAACAAGTCATGTCAGGATGCACAAGATGTCATGCGGGTGCTCAAATAATCCAACTAACATAAGCATGGGTATACAAAACAAGCATGGGTACTAATAGAATAATAAACTGGAACATTGTAATGTGAAATGCAATCAGGTGCAGATTAAGGTATGTAGATGCATGGTTATCAGTTTGGATTTAAGAGATAGTTTCAAAATTGCTTGAATACAGTATAACAAATATGGATGTTAAAATCATGTTAATATGTACTAAATAATCTAGAGATGCAATTGAATATAAATTAGGCTAGCTGTATGTAAACGGTCGTCCGATAGGGTATAAATTATAAAAGGGGTACTATGGGCTATGCTAATAAGTGTTATTATGATTTAAATATGGATGTTGGTACTGTGTATAGTAAAACTAAATGCAACATGGTATGTTTCGAGCTATAAATCTAAAATGATATAATGGACATCGAAATGTTAATATGGAACATGCGGCATTAAATTCAATCTACCGATACAATATGCAGTTGAATAAGTATAAAATATTATAGATAGCATGTAGCAAGTTTCACTTGCCTTGATCAGATCACGATACGGGATGCGCACGCAGCGTCCAATGTCGGTAAATGTTGCAACATCCACACGCGCATACGGGAAGGTCCAGGCACATCGAGAAGTTGAACACGCTGGCTGGGGATGTACTCTGGGTCGGTTTGAACGTCAGCGACGGCACAGCTCCGGTGATGGCCGGGAAAAACCAGATCAAGAAAGAAAAGAGAAGCAAAGAAGAAGAAGAAGAAGAAGAAGGAAGAGAAGAAGGAGATTGGGGTTTGGTGTGGCTCTGGGGTTTGGGAGAAGGCGAGGAGGTGGTCGCGAAGGTGTTGAGGTGACGGCAAGGGATCGCTGGCGAGGAAGCAGGTGATGGCAGTAAAGTGCTAGGTTCTTGAAGTCGGGAAAGAAGGTGATGGAGTTGATGATGGTGGTGATGGCGTCAAAATTCGGAGGTGGTGAAGGTGAGGTCCGCGGGGGTTGAGGAGGCCGGCGGAAGTGAAGGGTGACGACGAGATGACGGGTCGCCGACGCTGGGGTCTACTTGCAGGGAGCTAGGGGTTCGGGTTATGGGTTATGGTGGTTGTGGGTCGTCGGGAATGAAAGGAGGAGAAGAGAAGGAAGACGGGGAGGTGAAGACGAGACCAACGAGGGAGATCGGCGGCGATGAGGGTGAACGAGGGGGAGTGCGGTGACGTAGGGTTTCCCGCAGGCGATGGGTCGTGGCCGTTGGGTGATGGCGGTGGTGGTTGTGGTGATGGGAGAAGAAGGTCGAGGAGATGGGAGAGGGTTGAGGCGACGACGACGAGACAAGGCGGCGACGGCGAGCGCAGGGTCATGGGTTAGGATTTACGCTGTGATGCGGCGGGCGAAAAATTTAAAAAGGAAGAAGAGAAAGAAACATGGGCGTGAGTAACGAGAGAGAGAGAGAGAAAGAAAAAGAGAGAGAGAGAGATAGTTATGATTATTTAGTTAAAAATATATATAATATATATAAAATACTTATATAAAGAAGGAGGGGGAGAGAGAGAGACTGTGAAATTAATATTTAAGTTAAAAATATAATTTTTTTTAGTTAAAGAAAACGTTAAGAGGAAATAAAGATTATAATATTATAATATTAGTCTGTTTTGAGATTTTGGCAAATACAAACTTACTCCAAAACACGCCCGGATCGGGTCCAAAAATTCAGATTTAAAATATGAAAAATATATGCGACTTCCAAATTTCAAAATGAATGCTCAGTTAATGAAAATGCATACCCCCAAGAACGGATGCATGTCCGTGCGCGTAGCCATCCAAACACGTCTGTTTCACTGAACGGGACGAGAACAAGATGCGCGGGTGCTACCATGGGGTTAGGGGTATCACGCAGGCTATGAAATGCGATTTTAAATTATTTTACAAGACCTAAAATGTTATATGGTAAAAGATGCGATACTAGCTAAAATACCAGTATGTACTAAATATGAGATGCACGTGTCCATGCAACAAGTCAAGGTATCTATAAATAAGAATCAAACAGGTTCAAGCGAGCGGGTCGGGTCGAATGCAATGTAAAATGTAAAATACCACTCGCACCCAAAATACGTTATATCAAGAAATATCACGAATAAAGAATTACGGAAACTGGAATTGG
Source organism: Agapanthus africanus (assembly GCA_030015575.1). Classification (NCBI taxonomy): domain Eukaryota; kingdom Viridiplantae; phylum Streptophyta; class Magnoliopsida; order Asparagales; family Amaryllidaceae; genus Agapanthus; species Agapanthus africanus. Next base: position 120,683,076 of record JASDDO010000001.1, read on the forward strand.
TATAAATGAACTTGGGTGTTACAGCTTACGCATTTAGGCGTAATTCCTCATCTTGCAACACCTAAGGCTTAGCAGTGACTCACAAACCAGTTGGTCTAAAGCACTAGGTGATAAAGCACCCTCACTATATTTTTTTATTGCTGCCTTGGTGATTACAAAACCAGTGTTCATTTTTCTACACCATTTTATCTTTTATACTCCATTTATAATTTCCTTCATACTTTGGCATTAAGACAAGAGCATTAGGTATCATCTACTATCCTGAGTTTCAAGACGTGTGTAAGTGCGTATAGTAGGGTATCAATATTCAAATGTTTGGCGTCCAGAATAAGAACTATTTTTCAAACTTATTTTTATCCGCAGATTAGCGACTTCTTTCATCTTACTAACCCTTGGGACAACGGCTCATAACTATGTATTACTAGTTTCGTTTAAGAAAATATCTAACTTTCTAGGTTTTCTTAAATTTTTCTAATCTTTTGGATGTAATTTTTCACTTTCTAATCTTTTATTATAAAAGAAAATTTTTGAAAATTTTGTGCTTATGTAAAGTATGATGCAAAAATAAGCACAAACCTCCCCCAAACTTGTTTGCAACAGTGTCCTCACTGTTGCCATCTGTTAAATCTCAGAAACCTGTAAACTTGGGAGAAAAAATTTACTAATGGGGACATGAAATGTGATTGTGAAAATATCCCCCAAACTTATTTTTTTGCTCACCACTTTGAGTAAAAAAAAATTATTTTCAAGAGCCAAATAATACCCCCCCCCCATACTTGAGTTAAACAATGTTAAAGTTTTTAAAGAGGGGGGTCAAAATTACTGGTCAATGCCAAGCTTTGCAAAGACCAAAAGTCAACACCAACCATTCGAAGAATTTATCAGTGAAACGCACCGGTTGGTGGAAGAATATGTTGTATAGAGCTAGGAAGAAGTGGGAAAGAGATAAGTGGTGTAAAAGAAAGGGTTTGCGTCTCAATTTGGAGAGACGGCATAATGATTGTGATGATGGATTACTCGCATTTTTGCGATTGTCAAAAAGAAGGGGTGGAGATTCAATTTCTTTTTGGAGTTGATTCATCTCAACACCCGTGTTTGCTAAAAATGGGAGCTCATCAGCGAAAATTTCCTCAAAGCTTTCATCGATACCCCGAAAAATAATGTCATCAGAAAGAGGGGGGTGATCTCTGGACTCCATAAAAGATTCATAATCAGCGTTAGATGTTGACCCGGACAACTCAATGGAAGAGTCCGTATGTGTATAATACATAGTTGGGTCAAACAATAACATATGAAAAGAGTCTAGATTAGTATCGTGAAGCTGATCAAATTCGTTGCTGTCGACATCCATTAATTCGACAGAACATGCATAAGCAGAAGGTTCGGAGGGTTGACTTCCTAGCTTGTAGATATTAAGCTCAATTGACATCTTCCCGAAGGATAGAGTCATAGTGCCGTTACGACGGTTGATTACAGCATTGGAAGTAGCCAAAAGGGTCGACCGAGAATTACCGGAATTTGGTTACGTGGGTTTGCTACAGGTTGTGTACCTAGAACAATAAAATCAACAGGGAATATGAAGTCCCCTACCTTTATTAACACATCCTCTAGCTCATCCCTAGGAAGGGTGATAGATCGGTCGGCCATTTAGAGAGTACAGTGTGTGGGTTTCAGCTCTCCTACACCTAGTTGCTCATATACCGAATACGGAAGCAGATTAACACTGGCACCAAGATCCAAAAGTGCGCGGTTGATATTCTTATCCCCAATGGTTATTGAAATCGTAGAGCAGCCAGGGTCCTTCCGTTTTTGAGGTAAAGCTTGGGTAAGAGTATCACTCACGGCACTAGCTAAGAAAACCTTCTTGGGTACCTGAGATTTCCTCTTCTTAGTGCACAATTCCTTCAATATTTTTGCGTAGGAAGGGACTTGTTGGATTGCATCCAAGAGGGGAATGTTAATGTTAACCTGTTTAAACAACTTCAGAATCTTCTCCATTTGTGGATTTTGTTTATTGGATCTCAACCGGTTTGGAAATAGAACGTTTTTTAAATTGGTTGAGTCCAATACTTGTGGAGGAGATTGTAGAGTTGGAACGGATCCCAGTGCTGGTGTTTTCGTGGAGTGAGATGTGGGTCCGTTCGGAACAGCAGAAGAAGAGGAGCCTTTTGAAGAATGGAGAACAGGCTCAGATGACGAAGAAGAAGAAGAAGTCGGGGTGTCATCGTCTGTGCCAACGTTGTTATACAGCGTCCTTCCAGATCTCAACGTAGTCACGGCACTCACATTATGGTTCTGTTGTTCAAGAGCAATATGTACATTATGTGGGTGACCAGGATTTGGGAGTGGTTGAGATGGAACCTTCCCTTTCTCTCGCTCGCTTAAAGCTGCATTCAGTTGTGCAATCTGGGCTTCGATGGTTTTGATGCTTTGCCTGTGTACAGTAGTGTGTTGCACCAAAGACTGAATGGAAGACTGGATGTTGGCGTTTGATTGAGTCGATTGGTTTACAAACGCCTCCAGACTTCGTTCTAGTGAGAAAACCTTATCATTGTTTGACGGAAAAAAATTGTTTTGAGGAAAAGAATTGTTGGGTGCAAAATTGTTCGTCGGATTTTGAAAAGGTTGGGGTTGGAAAAGCTACTGATATTGATTTTGAACTTGTTGTTGAGGAGGATGAAGCCTCTGGAAGTTTTTGTGGCCTTGGAATTGTAGCTGGTTCTGATTCCAGGCGAAATTGGGGTGGTTCCTCCAATTAGGATTGTAGGTGGAAGAGTATGGATCATTTCTTGGTCCTTGCTGAAATGCAGCATTAACCTGATCCTTTCTTTGAGCAGGTAGGTTGTAAGAACACTGTTCGGTCAAATGTGATGGGTCAGAACAGCAAGCGCAGATGGTACGAGGGGGAAGAGCAGGGGCAGGAGAAGGAGATGAAAATTTGCTCTCAATTGCTTCTAGTTTTCGCGTTATTTCTGCCATTTTGGCTTTCATTGCAATTGAGATATCAAGTTGATGAACGCCTTCCTTAGACAGACCGGAAGAAGTAGATGAAGTGTTCGGTCTGGTGCTTTCCCAATGAAGCGTTCGCTCCGCGAGATCATCGAAAAATTGCCAAGCTTCCTCGTCAGATTTGGATAAGAAGTGGCCTTGACAAATGGTCTCCAGCAATTGCTTAGTTGCTGGGTTCAGTCCTTCATATAAGGTCTGGCAAAGTTTTCATCTCTCAATACCATGATGAGGGCACTGAACAAGAAGGTCTTTGTATCGGTCAAAGCACTTCCAAAAAGGTTCGGCAGGAAGTTGGGAAAATTGGTTAATTTCGTTTCGTATTCTCGCGGTTTTGTGATTTGGGTAGAATTTTTTAAGAAACGCTTTTACGAACTCATCCCAACTGTTTATGGAATGCGATGCGGTACTATACAGCCACTTCTCAGCTAGGTCACACAGAGTGAAAAGAATGACTCATAGCCGTATAGCATCGTCGGATAGTTGGGTCGTCTTCATCATTGCACAGACGTTCTGGAACTTGTTAATGAAGATGTAGACATCTTCGGATTCCATCCCATGAAATTTAGGCAACATGTTGATGAAGTGGGGTTTAATTTCGAAATTATCTCCATTGGCCAGCGGAAGTGAAAGACAGGTAAGAAGTGCGGAGCGGGTAGGATAGAAACGATCCTGGAGCGTGATTCGCTGATGCGCTTCAACAGGAGGTAGTTGCGGGTTATTCACACCCAGATGAGGTGGAATCAGTCCCGGAGGAGGTAAAGGGATGTTAGGAGGAAATCCTGACATCTCAGAAGAAGAATTTGGTGATGATGAAAGTGAAGGTGAAGATGTATGAACAGAATTACGGTCAACGTCGGAGTTGGCCGGCAAAGGTAAAGGTGAAAGAGGTGTGGAGGGAGTTTCAACGTCGGAGTCGATCGCGTAGTCAGTAGCGACTAACGAAACACGGACTAGTCGGGCACTATTGTCCCGAGTCCAACAGGATATACACTAAACGAGTTTAGTATAGTCAAAGCGTAGAATGTGAGGGTAAGAAAACGTCAATGAAGAAATGCGGATGAAAGGTGGGTGAAATGGGATTCTAGCGTCAAAGGGCAAGTTTTTATTAAAAAAAAATTGTTTTGTGTTTTTTTTTATTTTATTTAAGAAAGAGTTTTGCAAAAATGTGTACGGACTTACGGACTTACTTCAAACAATCACAGTTAAAACATGCACAATCAAACCTAAAGCTATGTTCTTCTAAGTCCACTAGACTGCTCCTAACTGTTCCAAAGTGACAAGTTGTGAGATAACCCTCAAATCGTCTCTTCACTGCCAATTGTGGCCAGGTAAGCACAAATGAAGAAAGGAGGGTTCCGCTCACGAATCACCGTGAGACGGGCCTTTTAAAATTACTATTCTCACTTGTCTAGCCTAAGTACTACAAAGTCAAGTTTAGATAAACGATTGAATACCCACAACCTTCCTCTGTACTAATGAGCACGACAGTTCTTAGTTGGCTGAGTCTAGATATTTTTTTAATTAAGCTTAAGGGTGATGCATATGCTTTTAGTGATTTTTGGGGTCTTAGGAAGGGTAATGAAATCCTCACCCAATCTGAATTGGTGTTATAGCCCCTTAAAGTCCGTATTAGTTATGCAAAGCAGTAACAACCAAAAAATCTAAAACACTTTCAAAAAATTTATTTTGGCTGAGGCGTAAAGAATCCTGCACAAAATCAGTTTATTGAAGAGGGAAAGAGTGTGCAAAGAATCCTGCAGGAAAATATGGTTCAGTGGAGTTCAGAGAAGGGGAGAAGAGAAATGAAACACTTACAGAGAAAATTGGGTGCTGACGTCAGCAGTTTGACCGCGGTTCCGCGGTCAAACTTTCTGAACAGCCGCGGTTCCGCGGCTGTTCAGAAAGTTGACTGCTTCCAAATTTGTTTCTGTGCTGAGTTGGTTCTCCTCTTCCTTTTTAGATCCCTTGAATCTTGATTTGTTCACTGAGTTTGCTCCAGAACTGAACTAGAGTTTGCTCCAAGCCTGCACACTTGCACAAATAGATGTTTTTTTTTTGTTTTGTAAAATTTCAATTTTTATATTTTTAAATTTTTTTATATTTTTATATTTTTTTAATTAACCCGAAACTACACAAAGAAATAAACTACCGTCTCTCCGGCAACGGCGCCATTTGATTGTTTGCGTTTTTGCGTATTCTTAATTTTAAATTACCGCAATCAAGACGGTTTCGCTTAGTAGCTAGCCGGTTGAATACGGGTCGATCCACAGGGAGATGGAATCTTTTTCTTTATGTTTTAACGAGTTAAATCCAAAAAATTGGTGAGATTTGTTTTAAGATCTACTAATGAAATAAAGGATGATAAGGAACTTGCTAGGGTTACGATTAGGTTGGTTTGAGTTAGGAATTTCTCACTTTTCTCGATGCCCTTCTTAATATCGGTGTCAAGGTAATCGGCAATAACGGGGATTAGCACGACTAGGAAGGAACTTGCAAGTATAAGCTAGGCTTTCCATGTTTAATTTCTTCCTTTTGATCCTTATCCGTCCGTTCTTGGCTTTTAGCCCTAACCTCCGGTTAATTCAACCACAACCGGTCTAACTAGGGAATCACCGCTATCAAGTAGGATAGGGTGCCGTAGTGAGCGGATTGTGGTTCAATTAACGGGAGTCCAAATTAAGGTGTTGGGCAAAGAAAAGAGTGAAAGAGATTTCCTTCTCTCAAACTTTCCTTCTCCTGCCCTAACAAGTGAGAAGATTACTCACCCATTAAAAAAATAAAAATAAAAAAGAAGGTAGAAAGAAATGAGGTTAAGAGGAATTTACAACTAGCTATTTGAGAGCTCACCTTGGCGAGGATCTTACTCAAGCATCATCGTTGTTTTAATGATAAAGAAAATAGAAGAAGAGAAAATAAAAGAAAAACACAAATAAAATTAAGCAAATAGATTAACAAATAAGAAATTGCAGAAATTAAATAGACATGCAAGATAAATAAAAGAACTCTTTTTTAAATTTTTATTAATCAACGCTTATAACGCGCTACAATTTTTCATAGAAAAAGAACAGAATTAATTCTAAATTCTAAACTAAAGAAAGGTACACTTATTTGGCTTTGAACTCTTCTATTTATAGATAGGAAGGTGAAACCCTAGGTTACATTCTGAGCTAAACCTAAGATTACAAAACTACCCCAAAAGAGCCAAGTCAACGCGGAGCTAACTGCCACCGACACTGCTCAGACGCGGCCGCGGAACCGCGGCAGAAGTGCCTATTTAGCCGCGGTTCCGCGGCCATTCGGTAGACCTATGGGATCATCTTTTCAGAGCTTCTCCATGTTGCTTTTATCTCTGTTTGGTACACTTGGTATATCAAAAGCTCTTCTGTTCTCTTTCAGATATTCAGCAGTGGACTTTTTCCTTGAGCTCCGCATTTGAACACTTGGATCTTGTACTGCCGTTGTGCTTTGTGCATTAAAGTGACCAACGATTTGCCATGTTGTCTCTTGAATTGGTAGGCGACATCATACGGATGGTTAGCGGAGATCAGTATTCATCTGTTGTTGGTCGTAGTCCCGCATTTGTTGCAACTTTTCATGAATTTTACTATAAAGGGCTGAGAACCTGTAACCTGCACTTATTCAGTAAACACGGATTAAAAGTACCTACCTATATGCAATGTGATTAAGAATGGGCAGTATAAAAATGCAAAAATTTGATATGAACAAAAGGCAAGGGGTAATTAACGGCGGCTTAGTCCGCGGCTGCCGGAGATTTGGATCCCCACAATCAATAAACCCCCGCCTATCCTAGGCAGGGGGAATCTGTAGTACGCCTGACAAGCGCGCGCGTATTCCCATCTCAATGGGGTGACGAAAAACACCCTAAAGATTCTGGCACGCCCGCTGGGACCGATCTTTCCTCCCATATTTTGGGTTAAGTATTCATGCGAACTCAATTAATATGCATATCAATTGCCTGTACTGAAATCATGCTTTTTTGTGCAGGGTTAACATTTTCCAATCGCAATCTTCGGACACAACAAAATATCTCCAAGGGCAAGCTCAGCCCTCAACACGGCTCACATCTCCTACACGATGAAGATAGACGTCAGGACGGTCCTTCCGGCCAGTCTTGGGCGACATTGGGATGAGCCGCCGCTACCATTTGGCTCTATTCTGTTCATGCCAGCTAACACCATCTCTGCTCCTCAAGCCCCGGTGATGGATAAACCGACCTCAAAAGGCAGGAGGCCAAATGTGGTGATCTCGAAGGCACCACTACCCAAACGCAAGTCGGTGTTTGAACGACTTTCCTTTGCTCCAGCTGGGGACAAGGCCATCAACACCAACAAAGCAACAAGGCATCTCGGGCAAGCTCCAGCGGCGCCCCTGACAACTGCTCAATCGGGTATCTTCTCTAAACTCCCCGTCAATTGACCACCACGTCGTTAAACTGGGAACAATCGACCTCTAAGTCGTTAAACTGAGGATGTAAAAAATATGTAAATAAATAAATAAATAAAACCGAAATGATGGGGCAACTCGCAATAAAAATCAGCGAGTAAAATAAAAATGAAAATAAACACCGAAATGATGGGGCAACCGCGAATAAAAAGCCGAAATGATAAGGCAATCGCGACCTTTGCGATAAGAAAAGCTGAAATGATAGAGCAATCGCGGTAAAAAAAACTCCAAATTGCGAATGATGATTCGCTCCTAGTACCATATTCCAGTGCAGCAATACAGACGCCAACTAAAATCCAAATTCCCAAATTGCGAATGATGAGTCGCTCCTGCTACCATATTCCAGTGCAGCGATGCAGACGCCAACCAAAATTTCAAATTTTTGAATGTCCCAATAGCGAATGATGAGTCGCTCCTACTACCATATTCCAATGCAGCGATACAGACGCCAACCAAAATTTCAAATTTTTGAATGTCCCAATGACGAATGATGAGTCGCTCCTGGTACCATATTCCAGTCCAGCAATGCAGACGCCAACCAAATTCCAAATCCCTGAATTCCCAGCGACGAATGATGAGTAGCTCCTGGTACCATATTCAAGTGCAGCGATTGTTAGTTATATGTATGCCCTAGAGGCCATTACTGTACATATGTTGTATATTGTAGTGGATGCTTGGACATATATAGGGAGGACTTTCTTGCTCGACATGATAGTATGCCATCTGGTTACCCTTTATCTTAACATGTACTCTGATTGTCTCTATGTCACATGTTGATAAAGCCCTTAGGATGAGTACTTGACTACCAGGACTATGATGCAGATCATACTAGTGGGGACAGAGTAGTCACCAAGTACATCCTTCAAATGTTCCTAGTCATGGGAGTGCCGAGACAGGGCATTGATACTCCAGAGTAGACTAGCGTATGCGCTTCTTGACCCATATGATGGACGATGGATGATTCCATATCCATTGGTGTTTGACATCAGAGAAGGTATACGGGTGCTCAGTGGAACTGGGTACACTGGACGGACTCGCCGAGAACTCCCAGATGGTATTATACCTCACGTCAGATGGCAGTTCTCTGGTGACACTGGTACAGGTTAGTCTGTAGACCCGAGATTGTCATAGAGTCTTGTGTGATTCCCACTGTGCTTTGATTTCCATCATACCACATCCAAGAGGGCATGCAAAAAGGTGGCTTTTGGGTACAGTCCCGAATCACATGGAGTCAATGAGCGATAGGAGGGGTTTCGTCTCTCCCGGTATAGGGAGTTGATGTTGCGCTGTGTTCGATTTGCTATAACTGGAAATCCCTGGCCAGGGTTGCTGAGATTTACTGGTAAGTGTTATCAGTAGTTTCTCGAACTGTTATGGACCTCATATCGACACGACTTATCAAGCTACTGGGGTCTGACGTTTACCACCCCTAGACGAGATATGTGACATATCAGACGAAGAGACCGGACTGTACGGGAGTGTTACTGGTTGGATTCACGGGAGAAAGTACAGGCTTGTTGATCTTCTGATTGCTCAATACCAAGGTGGATGTTACGTTTAGCTGACCGCTTGCAGCTTGTGGGTGTTTGATATGATCATCACCTACTGCCGGCGTATTGACGATTCTTTAGAGTCCTACACAGAGGTTTCCTGGCTCAGGCAAAACGGAGTAGGAGCACATATGTGATATGTTCGGGACCGAGAATAATACGTGTATGTTATACCGTATTAGATTCTCGCGATATGTAATATCGGCCGGGTATATGTGATATAGCCGGGTCATCGGATCAAGTGTTGATTCGATGAACTGATACAGATTATATTAGTCGGTTATTTATGAAATAGCCGGATTATCGGATCAAGTGTTGATTCTATAATTTAATGTATAATCATATATTTGATATATTAAATTACATTAACTAATATAAGCTCACTTAAAGATTCTTTTTCTCACTCGGGTAATACATTGATATATATGCGATATATGTTAATTGTATTATTTTATTTTGTTACAATAAATATTGTATATATGATATATAATATTGTAACATGTTATGCTTATAAATGCAACATGATTTGTGGAGTTTAAATATGGTTAGGGTTTGGATTAGGGTTAAGCTTTCATGAAGCTTCTTGAAGCTTTGACTTTGACCTTGATATTTTGTGATATTTTGCAAAGATATTTCTTTAACCCAACCCAACTCTTTAACCATAGTTAATTCTCTACATGGGTTAAGTCTTCATACTTAACCCATGGTTGCATTTCTAACCTCACTTGATTCATTATTCATCACAAAGTAATCTTCATCTTCTTCTTCCTCTTGATAAAGCTTTCTAGCTTTTTGCAAAGTGATGATTTTGAGTGAGAAAAAGAAAACAAATGAGAGCTAAATTCCTACTTCATCATCCTCATCCATTCTAGCAGCTTAGATTAGGGTGTTTGCTTTGTTAATACTTGATTAGCAAAGCAAAAGCTTGGGTTTGAGTTTCTTCAAGGTAGATCATCTTTGTTATCAAAGATCGAAAGCAAGCTTGCATCTTTCTCTTCATGGAGCTTCTCTTGAGTCCGGGCACTCGATGATTGCAGCAAAGGGACCTCAACACGGAGCTTTAGAAGTTAAGGAACGGACTACAAAGGTTGTAATCCCTAACTCTTAGAAGTAAAGTTGTTTACTTGCTTTGTTTTCGCCTAATTTCTAGACTAAGATCTTGGTTAGGATTGTTCGGCACGTCTAAATTTTATATCGGGCTTGGTTGATACCTTATAGACCCTTGTGACAGTGCCTAGTAACTCGACAGTGGTATCAGATCCAAGCTAGAGCTTTAGGCGATGTGTAGGCGAAGTTTAAAGTCTGATCGAACTCCGAATACCCGTAAAATCCTAGTTTCTGGAAAAAAATTCAAAAGTTGACATTTTTCATATTAAAAATACTCAGAAAATTAAGCAAGGAAATGTAAGAATTACTGTGAAGTACGATACCCTAATTCCCTCATGGGACCGCGGAACCGCGGCCAAACCATGGGTTTAGCGGCGGTTCCGCGGCCAATCTTGGGAATTAGGATCTAATAATTCATGGATATATTCTTAGGTGCTTCTTAATAATTGTGGGAATTTTTAATTTTACTCAAGTGTTGAGTTTTCTGGGATGTATTGGGTATTCATTGATTCGATCGGAAAGTTTAATTTCGTTTAAGTTTTTTCCGGGTAATTTTAGAACGTGTTAAAAAGTTCGAAAGGATATCAATAACTCACTTTTTCCCCTGTCGGAAAATTTTCAAGTATTGGATTTTTCCACGAGTTTGAAACTTTCGGAAAATCATGCAAGTAACGCGGTGGACCCTCTAGAAGAACACAAACCTTAACTCGATTATGTGACCGTCAGAACCGCCTCTAAACCTTAGGGTTTGGGGCAGTACGGCATTGCCACATGTGAGCCGTTGGCTTGACCCTTCTACGGCTGGACCATTGGTACTGTGGCATGTGATGGATACTTTTTGAACTCCGCTCAAGTGTTGAGCTAATTGGGAAATCTTGGGTGTTTGTTTATTCGATCAGAAAGTTTAACATTGTCTATTTATCTGGAATGTGATACAATATTTGGAATCCACAAGTAGTTATGAGATAACTAATTTGAATGTTATAAATCTAGCAGTTTAGTCTCATTTGATCGGTTGCCACGGGATTTTGATGTGATCAAAAGTCCATCGCAATCAAGTAGCGTACGCGGATACTCGCCGGGTAAACTTAATAGATAGCCACGCCCCATAGCCCTGACCAAGTGACTGTAGGAGAACCCCGTCGCCAAAAGCATCCGTTCGGATGCTCGCGGCAACGGTGTTCCGCCTTAGTGCACTTCGTCGACAGCGTCGGGGATGCGGCCGTCTACTAAAGTTTACGACGAGCATTCGATCAGGATGTCGGGAATCTTGTTGAATTGCTCGACATGATATTGAAAAGAGTTTTCGATATAGAGACTAAAATGCGGGGTTCATAATTGTTAGGCATGCGATGTCTAAGGAATTCATTTGGTTAGACATGAGATGTCTAAGAAGGTTGCGGATTCTAACTGTTGTAGTTTTACACTTTCTTTTCTGTGACCGTAAGCATAGTATGTGGTATATCGCCGGCTTCATTGTTATACATCAACGACAATCGGGATACGCATACTTGCTTACGTTGATGATATGAGATATTATGTGTTGCTGTGATATGTTATATTGGATCGTCTCGTTTTGAATAGCCGGGAGTTTTATGTGAGATTAGGGTTTTTATTTTCATTCATGTAAAATTCATTGTATGTAATATTCTTTTATTGGGGCACTTCCGGGCTGAGGATGATGTCACCATTGTATATTATTTACTTTTCCGAATTAGGTAGACCCAAGGCGGGGAGCACAAGTAACCGGGTTCTAGGGTCCAGTAGGAGACCATCTCGAGGAGTCGAGACCAGGTCTCCTAACCCTAGAATTGGCAATGTTGCTTGCCGCTCTCGTAGGGGTCTAAGGATGTGGGTTTGGCTATTCATCGCGATCGTGGAATCCGCGTTTTATACAGGCTCACATAAAACACGGAAATCCTAGTTTATCCAATATTTCATATGTTATCTTCTACTGCAATGTTCTGTGATGAGATCATATTACTGCCTGAGACGAATGTTTATATTATATATATGAGATATATGTTATATTGCTAATTTCGTTTCAAATGTGATGCTTGTGAAGCATAATAAAATGGGACTTCATTAATGAGATTAATGAAACTAAAAGAAACCTAAAGATGTTGTAGAAACTTGTCTCAAAAACTGGTAGCTCTAGTTCTTGCTATGCATAGCGGTATTCCTTGTAGAATATTCAGCACCTTATTCGATAAGGAAAGAGCCGAGATCCCTTCACCGGAAGTGACCTCTTTAGCGAAAGTAGCAGATGCTACAAACTCGGTTTGTCTTTTGATTGTTTCTATAGTTTTTGCTTTGCATAGTGATATTTGTGAAATATCCTTCACCTTATTCGATGAGGAAAGAGCCGACGATCCCTTCACCGGGAGTGACCTCTTTAGCAAAACTTGAAAAAGCCTCAAAAACATTCCATTTAAAATCACTCGATTCTACAACGATATCAAGTACATTACGCAAAGGGTTTTCTTAAAAACCTGTCGTAGCCCTCCGTCATTTCAGATAAGTCCTACTTAGTATTCGTGCTACGTTTGTTGACCTCCGTCAAGGCGTAGTGTGCGGTAGCTGACTAGTATTTATCTGCTGCGTATGATGCAATTGTTTTAGGGTAGTCTTGCGGCCTTGTTGACCTCTGTCAAGGGTCGTGCGAGTGGATTTAAATTCAATCAGGAAATGATGGGTAGAACTTGACTAGCAGCCTATGGTTTGTTGACCTCCGTCAAGGTCGTAGGACGCTAGGGGTAAAATATTATTGGGAATTTCAAGAGTTGAAATTTGCAATGAGATTGCATACCTTCTATGAGATAGTTGGATCCCGATACCCGCTGCGAGTAAGAGTTACTCCTGGGAGAGTTTTACACATTACAATTAGCCGATCAAGTAGGTGTCTAGAAAGGTGTCAACGGGGTTACGCCCCTGGGAAAACGAGGTTTACTTTAATTAGGTCCGTGCGAAAGCACGGGGAACCTCCCTCAAAGTACCGGCACTGGCCTGGCTGAATGATTGGCGAACTTGTAGAGTGTAATTAATCTCGGCTAGTCTTTCCTTATAGGGTTTGAAGGAAGATTTGACTAAAACAGTGGGACATCCTGATTAGATATATTAATAACCAATCTAAATCTTGCAAGAGCATACGCTGAGTGTTTTCTTCTATCTCTCTCCAGGTAGCGACCATGTCACGCCTTAATCAAGATAATAATACGGATGTATTGACCGAACCCGCTTGTTATACTGCGCTAGGGAACGTTGGTCCCGCTCCAACTTATAATTGTTATAAGACAGAGCAGGAAATAGGGGATTACTAGAATTCCCATGCCACCCAAACGAAGAAAGTGCATGCTGATGCATCTTCTTCGGGTGTGTTCATTACCGAGAACTGTTTCTCAGTATCCTTTACGTCCTGGGTATGAGATACCGGATTAGGATCCCGCAAATGTAATTTGTTACATGGGCTACAGATAGGTAGAGAACTGAGAACGGATGATAAGTTTCAAGAGTTGGAAATGATGCAAGTGTTGCAGCCAAGTCTGTTGGCAGTTATCACCCTGTATTACCAGAATACATTGATTCTGAATGAATGTTATTAGATACCGCACCTGATATACAACATCATATCAGTCTCTTTATAAGTAAAGAAATGATATAATTTTGTATTGTTGGATAATGTTTTGAACATTTCCCATATCAAGAGTTGATCGGTTCAGGCACGTTATCTAAAAGCATAGACGTTCTAAATCAAACCACTGTTCTTAACGTACAGAGCACACACAAGAGGAAGAGTTCAGAAATGAACGAATCCTTCTTGAGGCATTGTAGACTAGGTCATATCAACGCGACCCGACTAGCTGAAGTTACATAAAGATGCATATTTAAATTACTTTGAATTTACATCTTGTGAAACTTGCCGGTCATGTCACAAAGATAAGATGACCACAGCTCTGTTTATTGGAAATGGAGAAAGAGTTAGTGAACTCTTGGGATTGATACATGTTGATGTATGAAGGTCCCCTGTCTACACATTTCAAGACCGGTTCTTTGTACCTCATTATATTCACTGATGATCTCTTAAGATCCAGACATATGTTCCTGTTGAAACACAAGTCTGGAACTTTTGAGAAATTCAATAAATATAAGTTAGAAGTAGAGAACCAAAAACGGGTATAACTATTATGTCCTTTGATGAGATCAAGGAGGAGAATACTTGAGCACGGAATTCCTGGACTATTCTAAAGGAGAATAAGATTCTCTCTCAGCATTACTCCTCCGAATACACCACAGCACGTCGGTGTATCAGGGCGGAGCAATCACACCCTATGTGATATGGTGTGCTCTATGATGAGTAATACTGAGTCGCCTATTTTCTTTTGGGGTTATGCACTTGAGAAGAAGCATACCTATTGAATAGGGTTCCAACCAAATCAGATGCCTACCACTCCATATGTGATATGGTATGGTAAGAGCCCATCTCTTAAGGAAGTTAAGATTTGGGGTTGTCCGGCCTATGTCAAAAGCAAAATCCGGACAAACTCGAGGCAGGGTCAGTTCTATGGAAGTTTGTTGGATATCCCAAGCACTCGCAAGGGAATATCTTCTACCACACCGAGGAACAAAAGATGTTTTATTTCTCGGCATACCACCTTTTGAGAAAAGGGGAATTTCTTGTGAAGAAATTAGTGGTCATGAGGTAGAACTGGAAGGAGTTCCAGCTATACAAACTGCAGCTGATGATTTGGTAAACCCGGAGGATTCAATAGTTTCCAACGAACCTCAGCCTCTCCGCCGATCTGGTAGGGTTCCTCATCCACCTGAGAGATACTCCGGTTTCTCTATGACAGTGGGAGTAAGGATTGCATCATGAGATGATGACCCAACTAGTTTCGAGCAGGCCATCAGGAGTGGGACTCTGTAAGAATGGCTGGATGCTTAGCGTTCTGAGATGGAATCCTTATACACCAACAAAGTATGGACTTTGGTTGCTTTATCTGAAGGGTTAAATCCCCATCAGGAGCAAGTATATTTTGAGAAGATTACTTGGTGTACATGGAAAAGTTGAGACTTTCAAAGCTATGCTTAAGTCCATCCAGATCCTACTTGCCACGGCTACATACCATGACTACGATATCTGGCGGTTGGGTGTCATGACTGCTTTTCTAAATATTGATTTGGTAGAGAGCGTCTATAAGTACACAGCCAGAGGGCTTAGTAAACAGTAGGAGCAGCAGAAACGTGAGCAAGATATTTTATGTGATAAATCAGGCATCACGGAATTGGAACGTCTGTTTTGATGAAGTAGTCAAAGAGTTTGACTTCATCAAAATGGTAGATGAACCTTGTATATACAAAAAGGTAGTAGAGAGTATGGTGGTGATCCTCGTATAGTACGTGGATGACATACTCTTGATAGGGAAGGAGTTTCCTATGCTGCGCTCGGTCAATCTCCTCTTATCACAAAGATTCTCCATATATGATCAAGGTGATACCTCCTAAATCCTGGGTTATGGATCTATGGGATAGATCTAATTGGACGTTAGGATTCTCACTAGTTGTAATGAGATGGTATCAATCGATCCTGGGGAGAATCACTGGAAAGGTTCCAGGGTGATAAGGATGACTGAATGCCAGTCGTGTAAGTCCGCGGCGGCGCCCCGGCCATCTAACAGATGCCGATATGCGGAACAAAACTTTTACGACTGGCGCTATCACGTACTTTCTTCCGGATCGTCCATTAAAGCTAAACTAACAAATTGTAAAGAGAGCGTAGAATTGTTATACCGAATGATCCGAGTCCTTCGGTCTTCAATCATCATCCCACGCTATGTTGCAACTGATCCGAACTTGCTTGATCTCCGTTCTCATCGTCCAGGTGGCACCACGTCGACGGATCTTTAAACGGGCTCCCGCCTCTGAACCGAGGCAACTCGATCGTCAAGTTTGCTAAAAGAGACGACCAAGATGAAGTAGAGAATGAGTAGAATACTTTGTCTCGTTACGTCCAAGGTCACGGACGAACGGTTATAGAGGTTGCCATTTGGAATCGGATGAATGGAAATTGAACTAGGAAATTTCCATACACTTGTATCATAACCTTTTTGCCAATTTGAAATGAATCAAAAATCACCCACACACACAAAGAGGGGCCGGCCACTATAAGTAGAAGAGGGAGGTGAGTGTAGGAGTAGCAAGTGGTGACCATATCCCTTCATACTTATCACAACCTAACAACAAAGCATGAATCACTAGAAATCAATAAATGCAAACCAATCACAATTAACCTAGTCATGCTTTATCATTAAGGAACCATTAATGACTCAAGTGAGTCATAAGCCTTGTCATCACTTCTAGAACCTTCTAGAAGCATGACTCACTCTGAAGACGAAAAGAAAAATCCGTATTTAACCGAATTTCAAAATACGGCTGATAAAAAACTGGAAACTGGCAACTTCCAAAAATCATCCCGAAACGAATTTCAGGATAACTCCGTATCAGTATAAACATACCCGCATTTATATTACGACCGAATATAAATGCAACTGAGACAAAGATATTATATCTACACAGTATAATACTGGGTTCCGGCTTAAACCAAAGCCTACCAGTATTATCTGCCCGAAAACTGACACGTGCGAAAACGCACGTGCATTTTCCGAACCTTGCCATAAATCCATATGGCCTCTACAACGTTTCGCCCGAACTTGGAAAAGTGTCGGTGGGGGACTCTAATGACTCATCAACACACTGGCACTGGGTATAACCCTAGCACGTCAGAGGTACAAGCTGTACGTAACGTTTTGCCTATATATTGATTGGAAGGGAAGCTGACGAGCGAACTCATCTATAAACCCTACTGAGCCTGACAGTGACAATATCCGTACAGTCCGGAACATTCGTCTATGAGTATCGCATATTAGGCCTAGGGGGCCGGTAAACGTCAGACCCCCAATAGCTGCATAAGTCGTGTCAGAGAGCAGCCCAGAACACTCTGAGATACTACTGGTATACCTACCAGTATATCTCGATTACCCTGGCCAGGGATTTCGTGTAATGGCTCTCCTAAACACAGCGCGATCTCACCCCCAATACCGGGAGAGACGAATCCCCGAAGATCCGCTCACTTGCCTCCAATGTGGCTCGGGACTGTACCCAACTAAAACCTGTTTGCACAACTCCTTTGAGCGTGGTAGGGTAGTAATCTAAGCACAGTGGGAACTCACACGAGACAAATGACGACCTCAGGTCGATGAACTAACCTGTACACATGTCACCAGGGAACTGCTATCTGACGATATGTATAATACCAACTAGCATGTTCCCGGCGAGTCCTGTCCGGTGTACTCATAACCTAATGAGCACCTGTATACATCTTAGATGATCCAACTGACACCAGTGGCTTGTGAGACCGGCCACCGCCTCTCGTCGGGGTCTCGACTGTATACACTAGTCTACTCAGGAGTATCGATGCCCTGTCTCGAAACTCCCACGACTAGGGACTCTTTTAAGGATGTGCTTATAGACCCCAGCTCCCACATATATGATCGCCATCATACTGCTGGTAGTCAAGCAAGAATCCTATGGGCTTTATCATGATGATAAAGACAAACCAGATAGCATACTATCATCTCAAATAAGACTGTTTATCGGTATAGGTCCCCCCTCAATCATTGTAATCACGTACCTGCGATCCAATAATTGACTTAGAGGGCACTATATCCAACAAGTCGCAGGCATTGTCTTTACCCTCAGTGGAGGGACGGTATGTTGGAAGAGTTCCAAGCTAGATACCGTGACTTACTAGACGATTAAAGGCAATATACATCGTTACCAAGGATGCTACCAAAGAGGTAGTCTGTATATATTTTAGTTCACGAGATGAACTTCGTTCCTACCATTGTGTGACAATGGAGTTGTGGCTTATGCCAAGGAACCCCCGTCCCATCTGTGATCCAAATATATTCTTAGGCAGTATCACCTGATCATGGTGATGGTTGATGTAACAACTCCAATTTTTGTATACATAAAATTGATTTAAATTTAAAGTATACTTGGGATATTTAATGTTGTTGTTACCACTTTAAGTATTTATTTTCCCACAATAATTACAAGAAAGAGCTTGTAGCTCATTGGTAACACCTTGCACTGCTGAACCACGCCACCAGAGTTCAAATCCCCTGCCCCACATTTTTTTTAGATTATTTTTGTTTTAAATTCCTTGGAAGCCCAACAGTCCACAGACCATAACTCTCAAACTTTGAACTGAACCCAGAAATCTAAATATACCATAGCCTACCCCACGAGACCCCCCACCTCCCGACATTCCGACTCAGCCCGACTCGGGCCGGCGCCGACGGCCGGACTCGGCCGGACGACCGACTCGGCAACTGAAAAGTTATGACTTTTCAGTTGCCCAACTCCCCTGCACACACCATTTAATTGGATCGGTTCCCGAAACTTAATTATCCCCCATTTACTAAAATTTTTAATGAATTTCTATATTTTTTACAATTTTTTTTAATTAAAAACCTTTCACCTACCCTACCCTAGCCTACCCTATAAATACACCCCCTACCCTCTACCCTCTCATCCCAAAACCCTAAGCTCACTCTCTCAAAAATTTTCCAAGAGTTGTGTACCTTGAAAACAAGTGCGCGGCGAAGCTCCGACGAAATTCCGGCGAAGTTTTTAGGAACAACCAGCGACGAAGCAATGCCTCGGCAACCTCTCTAGTCCCCACTTCACACCTTTGCCTAATCGAAACCCGTAAGTCCCATTCTATCTCTCTTTCTATTTCTCTAAAATAAAAAATTACAAAACCCGACGGAATCGGAAAAAATCCGATTTCCGATTCGGTTTTCTATAAAATTTAACTTCTCACCAATACATTCATGCTTAAATATCTTTATGTTGACTATTAAACATTTAACAATCAATTTGAACAAGTTTCATCACATGAAATGATAGCCTTTCCAATTTATCGTATTTTTCATACCACAATGTTTCGATTTCACATTTAACCACTTAACTTTGCTATACATTTAAAGTAGAGCACGAGGTAATGACCTACCTCTACACACATGCAAATACAACCCTAAACAATATCATCAAAACTTAGAATACGATAAAACAATACTTTCATTTAAATACCATATTCTTAATAAAATCATTTCTAAAAGTTTTAGCTTTGATACACTTTTAAATAAATATCTCTTATTAGGAAAACATGATAAGTTGTGGACATCGATCGTTTATCTAAACCTGACTTTGTGATGTCTAGGCTAGGCAAGTGAGAAAAGCTAACTTTAAAAGGCCCGTCTCACGATTCGTGAGCGGATCCCTCCTTTCCTCATTTGTACTTACCTGGCCACAATTGGTGGTGAAGAGGCGATTTGAGATTTCTAACGACTTGTCGTTTAGACCATTTAGAAATAGGCTAGTTGGCTTAGGAAACCCTAGAATCTAAAATACGGAAAATTACACTTTGCAAATAAATACCTTTTAATTTATAAAACCGTTTTCTAAAGAATTAGTATTTTACAATCTTTGCAAAGCGCCGCTACAACCCATTTTTGGGGAACCCGTTCGGGATTGTGCGGTTTATCGCGCACCCTCGGGCTAGTAGTGCGAGATTCAGACCTCCGCAAAGAGCATTCGGTCTCGAAAGGTTTAAAATACGACATCTTAAAAAAATGAGATTTTTGGAATATAAAATATTTATTAAAATTATTTTTGTATAAAAATATATATATTTATCATTTAAATATCTACTTTATTATAATATAAATTTTCCACCTTTTTCTAAAAATCACAAGAATAAATTTTACACTAAAATACCATGAACTTCAAATAAATCAATATTACCGATAAACACCCTTATTTATAAAATTAAGATATTTTCAGTAGAAATGTCACCCTCATTACAACTCTAAAGATGAACAATAAATACTTGAGGCGTATTTTGAAAAGTATATAAAAGTATTTTTACATAAAACCCCCTCAAGTTTTATAAATTATCCTAAGGACCCTAGCAATTATAAGACCTCGATTCACAGTTCTGATTGTCTGACTCGGGTTTGAGTCTGATTAATCTGACTTGAATATGATTCAAGTCAATCTATAATCTACAAGATTTCAATTCAATATGAACACATGAATCCATGAATACAATTATCAATTTATACAACTTGACTGAACCGAATCATGGATATATATTCCTTTTACATGATTCTCAGTATTCCATTTACATGACTCTACGGTTACAACCGGTTCCTGATATCATGGTTTCGGTCAGTCAGTCAATCATACAACCAATACAATTTACAAGATAACACTACAAACAAGATATCGCGGGGTTTAAGGGGTAGATTGGTACGGAAGATGTTAATGGTGGCACGAGGTGGTCAGATTAAGACACCTAACCTATATTCCGTTGCTGTTGTACTGTGGCTTAACGGTTCCTTGTAAATTCCGTTGCCCTGGTCTCTGGCATATAGAGTCCCCCCTCGTATACACTGGCATCCTTCTGTACCAAGCTACAAACAACAGCGTTAACACAACATTACAACAATAGTATACAACTTTAAAAGATATCTTTTTATTCTGTCTTTTCTACTTTCCTCTTATCTTTGGGACTTACCGAGCAACCTGTTCGCTGACGACATTCTATTTCTTTCTCCTTTGAATGTCGTCAGGTGATTTGGACCCGGCAAAGATCGAGCCATCTGTAGAAGACTTGGAGCAGTTTGCCGAAGATCCAGCACTTTAGTTCATTGTACACTTTTCCATTCAGTATTTTACATTTCCTGTTATGCCACTGTTTAGGCATCTTTTATTTCAGTTGTATTTCCTTTCATGCATTGTACAAAGAATGTTAATAAATAAAAGTTGTTGTTCTTTTTATTTCTTGTCTCTTGAGTATTTATTTTATATTGCTTAGATACGCTTAGCGTATGTACTTCTGAGTATATACATAGCGGACCTCGTCGCGTCTCCTTCGCCGTACACTGGGAAGCGAGGCGTGACAGGTTTTGTTGGTGGCCCATGATTAGAGTTGGATTTTAACGATCAAAAATATAATTACCGCAATCAAGAACGGCGTTGCTTGGTAGCTAGCCGGTGAATACGGGTCGGTCCACAGGGATTTTGTGTTTTCCTAATCGCTCTAACGAGTTAATTCCGATGGGTGTCGGATTGATTATCTAAAAAAGCTAAATTAATTTATACTAAGATTATCTAGATCTAAGTCTTGCTAGAGTTAGGTTTAGGGGAAGTTGAGAGATTAAAGCTTTCCTCACCGCTTTCAATGCCCTATTATAGATCTATTAGGTGTTATGGTAATTATCAATAAAGTGGATTAGAATCATTTGGGAAGATGTTTCTTCCTCTAGGTTCTTGTCCTTCCTTTATCGATCCTTACCCTAACCTCCATGGAAAACACGCGCAACCGGTCCTTTATACTACGGTATCACCGTTACCTCTAGGGGTAAGGTGCCGCAGGGAGCGGTGTATGCGTGTATGCATGGAGTTCTAATTATTATGTGCGATGGGGCAAGAAAGGGGTGAGAGATCTCATCTCTCAAACCTTTTCCTAAAGCTAACCCTAACAAGCGAGGAGACTACTCGCTCATTAGGGGATTAAAAGACATTCTAAATTAAAAGTAAAATAAGGCAAAGAAATAAAAGAACTTACTAATTTTTATTGATGGCTCTCTCCAAATATCAACGCAGTACAGATCTGAATTTATGAAATGGAAAGAGGCATGACCTAATACAAGAGTTTGGGTATCTATTTATAGGACATAGAAAACCCTAGGTTTACAATTGCCGCATGTCTGCATTTACCAAAATACCCCTTGGAAGACCGATCAAAGCCGCCAAGAATTATGGTAAAAAATATATTCACAACAGGCTTTAGATGGCCGCGGAACCGCGGCCACAGCATGGGTTGGGCCGTGGTTCCACGGCCCAATGATGGCATTGAAGGCTGATTTTTCCTGGGCTGGCTCCTGGATCTTTGGTATTCCTAATTCTTTGGTTCTTTCATTAAAATAGATTCTGGTTCTCTTCCAGATTTTCCAGTGAATAATTACAGTGAACTTTAACCGTCCGCTTTGTGTCGACGTCTTGAACATTGCTTTGTAAACTGATCTTCATGTAGGCTTGATCAAGATCCTTCTGTTTTTTGGTCAAAGTCTCACTTTTGCATCGTCTTTTATCTTTTTCACCGTTTTAGCTCCAAGAACCTGTAACCTGTAACTAAGTAGCAGACATGGGTCAAAAGCACCTGTTTATTTGTAAAATGCATAAGAATGGGGAATATAATAATGCAATATTATGGTATGAACAGCCCATGCAGGTCAGAGCTGTATGAAACCCTATCATACAGTTCTGTTCTGCGTGAACAACCTAAACAATATAACACAAGAGACAGCAACTAAAACATTCTTTACAATTCATGTTCCTTGAATCTTACAATTTCATATTCCTTAAATCTTATCATTTCATGTGCTTGAATCTGTCCTAACCCAAATTTTTCTTCAGGGTTATGGATTCTCTGAACAACACCAGAACCAACGTCAACAACACACCTCCAGCACTACCTCTCACACCTGCTGTTCTTGTGCCACTCACCGAGCAAACAGTGCTACTTGAGGCGATCCGCAGCCTTTTCGAGAGACAGCAACAACTCCTGAATCGTCCAGAGACTGACGCACTGGGGGTAAAGCAATTCAGGGATTTACATCCGAAGCAGTTCTCCGGAAAAGGAAGCCCTCTTGGAGCTGAAGAATGGGCACAAAGCATAGAAGATGATCTGGCAGCAGCACAAGTGCTAGACATAGCTTGGGTCCGTGTGGCGAAACTACAGCTCACGGACAATGCTCGCAACTGGTGGAAGGTGGAAGAAAGCCGTCTTGTACAGCCTATTGAATGGAAGACTTTTCACGAGAAGTTTGACGCGAAATACTTCCCTGTGACTGCCAGGTTTGCCATGGAGCAGCAGTTCATTCATCTGCAACAAGGATCGATGTGGGACAAATCAGTAGATGAATACGACGCTGAATTCACTATGTTAAGCCGGTAAGATATGTCGCAATAGTTCAATTTTTAAATATCACATGCTACACAGCTAACACCATCCTTAAACAGAATCGCGGCACATTTGATACCGATGGAAGAGATCAGAGGCCGTCGCTTTCAACAAGGACTGAACACGGAGATTCAGGCTGCTCTAGCCACAGAAAAAAATTTGACTCATGAGGATGCTCTTAGATCTTGGGTCTAGTGTTAACCTGATTCGCTACTCCGTGTACGAACAATTAGGGGTTGGAGAGTTGAAACCCACTCGTTGTACTCTCCAAATGGCTGATCGATCAATCACCCATCCAAGGGGTCAGCTAGAGGATGTGTTGATCAAAGTTGGGGAGTTCATATTCCCCGTTGATTTTATTGTTATGGATACACAACCTGTTGCTAACCCAAGAAACCAAATTCCGGTGATCCTCGGTCGACCATTTTTGGCCACTTCCAATGCTGTAATAAACTGTCGCAATGGCTCCATGACTCTATCCTTTGGGAAGATGTCTAGTGAGTTCAATATTTATAAGATGGGAAGTCAGCCCCCCGTGCCTAAAACTAGTACACGAGAAGTTTGCTCTATTCACGAAATCACGCAGGAGGACTGCGAGCTTGAAAGATTCTTGTTTGATGGAAACAGTTTTGACGCCACTAGTGCGTCCCTCCTTGAGCCTACCACCGTTGACACAACCGATATTGATTATGAATGTTTCACTTTTTCGGATGATGACGACTCACAACCTGAATATGAGTCTTTTGAATTTGTGGATGAGTTAGTTGAACCATCCGAATCGGTTGTTTGCAGTGATTTCGAACCTGTGTTGGAGTCCTTTGAGTTCGAGGTAGATTCCGCAATGATCCTTTCGCCTCCGAAACTCGAACTCATGTCCTTACCGCCTCACCTTAAATATGCTTACATAGGTGAGAATGAGACTTTTCCCATTATAATATCAGCCTCTCTAGCCTTCGAGCAAGAGAACGCTATTCTAAAAGTCTTACAAGATAGGCGGCAAGTTTTCGGTTGAACTATGGAAGACATCGAGGAGATCAGTTCCCTTATAATTGAATATCATATGAAATTGATAGATGATGCCAAGTCAATAGAGGACCCACAGAAACATCTTGGGGATATTGTGGTTAGTCAACCTCCTCCTTTAGAAGTTAAACCACCCCCATTTCTTTTAAGAAGCTACGAGAATGCCAACATTCCACTGATTGCTGATCATTCGCATTCTCGTTTTGATTCATCACCACTTCCTGTATATTCACCTCCACACCTTCCATACCACCACTTCTATCTTCCCCAATTCTTTATGGATCGCTACGACTTATTCTTCCACCAACTAATACTCTTTACTGATAAATTTTTCAACTGGTTGGTGTTAACGTTTGGTCTATGCAAGGTTTGGCAGTAATGTCTAACATTGTTTAAATGATGTTTGGGGGGAGGGCCTTTCTGTATATATTTGTTTAACAATAAAAAAATTGTAAATAAATAAACAGGGGAGTGGCGACATTTTGACCCTCTTGGTTTAGCATGACAGTGAGGACACTGTCAAGTTCAAGTTTGGGGGTATGCTCGGTACATCTTCTTCCTTCGCATTCATTTGTACATATTTTTGCATTTGCATATTTATTTGAAAATTTTTGAAAAATTATAAAAATAATTGTATTCAATTTTAGCCTTATTTGACTAGAGTTTGACATATAGGTTAACTAGCTAGGAACAACTAGATCTTAGACTTAGTGAATTAAAACCCCTAAAAATAACATTCCTTAAAGTTTAACGGTAGAAAGTATATGCCTTGTAGTTTATTTAGAAATAGGCAAATTTTAAGTTCACTTCTTGGGCTAAGTCGAGACAAGGGAAGAGTATTGATGTTCTTATTAGAGTATAAGTTTGAAAAATAGTTCCTAGCTTAAGTCTAGATTCTGAAAACGTATACCCTACAATTTGCACAATCACGCACCTTAAAACTTGGAATAGTAGAAGAGACCTTGAAATGCTCTTATCTAAAGTCCTTGGTACGAAGAAAATAAAAGAAAAAAAGTGAATAAAGAAAAAAAAATGGACACTGGTTTTTGTGATTACTTAAGGCTGTAAAAAATAGAAAAATATTTAGCGAGGGTGCTTCATCACCTAGTGCCTTAGACCAACTGGTTTGGGAGTCACTGCTAAAGCCTTGGGTGTTGCAAAACTAGGAAGTACGCTTTAAAGTGCTAACGCATCTTGTAATCGGTTGTTGGTACCTCAAGAAGTATTAACGGTCGCATGAAGGATGTGTAAGCGAAATTCAATTAAAAATTCACTAATAAGTGCTTTGGACAATGGACGAGAGTACGATTGCTTGATTTGAATTTCCAAGTGTAGGGGTGATCTATACACACACGTAGGGGGTATGTGATTGAAATTTAGATAAGAGAGAGGAATGAAAGATAGAACTTGTATCTTTAATAGAGTTGATAGAAATTCCTAAGTGGAGATGAAACCCTAGAAAGAAGACTTAAGAGATGCCGAAAGCTAGGTAAGTCTATAAAACATACATAATCTTAAGTTAAATAATGAGGAAGTGTGAAGAATATGGGTGGATAATTTGCGAGTCAAAAGATATTAGAATTCCTTGTTAGAAAACCTAATTGGAGAACAAAAGTAAATGGGCCAAGTTGATAAGATTTTGTGGGTAGTATCCGCTGAAAACCCTCAGGAGACAACACTCCTCCTACTAGGGACACCTAGAGGTTTAACGGCTTGTTGCACGTGCTCAGTGCAATCGCGTTTCCCTGCGAAAGTGTGGTTAGGATTTTAGTGAATAAAGAAATAAGTTTGCTCGAGGACAAGCAAAAGATAAGTTTGGGGGTATTTGTTCAGACCATAATATTGCATTTTTCATTCCCCTATTCTTATCCGTTTTATAAATAAACAGGTACTCTTGACGCACGTTTGTTGCATATTACAGGATACAGGCTCTTGGAGCGAATACAGTGAAAAAGACGGAAGTTGATACAGAAAAGGGACTTTTGACCAACAAGTAGACGGATCCTAGTCAAGCCTAGATGAAGAACAGTGCAAGGTCCAAAATGTCAAGGCAAACGGTTAAAAGATCGCTACAAGTTTTCACTGAAAGATCTGGAAAAGAACCAGAAGCCAAAGGGAGAAAAGAACTATGGAAATATAAAGCCCAATGTGTAAAGAACCAGCCCAGAAAATTTGGTCCACTGATCACACCAAAGGGCCGCGGAACCGCGGCCCTACCCCTACATTTGCCGCGGTTCCGCGGCAGCTTAGTGCCCGTGTCGGTGCATTTTTCCCGTGTCGGTGCGTCGGTGCAGGGGTTGGGATTTTTCGTGGGCATATCTGTAATTGCACATGCGCGAGACTCTGAAACCCTAATTTTCCCTGTTTGCTTATAAATTGTAATCAAAAATTGTAAAACCCGATGCCTCTTTTCAATCAATAAAATTTAGAATTGTTGGGAGTTTATTCAGATCTGTTCTGTATTGTTTGGAGGGAGCCATCAAACTAGTAAGTTAATTTTATTTCTTTGTTTTAATTCTTTTAATTAGTATGTCTTTTCATCCCCTAATGAGCGAGTAATCTCCTCGCTTGTTAGGGTTAGCCTTAGGGAAAGGTTTGAGAGATGAGATCTCTCACCCCTTTCATGCCATCCACACCTAAGAGTTAGAACTCCATGCATGCACGCACAACCGCTCCCTACGGCATCCTACCCCTCGAGGTAACGATGAACCGTAGTATAAAGGCCCGGTTGCGCGTGTTTTCCATGGAGGTTATGGTAATTATCGATAAAGGAAGGACACGAATCTAGAGGAAGAAACATCTTCCCAAAAGATTCCAATCCACTTTATTGATAATTACCGTAACTACTAATAGATCTAAAATAAAGGCATCGAAAGCGGTGAGGAAACCTTTAATCTCCAAACATCCCCTAAACCTAACCCTAGCAAGACTTCAAATTAGATTAATTTAGTTTAGTGAAAGATCTAGGTTTTTATAGATTTAATAAACCAACCAAAACAACATTTGGAATCAACTCGTTAAAACGCATTAAGGAAATTACCCAACTCTGTGGATCGACCCGTACTCACCGGCTAGCTGCAAAGCGACGCCGTTCTAGATTGCGGTAAATACAAATTTTTGGACTAATCAACAGTGCCCTGCCATCCAAGCCCCTGCTCCAAGACTTGCACTACCTGCACCACCCAGAGGACCACAAGCTGCACCACCTCCTCGTCAGTTCTATCAAGATCAAAGGAATGTTCCGAGGAATGCTCCTCAGGCCAGGAGGAATGTACCAAAGCGCCAGGCTTTCACGATGTCTATGGAAGAAGCTAAGGCCACTGGCCAAGTCATCACTGGTAAACTTTCCTTCTCAAACTTATCTTTTAGTCTTGGTTATCTACACACATTCCCTATACCTAAAACATATCCCACATACCTTAGGTACAATCCTAGTAGCCTCACTATCTGCACTTGCACTGTTTGATACTGGAGCATCCCACTGCTTTATGTCGCAACGGTTCGTCCGAACCCATACGATTCCAGTCTCACCGCTTGTATCCAGCTGGAATGTCAGTTCAGGAAATGGCGTTCTAAAGGCAACTATGGGATACAGCTTGTGTCCAGTCGTCATCTGCAGCAGAGAGTTTTATGCTGACTTCAAAGTACTGGACATACCGAACTTCGATGTGGTTCTAGGAATGGATTGGCTTGGAACTTTTTATGCTACCATTGACTGTCGGCAAAGGAGTTGTTAGTTATATGTATGCCCTAGAGGCCATTACTATACATAGGATGTATATTGTAGTGGATGCTTGGACATATATAGGGAGGACATTCTTGCTCGATATGATAGTATGCTATCTGGTTACCCTTTACCTTAACGTGTATACTGATTGTCTCTCGGTCACATGTTAGTAAAGCCCTTAGGATGTGTACTTGACTACCTGGACTGTGATGCGGATCATACTAGTGGGGACAAGGTAGTCCATAAGTACATCCTTCAAGGTCCCTAGTCGTGGGTGTATCGAGACAGGGCATCGATATACCAGTGTAGACTAGCGTATGCCTTCTCGACCCATACAGATGGGCGATGGATGATCCCATATCCATTGGTGTTTGACATCAGAGATGATATACGGGTGCTCAGTGGAGACTGGGTACACTGGACGGACTCGCCGAGAACTCCCAAATGGTATTATACCTTACGTCAGATGGCAGTTCTCTGGTGACACTGGTACATGTTAGTCTGTAGACCCGAGATCGTCATAGAGTCTTGTATGATTCCCACTGTGCTTTGATTTCCACCTTACCACGTCCAAGAGGGCATGCAAAACGGTGGTTTTTGGGTACAGCCCCGAGTCACATAGAGGCAATGAGCGATAGGAGGGGTTTCGTCTCTCCCGGTATTGGGGGTTGATGTTGCGCTATGCTCGATTGGCCATAACAGGGAAGTCCCTGACCAGGGCTGGTTTAGAGATTTACAGGTAAGTGTTACCAGTAGTTTCTCGACCCGTTATGAGCCTCATATCGGCATGACTTATCGGTTATTGGGGTCTGACGTTTACCACCCCTAGACTTGATATGCGACATATCAGACGAGGAGACCGGACTGTACGGTAGTGTCACTGTCAGGCTTTTTGCAGGAGTTGGAGCGGGCTTGCTTGCTGATCTTCTGATCGCTCAATACCCGGGTAGCCGTTACGTCCAGCTAGTACCACTGACGACTTGTGGGTGCTTGATATGATCATCATCTACTGCCGGCGTATTGACGAGTCTTTAGAGTCCTACATAGAGGTTGTACTGGCTCAGGCAAAAAGAAATAGGAGCGCATATGTGATATGTGCGGGACCGAGAATAATGCGTGTATGTGATACCGTATTCGATTCTCGCGAAGTTTGTATCGATCGGTTATATGCGATATAACCGGGTTATCGAATCAAGTGTTGATTCGATAAGTCGATACATTGATATTAGTCGGTTATATGCGATATGACCGGATCGTTAAATCAAGTGTTGATTTAATGATTTAATGTATAATTATATATTTGATATATTACTTTACATTAACTAGTATTGGTTCACTTTAGATTGATTTTCTCACTTGGTGTGCACAAGTTGTATATGTGATATATTTTTGTGCACAACTTTGTATCATGTTTGATGAAACATGCAAACTTGGGTGTGTGTATAACTTACACCATGTTTAGGTTAAAGGTTTGGGTTTTTATTTATTTTGGTAAAATAAAATGATGGATTGCTTTGTCTTTGCTTGAAGCTTCATGAAGCTTTCAAGCATCTTTGACAAAGTCCCCCATTTTGTTTTGCATGTCATTTTCCTTAACCTAACCATTAACCTAAACTCAAGTTTAGTCTCTACAATGGTTTATCTCACCCATGGTTGCATTATGATAGACATCACTTGATAATTCATTTTGAAATCATTCTTATTTTTTTTTTCTTCTTCTTCTTCTTGAAGAAAAGGAAAAGCTTGCTAGAAAATTATCAAGTGAAGATTAAGTGTGAGAAATCAAAATCTAAAGAGTACCCATTTCCTATCTCACCATCCTCTACTAGACTAGCACTTTAGTTTAGGGTGTTTGCTTCACTGATTCTATGGTTAGTGAGGTAGAAGCTTGAGTCCGTATTCCCTCGACGTAGATCATCTTCGGCATCGAAGACTTCAAGCGATCCCGTTGCAATTTCTCAAGGAACCATCCGAGAGTCCGGGAGTTGGATGATCACAGCGAAGGGACGTCGCCACGGAGCTTTGGAAGTTGAGGACCGGATCTACAAAGGTTGTAGTCCCTTCCCTTAGTGATAATTGTTATCTACTAGCTTTATATTTCGCCTAATCTCTAGTTAACGATCTTTCTTAGGGTTGTTAAGCACCTAAAAATTTTAATCCGGCATGGTCGATGCCTTGTAGAGCATCATTAGTGTGCCTAGTAACCCTACAGTGGTATCAGAGCCTAGCTAGAGCATTAAGCGATGCGTTAACGAAGTTAAAACTCCGAACGAACCGAGAAACCTCAAATTATACCCCTTTCTGTACATTTTTTTAAAATCTGGGTTTTTCCAGAATTAAAAATGCCTAAAAAATTCAGCAGGGTTTTCTAAGAATTACGATGCAAATTTGGTGACGTTATCTGTACGGATGGCCGCGGAACCGCGGCAATTGCCTGCTTGTGCCGTGGATCCGCGGCCGTACAGTGAGTGTATGTTTTGATTTTTGCACCGTAATACTTTTCTCTGTTCTTACTATTTTATGGGTATTTTTAATCTGACTCAAGTGTTGAGTATTCTGGGGTTTATTTTGTAACCGTCGATTCGATCGGAGAATTTAATTTTGTTATGTGTTTTCCGGATATTTAGTAAGTGTTAAAAAGTTCGAGCAGATGTCAATATCTCGCTTTTTCCCGACCCGGAAAATTTCCAAGTGTTGGATTTTTCTGTTGTTTAAGAACGTCTAGATCGTGAAAGTTACGCGATGGACCCTCTAGAAGACAACAAACCTTAACTCGATTATGTGACCGTCTTGAACTGCCCTTTGAGCCTTAGGGTTTGGGGCAGTACGGCGTGCCACATGTAAGGCGTTGGCTTGACCCTTCTACGACTGGACCGTTGGTACTGTGGCATGAAATCGATGTTTTTAGATTTATTTCATGTGTTGAGCTGTTTCGGGAAAACTTGGGTGTTTGATTGTTCGATCGAAAAGTTTAACATTTTCTATTTATCTGGAATATGATACAATATTTGGAATTCACAAGTAGTTATGAGATAACTAATTTGATTGTTATAAACATAGCAGTTTAGTCTCATTTGATCGGTTGCCACGGGATTTTGATGTGATCAAAAGTCCGTCGCAATCACGTAGCGTACGCGGATACTCGCCGGATAAACTTAATAGACAGCCATGCCCTAAAGCCCCGACCAAGTGACTGTAGGAGAACCCCGTCACCGAAAGCATCCGTTCGGGTACTTACGGCAGCGGTGTTCCTCCTTAGTGCACTTCGTCGACAGCATCCGGGGGTGCGGCCATCTACTAAAGTTTGCGACGAGCATTCGATCATATATCGGGAATCTTGTTGAATTGCCCGACTTGATATTGAAAAGTGTTTTCGATATGGAGACTAAAATGCAGGGTTTATAATAGTTAGGCATGTGATGTCTAAGGAGGTTGCGGATTCCAACTGTTGTAGTTTTACACTTTCTTTTCTGCGACCGTAAGTGTAATATGTGATATCGCCGGTTTCGTTGCTATATGTCAACGACAATTGGGATGCGCATATTTGCTTACGTTGATGACATGTGATGTTATGTGTTGCTGGATATGTTATATTGGATCGTCGTGTTTGAATAGCCGGGGGTTTTTATGTGAGATGAGTGTTTTTCATTTTCATTCATGTAAAAAATTGTATGTAATATTCTTTTATTGGGACACTTCCAGGTTGCGGAAGATGTCACCGTTGATGTATATTATTTACTTTTCCGCACTAGGATAGACCCAAGGAGGGGAGCACAAGTAACCGGGTTCTAGGGTCCAGTGGGAGACCAACTCGAGGAGTCGAGTCCGGGTCTCCTAGCCCTAGAATTGGAAGGGTTGCTTGCCGCTCTCGTAGGGGTCTAGGGGTGTGGGTTTGGCTATTCATCGCGACCGTGGAATCCGTGTTTTATAGAGGCTCAAAATAAAATACGGACGTCCTAGTATATCCAATGTTTCATATGTTTATTCTGCTGCAATATCTGTGATGTGATCATCTGATGTGCTGTGATAGATACTATATATAGTATATATGATATATTATATAGACGTTACTTATGTTTTACACCCGCGCTAGCCCTGCCCTGCTCTGCCGTTAGTTACCTAACCTAACGGTGCACGATGGGACATCGAGGCGAATGCGGATGGCATAAGTGTACGTCGTATTTATCTGTGATGTTTAGGTACTTAAATGATGGGACTTCATTAATGTGATTAATGAAAGAAAGAAAAAGAAACCTAAAATATGTTGTGGAATCGAATTTTCAAAAACAGGTAGCTACAGTTCTTGCTTTGCATCGCGGTGTTCCTTGTAGAACATCCTGCACCTTATTCGATGAGGAAAGGGCCGAGATCCCTTCACCGGGAGTGACCCTTTTAGCAATAACTGGCAGATGCTAGAACCCTCGGTTTGTCTTTTGATTGCTTCTATAGTTCTTGCTTTGCATAGTGGTATATATGATATATCCCGCACCTCATTCGATGAGGAAAGGGCCGACGATCCCTTCACCGGGAGTGACCCCTTTAGCAAAACTTGAAAAGCCTCAAAAACACTCCATTTTAAAATCATTTGATTCTACAACGATATCAAGTTCATTACGCAATAGGTTTTCTTAAAAACCTGTCGTAGACCTCCGTCATTTCAGATAAGTACTGGTTAGTATTCGTGCTACGTTTGTTGACTATGTTAAGGCGTAGTGTGCGGTAGCTGATTAGTGCTTATCTGTATAAGCATATGATGCGATTGGATTAGGGTAGTCGTGCGACTTTGTTGACTATGTTAAGGGTCGTACGGGTGGGTTTAATTCAATCGGGAAATGACGGGTTGAACTTGACTAGCACTTATGATTTGTTGACTATGTTAAGATCATATAGCTGCTAGGGGCAAAATTATCGGGAATTTCAAGTGTTGAAATTTGCAATAAGATTGCATACCTTCTATGAGATAGTTGGATCCCGATACCCGCTACGAGTAAGAGTTACTCCTGGGAGAGTTTTACACATTACAATTAGCCGATCAAGTAGGTGTCTAGAAAGGTGTTAACGAGGTTATGCCTCTGGGAAAACGAGGTTTATTTTAATTAGGTCCATGCAAAAGCACGGGGCACCTCCCTCAAAGTACCGATACTGGCCTGGCTGAAAGATTGGTGAACTTGTAGCGTGTAATTAATCCCGGCTAGTCTTTCCTTTTAGGGTTTGAAGGAAGATTTGATTAAAACAGTGGGAGCCATCCTGATTAGATAAAATAATAACCAATCTAATCTTGCAAGAGCGCACGCAGAGTGTTTTCTTCTCTCTCTCTCCAGGTAGCGACCATATCACGCCTTAATCAAGATAATAATACGGATGTATTGACTGAACCCGCTTGTTATACTGAGCCGGGGAACGTTGGTCCCGCTCCAACTTATAAATGTTATAAGACCGAGCAGGAAATTTGGGGAATACCAGATTTCCCGTGCCGCCCAAACGAAGAAAGTGCATACTGATGCATCATCTTCGGGTGTGTTCATTACAGAGAACTGTTTCTCAGTATCCTTTACGTCCTGGGTATGAGATACCGGATCAGGATCCCGCATATATAATCTGTTTCATGGGCTACAGAAAGGTAGAGAACTGAGAACGGGTGATAAGTTTCATGAGACAGAAAATGGTGCAAGTGTTGCAGCCAAGTCTGTTGGTTACTGTCACCCTGTATTATCAATACATTGATTCTAAACAAATGTTATTAGATACCGAACCTGATATACAAAATCATATCAATCTCTTTATTTATTAAAGAAGGATATAATTTTGTATTATTGAACATTGTTTTGAACATTTCAAAAGTTGATCGGTTCAGGCACGTTATCTAAAAGCATTGACGTTCTAAATCAAACTACAGTTCTTAGTATACAGAACACACACAAGAAGAATAGTTCAGAAATGAACGAATCCTTCTTAAGGTATTGTAGACTAGGTCATATCAATGCGACCCGACTAGCTAAAGTTACATATAGATGCATATTTAAATTTGTTTGAATTTACATCTGGTGAAACTTGCCGGTCATGTCACAGAGATAAGATGACCATAGCTCTGTTTATTGGAAACAGAGAAAGAGTTAGTGAACTCTTGGGATGATACATGTTGATTTATAAAGGTCCCCTGTCTACACATGCCAAGACCGGTTCTTTGTACTTCATTACATTCTCTGATGATCTCTCAAGATTCAGACATATGTTCCTATTGAAACATAAGTCCGAAGCTTTTGAGATATTCACAGAATATAAGTTAGAAGTAGAGAACCAAAATGGGTATAAGTATTATGTCCTTTGATGCGATCAAGGAGGAGAATACTTGAGCACGGAATTTCTGGATTATTCTAAAGGAGAATGAGATTCTCTCTCAGCATTACTCCTCCGTATACACCACAGCACGTCAGTATATCGGGGCGGAGCAATAACACCCTATATGATAAGGTGTGGTCTATGATGAGTACAACTGAGTTTCCTATTTTCTTTTGGGGGTTATGCACTTGTGAAGCTGCATACCTATTGAATGGCGTTCCAACCAAATCAGGTGACTACCACTCCATATGAGATATGGTAAGGGAAGAGCCCATCTCTTAAGTCAGTTAAGATTTAAGGTTGTCCAGCCTATGTCTAAAAGCAAAATCCGAACAAGCTCGAGGTACAGTCAGTTATGTGGAAG
This sequence comes from Agapanthus africanus, assembly GCA_030015575.1. Taxonomy (NCBI): domain Eukaryota; kingdom Viridiplantae; phylum Streptophyta; class Magnoliopsida; order Asparagales; family Amaryllidaceae; genus Agapanthus; species Agapanthus africanus. Next base: position 120,717,752 of record JASDDO010000001.1, read on the forward strand.
TTTGTTGGATGTCCCAAGCATTCGCAAGGGAATATCTTCTACCAAACCGAGAAACAAAAGTGTTTTATTTCTCAACATGCCGCCTTTGTGAAAGGGAATTTCTTGTGGAAGGAATTATTGGTCATGAGGTAGAACTGGAAAGAGTTCCAGCTATACAAACTACAGCAGATGATTTGGTAGAACAAAAGGATTTAGTAGATTCCAACGAACCTCAGCCTCTTCGCCGATCTAGTAGGGTTCCTCACCCACCTGAGAGATACTTCGGTTTCTCTATGACAGTGGGAGCGAGGATTGCATCATGAGATGATGACCCAACTAGTTTCGAGCTGGCCATCAGGAGTGGGACTCTGTAAGAATGGCTGGATGCTTAGCGATCTGAGATGGAATCCTTATACACCAACAAAGTATGGACTTTGGTTGCTTAATCTGATGGGTTAAATCCCCATTAGGAGCAAGTATATCTTGAGAAGATTACTTGGTATACATGGAAAAGTTGAGACTTTCAAAGCTAGACTTGTTAAAGGTTTGCATCATTGACCAGGTATGGATTATGTTGAAACCTTTTCTAAGTAGCTATGCTTAAGTCCATTCAGATCCTACTTGCCACGGCTACATACCATAACCACGACATCTGGCGGTTGGGTGTCATGACTGCTTTTCTAAATGATGATTTGGAAGATAGCGTCTATAAGTACACAGCCAGAGGGCTTCGTAGACAGTGGGAGCAGCGGAAACGTGTACAAGATGCTTTACAGGATAAAGCAGGCATCGCGGAGTTGGAACATCTGTTTTGATGTGGTAGTCAAAGAGTTTGACTTCATCAAAATGGTAGATGAACCTTGTATATACAAAAAGGTAGTAGGGAGTATGGTGGTAATCCTCGTAGAGTACGTAGATGACATACTCTTGATGGGGAAAGAGTTTCCTATGCTGCGCTCGGTCAATCTCCGCCTATCACAAGGATTCTCCATATAGGATCAAATTGATACCTACTAAATCCTAGGTTTTGGATCTATGAGATAGATCTAATTGGATGTTAGGATACTCACTAGATGTAGTGAGATGGTATCAATCGATCTTGGGGAGAATCACTGGAAAGGTTCCAGGGTGATAAGGACGACTGAAAATCAGTCACAGGCATTGTCTTTACCCTCAGTGAAGGGACGGTATGTTGGAAGAGTTCCAAGCTAGATACCGTGGCATACTAGACGATAAAGGATAGATACATCGCTACCAAAGATGCTACCAAAGAGGAAGTCTGATCATGGAGATGGTTGATCTCCAGGGGATCGAGGTTAGGAGAGTAGACTCAGAGGACAACACGGCTGATCCACTCACAAAGGCCTTTTCCCAGAGAGAGACTATTACGGGATGGTTGAGTATGAGATACTACAACTACTGTTATCAGATGGCCCTAGTGCAAGTGGGAGATTGTTAGTTATATGTATGCCCTAGAGGCCATTACTATACATAGAATGTATATTGTAGTGGATGCTTGGACATATATAGGGAGGACTTTCTTGCTCGATATGATAGTATGCTATCTGGTTACCCTTTACCTTAACGTGTATACTGATTGTCTCTCGGTTACATGTTGGTAAAGCCCTTAGGATGTGTACGTGACTACCTGGACTGTGATGCGGATCATACTAGTGGGGACAAGGTAGTCCATAAGTACATCCTTCAAGGTCCCTAGTCGTGGGTGTATCGAGAAGGGGCATCGATATACCAGTGTAGACTAGCGTATGCCTTCTCGACCCATACAGATGGGCGATGGATGATCCCATATCCATTGGTGTTTGACATCAGAGATGATATACGGGTGCTCAGTGGAGACTGGGTATACTGGACGGACTCGCCGAGAACTCCCAGATGGTATTATACCTTACGTCAGATGGCAGTTCTCTGGTGACACTGGTACAGGTTAGTCTGTAGACCCGAGATCATCATAGAGTCTTGTGTGATTCCCATTGTGCTTTGATTTCCACCTTACCACGTCCAAGAGGGCATGCAAAACGGTGGTTTTTGGGTACAGTCCCGAGTCACATGGAAGCAATAAGCGATAGGAGGAGTTTCGTCTCTCCCGGTATTGGGGGTTGATGTTGCGCTATGCTCGATTGGCCATAACAGGGAAGTCCCTGGCCAGGGCTGGTTTAGAGATTTACTGGTAAGTGTTACCAGTAGTTTCTCGACCCTTTATGAGCCTCATATCGGCATGACTTATCGGTTATTGGGGTCTGACGTTTACCACCCCTAGACTTGATATGCGACATATCAGACGAGGAGACCGGACTGTACGGTAGTGTCACTGTCATGCTTTTTGCAGGAGTTGGAGCGGGCTTGCTTGCTGATCTTCTGATCGCTCAATACCCGGGTAGCCGTTACGTCCAGCTAGTACCGCTGACGACTTGTGGGTGCTTGATATGATCATCATCTACTGCCGGCGTATTGACAAGTCTTTAGAGTCCTACACAGAGGTTGTACTGGCTCAGGCAAAACGAAATAGGAGCGCATATGTGATATGTGCGGGACCGAGAATAATGCGTGTATGTGATACCGTATTCGATTCTCGTGAAGTTTATATCGATCGGTTATATGCGATATAACCGGGTTATCGAATCAAGTGTAGATTCGATAAGTCGATACATTGATATTAGTCGGTTATATGCGATATGACCGGATCGTTAAATCAAATGTTGATTTAATGATTTAATGTATAATTATATATTTGATATATTACTTTACATTAACTAGTATTGGTTCACTTTAGATTGATTTTCTCACTTGGTGTGCACAAGTTGTATATGTGATATATTTTTGTGCACAAGTTTGTATCATGTTTGATGATACATGCAAACTTGGGTGTGTGTATGACTTACACCATGTTTAGGTTAAAGGTTTGGGTTTTTATTTATTTTGGTAAAATAAAATGGTGGATTGCTTTGTCTTTGCTTGAAGCTTCATGAAGCTTTCAAGCATCTTTGACAAAGTCCACCATTTTGTTTTGCATGTCATTTTCCTTAACCTAACCATTAACCTATACTCAAGTTTAGTCTCTACAATGGTTTATCTCACCCATGGTTGCATTATGATAGACATCACTTGATAATTCATTTTGAAATCATTCTTTTTTTTTTCTTCTTCTTCTTCTTGAAGAAGAGGAAAAGCTTGCTAGAAAATTATCAAGTGAAGATTAAGTGTGAGAAATCAAAATCTAAAGAGTACCCATTTCCTATCTCACCATCCTCTACTAGACTAGCACTTTAGTTTAGGGTGTTTGCTTCACTAATTCTATGGTTAGTGAGGTAGAAGCTTGAATCCGTATTCCCTCGACATAGATCATCTTCGGCATCGAAGACTTCAAGCGATCCCGTTGCAATTTCTCAAGGAGCCGTCCGAGAGTCCGGGAGTTGGATGATCGCAGCGAAGGGACGTCGTCATGGAGCTTTGGAAGTGGAGGACCGGATCTACAAAGGTTGTAGTCCCTTCCCTTAGTGATAATTGTTATCTACTAGCTTTATGTTTCGCCTAATCTCTAGTTAACGATCTTGCTTAGGGTTGTTAAACACCTAAAAAATTTAATCCGGCATGGTCGATGCCTTATAGAGCCTCATTAGTGTGCCTAGTAACCCTACAGGGTAGTATTCGAGATTCCAGACCATCCTGTCTTTTATTTCAAGTGCGGAGACTGTACCCTGGAGCCAAGTACCTACAAAGCGAAGCCAAGGAAAGCAGTAGTTGCAGCAGCTCAAGCAGAAGAAGAATTAAGACCAGAGGTAGTTCGAGAGTTCGACGTTGTATTTCCTGACGATATATCAGGTTTGCCTCCCGATCAAGTGATTAGTGCAAAAATTTGTATTTACCGCAATCAGAAACGGCGTCGCTTTGCAGCTAGCCGGTGAGTATGAGTCGATCCACAGAAATGGGTAATTTCCTTTTTGTGTTATCACGAGTTGATTCCAAATGTTGTTTGGATTGATTAAATCTAAAAACTAGATCTATCACTAAACTAAATTAATCTAAATTAAAGTCTTGCTAGGGTTAGGTTTAGGGGAAGTTTGGAGATTAAAGGTTTCCTCACCGATTTCATTGCCCTATTTTTGATCTATTAGATGTTGGTGTAATTATCAATAAAGTGGATTAGAATCTTTTGGGAAGATGTTTCTTCCTCTAGATTCTTATCCTTCCTTTATCAATAATTACCCTAACCCCTATGGAAAACACGCGCAACCGGCCCTTTATACTACGGTTCATCGTTACCTCGAGGGGTAGGATGCCGTAGGGAGCGGTTGTGCGTGCATGCATGGAGTTCTAACTCTTAGGTGTGGATGGCATGAAAGGGGTGAGAGATCTCATCTCTCAAACCTTTCCCTAAGGCTAACCCTAACAAGCGAGGAGATTACTCGCTCATTAGGGGATGAAAAGACATACTAATTAAAAGAATTAAAACAAGGAAATAAAATTAACTTACTAGTTTGATGGCTCCCTCCAAGCAATACAAAACAGATCTCAATGAACTCCCAATACTTCTGAATTTTATTGATTGAAAAGAGGCATAGGGTTTTACAATTTTCGATTACAATTTATAAGTAAACAGGAGAATTTAGGGTTTCAGAGTCTCGCGCATGTGCAATTACAGATATGCCCACGAAAAATCCCAACCCCTGCACCGACGCACCGACACGAGAAAAATCCACCGACACGGGATTTAAATGGCCGCGGAACCGCGGCATTAGTGGGCTTGGGCCGCGGTTCCGCGGCCCTTTGGTGAGATCATCTCACCAAACTTCCTGGGCTGGTTCTTCATACTTTGGGCTTTTTATTTCCATAATTCTTTTCTCTGTTTGGCTTCTTATTCTTCTCCAGATCTTTCAGTGAAAACTTGTAGCGATCTTTTAACCGTTTGCCTTGACATTTTGGACCTTGCACTGTTCTTCATCTAGGCTTGACTAGAACCCTTCTACTTGTTGGTCAAAAGTCACTCTTTTGTATCGTTTTTTGTCTTTTTCACTGTATTCGCTCCAAGAACCTGTATCCTGTAACATGCAGCAGACATGCGTCAAAAGCACCTGTTTAATTATAAAACGAATAAGAATTTGGGAATATAAATTGGAATATTATGATATGAACATCAAGCTCTTGAATTCAGTATTGATTTAGTACCAGGAGCACTACCGGTGATCAAAGAACCTTATAGATTAAGTCCGGAAGGTTTGAAGGAAGTCCAAACACAGTTGGACGAATTATTGGCGAAAAGATGGATTCGTCCCAGCACTTCAAGTTGGGGAGCACCTGTACTACTGGTGAAGAAGAAGGAAGGTTCATACAGAATGTGCATCGATTATAGAGCTTTGAACAAAGTCACTATAAAGAACAAGTAGCCACTCCAACGCATCGATGATTTATTCGATCAGCTAAGTGGATCTTGTGTGTTCTCTAAATTGGATCTTCGTTCAGGTTATCATCAAGTGAAGGTCAAGGAAGCTGATATTCACAAAACAGCTTTCAGAACTCGCTATGGACATTACGAATTTCTAGTGATGCCATTTGGAGTGACCAATGCACCAGCAATATTCATGAACCTAATGAATCAAGTTTTCCGGCAGTACTTAGACAGGTTTGTTGTCATCTTCATCGACGACATCCTGGTGTATTCTAAGAGTCGGAAAGAGCATGCAGAGCACCTACGAATTGTCCTGGAAACTCTTCGACAACATAAGCTTTATGCCAAGTACAGCAAGTGCGAGTTTTGGCTAAATCAAGTTGGTTTTCTTGGACATATCATATCAGGAGAAGGAATTTCTGTGGATCCAGCCAAAGTTTCAGCAGTTAGTGAATGGCCTACACCAAAGTCAGTGAAGGATATTCGGAGTTTCTTGGGTTTAGCTGGATATTGCAGAAGGTTCATTGAAGGATTCTCAAAGATAGCAACACCCCTGACCAAGCTCACACGAAAAGATGAACAATTTGTATGGTCAGAAGCATACGAACAAGCTTTCGTAGAACTCAAGTCAAGATTGACATCTGCACCTATTCTCGTAATACCGGATCAATCTGGAGGATTCGAAGTGCATTGTGATGCATCCGGTAAGAGATTAGGATGTGTTCTACATCAGCACGGTAAGGTTGTGGCTTATGCTTCAAGACAACTTAAGACTCATGAGCGCAATTATCCGATGCATGATCTGGAGTTGGCAGCCGTCATCTTTGCTCTCAAAATTTGGCTCCATTATTTACTTGGTGAACGAGTGAACATCTACACAGATCATAAAAGTCTGAAGTACTTGTTTACTCAGAAGGAGTTGAATATGCGGCAGAGAAGATGGTTAGAACTCATGGCGGACTTTGACATCAACTTAGAATATCACCCAGGGAAGGTGAACGTAGTACCTGATGCTTTTAGTCGCCAACCATTATCGATGAATCTCACCGCTCAGTGGAAGCTTCAGCAAGACTTGCATCAGATGGAGATTGAAGTAGCCATACCAAGTAATGCTTCAAGTTTGATGAATCTACAAGTTCAATCAACCATTGTCAATCAGATCAAAGCAGCTCAAGCAAGTGATGCTAAGTTGCAAAGGATCAGAGAAAAAGTTGAGAATGGACTTAGAATAGACTTCATCATCCATGAAGACGGATCTTTGAGATACGGCAGCAGATTGTGTGTACCAAAAGGTCCTGTTCGGGAAGAGTTAATGAAAGAAGCTCACAGCTCTCCCTACTCGGTACATCCTGGAGGTACCAAAATGTAAAAAGATCTACGTCAGAATTATTGGTGGCATGGAATGAAGCGTGAAGTAGCCAAAAGCGTCGCAAAATGTTTGGTGTGTCAGCAAGTAAAGGCTGAATATCATAGGACAGCTGGACTACTTCAACCGTTACCAATCCCGGAATGGAAGTGGCAACACATCACGATGGATTTTGTGACTGCTCTTCCTCGCAGCACAAAGGGTAACGATGCTATATGGGTCATTGTGGATCGACTCACAAAGTCGGCTTACTTCATCCCATTTCGAGTTGGTCAATCAACTGAGACACTAGCAAAGAAGTACATGGAGGCAATAATCTATTTAAGATTTAAACTCTTCATAATGTACTATCTCTGATACCCATGAATTCATACAGGAAATTGGGAGACTTTATGGAGTACCGGTCTACATTGTCTCCGATCGTGACAGCAGATTCCGATCGCAATTTTGGCAGAGTCTGCAAGCTAGCTTAGGAACAAGTCTAAACTTCAGCACGGCTTATCATCCACAAACAGATGGTCAGTCGAAACGGACTATTCAGATCTTGGAGGATATGCTCAGAGCGTGTATGCTAGACTTCAAATGATCGTGGGAAGATCACCTGCATCTTGTGGAGTTCGCGTACAATAACAGCTACCAATCAAGCATAGGAATGGCACCTTTTGCAGCGTTGTATAAAAGGAAGTGTCGATCACCATTAAGTTGGGATGACATCGGAGATGGGGAACTTCTTGGACCAGAGATGATAGTAGCGACCGTTGATGTGGTTCGTACTATCAGGGAACGGATGCGCATAGCCCAAGATAGACAGAAGCACTAGGATGATGCAAAGAGACGACACTTGGAGTTCCAGCCAGGAGACCATGTATTCTTGAAGATATCTCCGAACCGCGGAGTGATCCGATTGGAAGACGGGGTAAATTAAGTCCGAGATACATTGGACCGTTCGACATACTCGAACGAGTCGGTGAAGTGGCATACCGCTTAGCACTTCCGCCCTCATTGGAAGGAGTGCATAACGTGTTCCACATATCCCAACTCAGAAAGTATGTGAGTGACCCCAGCCATGTACTTGATCATTCCGAGCTCACTATACAGCCCAACTTGTCTTGTGAGCAACAGCCTGTGGAGATCCTGGACAGGAAAGTGAAGACACTTCGGAACAAAGAAGTTAACTTGGTCCGGGTAATGTGGAGGAAAGATACTCCAGGAGAATCCACTTGGGAAAGGGAAGATGAAATGCGTGCAAGATATCCTCACCTCTTTGTAAACTAGTCCTCAAATAAAAGTTGTAAATTTCGAGGACGAAATTTTTTAAGGAGGGTAGATTGTAACAACTCCAATTTTTGTATACATTAAATTGATTTAAATTTAAAGTATACTTGGGGTATTTAATGTTGATGTTACCACTTTAAGTATTTATTTTCCCACAATAATTACAAGAAGGAGCTTGTAGCTCATTGGTAACACCTTGCACTGCTGAACCAACCCACCAGAGTTCAAATCCCCTGCCCCATATTATTTTAGATTATTTTTGTTTTAAGCCCAACAGTCCACAGACCATAACTCCCAAACTTTGAACTGAACCCAGAAATCTAAATATACCAGAGCCTACCCCACGAGACCCCCACCTCCCGACATTCTAACTCGGCCGAGTCCGCCGGCGGACCGGACGACTTGGGCCGGCGCCGCCTGCCGGACTCGGCCGGACGATCGACTCGGCAACTGAAAAGTTATGACTTTTCATTTGCCCAACTCCCCTGCACACACCATTTAATTGGATCGGTTCCCGAAACTTAATTATCCCCCATTTACTACAATTTTTAATGAATTTCTACATTTTTTACAATTTTTTTTAATTAAAAACCTTTCACCTACCCTACCCTAGCGTACCCTATAAATACACCCCCTACTCTCTACCCTCTCATCCCAAAACCCTAAGCTCACTCTCTCAAAAAATTTCCGAGACTTGTGTACCTTGAAAACAAGTGCGCGGCGAAGCTCCGGCGGAAATTCCGGCGACGTTTTTAGGAACAACCGGCGACGAAGCAACGCCTCGGCAACCTCTCTAGTCCCCCCTTCACTCCTTTGCCTAATCGAAACCCGTAAGTCCCATTCTATCTCTCTTTCTATTTCTCTAAAATACGAAATTACAAAACCCGACGGAATCGGAACAAATCCGATTTCCGATTCGGTTTTCTATAAAATTTCACTTCTCACCAATACATTCATGCCGAAACATCTTTATGTTGACTATTAAACATTTAACAATCAATTTGAACAAGTTTCATCACATGAAATGATAGCCTTTCTAATTTATCGTATTTTTTCACTTAAATACGACAATATTTCGATTTCACATTTAACCCCTTAACTTTGCTATACATTTAAAGTAGAGCACGAGGTAATGACCTACCTCCATACACACGCAAATACAACCCTAAACGATATCATCAAAACTTAGAATACGATAAAACAATACTTTCATTTAAATACCATATTCTTAATAAAATCATTTCTAAAAGTTTTCGCTTTGATACACTTTTAAATAAATACCTCTTATTAGGAAAACACGATAAGTTGTGGACATCGATCGTTTATCTAAACCTGACTTTGTGGTGTCTAGGCTAGGCAAGTGAGAAAAGCTAACTTTAAAAGGCTCGTCTCACGATTCGTGAGCGGATCCCTCCTTTCCTCATTTGTACTTACCTGGCCACAATTAACGGTGAAGAGGCGAATTGAGGCTTCTAACGACTTGTCGTTTAGACCATTTAGAAATAGGCCAGTTGGCTTAGGAAACCCTAGAATCTAAAATACGGAAAATTACACTTTACAAATAAATACCTTTTACTTTATAAAACCGTTTTCTAAAGGATTAGTATTTTACAATCTTTGCAAAGCGTCACTACAATCCATTTTTGAGGAACCCGTTCGGGATTGTGCGGTTTATCGCGCACCCTCGGGCTAGTAGTGCGAGATTCAGACCTCCGCAAGGAGCATTCGGTCTCGAAAGGTTTAAAATACGACATCTTAAGAAAATGAGATTTTTGGAATATAAAATATTTATTAAAATTATTTTTGTATAAACATATGTATATTTATCATTTAAATATCTACTTTATTATAATATAAATTTTCCACCTTTTTCTAAAAATCACAAGAATAAATTTTACACTAAAATACCATGAACTTCAAATAAATCAAAATTACCGATAAACACCCTTATTTATAAAACTAGGATATTTTCACTAGAAATGTCACCCTCATTACAACTCTAAAGAAGAACAATAAATATTTGAGGTGTATTTTGAAAAGTATATAAAAGTATTTTTATATAAAACCCCCTCAAGTTTTATAAATTACCCTAAGGACCCTAGCAATTATAAGACCTCAATTCACAGTTCTGATTGTCTGACTCGGGTTTGAGTCTGATTAATCTGACTTGAATATGATTCAAGTAAATCTATAATCTACAAGATTACAATTCAATATGAACACATGAATCCATGAATACAATTATCAATTTATACAACTTGACTGAACTGAATCATGGATATATATTCCTTTTACATGATTCTTAGTATTCCATTTACATGAATCTACGGTTACAACCGGTTCCTGATATCATGGTTTCGGTCAGTCGGTCAATCAATCATACAACCAATACAATTTACAAGATAACACTACAAACAAGACATCACGGGGTTTAAGGAGTAGATTGGTACGGAAGGTGTTAAAGGTGGCACGAGGTGGTCAGATTAAGACACCTAACCTATATTCCGTTAATGTTGTACCGTGGCTTAACGGTTCCTTGTACATTCTGTTGCCCTGGTCTCTGGCATATAGAGTCCCCCCTCGTATACACTGGCATCCTTCTGTACCAAGCTACAAACAACAGCGTTAACACAACATTACAACAATAGTATACAAATTTAAAAGATATCTTCTTATTCTGTCTTTTCTACTTTCCTCTTACCTTTGGGACTTATCGAGCGACCTGTTTGCTGACGACATTCTATTTCTTTCTCCTATGAATGTCGTCAGGTGATTTGGACCCGGCAAAGATCGGGCCATCTGTAGAAGACTTGGAGAAGTTTGCCGAAGATCCAGCACTTTAATTCATTGTACACTTTTCCATTCAGTATTTAACATTTCCTGTTATGCCACTGTTTAGGCATCTTTTATTTCAGTTGTATTTCCTTTCATGCATTGTACAAAGAATGTTAATAAATAAAAGTTGCTGTTCTTTTTATTTCTTGTCTCTTGTGTATCTATTTTATATTGCTTAGATACGCTTAGCGTATATACTTCTGAGTATATACGTAGCGGACCTCGTCGCGTCTCCTTCGCCGTACACTGGGAAGCGGGGCGTGACAGTTGATCTCCAGGCAGATCGAGGTTAGGAGAGTAGACAAAGAGGACAACAGCGCGGATCCACTCACAAAGGCCTATTTTCCAGTAGAGACTTTTATGGGATATTTGAGTATGAGATACTTCAACCACAGCTTATTATTGTGTATGAGATACTACAACAGATGGCCTAGTGCAAGTGGGAGATTGTTAGTTATATGTATGCCCTAAAGGCCATTACTGTACATACGTTGTATATTGTAGTGGATGCTTGGACATATATAGGGAGGACTTTCTTGCTCGACATGATAGTATGCGATCTGGTTACCCTTTATCTTAATATGTACTCTGATTGTCTCTATGTCACATGTTGATAAAGCCCTTAGGATGAGTACTTGACTACCAGGACTATGATGCAGATCATACTAGTGGGGACAGAGGAGTCGCCAAGTACATCCTTCAAATGTTCCTAGTCGTGGGAGTGCCGAGACAGGGCATCGATACTCCAGAGTAGACTAGCGTATGCGCTTCTTGACCCATATGATGGGCGATGGATGATCCCATATCCATTGGTGTTTGACATCAGAGAAGGTATACGGGTGCTCAGTGGAGACTGGGTACACTGGACGGACTCGCCGAGAACTCCCAGATGGTATTATACCTCACGTCAGATGGCAGTTCTCTGGTGACACTGGTACAGGTTAGTCTGTAGACCCGAGATCGTCATAGAGTCTTGTGTGAATCCCACTGTGCTTTGATTTCCATCATACCGCGTCCAAGAGGGCGTGCAAAAAGGTGGCTTTTGGGTACAGTCCGAATCACATAGAGGCAATGAGTGATAGGAGGGGTTTCGTCTCTCCCAGTATAGGGAGTTGATGTTGCACTGTGTTCGATTGGCTATAACTAGAAATCCCTGGCCAGGGTTGCTGAGATTTACTGGTAAGTGTTATCGGTAGTTTCTTGAACTGTTATGGACCTCATATCGACACGACTTATCAAGCTACTAGGGTCTGACGTTTACCACCCCTAGGGGAGATATGCGACATATCAGACGAAAAGACCGGACTGTACGGGAGTGTTACTGGTTGGATTCACGGGAGAAAGTACAGGCTTGCTTGTTGATCTTCTGATTGCTCAATACCTGGGTGGCTGTTACGTTTAGCTGACCGCTTGCAGCTTGTGGGTGTTTTATATGATCATCACTTACTGCCTGCGTATTGACGATTCTTCAGAGTCCTACACAGAGGTTTCCTGGCTCAGGCAAAACGGAGTAGGAGCACATATGTGATATGTGCGGGACCGAGAATAATACGTGTATGCGATAACGTATTAGATTCTCGCGATATGTGATATCGGCTGGGTATATGTGATATAGCCGGGTCATCGGATCAAGTGTTGATTCGATGAACTGATACAGATTATATTAGTCGGTTATTTATGAAATAGCCGGATTATCGGATCAAGTGTTGATTCGATAATTTAATGTATAATCATATATTTGATATATTAAATTACATTAACTAATATAAGCTCACTTAAAAATTCTTTTTCTCACTCGGGTAATACATTGATATATATGCGATATATGTTATTTGTATTATTTTATTTTGTTACAATAAATATTGTATATGTGATATATAATATTGTAACATGTTATGGTTATAAATGCAACATGATTTGTGGAGTTTAAATATGGTTAGGGTTTGGATTAGGGTTAAGCTTTCATGAAACTTTCAAGAAGCTTCTTGAAGCTTTGACTTTGACCTTAATATTTTATGATATTTTGCAAAGATATTTCTTTAACCAAACCCAACCCTTTAACCATAATTAATTCTCTACATGGGTTAAGTCTTCATACTTAACCCATGGTTGCATTTCTAACCTCACTTGATTCATTATTCATCACAAAGTAATCTTCATCTTCTTCTTCCTCTTGATAAAGCTTTCTAGTTTTTTGCAAAGTGATGATTTTGAGTGAGAAAAAGAAAACAAATGAGAGCCAAATTCCTACTTCATCATCCTCATCTATTCTGGCCGTTTAGATTAGGGTGTTTGCTTTGTTAATACTTGATTAGCAAAGCAAAAGCTTGGGCTTGAGTTTTTTCAAGGTAGATCATCTTTGTTATCGAAGATCGGAAGCAAGCTTGCATCTTTCTCTTCATGGAGCCTCTCTTGAGTCCGGGCACTTGATGATTGCAGTGAAGGGACCTCAACATGGAGCTTTAGAAGTGAAGGAACGGACTACAAAGGTTGTAATCCCTAACTCTTAGAAGTAAAGTTATTTACTTGCTTTGTTTTCGCCTAATCTCTAGTCTAAGATCTTGGTTAGAGTTGTTCGGCACGTCTAAATTTTAAATGGGGCATGGTTGATGCCTTATAGACCCTTGTGACAGTGCCTAGTAACCCGACAACGATGCAGACGCCAACCAAAATCCAAATTCTCAAAGGGCGAATGATGAGTCGCTCCTGATACCATATTCCAGTGCAGCGATGCGGACGCCAACCAAATTCCAAATCCCATACCCCAACAGCGAATGATGAGTCGCTCCTGGTACCATATTCGAGTGCAGCGATGCATACGCTAACAAAGTCCCGAAATTCTTCCGGCCCTACGGTTGGTCCCCAAGTTGACTACCGTATACAATCCACGGGTTCAAATAATTCTCATCACACCCATGCCCCACCGCAATCACCAGTCACGCGGCCAGTCTTCGCCCACGGAATTATGCTCCATTGTAGAAGACCCACTCATGTGTCCTCGCGATGCATGAGGAAAACAAAACTTACGGGATCCTCACGACTCGTAAGAAAACACCTTCGTGGGATCCTTATGACTCACAAAGGAAAAACACACTTGGGAGTCCCCACGACTCCTAAGGAGAAAGTACACCTATGAGATCCTTTCGACTCGTAGGGAGAATACTTTTATGGGACCCTTACGGCTCATAAAATTGAAAAGTCTTAGGTGATAACTTGTCTCCTAAGCCATCCCTCCCCTACAGGCAAAGGAAAATGATGAATTGCTCCTGGCACCTGTGCTTCAGTGTTAGCAACGCTGATGTCGACCCCTACCCCAAAATTCCAAGCTTCCGATCCAATAAACCCCTAAGTCTTTAAACTGGGAACAGATGACCTATAAGTCGTTAAACTGGGAACAGATGACCCCTAAGTCGTTAAACTAGGAACGAGGGAAATTCCCTCACAGCAAATGATGATTCGCTCCTGGTACCATATTCCAGTGCAGCGGTGCGGATGCCAAACAAAAACCAAAATCCCCAAATCCTATCATGACAGATGATGATTCGCTCCTGGTACTATATTCCAGTGTAGCGGTGCTGATGTCAACCTAAATCACATCAAATCACGAAAACAACCAATGACCTCCCTGGCAGAATCAAGCTCCACTTAGGAAACAAGTCAACTTCATCCCTGACACCGCAAGAAGCGGAGCAAGTCAAATCCAGCACCGACCGTCCACGTCGCTAAAAGGGCAGCACCGACCGTTCACGTCGCTAAAAAGGCAGCACCGACCGTCCAAGTCGCTAAAAGGGCAGCACCGACCGTCCAAGTCGCAAAAAGGGCAGCACCGACCGTCCACATCGCTAAAAGGGCAGCACCGACCGTCCACGTCGCTAAAAGGGCAGCACCGACCTTCCAAGTCGCAAAAAGGGCAGCACCGACCGTCCACTTCGCTAAAAGGGCAGCACCAACTGTCCGTGTCGCTAAAAGGGCGGCACCGACCGTCCATATCGCTAAAAGGGCAACACCGACCGTCTAAGTTGCTAAAAGAGCGGCACCGACTATCCACGTCGCTATAAGGGTAGTAACTAACTCCTCGTCGAAATTATGCTCCGCCTTGGAATCAAGTCAACCAAACACTCCGCCTCGGGGACACATCAACTACCGACACTTCGTCTCAGAGACACGTCAAGCATCGCCGTCCATGTCGTAAAAAGGGCAGTGCCAGCTTCCCAGAAAGCGGGAACCAAAGCAAATAGCCTCCACATGAAAGAAGATCCATCAATTTCATGCACACGACCCATATGTGCGGTATGCATTTATTGATGGGGGCACTTTGTTGGGGTCAAAATTTACACCCCGGTTGACCAAGTCAAAGTCAAAGTCAACCCCAAACCAAGTGGGCCCAAGCCCAGTTCAAGTGGGCTCATGCCCAAGTCGAGCCCCATGGCCAGCCTCCTCCAAGCCAAAATAAAAATCATATAATAAATAATTTTGATGTAATTTTTAATGGGCATAAAGCCAAATTTTTGTAAAGCACATGGCTCATATGCAAAAGAAATGAGCACATAAGGCATGGGATGAGCAAAATACCATTTTGTAAAGCCCAAGGGGCTATATGTAAATTTGTAAGCCTATAAAAAGCAACATGATAATGAAATAAAGCATACAATTCATTCTCCCTTAAAACTAGGGTTTGTGTCTCCATCCTCTCTCTCCCAAGTTCTTCCTCTACTTTTTCATTTTCCAATTAAATCAAGAGCTTAACTCTCTTTTTTTTAAAACTAAATAAAGTTTTACCATAAACCCACCTTTCAAGACTCTATCAAGAGAAGAAAAAGGGTCTCTTTTTAGCATCCAGGATCTAAATCTTGAAATTTCAAGAGAACCCATTTTGGGTTTCTTCTCAAAAGAGAAAGGAGAAAATATTTTGGAGTTTAACTCCACAAATAAAATTCTTTCGGAGTTTAACCCTATAATAAAATCTTTTTTTTTAGTTTAACTCTGAATAAAATTATTTTGGGGGTTTAACTCCAAATAAAATTTTTTGGAGTTTAACTCCATCACACAAAAAAAAGGATCATTTGGGAGCCCCTGCTCCCTTTCACGTTAGGAAGAGGGAACTCCCACTAAGTGGGAGCTTTCTCCCCTCTCACGTGAGCAGGAGGCTCCCCATTTAGTGGAGTTTAACTCCACACCAAATAAAAATCTTTTTAGGAGTTTAACTTCATTTAAAATTCTTTTGGAATTTAACTCCACATTTAAAATTCTTTTGAAGTTAAACTCCATAATAAAAATTCTTTCGGAGTTTAACTCCATTTAGAATTCTTTTGGAGTTTAACTCCATAATAAAAATCTTTTTGGAGTTGAACACCATTTAAAATTATTTTGGAGTTTAACTCCACTTTAAATTTTTTTAAGAGTTTTACTCCATTTAAAATTCTGTTGGAGTTTAACTCCACGATAAAAATCTTTTTTGAGTTGAACTCCATTTAAAATTCTTTTGGAATTTAACTCCACAATAAAATTCTTTCTTTTGGAGTTGAACTCCATGTAAAAGAAATATTAAAAAATATTTTTTAATTAATTTTGGGGCCCCCAAGTGTGGGGGAGGCTCCAATCAAATGGGAACCCTCCCCTCCCCCTCACGTGAGAACATGTGAGGGGGGAATGCTCCCATTGGCCCCCCTCACGTGAGGGCACGTGAGGGGGAAGGCTCCCATTTAATGGGATCCCTTTTGCCCCCTCACGTGAGGGAATGTGAGTCTCCCATTAAATGGGAGCCTCATCCCCCTCCTTACGTGAGTGGGGGAAGCCCCCTCCCTTTTCTTTTTAAATTTTTTTTCTTCCTTCTTTTCTTCTTTAAAAAAAAAGAAAAATATGATAAATAAATAAAAATAAATTATGAATAATATTAAAATAGAAAAAATGTTTCTCTAAATATTTATTTACTTATTTATTTTTGTTTTTTTATTAAAAAAATATATATCCTTTTTTATTTATTTACAAATGGAACAAAAAAATGAACATGTCTCCATTGTTATATGTTAAAAACACACACACACTAACATATCGCATTGAGTTCGCATGACCGATTTTACCCGTCAATCGGAGGTTCCCTCGCTCTAAAGGCAAGGGGTAATTAACGGCAGCTTAGTCCGCGACTGCCGGAGAATCGGATCCCCACAATCAATAAACCCCCGTCTATCCTAGGCAGGGGGAATCTGTAGTACGCCTGACAAGCGCACGCGTATTCACATCTCAATGGGGTGACGAAAAACACCCTACACTCCGGTATCGAGTGTCCTCACTAGGCTCCCCGCCTCTAATGCGGCTATCCTGCCCCTCGGTCTCGACCGGGTCCACCATGTATCCGACTGTATATCCCCCCCCCACTCGGTCTGGATAACGTAAAAATCCGTAACCGTATAGCCCCCCCCCACTCGGTTTGGAGTAAAACAAAACGTAAAAATGACTCATGGTTGACATCAACTCATCATATCCAAATATATCAAGTAAAGAATAAGAATAATCTCATAGGCATTCCTGATGATATATTATATATATACATATATAACAGCGTCCCATACCACTGATATATATCATCAAAAGTAAAACATCCTGAAATCTCATAAGAATCAAATATGAATACTCAAGATACTGGTATTCGCAATACCCAACAGGAAATAAAGGTAAAGTACGCAACTAAGTCATACAGGCAACAAACATATCGATTCTACTGTGTCATGGCAATACTAATGATGTGTAGTGTAGGATACACGTCTGTGCTCGTGCAATATGGAAATCATTAGTATTTATGCGAGTGTTCTATAAGTGTATAATTCATACTTGTATCGATGGTTACCTACGCATTAGGTAGTGTAACGGTCCTACAGTGACATGGCAGTACCAATGAGGTGTAGTGTAACATATGTGTACGTGCTGGTGCAGCATAGTACTCATTGCTAGTTGTGCAGTGTTCTATCAGAGTGTTCATATTACAGAAACGTATAACATTGAATAATACATCGCGAATATGTAAAGTAAATCTAAGCGTAACTAATAAGTGTAACTAGTTGCTATGAGTTATACCATTATCCTTGAAAAGGAAACGAAACGTTGATTTTGAAACTAGGAAGCTGCCTTGGGTTGAAAATGGATATTTGTTTTGGAAATTGGCATCGCCTCCTTGTCTTTTATCATCAAAAAGGGAAACAGGTCGTTAGTTTTTAAAAGAATGTAGCTCACTCAAGTATTACGTTCTAAAACGAAGTAAAACATTATTTTATGAGTCTAAAGGAAACTTGGCCGTTATTCGGCATACGAATCTCATCATCACCAATACGGTATGGTTCCTCGTACCGTATCCATATCGTTCCAATATCTAAATCATCTCTAGTATGACATGATCCTTCGTACCAATTTACCAAACCATAAATAAACTACATGCAAATGAATATCATGCTATATGCAAATTAACTCCAATATCAATATCTTGAATAAATACTAAAACTAACTATATGTCATACTACTATTTATAAGGTTGCGGGGGTGCTATATGCCATCCACCCGACTTCCTCCTTAGATGTAAATCTACTCACCAACTTGTTGAGCTCGCTGAAATCCACGCTGTTATGTCCGCCAACTTCGTCTCAAAAACCTTCGTGATCGTACCTATAATCGTAGTTATGAAATATCGGCGTAAATATCATATCAAAATCAAAATAACGAGCTAAGCATCCATAGATTAGAACCTACAGCATACTTAATCCAAAAACGAAAATATACCCCTGTTGTTAACGTACAAACGTTAACGGTTCAATTACAGTATAGAAATACGAAAACCCGTATCGGAATATCAAAAACTTGAATAAACCCTTACTAAAACATTCCCAGATTTCACTGTATGAATATTGGGACAAATCAAACAATACTGTAGATCATAAAATAACCAAATACACCTACAGAACAAAAATCAACACCAAACTCCCTCAGAAGTCCGGCGGTGCCGGAAAAATTGCAATTATCGCCGGGTCAATCATGGAAATAGGGGCTCAGGCTCTAAGTGTAATCTCTAGTGGTCTTATGATACTTTTGGTCTTGTTAGATTTTCTAGTGGTTACACCTAATGGTTCCAGATTCAAACTCAGTATGATAAATATCACAAAAGTTCATGTTTTTCTATACTGCGTATGAAAACTGATATTGAACAAATTTGAATATGTAAAAAAGGAAGGAATTATACCAATGGAGATTGTGTATAGGGGAACACCAGTTCAAGAAGTGTTGGTGGAAGTTCCTGGGTGTTGTAGTAACTCTAACTTGATGAAGGGATCCTCTTAATTCTCTCTTGATATGAAATACTTAGAGTATTTGGTGGGGAAAGCATGAATAACCTATGGTTTCAGTTGAGACTTTGCCTAAAATGTTAGAAGAAAGAATAGGGTGAGGATGTGTGTAGAGAAAGGAGGAGGTGTCAACCATGAGGGGTAAGGTGTAGTGTTGTGACGGGATGGTATAAAGTAAGAAGGAGAAGATGGAGGGAGGAGAGCATGGTGAGGGTGTGCTAGAGGTGAGAGTTTAAACTAACTAAACAAATAACCCATCATAAGAAAAATTCTCAATAATAAAAACCTTTTTCTTTAATTAAAATCCCTTTATGTAAAAATCTAAATCCATATGTAAAAAGAAATGAAATACTTATCATAACACTTAATTATCATTAGCTTAATGTAAAATACAATGTCATGTTAAAATAATTAAAAATCTCATTTTTATGATATCACCCACTTTTATTCATATTTATCGAAATAACTACATTTTTCGAATACAATTCCGATTCCCAATTTCATAAGCGATATTATTTTTGTAAACTTATTAAATTCATATTTAAAATTATAAATTAATATTTATAATTTTTCCAAAATGTTACAATCTCTCCTCCTTAAAGAAATTCGGTCCCCGAATTTAAATTAAACCCCCTTCTTAAAACATTTTTCTCAATCCAATCAACTCGATTTATAACAATTTGTCGGGGTCCAAAATTTTAAAATACATAGTCCGCTCAATATAACAGAACTCCAAAGTCCCATACGAGCTAAAACGTAAAATAACGCAATAGTGTGCATGAAACATCAAAAAGATATAAAACTCACATAACTGTAACTCTAGCGGTTGCTATGAGGATTACTCCAGTTATGACGTGAAATTCTAATTACTAAATCAGCTGTGCACATCCAGTACACGCTCGTTGCCATAGCCGTAGTGCAATATCTATAGCACACGACCAAGCGAAAATATATAAATCAAATATATAAGATATTCTCTCAAGTGCAAAGCACGAAAACAAAATCAACCCTAACGGCTTTGCATGCAAATCTCAAATCACACGTCACGGTGTGCATGAAACCAAAACAACGCTAAGTGCAACAGGCGTGCACGAAACGATATCCACTACATCAACTGTGCATGGAACAAAAGTGTACAAATAGTATCAAGTGCATCGGGGTGCACAAAATCAAATTCAAGTGCATCAGGGTGCACAAAATAAATCTCAAGTGCATCGGGGTGCACAAATCAAAATCAAGTGCATTAGGGTGCACAAATCAAAATCAAGTACATCAGGGGGCACAAAATATCAAATTCAAGTGCATCAGGGTGCACAAAATCAAATTCAAGTGTATCAGGGTGCACAAAATAAATCTCAAGTGTATTGATTGATGTTTCTTTTTGCGTATGCATTTAAAGTTTAAGTTAAGAATATACCGCAATAACGGTGTCGCTTGGTAGCTAGCCGGTTGAGTACGGGTCGGTCCACAGGGAAAATGTGTTCTTTTCTTTATGTTCTTACGAGTTAAGGCCTATTTTTGGTAGGTTGTGATTTTTTATAAAAACTAAGATTGAATTTAATCTGAATTAAAACCTTGCTAGGGTTAGGATTAGGTTAGTTTAGAAAAATAACTCTACTCACTGCTTCCTTTGCCCTAATTAAGAACATGGGTGTTAGGGTAATAGTTAACAAAGGGGATTAGCACGAGTAGGAAGAAACGTAGTTTCTTCCCTCTGGTCCTTATCCGTCCTTTCTTAACTCTTAGCCATAACCTCTATGTAAATCAACCACAACCGGTCTAACTAGGGAATCACCACTATCTCATAGGATAGGGTGCCATAGTGAGCGGTGTGTGTTTGATTCACATAGAGTCCTAATTTAAAATATTATACGGGCAAGAAAGAAGTGAGAGATTTCCATCTCTCAAACCTACCCAATCCTAACCCTAACAAGTGAGGAATTACTCACTCATTAGGAAAGTTGCGACAAAATTTATTTTTTATAATTTTGTTTTAATAACCTAATTAACTTGCAGGTAAATAAAGACAGATAAAAAAAATTGCAGAAATAAAATTCGAATAGAAAATTGCAAGATAAAAAAAACTTACTTTATTGACACCTTTTGACGATTACAATGAAATGAAAATTTAATCTAGAAATTAAAAGAGGCACACCAAAAAGAGGCTTTGAACCCTCCTATTTATAGATAGGAAAACCCTAGGTTTACATTCTGATCCATACATGAAATACAAAACAACCCCAAAGACCGAGTCAAAGCACCGACACCCCACTGTCATGTGCATATTATGGCCGCGGAACCGCGGCAGAAAGGCCTATTTGGCCGCGGTTCCGCGGCTATTTGGTGGGTTCTTGGTCCCATCTCTTCAGGGTTTCTCTGTGTTGCTTTTATCTTCTGTTTTCTTTACTTGGTTTCTCAGAATTTCTTCTATTTCCTTCCAGATTTCCAACAGTGCAAAATAATGTGGACTTTTACCTTGAGCTTCGCGTTGAAGTCTTGAATATTGTACTACCCTTGTGCTTTGTGCATTGAACTGTCTAATGATTTCCATTTGTTCCTTGAACTGGTAGGCGGCATCATACGGATTCTTCTATTGTTGATCGTAGTCTCACATTTGTAGCGACTTTTCATGAATTTCACTGTAACGAGCTGAGAACCTGTAACCTGCAACTATTTAGCAGACATAGATCTTAAGCACCTATTTATTTGCAATGTGATTAAGAATGGACGGTATAAAAATGCAAAAATCTGGTACGAAAAAATACCCCCAAACTTATCTTTTGCTCGTCCCGAGCAAAACCAATTTATTCTCGAAAAATCCCTAACCTCACTTTCGCAAGGAACGCGATTGCACTGAGCTCGTGCAACAAGCCGTTAAACCTCTAGGTGTCCCTAGTAGGAGGAGTGTTGTCTCCTGAGGGTTTTCAGCGGATACTATCCACAAAATCCAATCAATTTGGCCATTGACTCTAATTCTTCAATTCAGTATTCTAGCAAGAAATTCTATTATCGTTAACTTAGAAATCATCAACCCGTATTTTTTACACTCACTCTTCATTTTACTTAAGATTGTATATGTTTTTCAAATTTATTAAGCTTTCAGCATCTTTTGAAGTTTCCTTCTAAGGTGCAATCTCAACTCAAAAATTTTTATCATCTTTACTGAAGAAATAAGGCCTATCTTTCATTCCTATCTCTCATCCAAACCCCAATTATATACCCCTACGTGTGTGTAATTATCACCCCTACACTTGGAAATTCAATTCAAGCTATCATACTCTTGTCCATCGTCCAAAGTATTTTTTTTAGTTGGTGATAAAAATTGCGCACACATTCTTCATGCGACCGTTAATACTTCTTGAGGTACTAAACGACCGATTACAAAATATGCTTGCGCATTTAGGCGTAATTCCTCATCTTGTAATACCTAAGGCTTAGCAGTGACTCCCAAACCAGTTGGTCTAAGGCACTATGTGATAAAGCACCCTCGCTATATTTTTTTATTTATGTCGCCTTAAGCAATTACAAAACCAGTGTTCATTTTTTCTTTATTCACCACTTATACTTTTATTTTATTTTCCTTCATACTAAGGCTTTTAGACAAGAGCATTTCAAGGTATCCTCTACTATCCCAAGTTTCAACATGTGTGTGAGTGCGTAAAGTAGGGTATATATTTTCAGAATTTGGACTTAAGATTCAAAATTATTTTTCATACTTATACTTCAAATAGAACTTTCAATACTCTTCCCTAATTTTGATTTAGCCCAGGAACTGAACTCAAAATTTTCCTATTTCTAAATAAATTAAAAGGACGTATATTTTCTACAGTTAAACTTTAAGAAAGGTTATTTTTAGGGTTTTTAATTTACTAAGTTTAAGATCTAGTTTTTCCTAACTAGTCAACCGTCATGTTGAACTTAAGTCAAATATGGCCAGAATTGACTTTTCAATTTTTATAATTTTTTAAATTTTTGATTTTTATGGATTTTAAAATAAGTATGCAAATGCAAAAATATACACATGAATGCGAAGAAAGAAAGCTTACCGAGCACACCCCCAAACTTAAACTTGACAGTGCCCTCACTGTCAGGCTACACCAAGAGGGTCAAAATTGTCGGCACTCCCCTGTTTGTTATTATTTTTTTATTATTATTAACAGAAAAAGAAAACAAAATATATATACAAAAAAAGTCCCCCCAAACTGAAGTGAAACAGTGTTTCCGCTGTTGCCATTTTTTTAAAACTGTAAACTTGGGAGGAAAAATTTATTAACGGGGACATGAAATATGATCGTGAAAATCTCCCCCAAACTTATTTTTGGCTCACCACTTTGAGTTAGAAAAAATTATTTTCAAGAGCCAAATTATACCCCCCCCAAAACTTGAGTTAAACAATGTTAAACTTTTAAAGAGAAAGTTCAAAGTTATTGGTCAATGCCAAGCTTTGCAAAGACCAAAAGTCAACACCAACCATTTGAAGAATTTATCAATGTAACATATAGGTCGGTGGAAGAACATAATATATAGAGCCAAGAAGAAGTGGGGAAGAGATAAGTGGTAGTATGGAAAGGGTTTGCATGAATGTGAGGAGATAAGAGGTGATGATAAATAAAAACGAGAATGTGAATGATCAGAAATGAGTGGAATATTGGCATTCTCGTATTTTATAAGAAGAAAGGGTGTTGGTTCAACTTCTATAGGCGGAGGTTGATTAATCACAAAATCCATGTTGTTTAGGAATGCAAGTTCGTCAGCGAAAAGTTCTTCAAAACTCTCATCGATGTAATTGAACATTTTACTGGCAGTAAGTTTTGTGCCAAAATTTATCATACTTGATTTGTCAAAAATTATGGAGGTAGGAGACTCGAAAAACTCTTCCACCTCATTTTCAAAAGTATCCAAATCAAGTTGGCTTTCTGGAATGATCAAACTTGAATTATCGGATTGTGATTCATCAACACTCACTGAAATTATAGGAAGAATAGAAGAAGAACTTGAGAAAGTGGGAGAAAGAAGTTGAATACGAACTTGAGGGTGGAGATGGAGTATATAAATTAGCACAATTTGTAATGACTGATGTGTAAAAAGCGATTGTGCTAATCTATCAACCCACTGAGAAATGAGGTTAAATCCCTCAAGATTCGTGAGAAAACATGGGTACGTCGAACTTGGTAAACCAGACATAAAAAATGAAAGTGTAATGGTTTCTTGCAAGGTCGGGACGAGAATGGAGGGAAGTGATTGAGGAAGGGTATCGGTTAAAGATTCAGGAGGGAGTGCGCAGTCAATGAAAGGGATAGAATGAATTGGAAAATCCGACTCCTCAAGTAAAACTGCTTCATCCTCAATAATTTCCTCAATACTCTCCTCAAAATTTAGCTTATCCATGCAATTCTCATCAAAATCAATACGCATATGAAGTTCGGGAAAAACAGTTAATGACTCGGGATGATGAATTGGAGAGAGAAACTCATCCAAATCTGTGGGTTCATCATCCAAAATATTTCCGGCGTCTATATCCTCAGTCAAGTGAAAATCAATTTTTTCAGACACCTCATCAAAAGCATGGATATTAATCAATTCAGGTTCTAGAGTGGAGGTGTAGAGGTCAAAAGGATTGGTGATGGTTTCACTCGAAAGGGATCCTTCACAATCAGGTAAATCAAACACTACAAAGTCGCACAACTCATTAAACGTTTTATTTTCAACTGGTGAATCATTTGGAACACTTGATAGACATTCAAAACCGGAATTGTGGGATTCAATTAGGGATGGGTAGGTTTTATTTTGAAGGGTGCACAGCTCACTCTCTCCACTCAAATTATCAATCTGTCCAACCGCCTCATCATACATTGGAAAATTTGGAGCTAGTTGGAAACTAGTTACCGGGTCACTAAGTTGTATAAGGGCGGCCATGGACGCATTCAAATCCCTCATCTGTTGGCATGACGCTACCATAAAGTCTTCCAACGACTGTTCCAGACTAGACATGGGTTGTGATGGGGTTTCAGTAAAAGATTCAAAGTTGTTTGGATACGTGAAACTTCCAAATGGCTGTATAGAAGCAATGTCTAGGGAAGGTGCAAAAGTCGGATAGGACTGGTAGGAATTGAATGGTTGGACAGGAGTAGGATCAATATTTGGATAAGAAGGTGAATGGAATTATTGATCTAAAGAATTCGCAGTGGTGAAAGGAATGAAAGATCGGTTATGAGATTGTTCAATATGTTCAGCAATAGACATGGGTTTCGGAGTTACAACAGGACTCGAAAAAGGAGTATCAACGTAAGAAGGTGGTGAAGATTGAAATGGTTGATATAAGGTGGATTGTGGAGTCCAACCGGTTGTCCTAGACGTGTCTCTTCGATCTTTCAAAGAAATTTTGGGCATGGAGGGGTCGTTCGAAATTCGACCAAAACAAGAAGCGTAGGAAGTAATGTCTGGTTGAGGGTACCAAAGTTCGGCAAGAGTTTTGCGAGGTGGGGTACCCATGATGTGATGAGAGAAAGGAGACGAAAAAGAATGTGTTTTTTTATATTTTATTTTATTTTATTTATATTTTTTTGTTTTTTTTAAAAACAATTGTTTGTTTTTGGAGTTTTGAAATTTTTGAAAGTGTTTTTATTTTTTTAGAAAGAGTTTTTGCAAAATTTGTACGGAACTACGGCATAATTTCAAACAACCACAGTTTAAACATGCACAATCAAATCTAGAGCTAGGGTTTCCTAAGTCAACTTGACTGCTCCTAACTGTTCCAAAGCGACAAGTTGTGAGATATCCCTCAAATCGCCTCTTCACCGCCAATTGTGGCCAGGTAAGCACAAATGAAGAAAGGAGGGATCCGCTCACGAATCACCGTGAGACGGGCCTTTTAAAGTTACCTTTCTCACTTGTCTAGCCTAGGCACCACAAAGTCAGGTTTAGATAAACGACTGAATGCCTACAACCTTCCTTTGTCCTAATGAGCGTGACAGTCCTTAATTGACTGAGTCTAGATATGTTTTAATTAACTCGAGGGGTGATGCATATGCATTTTGTGATTTCTGGGGTCTTAGGAAGGGTAATGAAATCCCCACCCAATCTTGATTGGTGTTATAGCCCCTTAGATTCCGTATTAATTATGCAAAGCAGTTAACACACCAAAAATCTAAAACACTTGAAAAAAAAAATTTATTTGGCAGCGCAAAGAATCCTGCACAAAAAAAATTTATTGGAGAGGGAGAAGAAGTTGCTGTGCAAAGAATACCTGCAGGAAAATTTTCAGTGGAGTTCAGGGGGTAGGAGATAGAAAAAAATATACTCACAGAGAAATTTTGGGTGCTGACGTCACAGGTTGACCGCGGTTCCGTGGTCAACTGCTTGAATCTGCCGCGGTTCTACGGCGGTTTAGTTGGTTTAGATCTCCAAAATTTTTCTCTATGTTGTTTTGATTCTCCCATGTCTGTTCAGATCCTCTATTTCCTGATTTGTTAATTGGGCTTGCTCCAGATCTGAAATAGAGTTTGCTCCAAGCCTGCACACTTGCACAAAAACCTTTCAAAAAGAACAAGATGATTTTTATATTTATTTTATTTTAATTAAAAAAATTTAAAATTTAAAATTTTTTTAATTTTTTTTAACCCGAAATTACACAAAGAAAGAGACTACCGTTTCCCCAGCAACGACGCCATTTGATTGATATTTCTTTTTGCGTATGCATTTAAAGTTTAAATTAAGAATATACCGCAATCAATAATGGTGTCGCTTGGTAGCTAGCCGGTTGAGTAGGGGTCGGTCCACAGAGAAAACGTGTTCTTTTCTTTATGTTCTTACGAGTTAAGGCCTATTTTTGGTAGGTTGTGATTTTTATAAAAACTAAGATTGAATTTAATCTGAATTAAAACCTTGCTAGGGTTAGGATTATGTTAGTTTGGAAAAATAACTCTACTCACTGCTTGCTTTGCCCTAATTAAGAACATAGGTGTTAGGGTAATAGTTAACAAAGGGGATTAGCACGACTAGGAAGAAACGTAGTTTCTTCCCTTTGGTCCTTATCCGTCCTTTCTTAACTCTTATCCCTAACCTCTATGTAAATCAACCACAACCGGTCTAACTAGGGAATCACCGCTATCTCGTAGGATAGGATGCCGTAGTGAGCGGTATGTGTTTGATTCACATAGAGTCCTAATTTAAAATATTATACGGGCAAGAAAGGAGTGAGAGATTTCCATCTCTCAAACATACCCAATCCTAACCCTAACAAGTGAGGAATTACTCACTCATTAGGAAAGTTGCGACAAAATTCATTTTTTATAATTTTGTTTTAATAACCTGATTAACTTGCAGGTAAATAAAGACAGATAAAAAAATTGCAGAAATAAAATTCGAATAGAAAATTGCAAGATAAAAAAAACTCACTTTATTGACACCTCTTGACGATTACAATGAAATGAAAATTTAATCTAGAAATTAAAAGAGGCATCCTCCAAAGAGGCACACCAAAAAGAGGCTTTGAACCCTCCTATTTATAGATAGAAAAACCCTAGGTTTATATTCTGATCCATACATGAAATTACAAAACAACCCCAAACACCGAGTCAAAGCACCGACAACCCACCGTCACGTGCATATTATGGCCGCGGAACCGCGGCAGAAAGGCCTGTTTGGCCGCGGTTCCGCGGCCATTTGGTGGGTTCTTGGGCCCATCTCTTCAGGGTTTCTCTGTATTGCTTTTATCTTCTGTTTTCTTTACTTGGTTTCTCAGAATTTCTTCTATTTCCTTCCAGATTTCCAACAGTGCAGAATGATGTGGACTTTTGCTTTGAGCTTCGCGTTGAAGTCTTGAATATTGTACTACCCTTGTGCTTTGTGCATTGAACTGTCTAATGATTTCCATTTGTTCCTTGAACTGGTAGGCGACATCATACGGATTCATCTATTGTTGGTCGTAGTCTCACATTTGTAGCGACTTTTCATGAATTTCACTGTAACGAGCTGAGAACCTGTAACCTGCAACTATTTAGCAGACATAGATCAAAAGCACCTATTTATATGCAATGTGATTAAGAATGGGTGGTATAAAAATGCAAAAATCTGATACGAACATGTATCGGGGTGCACAAATCAAAATCAAGTGCATCAGGGTGCACAAAATAACAAAACATGTAACTGGTGTGCACGAAACCTTACCGAGTACCTACAGTGTATATATATAAAATCTCTTAATCATGTGCAACTGATATGCACGGAAAATATTAGTCTGGTGCATCTGGTGTACACGACACTCAAATCAAGTGCAGTCACCTCGCATTAACATCTCAACAAGTGCACCTAGTGTGTACAAAACATCAATCAAAGTGCAATCATCATGCACGAAAATCTCGACAAATGCACTTGGTGTGCACAAAACATTTGTGTGGCCCTCATGTCCTCAAAATACATAAATCAAAATAACGGACGCTGAGTTGTCCTCTTTCCAACGTTTGAAAACGAAATATTTGGATCAGAAACTCAAATAACAAAGCAACGGACATCGAAGTATATTTTCTTCAATGTCGAAAGGTTTTTATACACCCGGGACTGGCAGAGCAAGGATTTCTACTTGCATACTGCCCGGTCTAGCGTTCTCTGTCTCTGAATTCTGATTCTTCTTGTGGATCTCTGACGCCATGGCCTCTTTTATGCAATCGTCCGGTGAGAAGCAACGACACAATCAGTCCTACTGCCGATACCTCTCACCACATCTTCTCGACTAATAGTCCAGTCTCTCGCAACTCAACATGTTGATGACGGTAATCTCTAACCTCTGTGTGTGCGCTAACAACTGATCCTCGATCAAATCTTACTTATTATTTATTTCTGGAAAGAACCCATCAAGTCTCCTGCTGATCTCAGTTGTCCAGCCTGTCCGGAACTAGCACTCATTTCTGAATCCACACTCTTTTTCGTATCAACTGCCATTTTCTCAAGATTTTCCTATGAAAGTTTGGTTGTACGTGCCTCTGCATATGCATCAAATCTTCAATATCGACGGTGAAGAACAACTGCCCACTGAAACTTCGCACCACTCTCTTGTTCCATTACTCTCCAATATCAATCAATTAAGGAGCATATCGCGATAACCATGTAAATTGCAATTCATACTCTGTTATGACAAGCCTCAGAATCTTACAAAACTCAAAAACACGAATCCGGCATCTCTAATACTCTGTAGAAGAATCTAGCTAAGCTCTCCTTTGAGAACTCGTCTCAATCCGTCGGAGGAAAACTTACTATTCGATCTCTTTCTCGAGCTACTTGCATCAGGTCTGAGCAAGACCCATCGGAAGAAGCTAATCAACTTCACCGACCTCGCATCGGAGCGCCATAATGGATTAAAAGTCTTAGCCATCCCTCATTTGAATGACTACTAGTCCTCTGATCCAGCTACACTTGTAAACATCGACGACTGTCAACTTCCTGCACTCTGGAAGGAATACCTCGATAACCTCATAAATGTTTAGTACCGTTGTCTGAACAGTACACAACACCACGATCTTCGGAGAGGGGAAAACATCATGCCTCAAGTCCGGCTGATTTCCTGCAATGACTCGACCGTCTGGCGCAGATCCCGAAGAAACTCGCTTGAACATTAGAACCCGATCGAATATGAATAAACGACATGTCTCTACGTCACCGGAATGTCACCCTGATCAGTCCTCGTCCCTGACAAGTCTGCCCTGACCGTGTCTCTAACCGCAGTCCTCTCAGCTCACGTAGACATGGCGACCGGAACAATCAACATGTATTGATGAGGATAGATCAACAGAACGAATAGAAGAAAGATCTCAAGATATAAATCATAAGGTAACTTAGGCGGAGTATCATATCGTAAATATGCCGCGGAACATATGTACGGTACGTCACTCTACTTAGTACCTACTCCATCAACCAAGGTTATAATATATAATGAAAGTTCGGGTATAAGACCTCCAAAGTACATCACAAAGTAGAAATCGAATGCACAACGATACCTAGGTCATAAGTAGAGTACTATCATATCATGTACTAATATAATATATGATATGCATATGTATCGTAAATGCAACACTATCTATCATGCGATCCCAAAGTAGAACATATCATATAAATGACCTGTATCTAGGTAAAATCCCATAAGTAGCCTAAAATATATATGTAAAACCTTTTCTTTAAAATAGCCGCGGAATACATATATCACGGCATAAAAGCAGACGTAATAGTATGAAATATAATAGGTATCTTATTTGAGATATACGTCCTGCTGTTTTAATGAATAATGTTAAGAAGTTTACAATTTAAAAGATTTCAATGTCATACCAGACATGTCAAAATAATGAGACTATAGCTCGATTTGAATTCCTTTTTAATGTATGCAATTACCAGTAAAGAGATATGCAGGTACGGTCCCCCGGATCAGTCCTGGTCGGCTACAACAACTATAATATAACTGGGTACCTCATGATAGCAACATATCAATATATATGGATGTCCAGCATCGACACCCAAAATCAGAAATCCCTCGTGTCCATCACCGACACGCAAATCCTCAAATCTCTCGTGTCCATTACCAACACGCAAATGCAGATATCGTCGACACCATCTTAACAGATAATCGCCACCCGAAATCCCTGGCCCCGGTCGGTATCCCCTGGATATCCATCATGCCCAATCGAGCCCCGGCCAGTATCCACTGGATATCTGCCGTGCTCATCTCTATCTCCGGTATCGATTGTCCTCGCTAGGCTCCCTGCCTTTAATGCGGCTATCCTGCCCCTCGGTCTCGACCGAGTCCACCATGTATCCGACTGTATATCCCCCCACCCCTCTCCCCACCCCCCACTCAGTCTGGATAATGTAGAAATCCATAACCCTATAGCCCCCCCAACTCGGTTCGGAGTAAAAAAAAATGTAAAAACGACTCATAGTGGACATCAACTCATCATATCCAAATATATCAAGTAAATAATAAGAATAATCTCATAGGCCCTCCTGATGATATATTATATATATACATATATAACAGCGTCCCATACCACTGATATATATCATCAAAAGTAAAACATCCTGAAAACTCATAAGAATCAAATATGAATACTCATGGTACTGGTATTTGCAATACCCAACAGGTAATAAAGGTAAAGTACGCAACTAACTCATACAGGCAATAAACATATCGATTCTACTGTGTCATGGCAATACTAATGATGTGTAGTGTAGCATACGCGTTAGTGCTCGTGCAACATGAAAATCATTAGTATTTATGAGAGTATTCTATAAGTTTATAATTCATACTTGTATCGATGGTTACCTACGCATTAGGTAGTGTAACGGTTCTACAGTGACATGGCAGTACCAATGTGGTGTAGTGTAACATGTGTGTACGTGTTGGTGCAGCATAGTACTCATTGGTAGTTGTGCAGTGTTCTATCAGAGTGTTCGTATTATGTAAACATATAACATTGAATAATATATCGCGAATATGTAAAGTAAATCTAAGAAAAACTAATAAGTGTAACTACTTGCTATGAGCAATACCATTATCCTTGAAAAGGAAACGAAATGTTGATTTTGAAATTAGGAAGCTGCCTTGGGTTGAAAATGGATATTTGTTTTGGAAATTGGCATCACCATCTTGTCTTTTATCATCAAAAAGGGAAACGGGTCGTTAGTTTTTAAAAGAGTATAGCTCACTCAAGTATTACATTCTAAAACGAAGTAAAACATTATTTTACGAGTCTAAAGGAAACTTGGCCGTTATTCGGCATACGAATCTCATCATCACCAATATGGTATGATTCCTCATACCGTATCCATATCGTTCCAATATCTAAATCATCTCTAGTACGGCATGATCCTTCGTACCAATTTACCAAACCATAAGTAAACTACATGCAAATGAATAACATGCTATATGCAAATTAACTCCAATATCAATATCTTGAATAAATACTAAAACTAACTACATTTCATACTACTATTTATAAGGTTGCGAGGGTGTTATACGCCATCCACCCGACTTCCTCCGTAGATGTAAATCTACTCACCAACTTGTTGAGCTCGCTGAAATCCACGCTGCTATGTCTGCCAACTCCGTCTCGAAAACCTTCGCGATCGTACCTATAATCGTAGTTATGAAATATCGGCGTAAATATTATATCAAAATCAAAACAACGAGCTAAGCATCCATAGGTTAGAACCTACACATACTTAATCCAAAAACGACAATATACCCATGTTGTTAACGTATGAACGTTAACGGTTCAATTGCAGTATAGAAATACGAAAACCCGTATCGGAATATCGGAAACTTGAATAAACCTATACTAAAACATTCCCAGATTTCACTGTATGAATATTGGGACAAATCAAACAATACTGTAGATCATAAAATAACCAAATACACCTACAGCACAAAAATCAACACCAAACTCCCTCAGAACTCCGGCGGCGCCGGAAAAATTGCAATTGTCGCCGAGTCAATCATGGAATTAGGGGCTCGGGCTTTAAGTGTAGTCTCCCAGTGGTCTTATGATACTTTTGGTCTTGTTAGATTTCTAGTGGTTACACCTAATGGTTCCAGATTCAAATTCAGTATGATAAATATCACAAAAGTTCATGTTTTTCTATACTGCGTATGAAAACTGATATTGAACAAATTTGAATATGTTAAGAAGGAAGGAATTATACCAATGGAGATTATGTACAGGGGAACACCAGTTCAAAAAGTGTTGGTGGAAGTTCCTAGGTGTTGTAGTAACTCTAACTTGATGAAGGGATCCTCTTAATTCTCTCTTGATAAGAAATACTTAGTGTATTTGGTGGGGAAAGCATGAATAACCTATGGTTTCAGTTGAAACTTTGCCTAAAAAGTTAGAAGAAAGAATAGGGTGAGGATCTGTGTAGAGAAAGAAGGAGGTGTTAAACATGAGGGGTGAGGTGTAGTGTTGTGAGGGGATGGTGTAAAGTGAGAAGGAGGAGGTGGAGGGAGGAGAGCATGGTGAGGGTGTGCTAGAGGTGAGAGTTTAAACTAACTAAACATATAACCCACTATAGGAAAATTTTCCAATAATAAAAACCTTTTTCTTTAATTAAAATCCCTTTATGTAAAAATCTAAATCCATATGTAAAAAGAAATGAAATACTTATCATAACACTTAATTATCATTAGCTTAATATAAAATACAATGTCATGTTAAAATAATTAAAAATCTCATTTTTATGATATCTCCCACTTTTATTCATATTTATCGAAATAACTACATTTTTCGGATATAATTCTGATTCCCAATTTCATAAGCGATATCATTTTTGTAAACTTATTAAATTCATATTTAAAATTATAAATTAATATTTATAATTTTTCCAAAATGTTGCAATGGTTCATATCTTAACGATGTTAAGGTATATGGAGTTGTCCGGCTTATGCTTAGAACCAGACTCTGGATAAACTCAAGACACGTTTCAGTAATGGCTGTTTGTGGGTTATCCTGGGCTATGACGAGGGTTAACATTCTACCATCTGGAAGATCAATAGTTATATTGTTCTTGACTCGCCATAGTTTTAGTAAAATGGATTCTTTTCATATAACATTAGTGGGAGTATGGTAGAACTGGATGTGATTCCAGAACCACAAACGATTACTGAAAATTTAATAGAACCTAAACATTCAATTGGTTTTGACATTCCATTAGCCACTCCGCAGATTTGGTGGGTAACCTCAGGCACCGGAGAAGTACTTCGGCCTTCTCAGAGACGGTGACAGGGAGGTTCTTGTTTACCCAGACTTGCCATTGTTGTTGTTCTAAACTATAAGACCCGGCAGGAGGATGAGTATAATGTCATTCTAAATTAGCTTTAGAAGTGAACGTGTATATGACTCTGCCAGAAGGTTGTTGTAGTCAGTGGAGCAGCGGAAGCATAGTGGGCAAGTAGCTTATGTCTATTTATAGATTAAAGCGGTTATAGCGGAGATAGATCATCTATTTTTGATGTGACAGTCATAGGCTTTGACTTCATCAAAATAGGAGATGGATCTGGTAAGAAAGTAGTAGGGTGTAATGTCCTGGTATTTGGATGACATGCACTTTATAGGAAGTGAAATTCCTATACTACGATTGTACTGCGATTGTCACAAATTTGTTTCTCCACATAGGATATGGATATAATATCAGGGTTTTTGGTTACTAGATCTATGATTTTAGATCTAGATTTAGGAAGTGTCCCAATCTGGGTACTTTAACATGTTTCTATAGGTGTTTTAGAATGAACGACTCCTGGCGAGGTGGTGTACCCGCAGGTGATGGAGTCACCCTCTCTACAGAGATGTTTTCTAGACGAATGTGGAGAGGGATTTGCATGATTGGCATATCACTTGCTTAGGCAGTTGAGTCAATCATGTAATGTCAAGTACAACACCAGATGTTGATTTTGCACTAGTTGCAATAAGTATATATTAATCCAATCCTAGAGAAACGTTCGGAAGCAGTTATGAACATAAGTAGATGTTCTTGGGATATGGTAATGGCAGCCTCCTTCGGGAGACGGTTATCATTTCAGGCTTCCAAGATGACCTGGATGACAGAGTAACTGTCAGAGTTTTAGTTTTCTCTCTTTTTAGGGACAGTATGTTAGACAGGTGGTCCAAGCGGATACTGTGGAAGGCATGGTGATTGAAATGTGATTTTGTGATCAAAAAATTAATTACCGCAATCAAGAACGGCATCGCTTGGTAGCTAGCCGATGAGTACGGGTCGGTCCACAGGGATTTTGTGTATTTTCTAATTGTTCTAACGAGTTAATTCCAATTGTGGTTGGATTGATTATCACTAATAACTGAAATGAGTTTGATTAGGATTAAAATCTTGCTAGGGTTAGGTTTAGGTTAAGTTTGGAAAGTCAATATTTCTCACCGCTTTCTATGCCCTAATTAAGATCTATTTAGGTGTTATGGTAATAATTAATAAAGAGGATTAGTACCATCGGGAAGGACCTATGTTTCTTCCTCTAGGTCCTTGTCCGTCCTTTCTTAATTCTTACCCTAACCTCCATGGAAAACATACACAACCGGTCTTTTAAACTACGGTATCACGACTACCTCATGGGATAGGGTGCCGTAGTGAGCGGTGTGTGTATGTATGCATGGAGTCCTATAAATAATATGTGATGGGCAAGAAAGAGGTGAGAGATTTTCATCTCTCAAACCTCTCCTATTCCTAACCCTAACAAGTGAGGAACTACTCACTCATTAGGGAATTAAAAGAGTTCATTTTTTTATGATTGTTTTTAATAACCTAGTTATCTAATCTACGGCAAATAAATAAAATCTAAACTAGGGCAGATTAATAAAAGTTAACTAGGGCAGAAAGGAAAATTAACTAGGGTAATGAAAAGAAAAACTTACTTTATCTTTTATTTGATGCACTCTTCAAACATTACAGGAATTTACAATTCTGAATTTTGATAAATGAAATGAGGTACAAGAAGAGGCATGCTCCAAAAAGAGCATTAGGGTTTCTATTTATAGATTATAGAAACCCTAGGGTTACATCCGATCCCTATCTGCATTTACAAATTTACCCTAAGAAGCCTAGTCAACGCACCGCCACACCGACATTTTTTAGCACCGACACGCGCTCATCATGGCCGCGGAACCGTGGCCAAAAGCCCTGTTTGGCCGCGGATCCGCGGCCGTATGGTGGGTTCCCTGTCTCGGTTTTTCTGGGTTGCTTCTGGTTTCTTTTGGCTTCTGGTTTCTTTATTTGGTTTCTCAGATTGTCTTCTAGTTTCTTCCAGAATTCCACAGTGCAGGATGTTGTGGACTTTTACCGTTTGCTTCGTGTCGAAGTCTTGAACCTTGCGCTGCCTTTGTACTTTGTTCATTGATCTTCATTTGTCCCTCAAACTATAGGCATGATCAAGATTCTTCCATTTGTTGGTCGTAGTCTCACTTTTGTATCGTATTTTCATCATTTTTACTGTTTTGTTCTGAGAACCTGTAACCTGCAACTATGTAGCAGACATGGATCAAAAGCACCTATTTATTTGTAAAATGAATAAGAATGGGGAATATAATAATGCAAAATTATGATATGAACAAATACCCCCAAACTTATCTTTTGCTCGTCCTCGAGCAAAACTAGTTTATTCTCGAAAAAGCCTAACCTCACTTTCGCAGAGAAACGCGATTGTACTGAGCTCGTGCAACAAGCCGTTAAACCTCTAGGTGTCCCTAGTAGGAGGAGTGTTGTCTCCTGTGGGTTTTCAGCGGATACTACCCACAAAATCCTATCAATTCGGCCTATTAACTTTAATTCTCCAATTCGATTTTCTAACAAGAAATTCTATTATCTTCAACTCAGAAATTATCCACCCATATTTTTCACGCTTCCTTATCATTTAACTTAAGATTGTATATGTTTTCTAGATTTATTTAGCTTTTAGCATCTTTTGAATTTTCCTTCTAAGGTTCTATCTCAACTTAGGAATTTTTATCATCTCTACTAAAGATATAAGTCATATTTTTCATTCCTATCTCTCATCCAAACCCCAATCATATACCTCTACGTGTGTGTATGTATCACCCCTATACTTGGAAATTCAATTCAAGCTCTTATACTCTTGTCCATTGTCCAAAGTACTTTTAGTTTGTGAATTTTAGATGAAATTTCTCACAAATCCTTCATGCGACCATTAATACTTCTTGAGGTACTAACGACTGATTACCAAATGTGTTTGCACATTAAGGCGTAATTCCTAGTCTTGTAACACCTAAGGCTTTAGCAGTGACTCCCAAACCAGTTGGTCTAAGGCACTAGGTGATAAAGCACCCTCGCTAAATATTTTTTCTATTTATGCAGCCTTAAGTAATTACAAAAACCAGTGTTCATTTTTTTATATCTCTTTATTCGCACTTATAATTTTATTTTCCTTCATACTAAGGATTTTAGACAAGAGCATTTCAAGGTATGCTCTACTATTCCAAGTTTCAAGGTTCGTGTTTGTGCAAGTTGTAGGGTATACATTTTCAGAATTTAGACTTAAGCTTCGGAATTATTTTTTCAGACTTACACTTCAATAAAAATTTCAATACTCTTCCCTTATTTTGACTTAGCCCAAGAAGTGAACTCAAAATTTGCCTATTTCTAAGTAAACTACAAGGACATATATTTTCTACCGTTAAATTTTTAAGAAAGGTTATTTTTAAGGTTTTTTAATTTACTAAGTTTAGGATCTAGTTTTTCCCTACTATTCAACCAACATGTTGAACTTAAGTCAAATATGGCCAAAGTTGAAATTTTCAATTTTTATAATTTTTTTAAAATTTTAAAATTTTTTGGGGTTTTAAAATAAGTATGCAAATGCAAAATATACATATGAATGCAAAGGAAGAAAGCTTACTGAGCACACCCCCAAACATAAACTTGACAGTGTCCTCACTGTCAGGCTACACCAAGAGAGTCAGAATTGTCGGCAATCCCCTGCTTATTTTTTTATATTATTTTTTTTTATTGTTAACAGAAAAAAAAAAATATATATATATATACAAAAAGGTTCCCCCCAAACTTAAATGAAATAGTGTTTCCACTGTTGTAGCATTAAAGTTCAGAGTTAGGGAGGAGAAAAACACAGTATCAAGCTATACAAGGCCTTACACAGGACAAAAGTTAGCACCAACCATTCAAAAAGTTTATCATTATAATGGTATGGTTGGTGAAAGAATGGAGTGTAGAGAAAAGAAATGAGAAGCACACGAGACCGTAAGGGAAGAAAGGTGGAATATGGTCTCGGTATATTAAGAGAAGAATGGCGGAAAAGAGAAAGAAGTGTAGTACGAACTTGAGGGTGTAAATTGAGTGAATAAATTAGCACAAATTGTGATGACCGGTGTGTTAAAAGCGATTGTGCTAATTTATCAACCCGTCGAGAAATGGGGTCAAATCCCTCAAGATTCGCGAGAAAACATGGGTACGTTGAACTTGGTAAACCATCCATTGAAAATGTAAGCGTAACAGATTCTTGCGCGATCGAAGGGACGAAGGAGAGTGATTTAGGGATGGTCTCATTCTCACCTAAGTAAGCATATGTAAGGTGAGACGGCAACATCTTGAGTTCGAGTTTCAGAGATGAAACAATTGAAGGTGAAATTGGTGAAACTGTCTCGAACTCGAAGGATTCCATCAATGGTTCGAAATGACTGTAAGCAACCGAGTCTGATGGTTCAACTAACTCATCTGAATATTCAAAGGACTCAAACTCGGGCGGTGAGTCTTCAAAATCGTCCGAAAAAGTGAAACACTCGTAATCGTTATCGGTTGTGAGAACTGTGTCAGATTCAAGGAGGAACGCACTAGTGGCGTCAAAACTGCTGTGATCGAACAGAAATTTTTCAAACTCACAGTTCTCCTGCGTGATCTCTTGCTTGGTCGGAACGATGGAAAAGATGAAGGGGGTTATTTAGGAAGTATAACAGTTTTCACAGTATTGCTTATATTTCCCTGCTGAATTTTTTAAGTATTTTTAATTCTGAAAACAACAGTTTTGAAAAAATGTCCAGAGAGTGCTAAAAATCCGTATATTTCGATTCGATCGGAGTTTTAACTTCGTTAAAGTGTCGCCTAAAGTTCTAGGTTGGCTCTGATACCAATGTTAGGTTTACCTAGCACCTTATGAAGGGTTTGGAAGCACCACATGTCTCAAAATTAAATTTTTAAGGTGCTAAGTGAACACACAAAGAATCATTCCTAGAAAATTAGGGTTTCAAAAACAACACATCATCACAAGTAGGTAAAGCTAGGGTTTTGAGAGTACAACCTTTGTAGCTCCCTACGCTAGACTCCTCGGCTACTTGGGGTTTGGAAAAGGTCCGCTTGAACTCCTCTAGGTCCACGATGATCCACCCGGAGTTCGCTTTGTCCAAGCTTGCAACTTCATAAGATCAAGAAAGAAAATGGAAGCTAACACTCTCCACTAATGGGCAAGACTAGTGTAGAATGGTGTTGTGGTTCTTTTTCTCACTTCAAAATCCTATCTTGTTGAGTATTTTGCTTACTAGAGAGATCTAGAGAGCAAAGGAGCAAGGAAGAAGAAGATGATGGCTTTTTTGAAGAAGAAGAGAAATGATAATCACTTATGAAAAAATAGAAAATATATGTATATATATTTTCCACTCTTCATCTCAAACCATGGTTATATTAAATGGATATTATTTCACTTGAGTTAAAACATAAAAGAAAGATTAACACATGGTTAAAAGGTAGGTGAGCATGGTTAGTTGAAGAAGAGTGTAGAAACCATGTATTAATCTTTATCTTTTCTTTTGTTTTTAAAACAAATACAAATATAAATCCATATATAAAACCAAGGTGTGAGTCTTATATTGCCACCATCTTCTATATATATGCAACCATGAAGGAGATGTATGTATGTATGTATGTATGTGTGCATGCACATCCATATGTGCATGAACAAGAAAGAATGCATACATGCATACATACATCCAAAAATACAAGAAAGGATTTCTAGTGAGAAACTAATGGTTAAATGATAAATCAACACTTGATTTATCAATCCGGCCATATCACATACGACCCAACCAAAAGCAAGCCGCCCGATTAATATACGGTATCTTATACGCGCATTTTAACCGGGTCCATGCGCATATCGCATACGCGTACCACAACGTTTCGCCTGGACTAGGTAACTCCTTTGTGGGACTCTAAGACTCGTCAATACGCCGGCAGTGGGTGATGATCATATCAAGCACCCCCAAGCTGCAAGCGGTCAGCTAAACGTAACGGCCACCCGGGTATTGAGCAATCAGAAGAAAACAAGCGAACCTGCTACAACTCCCGTCGAGCCAACCGGCAACACTACCGTACAGTCCGGTCTCTTCGTCAGATATACTGCATATCGAGCCTAGAGATGGTAAACGTCAGACCCCAATAACCAATAAGTCGTGCCGATGTGAGGCCCATAACGGGTCAAGAAACTACTGGTAACACTTACCAGTAAATCTCTAAAACAGCCCTGGCCAGGGACTTCCCTGTTACGGCCAATCGAGCACAACGCAACATCAACCCCCAATACCGGGAGAGACGAAACCCCTCCTATCGCTCATTGCCTCCATGTGACTCGGGACTGTACCCAAAAACCACCGTTTTGCACGCCCCCATGGACGTGGTAAGGTGGAAATCAAAGCACAGTGGGAATCACACAAGACTCTATGACGATCTCGGGTCTACAGACTAACCTGCACAAGTGTCACCAGAGAACTGCCATCTGACATGAGGTATAATACCATCTGGGAGTTCTCGGCGAGTCCGTCCAGTGTACCCAGTCTCCACTGAGCACCCGTATACCATCTCTGATGTCAAACACCAATGGATATGGGATCATCCATCGCCCATTTCATAGGTCGAGAAGCGTATACGCTAGTCTACACTGGTATATCGATGCCCCGTCTCGATACACCCACGACTAGGGACCTTGAAGGATGTACTTATGGACTACCATGTCCCCACTAGTATGATCCGCATCATAGTCCAGGTAGTCAAGTACACATCCTAAGGGCTTTACCAACATGTAACTATAAAGCAGTATAAAGAGACAAGTATACATGTTAAGATAAAGAGCAACCAGATAGCATACTATCATATCGAGCAAGAAAGTCATCTCTATATATGTCCAAGCATCCAATATAATATACATCATCAGTACAATACTGACCTCTAGGGCATACATACAACTAACACTAGAAAGGGTAATGAAATCCCCACCCAATTTAGATTGGTGTAAAAGCCCCTTAAAGTCAATTTGAAAGATGCAAAGCAGTAAAACACAATCAAACACTTGCAAACAAATTTTTTTATTTTGCGGCGCAAAGAATCCTGCACAAGATTAAGTTATTGGAGAAGGGGAGAAGTTTTTGCGCAAAGAACCCTGCAGGAAATTTTTCAGAGGAGACAGGGGGGTTCAGAAGAAGAAAAGAAGCTTACAGAGGGGTTTCCATGTGCTGACGTCACCACACGACCGCGTTTCCGCCGCCAAACGTGCCTCCTTGCCGCGGTTCCGCGGTGGTATGTGCGGTTCAGTTCCCGAGATTTCTTCTGCTCCTCTGTTCTGATTTTCCACTGTTGTTCAGATCTGCTATTTTCTGTTTTGCTCTCTGGATATTTCCATATCTGAACTCGTTCTTCGATCCTGCATAATTCAAAAGAAACACCCTTCAAATAATAACAAGATGATAAATTTTTATATTTTTTTTCAGTTTTTTTATGATTTTTCAATTTTTATATTAACCCGAAATTGCAAAAAAAAATAACTACGCCATCCCCGGCAACGGCGCCATTTGATTTGAGATGTGATTTTGTGATCAAAGAATTAATTACCGCAATCAAGAACGGCGTCGCTTGGTAGCTAGCCGGTGAGTACGGGTCGGTCCACAGGGATTTTGTGTATTTTCTAATTGTTCTAACGAGTTAATTCCAATTGTGGTTGGATTGATTATCACTAAAACCTGAAATGAGTTTGATTAGGACTAAAATCTTGCTAGGGTTAAGTTTGGAAAGTCAATATTTCTCACCGCTTTCTGTGCCCTAATTAAGATCTATTTAGGTGTTATGGTAATAATTAATAAAGGGGATTAGTACCATCGGGAAGAAACTATGTTTCTTCCTCTAGGTCCTTGTCCGTCCTTTCTTAATTCTTACCCTAAACTCCATGGAAAACATACACAACCGGTCTTTTAAACTACGGTATCACGGCTACCTCGTAGGATAGGGTGCCGTAGTGAGCGGTGTGTGTATGTATGCATGGAGTGCTATAAATAATATATGATGGGCAAGAAAGAGGTGAGAGATTTTCATCTCTCAAACCTCTCCTATTCCTAACCCTAACAAGTGAGGAACTACTCACTCATTAGGGAATTAAAAGAGTTCATTTTTTTATGATTGTTTTTAATAACCTAGTTATCTAATCTACAGCAGATAAATAAAATCTAAACTAGGGCAGATTAATAAAAGTTAACTAGGGCAGAAAGGAAAATTAACTAGGGCAATGAAAGAAAAAACTTACTTTACCTTTTATTTGATGCACTCTTCAAACATTACAGGAATTTACAATTCTGAATTTTGATAAATGAAATGAGGCACAAGAAGAGGCATGCTCCAAAAAGAGCATTTGGGTTTCTATTTATAGATTATAGAAACCTTAGGGTTACATCCGATCCCTATCTGCATTTACAAATTTACCCTATGAAGCCTAGTCAACGCACCGCCACACCAACATTTTTTAGCACCGACACGCGCTCATCATGGCCGCGGAACCGCGGCCAAAAGCCCTGTTTGGCCGTGGATCCGCGGCCATATGGTGGGTTCCCTGTCTCCGTTTTTCTGGGTTGCTTCTGGTTTCTTTTGGCTTCTGGTTTCTTTATTTGGTTTCTCAGATTGTCTTCTAGTTTATTCCAGAATTCCACAGTGCAGGATGTTGTGGACTTTTACCGTTTACTTCGTGTCGAAGTCTTGAACCTTGCGCTGCCTTTGTACTTTTTTCATTGATCTTCATTTGTCCCTCAAACTATAGGCATGATCAAGATTCTTCCATTTGTTGGTCGTAGTCTCACTTTTGTATCGTCTTTTCATCATTTTCACTGTTTTGTTCCGAGAACCTGTAACCTGCAACTATGTAGCAGACATGGATCAAAAGCACCTATTTATTTGTAAAATGAATAAGAATGGGGAATATAATAATGCAAAATTATGATATGAACACATGGCACAGGATACTGATTAAATTCAGTAGATGATATAGTCTAAGAAGTTTGCTGGATTTGGAGTTCATTTGTGAACTGGGTCCCATCACATATCCAGACAAATTCTAAAACAGATATTGCTCATTTCGAGAGATAGCTTTCTCCGCGAAGTTGAGATATAGAGAGATATAGAAAGAAACATCGGAGCGGATCCACTCACTGAGGCTATTTCTCGAACACATTAGTTTCGCAAAC
This sequence comes from Agapanthus africanus, assembly GCA_030015575.1. NCBI lineage: Eukaryota > Viridiplantae > Streptophyta > Magnoliopsida > Asparagales > Amaryllidaceae > Agapanthus > Agapanthus africanus. Next base: position 120,760,940 of record JASDDO010000001.1, read on the forward strand.
GGGATTTGCGAGACTGATTAGTAGAGAAGTTGGGTGTTCGGTATCACACGGGCTTTGAGTATGCGACACTAAAATAATTAGCCTTAAGTGCAAGTGGTAGATTGTTGGCTATAGTTCCCTCAAGTCAATTATTGAATCGCAGGCACACGATTGTGATGATTAAGGGATGACCTATACCGGTAGAACAGTCTTACTCGAGATTATAATATACTATCCGGTTTGTCTTTTTCATCATGTACAGCATTAGGTGGCATTACAGCTCACTATTATATGTTGATAGAGCCCATAGAATTCTTGCTTGACTACCAGCATTATGATGGTGATCATATACGTGGGAGCTAGGTGGTCTATAAGCACATCCTTCAATGTCCCTAGTCGTAGGAGTATCGAGACTGGGCATCAGTACTCCAGAGCATACTAGTGTATGCTTATCGATATCCCGGCGAGGGGCGGTGGCCGGTCTCACTAGCCATTGGTGTCAGTTAGTCACCTAAGATAGTATACAGGTGCTCATTGGGTTATGAGTACACCGGATGGACTCGCCGGGAACCTGCTAGATGGTATTATACCTATTGTCAGGTTGCAGTTCCCAGGTGACATGAGTACAACGTAGTCTGTTGACCTGAGATCGTCATTTTTCTCATGTGAGTTCCCACTGTGCTTTGATTATTGCCCTACCACGGCTCAAAGGAGTCGTGCAAACAGGTTTTAGTTAGGTACAGTCCCGAGCCACATGGAGGCAGTGAGCGGATCGTCGAGGATTCGTCTCTCCCGGTATTGGAGGTTGTTGGCTCGCAGTGCACGGGTGGCCATCACCAGAAATCCTTGGCCAAGATAGTTGAGAATTACTGATTTAGGATCAGTAGTTTCTCAGGTGGTGATGGGCTTCATACCGACACTAAATATCGCGTTATTAGGGGTCTAACTTTATCCACCCCCTAGACTCGATATGCAATATTCATAGACGAAAAGACCAGACTGTGCGGAGATTGTCACTGTCAGGCTCGGTAGGGGTACGGATGAGTTTGCTCGTCGGCCTTCCTTTCGCTCAATACGTGGGTAGCCGTTACGTACAGCTAGTGCCGCTGACGTGCTTGTGGTTAAACCCACTGCCAGCATATTGACGAGTCTTTAGAGTCCCACACAGAAGGTTTTCATGGTTCAGGCGATATGGTGTAGATGACATATGTTGGTACATACAGGTGTCCAATTGAGTATGTGTACAGGCTACACAGACTTTAATCGGACGGTTGATAATACTAGCGGCTTAGGATTAAGCCGGATTATTAAATCAGGTTTTGATTTAATAATTTATATATGTATTTACATACATATATATATATGTATGTATGCATTCTAGTATTATTGTTCGCTATTCATTTTCTCTCTTGGCTATTCGTATTTTTGTACGAATACGCGTGTATGTATTTCGATACATGTACCGGGTTGTATTCCGTATTTATACGGAATAGCTTCTAGAAGTGGACACCTCATTTGTATGATTTTTCTTTTTGGAAATTCATTTGATTTACAAATGAGGTGAAGGAGTGAGGTGGCATGAACATTGTTAAGCATGTAGAGAGGTATGGCATGGTTTTATTTTATTGCAAAAATGAGTGGAGATATTTTTTGTGTGCATGGTTGAGAGAGAGAGAGAGGCAGACACTTTCTTTTGGTGAGGCTATGCTCTTGATTTTCTTGACTTGCTCTCTTCACTTGATCACACTCTCACTTAGAGAAAACACTTAGTCATTTTTCTTTAGTTGCTCATGCCACATGTTTCCTCACCTCCTCATTCAGCTTCTTGAGTTGCTCCTTGAGCATTTGTAATGAGAGAAAATCATAGTGAGATAATCCTACACCTCCACTCTCCAATGCTAGCAAGTTTGGAGCGTCGGTTGCCTTGCTAGGCAAGGCTGGAGCTTGCACTGTTTCCCTCGGGTGGATCATCGTAGATGGAGGAAGACCGGAAACCAAATTTGATCCGTGACCACTAGGAGCTTAGGATGATGGTTGAAGACCCGAAGGACTTGGTTCATTCGGTATAACCATTCCTAACTCTTTATATTGTTTGCTAGTATAGGGTTAAAGGTAGATCCGGGCATCGGGTTATAGTAGCGCCAGTTTTAGAAAACTTTTGTTCCACATTTGGCCACGGTTTGATGGTCGGAGCGCTGCCATAACCCAACAAGACCATGTGGAAACTCGCTATATAATCCTCGGGTTCTTCTGACGGGCCGTTTCCTTTATCAATGTCACTGTCTCTGTCCTCGAGAATATGCTTGAGGAACTCTTCAAGTGTGACTGGGGTCCGCACCTTTTGGTTGTATTCCTCCAGTGCGTCGATGTATTTTTGCAGACCCGTACGATTGACGTCGAGCTGCACGGGCTTCTTAGTATTCTTCTTTTTCTTCGAAGACTTTGAAGGCCTAACCTGGGTGTTTTGCCCATCGCCACCAACTTTCGGTGTTGGGCACGGTTTTAGCATCCCGTCAATGATCTCGGGCTCCAGCGGGCTTTTCCACCTGATTGTCGGGCATGCTTGAAGTTCCTTCAACATTCTTTTAGTTTTATCCGAAAGGACAACTTCCCACGGAGCTTCCTCTACAAATGAGCATGATGCCCCCGGCGTATCCACCTTTTTAAGAACGTGCTGCTGTGGTGGGTTTACTTTACAGTTTTCGGACAGCGCGAACTTGCCTTGTTGGTATTGGTCCTCAACCCAGTTCTTGAAGACGATGCAATCTTTGATTGGGTGGCCCATTACTTTGTGGTAGGGGCAGTAGTTGGTACTGTTGACGTCACCAGGCTGCAGTGGGCGTCTCGGATTCGGTAGAGCGATGAGCCTGTTGCGCGTCGCCAGTTCGAACGGTCTCCTCGTTTTATCCCGGGGAAACGAGTACGGAAGTCTCAACTTCTCTTCGAGGGATCGTGGTTTATTTCTTTGGAGAGCAACCGGTTTTGGGTCACTCGGTTGTTGTTGAGCGTTGGCAATGAAGGTCGCTTTCCCTTTGCCCATTTCATTCCGGGGATCCGTTTTCGAAGAGGACAGCCTATGGTCCATCTGGTCCATTTGGGCCAGCTTGTCGATCAAGGCCTGGAAGGTGGTCGGCTTGAAGAACATCATAAATTGGGATATAGTTTCCCGAGGATCAAGGGTCCCTACGAACATGCCCACGGCAGGAGCTTCTTCTATGCGTTGTTCGTATTTTGACCATAGGTTCCGCCACCGAATTGCGTATTGAACCCAGGTTTCTCCCGGCTTTACCATGGCATTGATTAATGCCGTAATCGGGGTGCGTTCGCTTGCGCTTGCGAAACGCTACGTGAACAGTAACTCTATTTCTGTAAATGTTTTGATGGAGTCATTCGGAAGTTCTGAATACCATTCAAATGTTGTCTCCGCCAAGCTACCGACGAACTGGAGAAACAGCAGTTTGTCGTCGCCTCCAGTATTGCCGTATAGAGCTCTGAACTGAGTGACGTGCTGAGGGGGATTGCATGTCCTCTTATACACATGGAATTTAGGGATCGTATATCCTGGCGAGAACTTGATTTGATCGTACCAGCCTGGATAAGGTTGCCCAGTTCTGACGACTTGGCCAGCCTCTTCACTTGCTTGATGAGCACGTATTTGCTGAGCTATGTAGTCATCAAGGGCAGTTTTAGAGATCGTCTTCTCCCTGGCTGCTGATAGAGCCGGAAGAGGGTTTGATGTCTCCCCTCTGTCGTCTTCAATGATTATTGGTGGATCTTCGGCTGGAGAGTCTGGCTAGATCATCATCCCAGCCATGTCTTGGAACATGAGCGCCATCTGCTTTATATTAGCAGCTTGTTCCGCGGCCTCCTTATCCTTCCTTTCCAGCACCCTTCGCAAGAACTCCGTATCAGTCTCCTGCTCCCGGCACTGTTCAGATGATGCTTCCGGGCTTTCCATTTGCCCAGTGAGTGCTGACATCTTCATTAGTATTTCCTGGAGTTTTTGTTGTTGCTCCTAAGATTTTGTCACAGACCGTGTGAGTGGTCGATGACCCATGGAAGTACGGCTTTCCTCTTTCCCAGAAGCCATGTACACCGTGTGTACTACCATGCCCCCAGACTTGGGGCGTTTGGGTCCACTGCCTTTGAAATTTACCGCTGGCATAGGGATCTTCTCCGGCCTTCTTCTTTTATAGGAGGTCGAAGTTGAGGGGGCCGTTGCAACAGGCACCCATGTGACGAGGCCTTCCGTTGTATGGCGGAGGGATGGTCCTCCTCCTGCCGAGCCTTCTTTTTCTCTAGTCGGCGAGAGTAATTTTTGTCAATTACAGAGTCTTGGACTTTCCGCCAGACCCTGTGGATTTTGGAGGACAGCCGTTGAGGGGGCTGCTCTGGCTTCACCTGTGTGATGTTTTCAGCAGGCGGAGGAGACTTCTTTAGTACAGCGGTTGAAGAGTTCTTGCACACCCTCTTGAGCAGCTCGAAGCCGTTCCCGGTTGGAACAGCAGCGTCAATTTCCACCATTGGAGCTGGTGGGGTAAATCCAGAGGGGGAACTGCCCCCAGCTTTCCTCACTCGGTGCCAGTAGCGATGTCGAGCATGTCGTGCAGATAGGACTACCTCTGTCGTTGGAGCGGCTTTGTCATTCCCCCTGCTCTGATGAGAGGCTGCTGTTGGTGTCAGCCTGTCAAAGACCGACGTCCGCTGAGAGGGAACGGCCAGTCTGTCAAAGGCCGACTTTCTGGCAAGGGAAACATCTTTAATGACCTCACCCGCAGCAGGAGTTGGGAGGACTATCCGTTTTGGGATAGCCTTTTCAGGTATCACGAGCCTCTTTGCGGCCCACTTGAGCTTAGGCTCAGCCTGTCGAAGACTGAGGCTGTAGACTTGGACGACCCGTTGAGAGGGGCCACGGTGGTTGCAAGTCGATCAAAGACTGACTTCTTAGGAGCTTCTTGTGGTGGCACTGGGGTACTAAAGCTTGCTGGCGGGATCATGGTGACAAGGAACAATCTAGTGGTGACCTGAGTCACCTGCTCCACGGGCATTGAAAAGATGGAGGCTTCTTGGGGCCCGTAAGTCACTCCTCCAGTCGGGGTGGAGCAAGAGTTGCTGTTTTAGTCAGTGCAGCTGGAGGCCATCGATGTTATCTCCTTTTCTGCATGGAGCAAGACACCAAATCTTAGTACCTCGAATACAGGGGCAACCATAGTAAACCGCGATTTGTTCGCGAACATGACACACGAAGTGTGGAGTGGAAAGAGAAAACAAGTCCCACCGGGCGTGCCAGAATCTGTTAACCGACGAAAACGGAGACGAAACCGCATAGGTCGTCTTGCCTGAATTTGGAGGCAGATGTTATTTGGATTTATCCGTCCACCTCTCCGAAGATGCCAAGTTGATTTATGGCACCGTGTTTCGGAGGTTTGGACGGATGCGGCCGTTGTAGTAGACTTCGTCAGATTCCCCCTCGTTTGCGAGGGCTTTTTTGATTGTGGGGACGCTCTTCCCTGCAGACGCAAGCCCCTGCAGTTAATTACGTTACCACATCGCGGTAACCACTTTCTCCTGCTCCAGAAGTGTTAGTTATATGTATGCCCTAGAGGCCATTATTATACATGTGATGTATATTATAGCGGATGCTTGGACATATATAGGGAGGACTTTCTTGCTCGACATGATAGTATGCTATCTGGTTGCTCTTTATCTTAGCATATACACTTATTGTCTCTCTATTACATGTTGATAAAGCCTTTAAGATGAGTAATTGACTACCAGGATTATGATGCAGATCATACTAGTGGTGCAAGGGTAGTCGGTAACTACATCCTTTAATTGTTCCTAGTCGTGGGAGTATCGAGACGGGGCATCGATAATCCATAGTAGACTAGCATATACGCTTCTTGACCCATATGATGGGCGATGGATGATCCCACATCCATTGTTGTTCGACATCAGAGACGGTATAAGGGTACTCAGTGGAGACTGGGTACAATGAACGGACTCGTCGAGAACTCCTAGATGGTATTATACCTATCATCAGATAGCAGTTCTCTGGTGACACTGGTACAAGTTAGTCTATCGACCCGAGATCGTCATAGAGTCTTGTGTGATTCCCACTGTGCTTTGATTTCTACCTTACCACGTTCAAGTGATCGTGCAAAACAGTGGTTTTTGGGTACAGTCCCGAGTCACATGGAGGCAATGAGCGATAGGAGGGGATTTCGTCTCTCCCGGTATTGGGGGTTGATGTTGCGCTATACTTGATTGGCCATAACAGGAAATCCCTGGCCAGAGTTGCTGAGATCTACTGGTAAGTGTTATCAGTAATTTCTCAAACCGTTATAAGCCTCACATCGGCATGACTTATCAGGCTATTGGGGTCTGACGTTTTACCACCCCCAAGGCTGCGATATGCGACATATCAGACGAAGAGACTGGACTGTACAGTAATGTTACTGATTGGATTCGCAGAAGTATGAGCAGGCTTGCTTGTTGATTTTCTGATCGCTCAATACCCGGGTGGCCGTTACGTTTAGCAGTCCGCTTGCGGCTTGTGGGTGATTGATATGATCACCACCTACTGTCGGTGTATTGACGAGTCTTTAGAGTCCTACACAGAGGTTTTCTGGCTCAGGCGAAATGAAGTAGGAGCACATATGTGATATGTGCGGGACCGAGATTAATACGCGTATATGATACCGTATTTTATTCTCGCGATATGTGATATCGGTCGGTTATATGTTATATAGCCGGGCTGTCGAATCAAGTGTTGATTCGATAAGTTGATACATTTGATATTAGTCGGTTGTATGTAATATAGCCGGACTATTAAATCAAGTGTTGATTTAATAATTTAAAGTTTAATTATATATTTGATATATTAATTTATATTAACTAATATTAGCTCATTTAAGCATTTCTTTTTCTCACTAGTGTACACTTAATATATATGTGATATATATTATTGTGTCATACTTGTTGCTACATGCAACATGGGTGTATGAGACTAACACCATGTAAATAATAATGAAGGGTTTATTTATTTAAAGTAAATCAAAATTAGTTGGAAATTAGTCACATGGTTGATGCCTAGTGGAAGCTTGTAGCATCCATTGACTTAGTCCACTAATTTTGTCTCACTCTAAATATTTATTAACCTAACTATTATTGTTAGCCATGGTTAAGTCTCTACATAAGTTAGTATATTATATTTTCTCACCCATGGTTGCTATTCTCACTCACTTGATTCATTCTTCACTTGATTTTTTCCATGGTTGCTTTTCTTCATCTCCTTCCTCAAGCTCTCTAACTTTTTGGGAGGTGAAGAAAATGAGTGAGAAAATAATTTCTACAGTGAGAAAAATTCCTACTTCATCCTCTACTAGAAAAGCCATTTAGTTTAGGGTGTTTGCTTCACTAATTCCATATTAGTGAAGAGGTAGCTTCAGTTGGTATCTCATCGACGTAGATCATTTTCGGCCTCGAAGACTTCAAGCAAGCTTGTTCCTTTCATCTTGTGGAGCATTTCTAGAGTCTGGGAGTTCACTACTTGGAGCGAAAGGACTACTACACGGAGCTATTGAAGTGAAGGACCGGTCTACAAAGGTTGTATTCCTTGTTCACTTAGATGTAAAGATGTTTACATTCTAGTTTCGTCTAATTCTCTAGTTAAGATTCTAGGTTATGGTTCTTTAGTGCGCCAATTTTTTTTAAAACGGCATGGTCGATACCTCCCGAAACCCAGCGGCGACCCTAGGGAACCCTACAGTAGGATCAAATCCAGGCTAGAGAATTAGACGATGTTTGTAGAATTACGAAACCGAAACAACTCCGAAACACTCGAAATAAAATCCAAGTTTCTGTCGAAATTTTTAAGGTGTCTAAAAATTTTTTAAGCAGTTGCAGAATGTTATATGAGATGTAATATGAACACCACAGAAATTTGAGCTCCCCTCGCCGGATTTTGGCCGGCGACATCTATTAAAAATCCGAGCTGGCCGGTTTTTCAGAGATGTTTTGGCTTCAAATTTTTGTGGTGTTCCAGTCTCTGGGTTTTGGTGTTTCGGGTATTGCTTGTTTTTACTAATATTGCATGTGATGTTATATTTCTGTAAAGGCAATTCGGAGTACTTCGTAGTCATAATTCTAATATCGTTTCGGGTAATTTAGACGACGTTAAAAAGTTCGAACGGACATCAATAACCCATTTTTTCCCTCGCTGGAAATTTTCCAAGAGTTGGATTTTTCCAAGTTTAAAATCTTCAGAAAATCATGCAGGTGTTTTCTATGGACCCTCTAGAAAAACGAAACCCTAACTCAATTCTGTGACCGACGGAACTGCCACCAAACCCTAAGGTTTGTGGTAGTTCTGCGGCGCCATAGGTGAGGCAAGGGTTGACCCTTCTATGGTTGGTCTATAGGTGTTGTGGCATATTCTGGGTACTTTTTAAACTCTGCTCAAGTGTTGAGCTCTTTTAGAAATTTTGGGTGTTTGTTGATTCGATCAAAAAGTTTAACATCGTCTAGCTATCTGTGATTATGATACAATACTTGAAATCCACAATATTTAGTTTTGTGAAAACTAATTTGAATTTTATAAATCTAGTAATTTAGTCTCAAGTGATCGGTTGCCACGGGATTTTGATGTGGATCAAAACTCCGTCGCAATCCGTAGCGTACGCGGATACTCGCCGGGTAACCTTACTAGATAGCCACGCCCCATAGCCCCGACCAAGTGACTGTAGGAGAACCCCATCGCCAAAAGCATCCGTTCGGGTGCTCACGGCCACGGTGTTCTGCCTAAGTGCACTTCATCGACGGCATCGGGGGTGCGGCCGTCTACTAAAGTTTCCGACGAGCATTCGATCAGGTTGTCGGGAATCTTGTTGAATTACCCGGCTATTTATTAAAAAGTGTTTTCAATATCGAGACTAAAATGCAGGGTTTATAATTGTTAGGCATGTGATGTCTAAAGAATTCATTTGGTTAGGCATGAAATCCAAAGTATATGATACATTGGGTTTATGATGTCTAAAATGGTTGCGGATTCCAATTGTTGTAGTTTTTCACTTTCTTTTCTGCGGCCGTAAGTGTAATATGTGGTGTATCGCCGGTTTCGTTGCTATATGTCAACGACAATTGGGATACGCATAGTTACTTACGTTGATGACATGTGATGTTATGTGTTGCTGTGATATGTTTGGATCGTCGTGTTTTGAATAGCCGGGGTTTTTTATGTGAGATGAGAGTATTTCATTTTCATTCATGTAAAAGCTTGTATGTAATATTCTTTTACTGGGGCGCTTCCAGGTTGAGGATGATGTCACCATTGATGTATATTATTTACTTTTCCATATAAGGATAGACCCAAGGCGGGGAGCACAAGTAACCGGGTTCTAGGGTCCAGTGGGAGACCATCTCGAGGAGTCGAGACTGGGTTTCCTAACTCTAGAATTGGTAGGGTTGCTTACCACTCTCGTAGGGGTCTAGGGATGTGGGTTTGGCTATTCATCGCGACCGTGGAATCCGTGTTTTTTACTGGCTTTATCTAAAACACGAAATTCCTAGTATATCCAATATTTCATATGTATTCTTCTGTTGCTGATATTCTGTGATGTGATCATTTTATATGTTAAGACAAATGCTTATATTATATATATGATGATATATAGTAAATATTACTGCTTTCGTTTCTTCTGTGATGCTTAGGAAGCATAATTTGATAAGATTTCATTAATGAGATTAATGAAAGAAAAAGAAACCAAAAGATGTTACAAAATCTTGTTTTAAAAACTGGTAGCTCTAGTTCATGCTTTGCATAGCGGTATTCCTTGTAGAATATCCAGCACCTTATTCAATAAGGAAAGAGCCGAGATCCCTTCACTGGGAGTGACCTCTTTAGAGAAACTAGCAGATGCTACAACCCATTCGGTTTTGTCTTTTGATTGCCTTTTTTAGTTCATGCTTTGCATAGTGGTATTTGTGAAATATCCTGCACCTCATTCGATGAGGAAAGAGCCGAGATCCCCTCACCGGGAGTGACCTCTTTAGCAAAACTAGTATAAGCCTCAAAAACACTCCTTTTCAAAAACACTCGATTATGCAACGATATCAAGTTCATTACGCAAAGGGTTTTCTTAAAAACTTGTCGTAGCCCTCCGTCATATCAGATAAGTAGTATTTAGTATTCGTGCTACATTTGTTGACCTCCGTCAAGGCGTAGTGTGCAGTAGCTGACTAGTGCTTATCTGCAGCATATGATGTGATTGGATTAGGGTAGTCGTGCGGCCTTGTTGACCTCCGTCAAGGGTCGTGCAGGTGGGTTTAATTCAATCATGAAATGTACTTGACTAGCAGCCTATGGTCTGTTGATCTCCGTCAAGGTCATAGGACGCTAGGGGTAAAATATTATCGGGAATTTCAAGTGTTGAAATTTGCAATGAGATTGCATACCTTCTATGAGATAGTTAGATCCCGATACCCACTGCGAGTAAGAGTTACTCCTGGGAGAGTTTTACACATTACAATTAGCCGATCAAGTAGGTATCTAGAAAGGTGTTAATGGGGTTACACCCCTGGGAAAATGAGGTTTATTTTAATCAGGTTCGTACGAAAGCACGGGGAAGCTCCCTCAAAGTACCGACATTGGCCTGGCCGAAAAATTGGCGAACTTATAGGGTGTAATTAATCCCGACTAGTCTTACCTTTTAGGGTTTGAAGGAAGATCTGATAAAAACAGTGGGAGCCATCCTGATTAGATAAAATAATAACCAATCTGATCTTACAAGAGCGCACGTAGAGTGTTTTCTTCTCTCTCTCTCCTGGTAGCGACCATGTCACGCCTTAATCAAGATAATAATATGGATGCATTGACCGAACCTGCTTATTATACTGTGCTAGAGAACGTTGGTTCCGCTCTATCTTATAATTGTTATAAGTCCGAGCAGGAAATAGGGGAATACCAAGATTCCCATGCCACCCATTTGAGGAATAAGCATGTTGATGCATATTCTCCGGATGTGTTCATTACCAAGAACTGTTTTTCAGTATCCTCTACGTCCTAAGTATGAGATACCGGATTAGAATCCCACATATGTAATCTGTTACATGGGCTATCGAAAGGTAGAGAACTGAGATAGGGTGATATGTCTCTAAGTGTTAGAGAATGGTGAAATTGTTGCAGCCAAATCTATTGGCAAATATCACCATGTATTACCAAATGGTAAACACATTAATTCTAAACAAATGTTATTGCATACCAAACCTGATATGCAACATTACATCAGATTCTTTATTAAGTTAAAGAAAGATATAATTATGTATTGGAGGATAATGTTGTGAATATTTTCCTGAATCAAGAGTTGATTGGATCAGGCACGTTATATAATAGCATATAAGTTCTAAATCAAACCACAGTTCAAAGTATGTAGAACACACACAAGAAGAATAGTTCAGAAATGAACGAATCCTTCTTGTGGCATTGTAGACTTGGTGTAAGTCTACGTTAGCGCCCCGGCCGTCTATAGACGCCAAATGCGGAACAAAAACTTTTTAACTGGCGCTATCGTATACTTTAACCCGGATCTGCCATTATTGCTAAACTAACAAACTGTAAAGAGTGTAGAAAGGTTATACCGAACGATCCGAGTCCTTCGTTCTTTAACCATCATCCCACGCTCCGTTGCGGCTGCTCCGATCTCGTCGATCTCCGATCTCCTCATCGAGGTGGCACCACGTCGACGATTCTTTAAACGGGCTCCCGCCTCTGTCTTGAGGCAACTCGATTGTCAAGTTTGCTAAAAGAGACGACCAAGAATGATGTAGAGAATGAGTAGATGACTTTGTCTCACTTCGTCCAAATCCGTGGACGATCGGTTAATGAAGTTGCCGATGGAAATGAAATGGAACAATGAATGAACTATGAAATTTCCATACACTTTTAAACCATAGTCTTTTTTACCAAAAAATGAAATCAATCTCTCTCTTTCTCTCAAGGGTGGCCGGACACTATATAAGCAAGAGGGAGGTGATGGTAGGAGCAAGTGGTGACCATAACATGAAGCATATCATGAAGAAAAGATCTTAACCAAAACAAAATGCTTTAATGTTAAAGCATGAGTCATAAACCTAATCATCATGCATTAATGAACCATTAAATGCATCCAATGAAAACTCAACACCAATTAATCCTAGTCACCTCATCTAGATGCTTCTAGAACACTGACTCACCTCAACTGAAGAAAAGATAAATCCGTCTTTAACCGAATGTTAAAAGACGGCTGATAGAAAACTGGAAACTGGCAACTTCCAAAAGTGATCCTGAAACGACTTTCAGGATAACCCCAAAACTGTATAAATATACCCGCATTTGTATTACGACCGAATACAAATGCAACTGAGACAAAGATATTATACCTACTCAATATAATACTCGGATCCGGCTTAAACCAAAGCCGACCGGTATCATCTGCCCGAAAACTGACACGTGCGTAAACGCACGTGCATTTTCCGAACCCTGCCATAAAACCATACGGCCTCTACAACGTTTCGCCCGAACTTGGGAAACTGTCTGTGGGGGACTCTAATGACTCGTCAGTACCCTGGCAGTGGGTTTAACCACAAACCGTCAGCGGCACTAGCTATGCGTAACGGCTGCCCATGGACTGACCTCAAGGGAGGCTGATGAGCGAACTCAAGGGAGGCCGATGAGCGAACTCATCCAGAAACCCTACTGAGCCTAACAGTGACAATGTATATACAGTCCGGTCCGTTCGTCTATGAGTATCGCATATCCGCCTAGGGGGCTAGTAACGTCAGACCCCCAGAAGCAGTATAAGTCGTGTCGGAGTGTAGCCCAATAACACCCTGAGATACTACTGGAGTACCTACCAGTAAATCTCCTGCCATGGCCATGGACTATATGTAATGGCTCTCCTAGACACAGCACGACCTCGCCCCCAATACCGGGAGAGACGAATCCCCTGCCGATCCACTCACGTGCCTCCATATGGCTCGGGACTGTACCCAAAAGCTACCTGTTTGCACGACTCCTTTGAGCCGTGGTAGGGTAGAAATCAAAGCACAGTGGGAACTCACACGAGACAAATGACGATCTCAGGTCGATGAACTAACCTGTACACATGTCACCAGGGAACTGCTATCTGACGATAGGTATAGTACTAACTAGCAGATTCCCGGCGAGTCCTGTCCGGTGTACTCATAACCCAATGAGCACCTGTATACATCTTAGGTGATCCAACTGACACCAGTGGCTTGTGAGACCGGCCACCGCCCCTCGTCGGGGTCTCGACTGTACACACTAGTCTACTCCGGAGTATCGATGCCCTGTCTCGAAACTCCCACGACTAGGGACCACAATTAAGGATATGCATATAAACTACCCAACTCTCACCTATATGATCGCCATCATACAGTTGGTAGTAAAGCAACATCCTAAGGGCTCTATCAAAGTGTAACATGCAATCAGTCACCTGAACATGTACACGACTGATAAAGGCAAACCAGATAGCATACTATCATCTCGAGTAAGACTGTCCTACCGGTATAGGTCCTCCGCAATCATTGCAATCACGTACCTGCGATCCAATAATTGACTATGAGGGCACTATCTCCAACAATCTCCCACTTGCACTCAAGGCTAATATTGCGATGTCGACTACTCACAGCCCGTGTGAAACCGAACATCCAACTCCTCTACTAATCAGTTCACAAAGCCCGTTTGTAAAACTATTGTGTTCGAGAAATAGCCTCAGTGAGTGGATCCGCCTAGATGTTTCTTTCTATATCTCTCTTAAAACTCAAGTTCGCGGAGAAAGCCATCTCCCGAATCGAGTAATACTTGTCTTAGAATATGTCTGGAAATCTGATGGGACCTAGTTCATAAATGAACTCCAAATCCAAACTTCTTAGACTGTATCGATCACTGAATCCTAATCAGTATCCGGCACCATGCCACCCACAGTATCCTCTTGAACCACCTGTCCATAATACTGTCTCTCTTCGTCAGAGGGAAAAACTATAACTCTGACAATCACTCTGTCATCCATGTCACCTTTGAAGCCTGGAATAATGATCGTCTCCCGAAGGAGGCTGCCGTCATCAAATCCGTAGAACATCCACTTATGTTCTAAAACTGCTTCCTTATGTCTCTCCAGGATTGGATTAATACAAACTGATTGCATCTAGTGCAAAAACAACATCTGGTGTGGTACTTGACTTCTCATGATTGATTCAATTGCCTAAGCAAGTGATCTGCCAATCATGCCCATCCCTCTCCCCTTTAGTTTGTAAGACATCTTTAGAGAGGGTGACTCCATCACCTGCAGGTACACTACCATGCTAGGAGTCAACTATTCTAAAAACCATTAGAATATCTGTCAAAGTACCCACATTGGGAAACTACCCAAATCTAGATCTAAAACCATAGATCCAGAAACCAGAATGTCAAATATTATATCCATATCCTGTCTGGAGAAACAACTGTGTGACGACCAAAGTACAACCGATCGTAGAATAGGAATTTTACTTCCCACTCTATGTATGTCATCCAAATACCATGACATCACACCCTACTACCTTCTTAACAGATCCATCCCCTATTCTGATTGAAGTCAAACCTATGACTGTCACATCAAAAACTAGATGATCTATCTCCGCTATAACTGCTCTAGTCTATAAATAGACATAAGCTACTTGCCCACCATGCTTCCGCTGCTCCCACTGACTACGACAACCCTCCTACCGAGTCTCATAACCTGGAACAACAGTAGTGTCAAGTCTGGGTAGATAAGAACCTCCCCGTCACCGTCCTTGAGGCTACCGAAGTACCTCTCGGGTGTCTGAGGTTACCCACCATATCTGCGGAGTGGCTATTGGAATGTCAAACCTGATTGAATATATAAGTCCTATTAAATTTTCCGTAATCGTTCGCGGTTCTGGAATCACTTCCAGTTCTACCATACTCCCACTACTGTTTTCTGAAAAAGATCCATTTTACTAAAACTGTGGCGAGTCAAGAACAATATCGCTATTGATCTTCCAAATGGTAGAATATCAACCCTCGTCATAGCCAGGGTCAACCCACAAACAGCCATTACAGAAACGTGCCCTGAGTTATCCAGAGTCTGGTTTTAAGCATAAGCTGGACAACTCCCCGTACCTTATCTTTTAAGGTACGAACTATTCTATATCCAATATAGAAACTTTGGCACTTATTTAATTGGAACCATATTCAAATCATGCAGCTGTCTCCAGTGCATATCACTTAATGGAGAGAGGCTACTCAGCATTACTCAACTTAGGAATCCATCCAATTATGAGTAACCTGATAGAGAAACAAGTTTCTCAAAACCATTACTATCATCTGAATGCCAATCACAAGAATCTACATCTTCGATCTCTTTGAAGAATCCCGATACTTGTGATACCTGGTTCTCTACTTTATTCTTATACCCACAACTTCTCAAAACTTAGACCTTGTATTTCTACGAAACACTTGTCTAAATACTAGAGAAGTTATAAGTAAACAGAACATAGTGCGAGGACCTACCCCTTTGTCCTGATGGACACTTGGACAACATACAATACTCTGTATAAGTCCGCTGAGTTGAACAACTCATAACCTGTGCGTCGTAGGTTGAAAACTGTACCCTGGCGATTTCCTCAAATATCACCAATTACAACGAATTCCGACATAATGAGGATAATCACCTAATTCCCAATAACTTACTCCCACTCATCATCTGTAAAACCATACAGATATGAAAATGAAACCTGGTAAATACATACCCTTGGAGTAAGTGTCTAATCGGGAAAACAGTTTTTCTTTAACAATGCACTGAAACATGAAAATGTTTCGTAGGGGTATCCTGGTATTCATAGCAATGCCTCTTCCATAATCCAATTCATGACTTCAACCGTATATTTTATTGCCATCTCTCCAAATCCCTTTATTTGTCTTTAGTCGTTACCTTCTGTACACCATCGTTAGGCTAAATGGTTTTCTTCCTTCCCTACCGTTCGGCACCAGCCTATGGTTTGGAAGAAGACTATCCAGTAAGCATAATAGGTGTACCCTCCTAAACCAAGAAGTACTCACATCTTGAGAGAAGGTGATGATAAAAGACAACTGAATAATACCTTATTCTTTTAAAGGTGAAATAGGAGTGGCGATGAAGTACGCGGTTTTGGTCGTGAATGATATCAGTCGCAATTTACTTTGCCCTCTTTCTAATCCCTTTATTTTGTCTTTACATATTACCTTCTGCACACCCTACTTAGGCTAATTGGTTTTCTTCATTCCCTACCTTTCGGCACCTGCCTATGGTTTGGAATAAGACTATCCAATAAGCGTAATAGGTGTACTCTCCTAAACCAAGGAGCCCTCGCAACCTGAGAGAAGGTGATAATAAAAGACAACTGAATAAACCAATTCTATTTCTCCTGAACCTGGATCCATCCTCGAAGAAGTCCCTTCGAGTTCGTATATAACCATACGATGGATCTATCCAATGGAAGTGGATTTCCGTAGTAATACGGGTGTTCTGAGAAATTCAAAGGATAGAAGAAGGAGTGGCAATGACTTATGCAACATAGACAATCCAAAAGCCAGTATTTTAAGAAGGTTCGGTCAACCTGGTCACTGAGTCATAGTCTAGGGTCGGTCAAAGGTCGCTGCCAAAGAGAGAGAGAAAAGAAACACTCTGCGTGCACTCTAACCTAGATCAGAATGGTCATAACTTTATCTAATCCGGAAACCTCCCACTGTCCTGTCAAATTCTCCTCCAAACCTGAAAGAAGAATTAATCGGGATCACCCGAAGAGTAAACCAACTCATCAGTGGGAATCGGGATCCAACTCTCATCGCATGATAACGTGATGGAATGCATCCACGTTACTCATACTCCAGAAGGTATGCGCATACTTGGCAAGTTTCAGTTTCTTTAGAAACTCCCGATCTGATTTTTGCCCCATGCTCTTATAACCTTGGCTTTGGTCAAAATGTCATAAGTCACATGCCAAGTTCTACCCGTCACTATCTTGTCAATTTGAACCCACCCGCACATGCCCCTGACTTTGGCCAAGCGGCAGAACGACTATCCCAAACTAACTCATCTATCTATGCAACAATTGAATACCCAGCAGCTACCAAACACTATGCCTTAACTTTGGCTAAAATACATAGCTTGAATACTACTGAATATTCAAAAGAAGTGACGGAGGGCTACGGATGGTTTTTGGCGAAAAACCTTTAACGTAGTGAACTTGATATCGCTGAAGGAACCTGATAGCTTTTTAAAATATAGTGGCGAAAACCTTTTGCTAAAGAGGTCACTCCCGGTGAAGGGATCTCGGCTCTTTCCTCGTGGAATGAGGTGCAGGATATTCCACTGAATACCGCTATGCAAAGCAACTTGTAATCGACTATAGTGAAGTTATTACCCTGACGCAAACTTCTGCCCAAGGGGTCAGTCCCGGTGAAGGGATATCGGCCCTTGCCCCGTCGAATGAGGTGCTGGATATTCCACTGAATACCGCTATGCAAAACAAAAGGAAACGTCTTTGCAATAACACTTTTTAAAATTTGTTCCAACAACTGAAAACAGGTTTGTTTAACTTTTTGCATTGATCAGAATCAACGCAGTCCCATCAATCGATCACACCAGAAAAGAACGAAAATAAAATGTACGTATATGCCATCCGCATTCGTCACTGGGTCCCGTCATCACCCGTTAGGTTACTTAACTAACGACAGAGCGGGGACTGGACTAGCGCGGGTGTAAAACATATACAACATCTAATAGTATATAAACCAATATACAATAATCGCTCCAGGCGTGATAATATGCAACATTACAGAAAAGTAATAAGCATCACAGAACAATACAGATATTCTGGGATCCCCGGGTTTCACAGAGCCGCTGCTGAAACCCGACGTTCCCCTGTCGTGTGGATAGCCTGTGCAATGAAACCTAGACCCCTACGGGTGCGGCAAGTTACCCGCCAAAAATCCTGAAGCGAGGTAGTCCCCACAGCATAGTGAATGGAACACCCGGCACTTCACGGAATCCGGTAAACTTGGGCACCCCTCCTTGGGTCAACCTGTACCCCCTACGAGTGCGGCGAATAGTCTGCCAATTCTAGAGTGGGACCCCTCTGCCTCTCAAAGCCATGAGATGCGGACCCGTTGCCCTCCAGAACCCGGCTATCCGTGCACTCCGTCTCGGGGTAAAACCTAGTACAGTAATGAAAAATAGTACAACAGGTACATCGACCGCAACCTGGTCGTGCCCCAAAAGAATATTATACAACAGGCAGTGACAGCAGTCCACATGTTGGACGCTCGTCCCGCAATATCAAATGTACAAATAAACTCAAACTGTACTACCATTGCACACTGCTATCCACCACGACAAATCCGCAACATCACAGCACAACACAGAACATTAACGCGAATGTCACGTTCGCAAACCCGTCTAAAAGAACTATAGCAATCGGACGTGGTTTACCGATCAAATGACATTCCCGGTCGGAGATATAATGTAAGCACTGTAAACTAACATGTTTAAATTTCGATCGACAAAATATCATAAAGTGGGCCCCACGAACATCTGTAGAACAGTAACAAAATCTGGGCCCAAAATATATATACCAAAAACCACAATTTCCAGAGGGGAACACACTGTGCAAATTTGGGGGCATGATCGCCCAGAACTGCCGCGGATGCGCGGCCAAACCATGGGTTTGGCCGCGTTTCCGCGGCTGTCTTGTCGACTCACGTGCTCAAATTTGTACGTCGTTCTTAAAAATCCCTGCACAGTTTTCTGAGATGTGTGAAATATTTTTAGGACACCGTTTAAAATCAACAGAAACTGTCAAGCAAGAAAAATGCGATTTTTGATTTTCGGTTCGATCGATGTTTTAAACGCGTTAGCATAAGTTAGTATAACAAAATGGTGAGGCTCTGATACCACTGTAAGTCTACGTTAGCGTCCCGGCCGTCTATAGACGCCAAATGCGGAACAAAAACTTTTTAACAGGCGTTATCGTATACTTTAACCCGGATCTGCCATTATTGCTAAACTAACAAACTGTAAAGAGTGTAGAAAGGTTATACCGAACGATCCGAGTCCTTCGTTCTTTAACCATCATCCCACGCTCCGTTGCGGCTGCTCCGATCTCGTCGATCTCCGATCTCCTCGTCGAGGTGGCACCACGTCGACGATTCTTTAAACGGGCTCCCGCCTCTGTCTTGAGGCAACTCGATCGTCAAGTTTGCTAAAAGAGACGACCAAGAATGATGTAGAGAATGAGTAGATGACTTTGTCTCACTTCGTCCAAATCCGTGGACGATCGGTTAATGAAGTTGCCGATGGAAATGAAATGGAACAATGAATGAACTATGAAATTTCCATACACTTTTAAACCATAGTCTTTTTTACCAAAAAATGAAATCAATCTCTCTCTTTCTCTCAAGGGTGGCCGGCCACTATATAAGCAAGAGGGAGGTGATGGTAGGAGCAAGTGGTGACCATAACATGAAGCATATCATGAAGAAAAGATCTTAACCAAAACAAAATGCTTTAATGTTAAAGCATGAGTCATAAACCTAGTCATCATGCATTAATGAACCATTAAATGCATCCAATGAAAACTCAACACCAATTAATCCTAGTCACCTCATCTAGATGCTTCTAGAACACTGACTCACCTCAACTGAAGAAAAGATAAATCCGTCTTTAACCGAATGTTAAAAGACGGCTGATAGAAAACTGGAAACTGGCAACTTCCAAAAGTGATCCTGAAACGACTTTCAGGATAATCCCGAAACTGTATAAATATACCCGCATTTGTATTACGACCGAATACAAATGCAACTGAGACAAAGATATTATACCTACTCAATATAATACTCGGATCCGGCTTAAACCAAAGCCGACCGGTATCATCTGCCCGAAAACTGACACGTGCGTAAACGCACGTGCATTTTCCGAACCCTGCCATAAAACCATACGGCCTCTACAACGTTTCGCCCGAACTTGGGAAACTGTCTGTGGGGGACTCTAATGACTCGTCAGTACCCTGGCAGTGGGTTTAACCACAAACCGTCAGCGGCACTAGCTATGCGTAACGGCTGCCCATGGACTGACCTCAAGGGAGGCTGATGAGCGAACTCAAGGGAGGCCGATGAGCGAACTCATCCAGAAACCCTACTGAGCCTAACAGTGACAATGTATATACAGTCCGGTCCGTTCGTCTATGAGTATCGCATATCCGCCTAGGGGGCTAGTAACGTCAGACCCCCAGAAGCAGTATAAGTCGTGTCGGAGTGTAGCCCAATAACACCCTGAGATACTACTGGAGTACCTACCAGTAAATCTCCTGCCATGGCCATGGACTATGTGTAATGGCTCTCCTAGACACAGCACGACCTCGCCCCCAATACCGGGAGAGACGAATCCCCTGCCGATCCGCTCACGTGCCTCCATATGGCTCGGGACTGTACCAAAAAGCTACCTGTTTGCACGACTCCTTTGAGCCGTGGTAGGGTAGAAATCAAAGCACAGTGGGAACTCACACGAGACAAATGACGATCTCAGGTCGATGAACTAACCTGTACACATGTCACCAGGGAACTGCTATCTGACGATAGGTATAGTACTAACTAGCAGATTCCCGGCGAGTCCTGTCCGGTGTACTCATAACCCAATGAGCACCTGTATACATCTTAGGTGATCCAACTGACACCAGTGGCTTGTGAGACCGGCCACCGCCCCTCGTCGGGGTCTCGACTGTACACACTAGTCTACTCCGGAGTATCGATGCCCTGTCTCGAAACTCCCACGACTAGGGACCACAATTAAGGATATGCATATAAACTACCCAACTCTCACCTATATGATCGCCATCATACAGTTGGTAGTAAAGCAAGATCCTAAGGGCTCTATCAAAGTGTAACATGCAATCAGTCACCTGAACATGTACACGACTGATAAAGGCAAACCAGATAGCATACTATCATCTCGAGTAAGACTGTCCTACCGGTACAGGTCCTCCGCAATCATTGCAATCACGTACCTGCGATCCAATAATTGACTATGAGGGCACTATCTCCAACACTTGGTCATGTCAATGTGAGATATGAGAATCTGGTACAGCTAAGTTACATAAGGATGAATATGAGAATCTGTTCGAATTTTCATCTTATGATACTTGCCAGTCTTGTCTCAAAGGTAAAATGACCAATACTCCGTTTACTGGAAACAGAGAAAGAGTTAGTGAACTATTGGGACGGATACATGATGATGTATACGGTCCTACGTCTACAAATGCCACGGTTGGTTCTTTATAATTCATTATATTCATTGATCATCTTTCAAGATTCGAACATATGTTCCTGTTGAAACACAAGTCTGAAACTTTTGAGAAATTCAGGGAATATAAGCTTGAAGTTGAGAACCAGAAGGGTAAAAGTATTAAAGTCCTTCGATGTGATCGAGGAGGAGAATACTTGCGCATGGAGTTCCTGGAGTTTCTAAAAGGAGAATGAGATTCTCTCTCAGCTTACTCTTTCGAATACACCACAGCACAATGGTGTATCAGGGCTGAGGTATCACACCCTATGAGATATAGTGAGCTCTATGATGAGTACTACTGAGTTGCCTGTTTCCTTTTGGTGTTATGCACTTGAGAAGCTGCATACCTATTGAATGGGGTTCCATCCAAATCAGTGCCTACCACTCCATATGAGATATGGAATGGGAAGAGACCATTTCTTAAGCAAGTTAAGATATGGGGTTGTCCGGCCTATGTTGAAAAGAAAAATCCGGACAAGCTCGAGGCAAGGTCAGTTCTGTATAAATTTGTTAGGATAACCCAAATATTTGCGAGGGTATATCTTCTACCATTCTGAGGAGCAAAAGGTGTTTTGTTTCTCATCCTGCCACCTTTATAGAAAAGGAATTTCTTGTGAAGAAATTTGTGGTCATGAGGTAGAACTGGAAGGAGTTCCAGCTAGACAAACTAACAGCTGATGATTTGGTGATACCAAAGGATTCAATAGTCTCCAACGAACCTCAGCCTCTCCGCGAATCGGTAGGGTTCCTCATCCACTTGAGAGATACTACGGTCTTCTCGGTGACAATGGGAGCAAGGATTGCATCATGGTAAATGATGGCCCAACTAAGTTCAGGCAGGCTGTCACGAGTGGGGACTCTATGAAATGGCTAGATGCTATGCAATCAAAGATGGAATCCATGTACACCAACAAAGTATGACTTTGATTATTGCACCTAAAGAGGTAAAACCCATCAGGAGCAACTGGATCTTGAGAAGATTCTTGGTGTAAATGGAAAAGTTGAGACTTTCAAAGCTATGCTTAAGTCCATCAGGATTAAAGCAAGCATCGCGGAGTTGGAACATCTGTTTTGATGTGGCAGTCAAAGAGTTTGACTTCATCAAAATGGTAGATGAACTTTGTATATATAAGAAGGTTGTAGAGAGTGAGGTTGTCTTACACGTATTGTATGTAGATGACATACTCTTGATAGGAAATAGTTTCCCATGCTACACTCGGTCAAGCTCCTCTTATCACAAGGGTTCTCCATGGAAGATCCGGATGATACCTACTACATCTTGTGGATTATGATCTATGGTGATAGATCTAAGTGAATGTTGGGATTGTCCCAAATCCAGGTACATTAACACCATACTAAAGGGGTTTAGTATGTAAGATTCTAAGCGTGGTGGTTCATCCACTAACTTAGGAATCACTCTCTCCAAAAAGATGTCTTCCAAGACTGATTTGGAGAGAGCTCGCGTACAAGGGATACCCTATACTTCGGCAGTAGGCTCTATCATGAATGCGATGTTATGTACCAGACCAGATGAAGCTAACTCACTAGGTGTAGTGATCAGGAATCAATCGGATCTTGGAAGAATCACTGGATAGCTGTGGAGGACATTCTTAAGTACTTGAGAAGCACTAAAAGAATGTTCTTGGTTCAAGCTTCCAGAGTGATAAGGTCGACTGAAAGTCAGTCACGGGCATTGTCTTTACCCTCAGTGGAGGGACGGTATGTTGGAAGAGTTCCAAGCTAGATACCGTGACATACTAGACGATAAAGGCTAGATATATCGCTACCAACGATGCTACCAAAGTAAATGTCTGGATCTTGTTCATAAGATGAACATAGTTCCGACCATTGAGCGTCCAATAACTGTTATTGTGACAAAAATGAAGTTGTGGTTTTGGCCTAGGAACACCGGTCCCATCAGCGATCCAGACATATTCTGATGACAGTATCACCTGATCAGGAAGATGGTTGATCTCCAAGGGATCGAGGTGAGGAGAGTTGACGCGAAGGATAACAAGGCAGATCCACTCACAAAGGCCTTTCCCTAAAGAGACTTCTATAGGACGTTGAGTATGAGATACTGCAACAAATGGCCTTAGTGCAAGTGGGAGATTGTTAGTTATATGTATGCCCTAGAGGCCATTACTGTACATGTGATGTCTATTGTAGTGGATGCTTGGACATATATAAGAAGGACTTTCTTGCTCGACATGATCGTATTCTATCTGGTTGCACTTTATCTTAACATATACACTTATTGTCTCTCTATTACATGTTGATAAAGCCCTTAGGATGAGTACTTGACTACCAAGATTATAAGCAGATCATACTAGTAGGGACATGGTAGTCGGTAAGTACATACTTCAAATGTTCCTAGTCGTGGAAGTATCGAGACAGGGCATCGATACTCCAGAGTAGACTACCGTATGCGCTTCTTGACCCATATGATGGGCAATGGATGATACCACATCCATTGGTGTTTGACATCAGAGAAGGTATACGGGTGCTTAGTGAAGACTGGGTACACTGGACAGACTCGCCGAGAACTCCTAGATGGTATTATACGTATCGTCAGATAGCAGTTCTCTGGTGACACTGGTACAGGTTAGTCTGTCGACCCAAGATCGTCATAGAGTCTTGTGTGATTCCTACTGTGCTTTGATTTCCACCATACCTCGTTCAAGAGATCGTGCAAAAAGGTGGTTTTTAGGTACAGTCACGAGTCACATGGAGGCAATGAGCGATAGGGGGATCCGTTTATCCCGGTATTAGGAGTTGATGTTGCGCTATGCTCGATTGGACATAACAGGAAATCCCTGACAAAGCTTGTTGTGATCTACTGGTAAGTGTTATCGGTAGTTTCTCAAACCGTTATGGACCTTACATCGGCATGACTTATCAAGCTATTGAGGTCTGACGTTATACCATCCCCAGGCTGTGATATGCGACATATCTGACGAAGAGACCGGACTGTACGGTAGCGTTACTGATTGGATTCACAGGAGTATGAGCAGGCTTGCTTGTTGATCTTCTGATCGCTCAATACCCGGGTTGCCGTTACGTTTAACAGACCGCTTGCGGCTTGTGAATGTTTGATATGATCATCATCTACTGCCGGCGTATTGACGAGTCTTCAGAGTCCTACACAGAGGTTTCCTGGTTCATTCGAAACAAAGTAGGAGCACATATGGGATATGTGCGGGACCGAGATTAATGCGTGTATGTGATACCGCATTCTATTCTTGTGATGTGTGATATTGGTCGGTTATATGTGCTATAGCCGGGTTATCGGATCAAGTGTTGATTCGATAGATTGTTACATTTGATATTAGCCGGTTGTATGTGATATAGCCGGATTATTAAATCAAGTGTTGATTTAATAATTTAATGTATAATTATATATGTGATATATTGAATTACATTAACTAATATTACCTCACTTAATCATTTCTTTTTCTCACTTGTGTACACTTGGTATATATGTGATATATATTAATGTACATTATTTTGTGTCATGCTTGATGCCACATGCTACATGGGTGTATGAGACTCACACCATATTTATAATAATGATAAGGTTTTATTTATTTAAAGTAAATCAAATTAGTTGGAATTAAGTCACATGGTTGAAGCTTGTAGAAGCTTGTGGAACCATTGACCAAGTCCACTAATTTTGTTTTACTTGTAGATATTTATTAACCTAACCATTATTATTAGCCATGGTTTATTCTCTACATGAGTTAGCGTATGACACTAACTCACCCATGGTTGCTATTCTCACCTCATGAGTTTCATTCTCATCTCCACTTCACCTTCTTCTTCCTCATGAGAAAGCTTGCTAGCTTTTCTCAAGGTGATAAAATATTGTGAGAAAAATAAATCTAAAGTGAGCCCAATTCCTACTTCATCATCCTCTACTACATTAGCCATTCAGTTTAGGGTGTTTTCTTCACTAATCTACCATTAGTGAAGAGGTAGCATGAGCTTGAGTCTCCTCGACGTAGATCATCTTCGGCCTCGAAGACTTCGAGCAAGCTTGTTCATTTCTTCATATGAACCCTTACTAGAGTTCGGGTGTTCACTACTTGGAGCGAAGGGACTACTACATGGAGCTTTAGAAGTGAAGGACCGGTCTCCAAAGGTTGTATTCCTCATTCACATAGATGTAAAGTTGTTTGCATTGCTAGTTCGTTTAAATCTCTAGTTAAGATTCTAGGGTTAGGGTTCTTTAGAACGGCAAAAATTTGAAAACGGTATGAACGACGCCTCCCGAAACATTGTTGCCGCCCTACGGAACCCTACAGATGGAATCCATGTACACCAACAAAGTATGACTTTGAATGTTGCACCTGAAGGGGTAAAACCCATCAGGAGCAAATGGATCTTGAAAGGGTTCTTGGTGTAGATGGAAAAATTGAGACTTTCAAAGCTAGACTTGTAGTAAAAGGTTCTCATCATGTAACCAAGTATGGATTATGATGAAACTTTTTCTCCGGTACCTATGCTTAAGTCCATCAAGATTAAAGCACGTATCGCTGAGTTGGAACATCTGTTTTGATGTGGCAGTCAAAGAGTTTGACTTCATCAAAAAGGTAGATGAACCTTTTATATACAAGAAGGTTGTAGAGAGTAAGGTTGTCTTACACGTATTGTACGTAGATGACATACTCTTGATAGGAAATGGTTTCCTATGCTACACTCAGTCAAGCTCCTCTTATCACGAGGATTCTCCATGGAAGATCTGGATGATATCTACATCTTATGGATTATGATCTATGCTGATAGATCTAAATGGATGTTGGGAGTATCCCAAATCCAGGTACAGTAACACCGTATTAAAGGGGTTTAGTATGGAAGATTCTAAGTGTGGTGGTTCGCCCACTTACTCAGGAATCATTCTCTCCAAAAAGATGTCTCTCGAGACTGATTTGGAGAGAGCTCGCGTGCAAAGGATACCCTATGCTTCAGCAGTAGGCTCTATCATGTATGCGAAGTTATGTACCAGACCAGATGTAGCTATCTCACTAGGTGTAATGATTAGGAATCAATCGGATCTTGGGAGAATCACTGGACAGCTGTGAAGGACATTCTTAAGTACTTGAGAAGCACTGAAGAAATATTCTTGGGGTTTTGGTAACGGTGAACTCCAGTGGGAGTCCTCTACCAATTCCAGCTCCCAGAGTGATAAGGACGACTGAAAGTCAGTCTCGGGGTTTGTCTTTACCCTCAGTGGAAGGACGGTATGTTGGAAGAGTTCCAAGCTATATACCGTGGCAAACTAGAGGATAAAGGCTGAATACATCGCTACCAACGATGCTACCAAAGTAGATGTCTGGATAATTCTTATTCATGAGATGAACATGGTTCCTACCATTGAGCGTCCAATAACTGTTATTGTGACAACAATGAAGTTGTGGCTTTGGCCTAGGAACGCCGGTCCCATCAGCGATCCAGACATATACTGAGGACGATATTACCTGATCAGGGAGATGGTTGATCTCCAAGGGATCGAGGTAAGGAGAGATGACGCGAAGGATAACACGGCGGATCCACTCACAGAGGCCTTTCCCTAGAAAGAATTTTAAGGGGCGTTGGGTATGAGATACTACAACAAATGATCTTAGTGCAAGTGGGAGATTGTTAGTTATATGTATGCCCTAGAGGCTATTATTATACATGTGATGTATATTATAGTGGATGCTTGGACATATATAGGGAGGACTTTCTTGTTCGACATGATAGTATGCTATCTGGTTGCTCTTTATCTTAACATGTACACTTATTGTCTCTCTATTACATGTTGATAAAGCCCTTAGGATGAGTACTTGACTACCAGGATTATGATGCAGATCATACTAGTAGGGCAAGGGTAGTCGGTAAGTACATCCTTCAATTGTTCCTAGTCATAGGAGTATCGAGACGGAGCATCGATATTTCAGAGTAGACTGGCGTATACGCTTCTTAACCCATATGATAGGCGATGGATGATCCCACATCCATTGGTGTTTGACATCAGAGATGTAATACGGGTGCTCAGTGGAGACTGGGTATATTGAATGGACTCGGCGAGAACTCCTAGATAGTATTATACCTATCGTCAGATAACAGTTCTCTGGTGACATTGGTACAGGTTAGTCTGTCGACCCGAGATCGTCATAGAGTCTTGTGTGATTCCCACTGTGTTTTGATTTCTACCTTACCACGTTCAAGAGATCATGCAAAACGGTGGTTTTTGGGTACAGTCCCGAGTCACATGGAGGCAATGAGCGATAAGAGGGGATTTCATCTCTCCCGGTTGTTAGTTATATGTATGCCCTAGAGGCCATTACTGTACATATGATGTATATTGTAGTGGATACTTGGACATATATAGGGAGGACTTTCTTGCTCGACATGATAGTATGCTATCTGGTTACACTTTATCTTAACATGTACTCTGATTGTCTCTATGTTACATGTTGATAAAGCCCTTAGGATGAGTACTTGACTACCAGGACTATGATGCGGATCATACTAGTGGGGACAGTGTAGTCGCCAAGTACATCCTTCAAAAGTTCCTAGTCGTGAGAGTACCGAGACAGGGCATCGATACTCCAGAATAGACTAGCGTATGCGCTTCTTGACCCATATGATGGGCGATGGATGATCTCATATCGATTGGTGTTTGACATCAGAGAAGGTATACGGGTGTTCAGTGGAGACTGGGTACACTGGACGGACTCGCCGAGAACTCCTAGATGGTATTATACCTCACGTCAGATGGCAGTTCTCTGGTGACACTGGTACAGGTTAGTCTGTAGACCCGAGATCGTCATAGAGTGTGTGATACCCACTGTGCTTTGATTTCCATCATACCACGTCCAAGTGAGCGTGCAAAAAGGTGGCTTTTGGGTACAGTCCCGAATCACACGGAGGCAATGAGCGATAGGAGGGGTTTTGTCTCTCCCGGTATAGGGAGTTGATGTTGCGCTGTGTTCGATTGGCTATAACTGGAAATCCCTGGACAGGGTTGCTGAGATTTACTGGTAAGTGTTATCAGTAGTTTCTCGAACTGTTATGGACCTCATATCGACATGACTTATCAAGCTACTGGGGTCTGACGTTTACCACCCCTAGGCGAGATATGCAACATATCAGACGAAGAGACCGGACTGTACGGGAGTGTTACTGATTGGATTCACGGGAGAAAGTACAGGCTTGCTTGTTGATCTTCTGATCGCTCAATACCTGGGTGGCTGTTACGTTTAGCTGACCGCTTGCAGCTTATGGGTGTTTGATATGATCATCACCTACTGCCGGCGTATTGACGATTCTTTAGAGTCCTACACAGAGTTTTCCTGGCTCAGGCAAAATGGAGTAGGAGCACATATATGATATGTGCGGGACCGAGAATAATACGAGTATGCGATACCGTATTAGATTCTCGTGATATGTGATATCGGCCGGGTATATGTGATATAGCCGGGTCATCGGATCAAGAGTTGATTCGATGAACTGATACAGATTATATTAGTCGGTTATTTATGAAATAGCCGGATTATCGGATCAAGTGTTGATTCGATGATTTAATGTATAATTATATATTTGATATATTAAATTACATTAACTAATATAAGGTCACTAAAAGATTCTTTTTCTCACTCGGGTAATACATTGATATATATGTGATATATGTTAATTGTATTATTTTATTTTGTTACAATAAATATTGTATATGTGATATATAATATTGTAACATGTTATGATTACTAATGCAACATGATTAGTGGAGATTAAACATGGTTAGGGTTTGATTTGGGTTAATCTTTTCTAGAAGCTTCTAGAAGCTTTTATTTTGTTTCTTGCAAAGATATTTTGTGTAGATATTTTGCTTGATATTTCCTAACCCAGCCCATACCTTTAACCCTAGTAAACTCTCTACATTGGTTAGCCTTCTCATCTTAAACCATGGCTGCATTTGTAATCATATGAAAATTTCATTATTCATCACAAAAGACTTCACCTTCTTCTTCCTCCTTGAAAGCTTTCTAGCTTATGATTTTGTGATGAATGAGTGTGAGAATTTGATAATAAAAGAGAGCATAAATCCTACCTCATCATTCTCATCTAATCTAGCCAATTAGATTAGGGTGTTCACTGCATTAGTGAGTGAGAGCTTGTGTTAAAGAAACTTCAAGGTAGATCATCTTTGTTATCGAAGATCGGAAGCAAGCATGCATCTTTCTTTTGTGGAGCCTCTCGAGAGTCCGGATACTCGATGATCGCAGCGAAGGGACCTCAACACGGAGCTTTAGAAGTGAAGGAACGGACTACAAAGGTTGTAATGCCTAACTCTTAGATGTAAAGTTGTTTACATGATTTGTTTCGCCTAAGCTCTAGTCTAAGATCTTGGTTAGGGTTGTTCGGCACGTGTGTATTTCCTGATGCTTCTGGGAATTTTTAATTATACTCAAGTGTTGAGTTTTCTGGGATGTATTGGGAACTCGTATGTCTTAAGTTTTTCCGGGTCACATAAAAAGTTCGAACAGATATCAATAACTCACTTTTTTCCCTGCCGGAAAATTTCCAAGTGTTGGATTTTTCCGTAGTTTAAGAACGTTCTTAGTCATGCAAGTAACGCGGTGGGCCCTCAAGAAGAACACAAACCTTAACTCGATTATGTGACCGTCTGAATCGTCTCTAAACCTTAGGGTTTGGGGCAGTATGGCGTTGCCACATATGAGGCGTTGGTTTGACCCTTCTATGGCTGGACCATTGGTACTGTGGCATGTGATGGATACCTTTTTGAACTCCGCTCAAGTGTTGAGCTATTTGGGAAATCTTGGGTGTTTGTTTATTCGATCGGAAAGTTTAACATTGTCTATTTATCTGGAATGTGATACAATATTTGGAATCCACATGTAGTTATGAGATAACTAATTTGAATGTTATAAATCTAGCAGTTTAGTCTCAAATGATCGGACGCCACGGGATTTTGATGCGATCAAAAGTCCGTCGCAATCACGTAGCGTATGCGGATACTCGCCGGGTAAACTTAATAGATAGCCACGCCCCATAGCCCCGACCAAGTGACTATAGGAGAACCCCGTCGCCAAAAGCATCCGTTCAGGTGCTCGCGGCAGCGGTGTTCCGCCTTAGTGCACTTCGTCGACGGCATCGGGGGTGCGGCCGTCTACTAAAGTTTTCGACGAGCATTCGATCAGGTAATCGGGAATCTTGTTGAATTGCCCGAATAGATATTGAAAAGTTTTTTCGATATTGAGACTAAAATGCGGGATTTATAATTGTTAGGCATAAGATGTCTAAGGAATTTATTTGGTTAGGCATGCGATGTCTAAGGAGGTTGCGGATTCCAACTGTTGTAGTTTTACACTTTCTTTTCTGCGACCGTAAGCATAGTATGTGGTGTATCGCCGGTTTCGTTGCTATACATCAACGACAATCGAGATACGCATACTTGCTTACGTTGATTATATGAGATATTATGTGTTGTTGTGATATGTTATATTGGATCGTCGTGTTCTGAATAACCGGGGGTTTTATGTGAGATGAGGGTTTTTATTTTCATTCATGTAAAATTCATTTGTATGTAATATTCTTTTATTGGGGCACTTCCAGGCTGAGGATGATGTCACCATTGTATATTATTTACTTTTCCGCATTAGGTAGACCCAAGGCGGGGAGCACAAGTAACCGGGTTCTAGGGTCCAATGGGAGACCATCTCGAGGAGTCGAGACCGGGTCTCCTAACCCTAGAATTGGCAGTGTTGCTTGCTGCTCTCGTAGGGGTCTAGGGATGTGGGTTTGGCTATTCATCGCGACCGTGGAATCCGTGTTTTATACAGGCTCGTACTAAAACACAGACCTCCTAGTATATCCAATATTTCATATATGTTTCTTCTGCTGCAATGTTCTGTGATGAGATCATATTACTGCCTTAGACGAATGTTTATATTATATATATGAGATATATATTATATTGCAGGTGTCGTTTCAAATGTAATGCTTGTGAAGCATATTAAAATGGGACTTCATTAATGAGATTAATGAAACTAAAAGAAACCTAAAGATGTTGTAGAAACTTGTCTCAAAAACAGGTAGCTCTAGTTCTTGCTTTGCATAGCGGTGTTCCTTGTAGAACATCCAGCACCTTATTCGATAAGGAAAGAGCCGAGATCCCTTCACCAGGAGTGACCTCTTTAGCGAAACTAGCAGATACTACAAACTCGGTTTGTCTTTTGATTGTTTCTATAGTTCTTGCTTTGCATAGTGATATTTGTGAAATATCCTGCACCTTATTCGATGAGGAAAAAGCCGAGATCCCTTCACCGGGAGTGACCTCTTTAGCAAAACTAGAAAAGGCCTCAAAAACATTCCTTTTAAAATCACTCGATTCTACAACGATATCAAGTTCATTACGCAAAGGGTTTTCTTAAAAACCAGTCGTAGCCCTCCGTCATTTCAGATAAGTACTACTTAGATTCGTGCTGCGTTTGTTGACCTTGTCAAGACGTAGTGAGCGGTAGCTATTTATGCATATCTGCAAAAACATATGATGCGATTGAGTTAGGGTAGTCGTGTGGCTTTGTTGACCTTGTCAAAGGTCATGCGGGTGGGTTTAATTCAATCGGGAAATGATGGGTTGAACTTGACTTGCGGTCTATGGTTTGTTGACCTTGTCAAGGTCATAGATCGCTCGGGGCAAAATATTATTGGAAATTTCAAGTGTTGAAATTTGCAATGAGATTGCATACCTTCTATGAGATAGTTGGATCCCGATACCCGCTGCGAGTAAGAGTTACTCCTGGGAGAGTTTTACACATTACAATTAGCCGATCAAGTAGGTGTCTAGAAAGGTGTCAACGGGGTTACGCCCCTTGGAAAATGAGGTTTACTTTAATTAGGTCCGTGCGAAAGCGCGGGGAACCTCCCTCAAAGTACCAGCACTGGCCTGGCTGAAAGATTGGCGAACTTGTAGGGTGTAATTAATCCCGGCTAGTCTTTCCTTTTAGGGTTTGAAGGAAGATTTTACTAAAACAGTGGGAGACATCCTGATTAGATATATTAATAACCAATCTAATCTTGTAAAAGCGCACGCTGAGGGTTTTCTTCTCTCTCTCTCCTGGTTGCGACTATGTCACGCCTTAATCAAGATAATAATACGGATGTATTGACCGAACCCGCTTGTTATACTGCGCTAAGGAACGTTGGTCCCGCTCCAACTTATAATTGTTATAAGAAAGAGCAGGAAATAGGGGATTACCAGAATTCCCGTGCCACCCAAACGAAGAAAGTGCATGCTGATGCATCTTCTTCGGGTGTGTTCATTACCGAGAACTGTTTCTCAGTATTCTTTACATCCTGGGTATGAGATACCGGATCGGGATCCCGCAAATGTAATTTGTTACATGGGCTACAGATAGGTAGAGAACTGAGAATGGGTGATAAGTTTCAAGAGTTGGAAATGATGCAAGCGTTGCAGCCAAGTCTGTTGGCAGTTATCACCCTGTATTACCAGAATACATTGATTCTGAACGAATGTTATTAGAAACCGAACCTGATATACAACATCATATCAATCTCTTTATTAGTAAAGAAGGATATAATTTTGCATTGTTGGATAATATTTTGAACATTTCCTATATCAAGAGTTGATCGGTTCATGCACGTTATCTAAAAGCATAGACGTTCTAAATCAAACCACGGTTCTTAATATACAGAACACACACAAGAGGAAGAGATCAGAAATGAACGAATCCTTCTTGAGGCATTGTAGACTAAGTCATATCGATGCGACCCGACTAGCTGAAGTTACATAAATATGCATATTTAAATTAGTTTGGATTTACATCTTGTAAAACTTACCAGTCATGTCACAAAGATAAAATGACCACAGCTCCGTTTATTGGAAACAGAGAAAGAGTTAGTGAACTCTTGGGATTGATACATGCTGATGTATGAAGGTCCCCTGTCTATATATGCCAGGACTGGTTCTTTGTACTTCATTACATTCACTGATGATCTCTCAAGATTCAGACATATGTTCCTGTTGAAACACAAGTCCAAAACTTTTGAGATAATCAATGAATATAAGTTAGAAGTAGAGAACCAAAAACGGGTATAAGTATTATGTCCTTTGATGAGATCAAGGAGGAGAATACTTGAGCATGGGATTCCTGGACTATTCTAAAGGAGAATGAGATTCTCTCTCAGCATTACTCCTCCGTATACACCACAGCACGTCGGTGTATCGGGGCGGAGCAATCACACCCTATGTGATATGGTGTGCTCTATGATGAGTACTACTGAGTTGCCTATTTTCTTTTGGGATTATGCACTTGAGAAGTTGCATACTGATCAGTCGAAAATATTGTATATTTTAACAGGCAATTTCCATATCATCTGCATCCATATAGAAGTGTACGGTATTCATATTCTACATATTAGCAAATCGGTCGCAAAATATCAGATTACATGTATTCGACCTTAAAACCGGCATTTCTAGGGAAATTGACTGCATTGCATTACATAGCATATTTTCCATATCTTGCAACCCCTGTTTTGAAGTATGTGCAGGAAAAGAGAAGCTTGCTAGATCATTACATTGCTCGACCATTACAATTGCTCGTAAACTCACTTAACTCAAATCTGGTATCAACACAGAAGGGGAACTGCAAATCTAAATATCAGAATAAGCCAAAAACAGCAGTACCAAGCAACAGAAGAAAGACCAAGGGCCAAGCTCAATAATGAGCCGCGGAAGAGCGGCAGTTAGGGGCTAAACGCGGCGGAAGCGCGGCGGCTACAGGGAATCAGTTCCCCAATTTCAGTGCACAACTCCTGTTTCAGTGGCTACAGCTCAATAATGCTCACAAACTTCCAGAATATCCCAGATACTTCCTCCAGATCAGCAAACACCTAAACTAGCCTAATACTTCTAGAACTTTCCCTAAACCCTAGCTTAAACCCTAAGCTAACTCCTAACAAACTCCTTCTAGAAACTCTTCAACAAACTTTGGGAGGGAAAGTTCTAATTCAAACCTAAACCTAGGGTTTGGGAGTCTATAAATAAGACCCTAGGCTCATCATTTGGACATTATTCAACCTTGGGAAAGCTTAGAAAAATCAATCCCATTCTTCATCTTCCTCTTCCTCAAGTTTAGTGAGAGAGCTTGTAGGAAACCCTAACCCTAAATCCAACAACAATTCAAGATCTTGAGTGCAAGCCAAGCAAGATGCCTTCAACCCTTTTATGAGCCGAGCCGATCTTCAATCGGGCAAGAGATCAAAGTAGATCCACGATCCACGGAGACGAGCGAAGCCGAGTCAACGATCGATTTCTTCTTCTTGTAGATTCTTGAAAGAATGTATTGAAATTGTTGATTAAATAAAAGGTGATATTCTTTTATCTTGTTTTCTTTAAATTCCGCATCATGTTATCATTACTATTCTTGAATATTGTCTTTGTGGTGATGTGTGAATAAAACTCCGCTCGTTAAGGAGTCGAAACGATCTTTAGTATGATGATGTAACAAATTTGTAATCGATTCTTGAATCCCACGAGTTTGTAAACCGTAGCAAGTTCAAGAATCGACGACCCAATTCGTTGCGATGCTTTCTTGATCGACATCGCTCGAGATTGGGGAGTTCCGATCGTTTCTTGAAATTGCTAGAGGCTAGAATATAAATGGTATCCTCGAAAGAACAAGGGTTAAGAGATGAAACCCTAATTTCATCAAGAAAGCCCTAACTCTCGTCGATCACCATTGATCTAGTATCAATTCTTCGAAGGACAAGAACACGAAACCCTTTAGATTACATCACGTCTAAAGATCCGATCGATTCCTACGAGCCTCTCTTATATTCTTGATTGTTGATTGGAAATATTATCAAAACAACCGATTCTTGATTGTTTATAGTTTCTTGATTCTTGAGTAAAGATTAGTGACACTCGAATACAAATCACATCTTGAATCATGTTTTCGTTTATTGTTGCTTAACATTTCATTTCAAACGTATCAAAATACAATTGAATTGCACAATCCCTGTGGACGATCCGCACTCACTAACAATCTACATCCGACACCGTGGTTTGATTGCGGTCAATATAATTTTTTGATTGTCGTTACTTTTTACATATACACGTCAGAAAATGCATCAATCAAAATGGCGCCGTTGCCGGGGATCGCGCTAATTCATTTGCATTTATAGTTTGAAGTGAAAGAATTATTACGTTTTACTTCTTGAAATCAAAATTCGTACAAACTCTTATACGTGTGTTGTGAATTGATTGCAAGGTGATCTGGAGCATTCTGTTCTGTGGAAAAATTTGTTTGAATATACCAGAGAGCTGTAGATAGCAACAGGAAGAAGCTGTTGAAAAATTGTACACTGTTCCCAATATCTGACCGCGGAAGGGCGGCATATACGTGCCTATTGCGGCGGAACCGCCGCAATCTTGGAGGATCTCTGTGGGATTTTTCTGCAGGTGACTTCTTGCTCTCTCCCCTCTGTCTTTTTAGCTCCAATTAACCCTTTGCTGCAGGATTCTTTGCAAATAAATCGCAGCGCCGCAAAGCAAAAATAAAATTGTGTGTGATTTTGATTTCTTGGTTGTTTGCATTCTAATACGGAAATTTAAGGGGCACGGCCAAATCCAAATTAGGTGGGGATTTCATTACCCTTCCTAGGCCCCAAAAATCGTCAAACTTGCATCCGCATTACCCCCATTAACTAAAAGAAATCTAGAGAAGACTCTAAGGACTGTCGCGCTCAATAGGACAAGAGAAGGTCGTGGGTAATTCATTGCTTATCCGCGTTTTCTTGTGGTGCCTAAGGCGAGTGTGTCTAAGGCTAGTGGTTATTAATTAGGTCCACTGTAGTGGTGGTTCCTTCCCACTTACCTGGCACTTATCCGGCCACAGGGGGACAAAGAGGCAGTGGAGGATTCTATCCTGCGGCTTGTCTTTTGGCAGTTAGGAGCGGTCTAGAGATCGGACCTAGGTGACCATTAGATTCTAGGGTTTGTGTGCTGCATTTGTTTTGTCGCATCATTTTTTCAAAATCCGTCCCTTTTTCAAAGCAAGCACCGCATTCATTCATCCCTAATTATAAGTCAACGCTGCCACTTGTACTAACCCTTTTTAGTACAAGATAGGCTGGACACGGGATTCTAGTGCCCGTTTAGTCCGCGTACCCTTTATCGACTCCGAAGTCGATAATTCTCCATTTACCTTTTCTTTACCCACTACCACACCCACACCGATGGATCCGAATCCGTCAAATTTCTTTAACCCTAATCTGCCACCGTCCGTTGGTGCGCAGAATCCTACTCCACCCCACATTTCTCTCCAGGAAAGATGCTATCCACATAGAGGTCCTCTTTCGACCTGCTTATCCACACCACCAGCCAATGGGGACAACTTTGAAATAAAGCCCCAGTATATCAATCTTTTACCCAAATACCACGGACTCGAGACCGAGGACGCTTACGTTTTCATTACCAAATTTGAAAACGTTTGCGCAATGATGGGTACGTCTCAACTTTCAGTGGATGCGATGCGTCTACGACTTCTTCCATTTACTTTGTGCGATATAGCCGAGAAGTGGCTATACAACACCACCGCACACTCTATTACGAATTGGGAAGAATTCGTCGCTGCATTCCTTAAGAAATTTTACCCAGTCCAAAAGACGGCTCGAATCCGTAGCGAACTGAACCAATTTGCCCAGCTCCCTGCCGAACCATTTTCAAAATACTTTGAACGTTTCAAGGATCTATTGGTTCAATGTCCTCACCACGGCATCCCGAGATGGGAGCTTTGCCGAATCATATATGAGGGCAGTAACCCTAACACTAAACAGAGCCTTGAAAACATGTGTCAAGGTACATTTATGACCAAAGATGATGGGGAAGCTTGGCGATACTTAGAAGAGTTCGCTGAAAAGTCACTAATTTGGGAGAGTGGAACACAACCATTGAATAGGGGTGGCGTACACCAAATAGATGTGTCCATAAGTGTTCGAGCTGAAATGGCAGCAATGCAAAAGAAGCTCGACGCTATGGAACACAAATTTGCAGCAGCCTCCCTAAACCCAATGTCGCTCCCCAAAACTGTTTGTGGGTGCTGTTCTGATCCGTCACATTTAACGGAAGAATGTCCATTAAACTCTGCGTTTCAAGGTCATGAGCATTCTAATGCCGCATTTCAAAGACCTCGAAACGATCCATATTCTTCCAGTTACAATCAGGGTTGGAGGAACCACCCGAATTTTGCTTGGAACCAAAACCAATCTCAAAACACGGTTCCAAACACGAATCAATTTCAACGGGCTCTTCCTCCACCACAACAGCAACCCCTACAACTCACTCAGCACCCCTATCAGTCACAAAATTTCCAAAATCAGGGCAACACTCCTGCACAGTCTAATCCTATGCAGCCCTGTTCTGACGAGTTCTCTCAATTCACTCAAACCATGAAATCACTTTTATCAAATTTCGTGGATGTTTCGACTGAAGTTAGATCTTCCGTCAGTGAAATAAAGAAAAACTCAGCGTCCCAAGCTGAGAGTATTCGCACGATGGAAGCTGAAATCGCACGCTTAAAAGCCGAAATGAGTGCGAGAGAAAAAGGGAAACTTCCCTCTCAACCCCTACAGAATCCTGGGCATTACAATGTAAATGCCATTACAACGTTGAGATCGGGAAGAGTGCTGAACAATCATGTCGGGGAAGATATTGATAATACTGAAAATCATATCAACACCCCGGCTGAGTCTTTCCCACATACACACACTTCACCTTCTGATCCTTCTTCTTCTACCAAACCACCTTCGCACGAGCCTATTCTCCATTTCCCTTTAGGCTCAACACCTTCACCCAACCCTTATAGTTCTCCACAGACGGTCCCCACACCTCCTTTGGGACCTCGTCTACCCCCCTTTCCTTCTCCTATGATGGACCCCGCGCTTATTGCGAAAGCACCTTACCCGAATCGGCTAAAGGCTAATAAAACGAGTCCTCATATGGAGAAAATTTTAGAGATGTTCAAACAGGTTAACATCAATATCCCTCTCCTAGATGCGATTCAGCAAGTCCCTGCTTATGCGAAGATTCTTAAGGACTTGTGCACTAGGAAGAGGAAGACTCAAGTGCCGAAGAAGGTCTTTATGTCTAATAACATCAGCACTGCTTTTATACCCCAGCTTCCAAAGAAAAGAAAGGACCCAGGTTGTCCTACAATTTCGATTTCGATTGGGGGTAAAAACATAAATCGTGCTCTTTTAGACCTTGGCGCGAGTGTTAACCTGTTACCTTATTCTGTCTATGAGCAATTAGGGATTGGAGAGCTGAAACCTGCTCATTGTACTCTCCAGATGGCAGACCGATCTATCACCAAACCAAGGGGTGAATTAGAGGATGTGTTAATAAAGGTCGGGGAATTTGTTTTCCCTGTAGACTTCATTGTGCTCGACACACATCCTGTAGCAAACCCCCGGGGCCAAATTCCGGTGATTCTAGGTCGTCCTTTCCTTGCCACTTCCAACGCTGTTATAAACTGTAGAAATGGGTCAATGAATTTATCATTTGGAAATATGACCATTGAACTAAATATCTATAAAGTTGGAAGTCAGCCGTCAGAACCCTCTGCTCATATTTTAGATGTGTGCTCTGTCCATGAGATCGCTCCCGATAGTTGTGGAGCTGAGGATATTTGCTTTACTGATCTCGATGACATTAGCACATCTCTGTTTGACTTAGCACAAGATCTTAGTGAGGACACTTTAGCTACACATGAGTCCTGCACTTCTGACTTTTCTCCACCCGAGTCTGTATCTTTCACAGGCTCTGAGCTTCTTTGTAGATCCAAAAATCAATCTATGACCCTTCCTTCTATCATTTCTCCGCCTGAGTTAGATCTCAAAATTTTACCTTCTCACCTGAAATATGCTTATCTTGGTGAGAACGAGTCATTACCGGTTATCATTTCCGCTTCTCTTGCATCAGAGCAAGAGAATGCCCTTTTATCGGTATTGAGATCTAACAAAGAGGCGTTTGGTTGGAGTATGGCGGACATCAAAGGGATTAGTCCCTTGATAGTTGAACATCATATACATGTGATGGATGATGCCAGACCGACCCGAGAACCACAGAGACGGTTGAATCCCGTCATGAAGGAAGCTGTCATGAAAGAAATCGTCAAGTGCTTAGATAGTGGTATCATATACCCCATCTCCGATAGCCAGTGGGTGAGTCCTATACATGTCGTTCCTAAGAAATCCGGCATCACAGTTATCACAAATGAAGCGAATGAGTTGATTCAAACACGCGCCCAAACTGGGTGGCGTGTATGCATCGATTATAGAAAACTCAACGCTGCTACGAGGAAAGACCATTTTCCTCTACCATTTATTGATCAAATGCTGGAACGCTTAGCGGGACGAGAGTTTTATTGTTTTATGGACGGATACTCAGGCTACAATCAGGTCCCCATCGCCAAAAAGGATCAAGATAAAACCACTTTTACTTGTCCTTTTGGTACCTTTGCTTACAGTCGCATGCCCTTTGGGTTATGCAATGCTCCCGCTACCTTTCAGCGGTGTATGATGGGGATATTCTCTGATATGGTGGAGAATTTTCTGGAGATCTTTATGGACGACTTCTCGATTTTTGGAGACTCTTTTTCTGATTGCCTAGCGAATCTTGACGCTGTTCTTACTCGTTGCAAAGAGAAGAACTTGACTTTGAACTGGGAAAAATGCCATTTTATGGTCCAAGAAGGAATAGTCCTTGGACATGTCATTTCACAGAAAGGCATTGAGGTTGACAGAGCTAAAGTAGATGTCATTCAAAACCTGCCTCATCCCAAAAGCGTCAAAGATATTCGCTCTTTCCTTGGCCATGCGGGCTTTTATAGGAGATTCATAAAGGACTTTAGCAAAATTGCTAGACCTTTAACACTACTTCTGGCCAAGGATACGACCTTCCATTTTGACTCGGATTGCGAGACAGCTTTCGACTCACTTAAACACTCACTCACTTCAGCCCCCGTTTTATCATCACCAAATTGGGACTACCCCTTTGAGCTGATGTGTGACGCATCTGATTTTGCAGTAGGTGCAGTCTTAGGACAGCACATCGAAAAGATGCCACACGTGATTTACTATGCCAGTAAGACCCTGAATGATGCGCAAATCAATTATACAACCACCGAGAAAGAGCTTTTAGCGGTTGTATTTGCATTAGAAAAATTCAGGCCTTACTTAATCGGCTCACCTATAGTTGTATATACTGACCATTCCGCTTTAAAACATCTTCTGGCGAAGAAAGATGCAAAAGGTCGACTAATACGTTGGATCCTTCTTTTACAAGAATTTGATCTTGTTATCAAAGATAAGAAAGGATGTGAAAACGTAGTAGCTGACCACCTTTCGCGCATCGTTTCTTCCCCTGTGACCCTGCCGATCAATGATTCATTCCCTGATGAACAACTCTTGAGCATATCCGCTGAACCATGGTTCAGGGATATTGTGAACTATCATGCCACGGGACTTATACCGAGCGATTGGTCAAAACAGGACAAATATCGTTTTCTTTCCCAAGTAAAACACTATTACTGGGACGAGCCCTATTTGTTTAAATATTGTCCTGATCAGATCATTCGCCGGTGCGTCCCAAATGAAGAGTTCAAGAGTGTTCTTTCATTTTGTCATGATCAGGCTTGTGGGGGTCACTTTGGTCCTAGAAAGACAGCGGAAAAGGTTTTGCAATGTGGATTTTATTGGCCGACCTTATTCAAGGACGCATTTGAGTATTGCAAAACCTGTACACAATGTCAGTATACGGGTAGAATATCCCAGAGGAATGAAATGCCTCAGCAACCCATTCTGGTTGTTGAAATGTTTGATGTTTGGGGCATTGATTTTATGGGTCCTTTTCCCAACTCCTTTGGGAATCTGTACATTTTGCTGGCGGTTGATTATGTCTCAAAGTGGGTAGAAGCCATTCCATGTCGCACTAATGACAGGAAAGTTGTCATTAAGTTCTTGAAAGAGAATATCTTTTCGCGATTTGGACACCCACGCGCTATCATTAGCGATAATGGGACACATTTCTGCAACAGATCTTTCGAGACTCTGATGCGAAAATACTCAATCAACCACCGTCTTTCTACACCCTATCACCCCCAAACAAGCGGGCAGGCTGAGATCTCAAACAGACAAATCAAACTTATCCTGGAGAAAACTGTTGCCAAGAATAGAAAAGACTGGTCGACCAAATTGACGGATGCTCTTTGGGCATTCAGGACTGCATATAAGACCGACCTAGGAATGTCTCCATATAGGATAGTTTTTGGTAAAGCATGTCATCTACCTGTTGAGATAGAACATAAAGCATTGTGGGCTATAAAGGAAATAAATTTTGATCTAAACCTTGCTTGCAACTTTCGGAAGCTGCAACTTAACGAGCTAAGCGAACTCCGCGATGAAGCTTATGATAATGCTGTAATCACAAAGAATAGGACTAAGGTTTTTCACGATAAAAGCATTTTAAGGAAAACATTTTTACCTGGTCAACAAGTCCTTCTTTATGATTCACGATTACACCTTCACGCGGGTAAGCTCCGATCTCGATGGAAGGGACCTTTTGTTGTGCGGTCTGTATACCCGCACGGGGCAGTAGAAGTTGAAAATGTTAAAAACGGCACTGTTTTCAAAGTAAATGGACATAGACTAAAGCCGTATTTTTCCACTGACCCCACGGAGGAGCTCTTGTTCTTACAAGAGCCAGTTTATTTGGATTAAAATTCCTCCGTCTCACCTTCATATCCTGTATATCATTGCATCATCTTTTGAATGAAGGTGAGTGAAAGATAAGTTTGGGGGAAGTTCTTCACTTATATATTTTGCCCCCACTAATAATTCCCCCCAGATTTACAGATTTTTGTAGGTATAGCTGTCGGCAACAGTGAGGACACTGTTGAAAACAAGTTTGGGGGAGGTTTGTGCTTATTTTCGCATCATTTGCATATCATCTGCATAAGCACAAAACATTTTTTTTTTTAAAAAAAAAAAATCTATAAAAATTGAAAAATTTTCAAAACCCATAAAAATTTAAAAAAATTTCAAATATAAAAATAATTTTAATATTTACACTTTTTGTATATAAATAAGATAATGAAAGTTTAGATAGTGAAAAATTGCATCCATGAGATTAGAAAAATTTTAGAAAACTAAGAAAATTAGAAGTTTTCTTATACGAACTAGTAATAAGTAGTTATGAGCCGTTGTCCCAAGGGTTAGTAAGAGGAAGGACGTCACTAATCTGAGGATAAAAATAAGTCTGAAAAATAGTTTCTATTCTGGAAGCCAAACATTTTGAACGCGGCTACCCTGCTATTCGCACTTACACACGTCTTGAAGCCTGGGATAGTAGAGGATACCTTGAAATGCTCTTGTCTTAAAGCCAAAAGTATGAAGAAAAAAAATATGTGTTTTAAAGTGGTGAGAAAAATGGATACTGGTTTTGTTATCACCGAGGGCAATAAAAATATATAGCAAAAGGGTGCTTCTTCACCTAGTGCCCCAAGGTCAACTGGTCTGGGAGTCACTGCTATGCCTGAGGTGGTGCAAGACGAGGAAAATACACCAAGCATGCAAGCACATTAGTAATCGGTCGGTTAGTACCTCAAGAAGTATTAACGGTCGCATGAAAGTGTGTAAGCAATCTCGTTTGCCAAGAAGTACTGAGGCCGATGGGCAAGGGTATGATAGCTTGAATTGAATTCTCCAGGTGTAGGGATGTCTTTACACACACGCAGGGTGATATGATCGATGTTTGGAATAAAGATAGGAATGAAGAATAAGACGATGTTTTATTGAGGGAGGACGTGATTTCTGACATCTTTTCATGACCATTAAGATAGGGCTCATGACAACCAAAAAGCTAGATTAGTTGGAAACACTAATTTTCAAAGCTTTTCTTTTACGATTCTCTTCTTTAAATGTAATATTCATGATCTTGCTTTTATTATTGGATTTTGTGGGTGCAATCCGCTGAAAACCCTCAGGAGACAACACTCCTCCTACTAGGGACACCTAGAGGTTTAAAGGCTTGTTGCACATGCTCAGTGCAATCGTGTTGCCTACGAAAGTGTGCTAGTTAGTTTTTCTCTTTCTTTATTTTCTCCTTCTCTCTTTTTAATAAAACATTCGCTTGAGACGATCGAAATTAAGTTTGGGGGTATTTGATCAGTCGAAAATATTGCATATTTTAACAGGCAATTTCCATATCATCTGCATCCATATAGAAGTGTACGGTATTCATATTCTACATATTAGCAAATCGGTCGCAAAATATCAGATTACATGTATTCGACCTTAAAACCGGCATTTCTAGGGAAATTGACTGCATTGCATTACATAGCATATTTTCCATATCTTG
Source organism: Agapanthus africanus (assembly GCA_030015575.1). Classification (NCBI taxonomy): domain Eukaryota; kingdom Viridiplantae; phylum Streptophyta; class Magnoliopsida; order Asparagales; family Amaryllidaceae; genus Agapanthus; species Agapanthus africanus. The sequence goes on from JASDDO010000001.1 coordinate 120,804,740, forward strand.
CAACCCCTGTTTTGAAGTATGTGCAGGAAAAGAGAAGCTTGCTAGATCATTACATTGCTCGACCATTACAATTGCTCGTAAACTCACTTAACTCAAATCTGGTATCAACACAGAAGGGGAACTGCAAATCTAAATATCAGAATAAGCCAAAAACAGCAGTACCAAGCAACAGAAGAAAGACCAAGGGCCAAGCTCAATAATGAGCCGCGGAAGAGCGGCAGTTAGGGGCTAAACGCGGCGGAAGCGCGGCGGCTACAGGGAATCAGTTCCCCAATTTCAGTGCACAACTCCTGTTTCAGTGGCTACAGCTCAATAATGCTCACAAACTTCCAGAATATCCCAGATACTTCCTCCAGATCAGCAAACACCTAAACTAGCCTAATACTTCTAGAACTTTCCCTAAACCCTAGCTTAAACCCTAAGCTAACTCCTAACAAACTCCTTCTAGAAACTCTTCAACAAACTTTGGGAGGGAAAGTTCTAATTCAAACCTAAACCTAGGGTTTGGGAGTCTATAAATAAGACCCTAGGCTCATCATTTGGACATTATTCAACCTTGGGAAAGCTTAGAAAAATCAATCCCATTCTTCATCTTCCTCTTCCTCAAGTTTAGTGAGAGAGCTTGTAGGAAACCCTAACCCTAAATCCAACAACAATTCAAGATCTTGAGTGCAAGCCAAGCAAGATGCCTTCAACCCTTTTATGAGCCGAGCCGATCTTCAATCGGGCAAGAGATCAAAGTAGATCCACGATCCACGGAGACGAGCGAAGCCGAGTCAACGATCGATTTCTTCTTCTTGTAGATTCTTGAAAGAATGTATTGAAATTGTTGATTAAATAAAAGGTGATATTCTTTTATCTTGTTTTCTTTAAATTCCGCATCATGTTATCATTACTATTCTTGAATATTGTCTTTGTGGTGATGTGTGAATAAAACTCCGCTCGTTAAGGAGTCGAAACGATCTTTAGTATGATGATGTAACAAATTTGTAATCGATTCTTGAATCCCACGAGTTTGTAAACCGTAGCAAGTTCAAGAATCGACGACCCAATTCGTTGCGATGCTTTCTTGATCGACATCGCTCGAGATTGGGGAGTTCCGATCGTTTCTTGAAATTGCTAGAGGCTAGAATATAAATGGTATCCTCGAAAGAACAAAGGTTAAGAGATGAAACCCTAATTTCATCAAGAAAGCCCTAACTCTCGTCGATCACCATTGATCTAGTATCAATTCTTCGAAGGACAAGAACACGAAACCCTTTAGATTACATCACGTCTAAAGATCCGATCGATTCCTACGAGCCTCTCTTATATTCTTGATTGTTGATTGGAAATATTATCAAAACAACCGATTCTTGAGTAAAGATTAGTGACACTCGAATACAAATCACATCTTGAATCATGTTTTCGTTTATTGTTGCTTAACATTTCATTTCAAACGTATCAAAATACAATTGAATTGCACAATCCCTGTGGACGATCCGCACTCACTAACAATCTACATCCGACACCGTGGTTTGATTGCGGTCAATATAATTTTTTGATTGTCGTTACTTTTTACATATACACGTCAGAAAATGCATCAATCACATACCTATTGAATAGGGTTCCGACCAAATCTGATGCCTACCACTCCATATGTGATATGGTATGGGAAGAGCCCATCTCTTAAAGATGTTAAGATTTGGGGTTGTCCGGCCTATGTCAAAAGTAAAATCCGGACAAGCTCAAGGCAAGGTCAGTTATGTGGAAGTTTGTTGGATATCTCAAGCATTCACAAGGGAATATCTTCTACCAAACCGAGGAACAAAAGATGTTTTGTTTCTCAGCATGCCATCTTTGTGAAAGGGAATTTCTTATGAAGAAATTATTGGTCATGAGGTAGAACTAGAAAGAGTTCCAGCTATTCAAACTGCAGCTGATGATTTGGTAGAACCAAAGGATTCAATAGTTTCCAACGAATCTCAGTCTCTCCGCCGATCTAGTAGGGTTCCTCACCCACCTGAGAGATACTTCGGTTTTCTCTATGACATTGGGAGCGAGGATTGCATCATGAGATGATGACCCAACTAGTTTCGAGCTGGCCATCAGGAGTGGGGACTCTGTGAGAATGACTGGATGCTTAGCGATCTGAGATGGAATCCTTATACACCAACAAAGTATGAACTTTGGTTGCTTTATCTGAAAGGTTAAATCCCCATCAGGAGCAAGTATATCTTGAGAAGATTACTTGGTGTACATGGAAAAGTTGAGACTTTCAAAGCTATGCTTAAGTCCATCCAGATCCTACTTGCCACTGCTACATACCATGACTACGATATCTGATGGTTGGGTGTCATGATTGCTTTTCTAAATAATGATTTGGAAGAGAGCGTCTATAAGTACACAGCCAGAGGGCTTCGTAGACAGTGGGAGCAGCGGAAACGTGAGCAAGATGTTTTATGTGATAAATCAGGCATCGCGGAGTTGGAACATCTGTTTTGATGTGGTTGTCAAAGAGTTTGACTTCATCAAAATGATAGATAAACCTTGTATATACAAAAAGGTAGTAGGGAGTATTGTGGTGATCCTCGTATAGTACGTGGATGACATACTCTTGATAGGGAAGGAGTTTCCTATGCTACGCTCGGTCAATCTCCTCGTATCACAAAGATTCTCTATAGGATCAAGGTGATACCTCTTAAATCCTAGGTTATGGATCTATGAGATAGATCTAATTGGATGTTAGAATTGTCACTAGTTGTAGTAAGATAGTATCAATCGATCATGGGGAGAATCACTGGAAAGGTTCCAGGTGATAAGGACGACTGAATGTCAGTCGCAGGCATTGTCTTTACCCTCGGTGGAAGGACGGTATGTTGGAAGAGTTCCAAGCTAGATACCGTGACGTACTAGATGATTAAAGGCAAGATACATCGTTACCAAGGATGCTACCAAAGAGGCAGTCTGGATATATTTAAGTTCATGAGATGAACTTCGTTCCTGCCATTGTGTGACAATGGAGTTGTGGCTTAGGCCTAGGAACCCCCGTCCCATCAGAGATCCAGACATATTCTTAGGAAGCATCGCCTGATCATGGAGATGGATGATCTCCAGGGAGATCAAGGTTAGGAGAGTAGACACAGAGGACAACAGCGCGGATCCACTCACAAAGGCCTATTTCCCAGTAGAGACTTTTTATGGGATGGTTGAGTATGAGATACTTCAACCACAGCTAATTGTTGGGTATACGATACCACAACAGATGGCCCTAGTGCAAGTGGGAGAGTGTTAGTTATATTTATTCCCTAGAGGCTATTACTGTACATACGATGTATATTGTAGTGGATGCTTGGACATATATAGGGAGGACTTTCTTGCTCGACATGATAGTATGCTATCTGGTTACACTTTATCTTAACATATACTCTGATTGTCTCTATGTTACATGTTGATAAAGCCCTTAGGATGAGTACTTGACTACCAGGACTATGATGCGGATCATACTAGTGGGGACAGTGTAGTCGCCAAGTACATCCTTCAAATGTTCCTAGTCGTAGGAGTATCGAGACAGGGCATCGATACTCCAGAGTAGACTAGCGTATGCGCTTCTTGACCCGTATGATGGGCGATGGATGATCCCATATCCATTGGTGTTTGACATCAGAGAAGGTATACGGGTGCTCAGTGGAGACTGGATACACTGGACGGACTCGCCGAGAACTCCCAGATGGTATTATACCTCACGTCAGATAGCTGTTCTCTGGTGACACTGGTACAGGTTAGTCTGTAGACCCGAGATCGTCATAGAGTGTTGTGTGATTCCCACTGTGCTTTGATTTCCATCATACCACGTCCAAGAGGGCGTGCAAAAAGGTGGCTTTTGGGTACAGTCCCGAATCACATGGAGGCAATGAGCGATAGGAGGGGTTCCGTCTCTCCCGGTATAGGGAGTTGATGTTGCGCTGTGTTCGATTGGCTATAACTGGAAATCCCTGGCCAGGGTTGCTGAGATTTACTGGTAAGTGTTATCAATAGTTTCTCGAACTGTTATGGATCTCATATCGACACGACTTATCAAGCTACTGGGGTCTGACATTTACCACCCCTAGGCGAGATATGCGACATATCAAACGAAGAGACCGGACTGTACGGGAGTGTGATTGGATTCACGGGAGAAAGTACAGGCTTGCTTGTTGATCTTCTGATCACTCAATACCTGGGTGGCTGTTACGTTTAGCTGACCGCTTGCAGCTTTTGGGTGTTTGATATGATCATCACCTACTACCGGCGTATTGACGATTCTTTAGAGTCCTACACAGAGATTTCCTGGCTCAGGCAAAACGGAGTAGGAGCACATATATGATATGTGCGGGACCGAGAATAATACGAGTATGCGATACCGTATTAGATTCTCGCGATATGTGATATCGGCCGGGTATATGTGATATAGCCGGGTCATCGGATCAATTGTTGATTCGATGAACTGATACAGATTATATTAGTCGGTTATTTGTGAAATAGCCGGATTATCGGATCAAGTGTTGATTCGATGATTTAATGTATAATTATATATTTAATATATTAAATTACATTAACTAATATAAGCTCACTAAAAGATTCTTTTTCTCACTCGGGTAATACATTGATATATATGTGATATATGTTAATTGTATTATTTTATTTTGTTACAATAAATATTGTACATGTGATATATAATATTGTAACATATTATGATTACTAATGCAACATGATTAGTGGAGATTAAACATGGTTAGGGTTTGATTTGGGTTAATCTTTTCTAGAAGTTTCTAGAAGCTTTTATTTTGTTTCTTGCAAAGATATTTTGTTTAGATATTTTGCTTGATATTTCCTAACCCAACCCACACCCTTAACCCTAGTAAACTCTTTACATTGGTTAGCCTTCTCATCTTAAACCATGGTTGCATTTGTAATCATTATGAAAATTTCATTATTCATCACAAAAGACTTCACCTTCTTCTTCCTCCTTGAAAGCTTTCTAGCTTATGATTTTGTGATGAATGAGTGTGAGAATTTGATAATAAAAGACAGCATAAATCCTACCTCATCATCCTCATCTAATCTAGCCAATTAGATTAGGGTGTTCACTTCATTAGTGCGTGAGAGCTTGTGTTAAAGAAACTTCAAGGTAGATCACCTTTGTTATCGAAGATCGGAAGCAAGTATGCATCTTTCTTTTGTGGAGCCTCTCGAGAGTCTGGATACTCGATGATCGCAGCGAAGGGACCTCAACACGGAGCTTTAGAAGTGAAGGAACGGACAACAAAGGTTGTAATCCCTAACTCTTAGATGTAAAGTTGTTTACATGCTTTGTTTCGCCTAATCTCTAGTCTAAGATCTTGGTTAGGGTTGTTCGGCACGTCTAAATTTTAAATCGGGCATGGTTGATGCCTTATAGACCCTTATGAGAGTGCCTAGTAACCCTACACCGGTATTGGGGGTTGATGTTGCGCTATACTTGATTGGCCATAACAGGAAATCTCTGGCCAGGGTTGCTGAGATCTACTGGTAAGTGTTATCAGTAATTTCTCGAACCGTTATGAGCCTCACATCGGCATGACTTATCAGGCTATTGGGGTCTGACATTTTACCACCCCCAGACTGCGATATGCGATATATCAGACGAAGAGACTGGACTGTACGGTAGTGTTACTGATTGGATTCGCAAGAGTATGAGCATTCTTGCTTGTTGATCTTCCGATCGCTCAATACCCGGGTGGCCGTTACGTTTAGCAGACCGCTTGCGGCTTGTGGATGACTGATATGATCACCACCTACTGCCGGCGTATTGAAGAGTCTTTAGAGTCCTACACGGAGGTTTCCTGGCTCAGGCGAAACGAAATAAGAGTACATATGTGATATGTGCGGGACCGAGATTAATACGTGTATGTGATACCGTATTCTATTCTCGCAATATATGATATCGGTCGGTTATATGTGATATAGCCGGGCTGTCGAATCAAGTGTTGATTCGATAAGTTGATACATTTTGATATTAGTCGGTTGTATGTGATATGGCCGGATTATTAATTCAAGTGTTGATTTAATAATTCAATGTATAATTATATATTTGATATATTAATTTACATTAACTAATATAAGCTCACTTAAGTATTTATTTTTCTCACTAGTGTACACTTAATATATGTGTGATATATATTATTGTGTCATGCTTGTTGCTGCATGCAACATGGGTGTATAAGACTAACACCATGCAAATAATAATGAAGGGTTTATTTATTTAAAGTAAATCAAAATTAGTTGGAAATTAGTCACATGGTTGATACTTAGTGGAAGCTTGTAGCATCTATTGACTTAGTCCACTAATTTTGTAACACTCTAGATATTTAGTAACCTAACCATTATTGTTAGCCATGGTTAAATCTCTACATGAGTTAGTATATGATATTTTCTCACCCATGGTTGCTATTCTCACTCACTTGATTCATTCTTCACTTGATTTTTTCCATGGTGCTTTTCTTCATCTCATTCCTCAAGCTCTCTAGCTTTTTGGGAGGTGAAGAAAATGGGTGAGAAAATAATTTCTAAAGTGAGAAAAATTCCTACTTCATCATTCTCTACTAGATTAGCCATTTAGTTTAGGGTGTTTGCTTCACTAATTCCATATTAGTGAAGAGGTAGCTTGAGTTGGTGTCTCCTCGACGTAGATCATTTTCGGTCTCGGAGACTTCAAGCAAGCTTGTTCCTTTCATCTTGTGGAGCCTTTCTAGAGTCCGAGAGTTCACTACTTGGAGCGAAGGGACTATTACACGGAGCTATTGAAGTGAAGGACCGGTCTACAAAGGTTTTATTTATTGTTCACTTAGATATAAAGATGTTTACATTCTACTTTCGTCTAATTCTCTAGTTAAGATTCTAGGTTAGAGTTCTTTAGTGCGCCAATTTTTTTAAAACGTCATGGTCGATGCCTCCTGAAACCCAGCGGTGACCCTAGGGAACCCTACAAGAAGTTCACTTCGTGTCGTGTGTGTTTGTTTTGTTTTTGGTTGCCCGTGGATTGTATACAGAGACTAATTTATGTTGTCGCCCGTAGGGCGTGGATTAGTCCAAATCCGTATATTCTTAGATTTGGGTTTAGTTTGATTTAAGGATCGTTAATCTCGTTCGGGATTAAGATCAACTTAAATGTTTATTAAGGATACGTTAGTCCAATTTTAGACTAAGATCTACTTAATGGGGGTTTTAGGTTCATTCAGATTCGACAAAAGAGCATTTGGGCTTAATTGTTTTAGTTTAAGGACGTTACGGTCCGTTATGGTTTAGGAGTGCACCAAAGAGTTGTTGGTTGTTGGGACTCGCCACCTCTCAAAGACGTTGAAGAATTACAACGACATATGTCAGAGGTGTGAGGAGATGTACCCTTGAACCAATTTCCAGATTGAAGAGAGATGTGGGATGAAGATCCGTCGAAAGGTCATTAGTCATGTTTGGGACTAAGACCAATTTGGAAAATGATGAGCACGTGAGCTCGGTTGATTTGAATTAGGGATTTGGTCAACTTGGGCTCAGCCCACTCAGTCTTTGCCATTTCATTTGAATAAAGTGTTGAACACTTGGTTGGGCTTAGTCCATTTTCTATGCAAACAATGCTGAGCATTTATATAGGTTCTAACGCTCATACTTTACTTTACTTTCCCCTCTCTTTTTTTTAGAGCGTTAAACACTCTTTATGGTGCCCACTTGCGGAGCACGTGAGACGCTTGGCACTGAGCGCCAAACATTGAGTGCTAAATACTCTTTATTAGGCAGCGTCCACGTGAGGGACACGTGAAGCACTCGGCGCTTGGCGCCAACCATTGAGTGCTAAGCACTCTTTATTGAGCAGCGCCTACTTGAGAAACACATGAGGCGCTTGGTGCTGAGCGCCAGCCATTGAGTGCTAAACACTCTTTATTGAACAACACCCACTTGAGGGACACGTGAGACGCTTGGCGCTAAGCTCCAACCATTGAATGCTAAGCACTCTGGACCACTCGTTGAACTGCAGGAAGACTTACTTGGTTTAATCGTTCGCTCTCTTGGCTTAACTATTGAGCAGCGCCCACGTGAGGGGCACGTGAGGCGCTCGGCACTGGGTTTTCTTCGTATATTCAGTTCTGAAGAGTTCAATTCTCTGTTCTTTTCTGGATCTTTGATCCCCAAGAACGAGTTCATCCCTATGAGGATTAAATTCTCATTTGTGGGAGATTTATCTCATGGATCTCAGATTCAAAGAAAAAACTAAGTTCTTTTATAAGGGCTAAACCCTTGAATATGCAGAGGAGATGCTCTGATCTCTATTATTTTATTTACGTCGAAAAGATGTATTCTTCTTTCTTCCCTCTTAAGCTTTCTTCTTGCTTACTCTTTTTTTTAAAAGTTTGAAGCTTATAGGAGGGTTCCTCTGTATAAGACTTGAAGTCTTGGGTCCTTTTTATAGTAGAGGCACATCTGTTGATTTAGTTAAAGAAATCTCCCGTTGAGAGATCCTGATTGATTTGGGGATTTTATCCACCGTTGGATTTTTGATCCAAGGACTTCTGTTTTACAGAAAATATTTTTCTTATTTTAACAAGATTAGGGAAATATTTTTCTATACAGAATTTTTCTGTATATAAGTGATTTTTAATCACCATTAGATTTTTTAATCCAACGGTACTCTGTTTTACAGAGAGTAATCTTTCTTGTTTAGAAAGATTTGAGAAATATTTTCTCGACAGAATTTTATTCTGTATTTTGATGATTTATCATCTCCGTTGGATCTTTGATCCAATGGCTCTGTTTAACAGAGAGATTTTCGTTCTGGCGTCGGTGCTCTCATGCGAGACACGTGAGGCGCTGCCTAAGAGTTTTTAACTCTTGGTGCTGGCGCCCTCGTGCAAGGCACATGAGGCGCTGCCTCAGAGTTTTTAACTCTTGGCGTTGGCGCCCTCGTGCAAGGCATGTGACGTGATGGCGCCCTCGTGCAAGGCACTGTAGGGTTCCTAGACACACTCAAAAGGTTCCACAAGGCATCAACCATGCCAAATTCAAAAATTTCATGTGCCGAGAAACCCTAAACTAGATCGTTAACTAGAGGTAAAGGCGAAACTACAACAAGTTAACAACTTAACTAATAAGTGAATGGAAATACAACCTTTGTAGATCCACTCCACCATTTCTTTAGCTCCGTGTTGACATCCCTCCGCTGCGATCATCGGAATCCCGGACTCTAGCGTCGGTTTCATCGAAGAAATGGGCGGGCTAGGTCATTGACTTCGATACCGAAGATGATCTACGTCGAGGCGACTCAAACTCAAGCTCCATCTTCACTTGGTCATCAACCTTGTGAAGAAAACACCCTATACAACATGGCAAGTGATAGAGGATGAAGAAATAGGAAGTGGGTTCACTTTGGATTTGGATTTCTCACTTGGATTCATCACTTGAAAATTTCTAGCAAACGTTTTCTTTCTTCATCAAGAAGAAGAAGAAGAAAGAAATGGAAAATGAATTAATTAACTAGAAAATCAAGTGATGCCTGTAGGGTTCCTAGGCACTCTAATGGAGTCTCACAAGTGATCAAACATGCACAAATCAAAGCTTACTTATGCCTACAAACCCTAATGCGGATCGTTAACTAGAAATCAAGGCGATGCAAGCAAGTAAACGGAAATATAGCTAAAGGGAAGGTGCTACAACCTTTGTAGATCCGGTCCACCACTTCCTAAGCTCCGCGATGATCTCCCTCCGCTGTCCAAATCGAATCCCGAACTCTAGCATCGGCTTCATCGAAGAAATGGGCGGGCTTGATCGTCGGTTCGATGCCGAAGATGATCTACGTCGAGGCATCACAAACTCGAGCTCCGCCTTCGCCAAGTCAAGAAACTTGTGAAGACAACACACTCTACTACATGGCAAGTAGTAGAGGATGAAGAAATAAAAAGTGGGTTCACTTTAGAATTGGATTTCTCACTTGTTTTGGATAGTTTCCATTAAAGGTTGCAAGCTTTTTCTTTTGTTGAAGAAGAAGATGATGAAGAAAAAGAATATGATAAGTATATTTAAATTATCAAATAAAATGATACTTATCATGATAGTAACCATAGTTAGGTGTAGAGAATAAACCATGGTTAGGGTTAATGGTTAGGTTTAGGAAAAGAACAAGAATGGTCAAGATTTCAACATTTCATGAAGTTTCCACAAAACTACAAAAAAGCCACCATTCTCTTTATCTTTTCCAAAAAGAAATAAATAAATAAATCAATAGATAAATGAATAAGATAAAAGTAAACCCTAACCACTAACTTAACCATTGTTTAATTCTTTACATAAACCTAAGCTTGCATGTATCATCAAACATGATACAATCTTGTGCACAAAAATATATCACATATACAATGTGCATTTCAAGTGAGAAAATCCTTTTAAAGTGAACCAATACTAGTTAATGCAAAGTAATATATCAAATATATATACATTAAATCATTAAATCAACACTTGATTCAATGATCCGGTCATGTCGCATATAACCGGCTAGTATCCAATGTATCGGCTTATCGAATCAATCCTTGATTCGATAACTAGGTTATATCGCATATAACCATTCGATACATTCATCGCGAGAATGGAATACGGTATCACATACACGAATTATTCTCGGTCCTGCACATATCTCATATGCGCTCCTATTTCGTTTCGCTTGAGCTAGGAAACCTCTGTGTAGGACTCTAAAGACTCGTCAATACGCCGGCAGCAAATGATGATCATATCAAACACCCACAAGCCGCAAGCGGTCTGCTAAACGTAACGGCAACCCGGGTATTGAGCGATCAGAAAATCGACGAGCAAGCCCGCTCACACTCCTGTGAATCCAACCAGTAACACTTACCGTACAGTCCGGTCTGTTCGTCTGATATGTCGCATATCTCGCCTAGGGGTGGTAAACGTCAGACCCCAATAGCTTGATAAGTCATGCCGACGTGAAGTCCATGACATGTGTGAAACTACTGATAACACTTACCAGTAGGTCACTGCAGCCCTGGCCAGGGATTTCCTGTTATGGCCAGTCGAGCATAGCGCAACATCAACCCCCAATACCGGGAGAGACGAATCCCCTCCTATCGCTCATTGCCTCCATGTGAATCGGGACTGTACCCAATAACCACCTGTTTGCACAACTCAGTAGAGCCGTGGTAGGGTGGAAATCAAAGCACAGTGGGAGACACACAAGACTCTATGACGATCTCGGGTCAACAGACTAAGCTGTACCAGTGTCACCAGAGAACTGCCATCTGACGTGAGGTATAATAACATCTGGGAGTTCTCGGCGAGTCCGTTCAGTGTACCCAGTCTCCACTGAGCACCCGCATACCATCTCTGATGTCAAACACCAATGGATATGGGATCATCCATCGCCCATCGCATGGGTCGAGAAGATATACGCTAGTCTACTCTGGAATATCGATGCCCCGTCTCGATATTCCCTCGACTAGGAACATTGAAGGATGTACTCATGGACTATCCAGGCCCCACTAGTATGATCTGCATCACAGTCCTGGAAGTCGAATACACATCCTAAGGGCTTCATCAACATGTAACAGAGAGACAGAAAGTATACACGTTAAGATAAAGAGCAACCAGATAGCGTACTATCATGTCGAGCAAGAAAGTCCTACCTATATATGTCCCAGCATCCACTTCAATATACATCTAATGTACAGTAATGGCCTCTAGGGCATACATATAACTAACAATCTCCCACTTGCACTAGGGCCATCTGTAGCAGTGGTTGCAGTATCACATACTCAACCATTCCCTAAAAGTCTCTCTTTGGGAAAAGGCCTTCGTGAGTGGATCCGCCGTGTTGTCCTCTGAGTCTACTCTCCTAACCTCGATCACCCTGGAGATCAACTATCTCCATGATCAGGTGATGCTGCCTCAGATTATGTCTGGGTCACTGATGGGACCAGGGTTCCAAGGCCAAAGCCATAGTTCCATTGTCACACAATGGTAGGAACCTAGTTCATCCTATGAACCAATATACACCCAAACTGCCTCTTTGGTAGTATCATTAATAGCGATGTTACCAGCCTTTATCGTCTAGTTTGTCACGGTATCCAGCTTGGAAATCTTCCAACATACCGTCCCTTTACTGAGGGTAAAGACAATGCCTGTGACTGACATTCAGTCGTCTTTATCACCCTGGAACTCTTCCAGTGATTCTCCCCAGGATCGATTGATACCATCTCACTACAACTAGTGAGTATCCTAATATCCAATTAGATCTATCTTATAGATCCAAAGCTTAGGGTTTAGTAGGTATCACTTTGATCCTATAAGGAAAATCATTGTGATAAGCGGAGATTGATCGAGCGTAGCATAGGAAACTCCTTCCCTAACAAGAGTATGTCATCCACGTACTCTACGAGGATCGTCACCATACTCCCTACTACCTTTTTGTTTATACAAGGTTCATCTACCATTTTGATGATGTCAACTTCTTTGACTAATCCATCAAAACAGATGTTCCAACTCCGCGATGCCTGCTTTATCCTATAAAGCATCTTGCACACGTTTCCGCTGCTCCCACTGTCTACGAGGCCCTCTGGCTGTGTACTTATAGACGTTCTCTTCTAAATCAATATTTAGAAAAGTAGTCATGGCACCCAACCACCAGATATCGTAGTCATGGTATGTAGCAATGGTAAGTAGGATCTGGATGGACTTAAGCATAGTCCCTGGAAGAGGTTTCATCATTATCCATGCCTGGTCAATGACGAAAAACTTTAACAAGTCTAGGTTTGAAAGTCTCAACTTTTCCATCTACACCAAGTAATCTTCTCACGATATACTTGCTCCTGATGGGGATTTAACCCTTCAGATATAGCAGCTAAAGTCCATACTTTGCTGGTGTATATGGATTCCATCTCAGATCGCTAAGCATCCAGCCATTCTTACAGAGTCCCTACTCTCGATGGCCTGCTCGAAACTGGTTGAGTCATCATCTCATGATGCAATCCTCGCTCCCACTGTCATCGAGAAACCGAGGATCTCTCAGGCGGATGAGGAACCCTACTAGATCGGCGGAGAGGCTGAGGTTCGTCGGGGACTATAGAATCCTTTGGTTCTGTCAAATCTTCAGCTGTAGTTTCGAATAGCTGGAACCTTTTCAGTTCTACAGAACTGACCTTGCCTCGATTTTGTCCAGATTTTGCTTTTGACATAGGCCGGACAATCCCAAATCTTAACTTACTTAAGAGATAGGATCTTCCCACACCATATCTTATATGGAGTGGTAGGCACTGATTTGATTCGAACCTAATTCAATAGGTATGCAGCTTCTCAAGCGCATAACTCCCAAAAAGGAAATAGGTAACTCAGTAGTACTCATCATAGAGCACACCTTATCATATAGGGTGTGATTGCACCGCCCCGATATACCATCGTGCTATGGTTTATACGGAGGAGTAATGCTGAGAGAGAATCTCATTTTCTTTTAGAATAGTCCAGGAATGCCATGCACAAGTATTCTCCTCCCTGATCTTATCATAGGACATAATACTTATACCCGTATTTTGGTTCTCTACTTCTAACTTATATTCTGTGAATACCTCAAAAGCTTCAAACTTATGTTTCAACAGGAATATATGACTGAATCTTGAGAGATTATCAGAGAATATAATGAAGTATAAAGAACCAGTCCTGGCATGTGTAGACAGGAGACTTTACATACATCATCATGTATCAGTCCCAAGAGTTTACTAACTCTTTCTCTGTTTCCAATAAACAGAGCTATGGTCATCTTATCTTTGTGACATGACTGGCAAGTTTCACAAGATGTAAATTCAAACTGATTTAAATATGCATCTAAAATGTAACTTCAGCCAGTCGGGTCGCATTGATATGACCTAGTCTGCAATGCCTCAAGAATGATTCGTTCATTTCTGAACTCTTCCTCTTGTGTGTGTTCTGTATACGAGGAACTGTAGTTTGATTTAGAACGTCAATGCTTTTAGATAACGTGCCTGAACTGATCAACTTTTGATATAGGAAATGTTCAAAACATTATCCAACAATACAAAATTTTATCATTTCTTTACTTATAAAGAGACTGATATGATTTTGTATATCAGGTTCGGTATCTAATAGCATTTGTTCAGAATCAATGTATTGGTAATACAGGGTGACAGTGACCAACAGACCTGGCTGCAACACTTGCCCTGTTTTCTGTCTCATGAAACTTATCACCCGTTCTCAGTTTTTCTACCTTTTTGTAGCCCTATGTAACAGATTACATATCTGGGATCCTGACCCGGTATCATATACCCAGGATGCAGAGGATACTGAGAAACAGTTCTTTGTAATGAACACACCCGAAGAAGATGCATCATATGCACTTTCTTCGTTTGGGCGGCATAGGAATTCTGGTATTCCCTATTTCCTGCTCTGTCTTATAACAATTATAAGTTGGAGCGGGACCAACGTTCCCCAGCTCAGTATAACAAGCGGGTTTGGTCAAAATTCCGTATTATTATCTTGATTAAGGTGTGATATGGTCGCTACCTGGAGAGAGAGAGAAGAAAACACTCTGCGTGCGCTCTTGCAAGATCAGACTGGTTATATATTTTATCTAATCAGGATGGCTCCCACTGTTTTTATCAAATCTTCCTTCAAACCTTAAAAGGAAAGACTAGCCGGGATTAATTACACTCTACAAGTTCGCCGATCTTTCAGCCAGGCCAGTGTCGGTACTTTGAGGGAGGTTCCCCGTGCTTTCGCACGGACCTAATTACAGTAAACCTCGTTTTCCCAGAGGCGTAACCCCGTTGACACCTTTCTAGACACCTACTTGATCGGCTAATTGTAAAGTGCAAAACTCTCCCAGGAGTAACAATTACTCGCAGTGGGTATCGGGATCCAACTATCATATAGAAGGTATGCAATCTCATTGCAAATTTCAACACTTGAAACTCCCGATAAAGGTTTTTACCCCTAGCACCTATGACCTTAACTAAGGTCAACAAATCATAAGTACTAGTCAAGTTCTACCCGTCATTTCGTGATTAATTAGACCCACCCACATGACCTTTAACTAAGGTCAACAAAGTCACGCGACTGTCCTAACTAATCGCATCATATGCGGTGTAGGAAGACATCACTTAGCTACCGTACACTGTGCCTTGACTATGGTCAACAAACACAGCACGAATACTAAGTACTCTACTTCCTAAAATGACGGAGGGTTGCGAATGGTTTTTGTGAAAACCTTTAACGCTTTGAACTTGATCTCGTTGCGGAATCAAATGGTTTTTTAAATGGAATGTTTTTGAGGCTTTTCTAGTTTTGCTAAAGGGGTCACTCCCGGTGAAGGGATCGTCGGCCCTTTCCTCGTCGAATGAGGTGCGGGATATATCATATATATCACTGTGCAAAGCAGAAACTATAGAAGCGATCAAAGACAAACCGAGGGTTGTAGCATCTGCCAGTTATTGCTAAAGGAGTCACTCCCGGTGAAGGGATCTCGGTCATTTCCTCATCGAATAAGGTGCAGGATGTTCTATAATGAACACCGCGATGCAAAGCAAGAACTGTAGCTACCTGTTTTTATTTTGAAATTCGATTCCACAACATCAATTAGGTTTATTTTCTTTCATTAATCTCATTAATGAATATCCCATCATTTAAGTCCACCTAACCATCACAGATAAATATAACGTACGCTTATGCCATCCGCATTCGCCTCGATGTCCCGTCTGCACCGTTAGGTTAGGTAACTAACGCCAGAGCGAGGCAGGGCTAGCGCGGGTGTAAAACATAAGCAACGTCTATATAATATATCATATATACTATATATAATATCTGTCACAGAACATCACATGATCACATCACAGATAAATCACAGCAGAAGAAACATATGAAATATTGGATATACTAGGACGTCCGTGTTTTCAATACGAGCCAGTATAAAACACGGATTCCACGGTCGTGATGAATAGCCAATCCCACACCCGTAGACCCCTACGAGAGCGACAAGCAACCCTACCAATTCTAGGGTTAGGAGACCCGGACTCGACTCCTCGAGTTGGTCTCCCACTGGACCCCAGAACCCGGTTACCTGTGCTCCCCTCCTTGGGTCTATCCTAATGCGGAAAAATAAATAATATACATCAACGGTGACAACTTCCGCAACCTGGAAGTGCCCCAATAAAAGAATATTACATACAAGTTTTTACATGAATGAAAATGAAAAACACTCATCTCACATAAAAACGCCCCGGGTATTCAAACACGACGATCCAATATAACATATCCAGCAACACATAACATCACATGTCATCAACATAAGTAAATAAGCGCATCCCAATTGTCGTTGACATATAGCAACGAAACCGGCGATATCACATATTACACTTACGGTCACAGAAAAGAAAGTGTAAAACTACAACAGTTGGAATCCGCAACCTCTTTAGACATCGCATGCCTAATCAAATGAAATACTTAGACATCGCATGCCTAACAATTATAAACCCCGCATTTTAGTTCAAAATCGAAAACACTTTTCAATACTAGGTCGGGCAATTCAACAAGATTCCCGACATGCTGATCGAATGCTCGTCGCAAACTTTAGTAGATGGTCGCACCCCCGATACCGTCGACGAAGTGCACCAAGGCGGAACACCGCTACCGCGAGCACCCAAACGGAAGCTTTCGGCGACGGGGTTCTCCTATAGTCACTTGGTCGGGGCTTTGGGGTGAGGCTGTTTATTAAGTTTACCCGGCGAGTATCCGCGTACACTACGTGATTGCGACGGACTTTTGATCACATCAAAATTCCGTGGCAACCGATCAAGTGAGCCTAAACGGCTATGTTTATAACATTCATTCCGTTATCTCATAACTACTTGTGAATTCCAATTATTGTATCACATTCCGGATAAATAGAAAACGCCAAACTTTTCGATCGAACAATCGAACACCCAATTTTTCCCGATACAGCTCAACACATGAAATAAGTCTAACAGCATTCAGTTCGTGCCTCAGTACCAACGGTCCAGCCGTAGAAGGGTCAAGCCAACGCCTCACATGTGGCACGCCGTACTGCCCCAAACCCTAAGGTTCAAAGGGCAGTTCAAGACGGTCACATAATCGAGTTAAGGTTTGTTGTCTTCTAGAGGGTCCATCGCGTTACTTGCACTACTTAGAACGTCGTTAAACTACGGAAAAATCCAACAATTGGAAATTTCCTGACAGGGGAAAAAGTGGGTATTTATATCCGGTCGAACTTTTTAACATATTCTAAAATACCCGGGAAAACACACTGACAAAATTAGACAGTCCGATCGAATCTCCGAATCCCCAATACAACCCAGAAAATACAACTCTGGAATAAATATTAAAATATTCCCAGGAAAACCAGTACAGAAAACTAAGAATTACTCTGCAAAATTAGATGCACAAAACGACAAAGTGGCCGCGGAACCACTGCATGAGCATGCTCATGACGTGGATCCGCGGCGCAATTAAGGAATTAGGCCCTCGAATTTTACAGCAACCCTTAGATCTTCCTGCTGATTTTTCTGCATATTTTTAATTTCGAAAAAGACCAGATTTCAGAAATTGTCCAGAGAGCATTTTAGGGTTTTTGGTTTCGGGTCGATCGGACTTCTAACTCCGTCTACGCATCGCTTAAGGCTCTAGCTAGGCTCTGATACCACTGTAGGGTTCCTAGGCACTCTAATGGAGTCTCACAAGTGATCAAACATGCACAAATCAAAGCTTACTTGTGCCTACAAACCCTAATGCGGATCGTTAACTAGAAATCAAGGCGATGCAAGCAAGTAAACGGAAATATAGCTAAAGGGAAGGTGCTACAACCTTTGTAGATCCGGTCCACCACTTCCTAAGCTCCGCGATGATCTCCCTCCGCTGTCCAAATCGAATCCCGAACTCTAGCATCGGCTTCATCGAAGAAATGGGCGGGCTTGATCGTCGGTTCGATGCCGAAGATGATCTACGTCGAGGCATCACAAACTCGAGCTCCGCCTTCGCCAAGTCAAGAAACTTGTGAAGACAACACACTCTACTACATGGCAAGTAGTAGAGGATGAAGAAATAGGAAGTGGGTTCACTTTAGAATTGGATTTCTCACTTGTTTTGGATAGTTGCCATTAAAGGTTGCAAGCTTTTTCTTTTGTTGAAGAAGAAGAAGATGAAGAAAAAGAATATGATAAGTATATTTAAATTATCAAATAAAATGATACTTATCATGATAGTAACCATAGTTAGGTGTAGAGAATAAACCATGGTTAGGGTTAATGGTTAGGTTTAGGAAAAGAACAAGAATGGTCAAGATTTCAACATTTCATGAAGTTTCCACAAAACTACAAAAAAGCCACCATTCTCTTTATCTTTTCCAAAAAGAAATAAATAAATAAATCAATAGATAAATGAATAAGATAAAAGTAAACCCTAACCACTAACTTAACCATTGTTTAATTCTTTACATAAACCTAAGCTTGCATGTATCATCAAACATGATACAATCTTGTGCACAAAAATATATCACATATACAATGTGCATTTCAAGTGAGAAAATCCTTTTAAAGTGAACCAATACTAGTTAATGCAAAGTAATATATCAAATATATAATTATACATTAAATCATTAAATCAACACTTGATTCAATGATCCAGTCATGTCGCATATAACCGGCTAGTATCCAATGTATCGGCTTATCGAATCAATCCTTGATTCGATAACTAGGTTATATCGCATATAACCATTCGATACATTCATCGCGAGAATGGAATACGGTATCACATACACGAATTATTCTCGGTCCTGCACATATCTCATATGCGCTCCTATTTCGTTTCGCTTGAGCTAGAAAACCTCTGTGTAGGACTCTAAAGACTCGTCAATACGCCGGCAGCAGATGATGATCATATCAAACACCCACAAGCCGCAAGCGGTCTGCTAAACGTAACGGCCACCCGGGTATTGAGCGATCAGAAGATCGACGAGCAAGCCCGCTCACACTCCTGTGAATCCAACCAGTAACACTTACCGTACAGTCCGGTCTGTTCGTCTGATATGTCGCATATCTCGCCTAGGGGTGGTAAACGTCAGACCCCAATAGCTTGATAAGTCATGCCGACGTGAAGTCCATGACATGTGTGAAACTACTGATAACACTTACCAGTAGGTCACTGCAACCCTGGCCAGGGATTTCCTGTTATGGCCAGTCGAGCATAGCGCAACATCAACCCCCAATACCGGGAGAGACGAATCCCCTCCTATCGCTCATTGCCTCCATGTGAATCGGGACTGTACCCAATAACCACCTGTTTGCACAACTCAGTAGAGCCGTGGTAGGGTGGAAATCAAAGCACAGTGGGAGACACACAAGACTCTATGACGATCTCGGGTCAACAGACTAAGCTGTACCAGTGTCACCAGAGAACTGCCATCTGACGTGAGGTATAATACCATCTGGGAGTTCTCGGCGAGACCGTTCAGTGTACCCAGTCTCCACTGAGCACCCGCATACCATCTCTGATGTCAAACACCAATGGATATGGGATCATCCATCGCCCATCGCATGGGTCGAGAAGATATACGCTAGTCTACTCTGGAATATCGATGCCCCGTCTCGATATTCCCTCGACTAGGAACATTGAAGGATGTACTCATGGACTATCCAGGCCCTACTAGTATGATCTGCATCACAGTCCTGGAAGTCGAGTACACATCCTAAGGGCTTCATCAACATGTAACAGAGAGACAGAAAGTATACACGTTAAGATAAAGAGCAACCAGATAGCGTACTATCATGTCGAGCAAGAAAGTCCTACCTATATATGTCCCAGCATCCACAACAATATACATCCAATGTACAGTAATGGCCTCTAGGGCATACATATAACTAACAATGCCTTATCTTATTGCAACCATGGGTGAAGATAACTCATGTAGAGAGCAAACCCTAGTTTAGGTAATGGTTAGGTTAAGGAAAGAAACAAAATGGTCAAAACTTTCAAAGCTTCATGAAGTTTCAAGAATGAAACAAAATTAGCCACCATTTTATTCTTGCCAAAATAAATAAGTAAATAAATAAACAAGGTAATGGAAACCCTAACCATTAACCAAACATGGTTTAAAGTAATCACACACCCAAGTTTGCATGTATCATCAAACATGATACAAACTAGTGCACAAATATATATCATATATAAATGTGCACAATCAAGTGACAAAATAATCTTAAGTGAACCAATACTAGTTAATGTAAAGTAATATATCAAATATATATAATTATACATTAAATCATTAAATCAACACTTGATTCAATGATCCGGTCATACTGCATATAACCGACTAATATCAAGTGTATCAATGTATCAAATCAACATTTGATTCGGTAACCCGATTATATCACATATAACCGACCAATGATACAAATCGCGAGAATAGAATATAGTATCACATATTGGTATTATTCTCGGTCCCGCACATATCTCATATGCGCTCCTATTTCGTTTCGCTTGAGCCAGGAAACCTCTGTGTAGGACTCTAAAGACTCGTCAATACGCCGGCAGCAGATGATGATCATATCAAACACCCACAAGCCGCAAGCGGTCTGCTAAACGTAACGGCCACCCGGGTATTGAGCGATCAGAAAATCAACGAGCAAGCCCGCTCACTCCTGTGAATCCAACCAGTAACACTTACCGTACAGTCCGGTCTGTTCGTCTGATATGTCGCATATCTTGCCTAGGGGTGGTAAACGTCAGACCCCAGTATCTCAATAAGTCGTGTCGATATGAGGTCTATAACAGTTCGAGAAACTACTGGTAACACTTACCAGTAAATCTCAGCAACCCTGGCCAGGGATTTCCGGTTATAGCCAATCAAACACAGCGCAACATCAACTCCCTATACCGGGAGAGACGAATCCCCTCCTATCGCTCATTGCCTCCATGTGATTCGGGACTGTACCCAAAAACCACCGTTTTGCACGCCCTCTTGGACGTGGTAAGGTGGAAATCAAAGCACAGTGGGAATCACACAAGTCTCTATGACGATCTCGGGTCCACGGACTAACCTGTACCAGTGTTACCATAGAACTGCCATCTGACGTGATATATAATACCATCTGGGAGTTCTCGGCGAGTCCGTCCAATGTACCCAGTCTCCACTGAGCACCCGTATATCATCTCTGATGTCAAACACCAATGGATATGGGATCATCCATCGCCTATCTGTATGGGTCGAGAAGGTATACGCTAGTCTACTCTTGTATATCGATGCCCCGTCTCGATACACCCACGACTAGGGACCTTGAAGGATGTACTTATGGACTACCATGTCCCCACTAGTATGATCTGCATCATAGTCCAGGTAGTCAAGTACACATCCCAAGGGCTTTACCAACATGTAAGAGAGAGACAATAAATATACACGTTAAGGTAAAGAGTAACCAGATAGCATACTATCATGTCGAGCAAGAAAGTCCTCCCTATATATGTCCAAGCATCCACTACAATATACATCCTATGTATAGTAATGGCCTCTAGGGCATACATATAACTAACAATCTCCCACTTGCACTAGGGCCATCTGGTAGCAGTGGTTGCAGTATCTCATACTCAACCATCCCATAAAAGTCTC
Organism: Agapanthus africanus; assembly: GCA_030015575.1. Taxonomy (NCBI): domain Eukaryota; kingdom Viridiplantae; phylum Streptophyta; class Magnoliopsida; order Asparagales; family Amaryllidaceae; genus Agapanthus; species Agapanthus africanus. The sequence continues at coordinate 120,826,413 of JASDDO010000001.1, forward strand.
TCTCTAGGAAAAGGCCTTTGTGAGTGGATCCGCCGTGTTGTCCTCTGAGTCTACTCTTCTAACCTCGATCCCCTGGAGATCAACCATCTCCATGATCAGGTGATACTGCCTTAGAATATGTCTGGATCACTGATGGGACGGACGTTCCTTGGCATAAGCCATAACTCCATTGTCACACAATGGGAGGAACTAAGTTCATCTCATGAACCAATATACACCCAGACTGCCTCTTTGGTAGCATCTTAAGTAGCGATGTATCCAGCCTTTATCGTCTAGTATGCCACGGTATCTAGCTTGGAACTCTTCCAACATACCGTCCCTTTACTGAGGGTAAAGACAATGCCTGTGACTGACATTCAATCGTCCTTATCACCCTGGAACCTTTCCAGTGATTCTCCCCAGGATCAATTGATACCATTTCACTACAACTAGTGAGTCTCCTAACATCCAATTAGATCTATCTCATAGATCCAAAACCCAGGATTTAGTAGGTATCATTTTGATCCTATATGGAGAATCCTTGTGATAAGCGGAGATTGACCGAGCATAGCATAGGAAACTCCTTCCCAATTAAGAGTATGTCATCCACGTACTCTACGAGGATCACCACCATACTCCCTACTACCTTTTTGTATATACAAGGTTCATCTACCATTTTGATGATGTCAAACTCTTTGACTAACACATCAAAACAGACGTTCCAACTCCGCGATGCCTGCTTTATCACATAAAACATCTTGCACACGTTTCCGCTGTTCCCACTGTCTACGAGGCCCTCTGGCTGTGTACTTATAGACGCACTCTTCTAAAACATCATTTAGAAAAGCAGTCATGGCACCCAACCGCCAGATATCGTAGTCATAGTATGTAGCCGTGGCAAGTAGGATCTGGATGGACTTAAGCATAGCCACTGGAAAAAGGTTTCATCATTATCCACGCATGGTCGATGACGAAAACCTTTAACAAGTATAGCTTTGAAAGTCTCAACTTTTCCATCTACACCAAGTAATCTTCTCAAGATATACTTGCTCCTGATGGGGATTTAACCCTTCAGATATAGCAACCAAAGTCCATACTTTGTTGGTGTACATGGATTCCATCTCAGATCACTAAGCATCCAGCCATTCTTACAGAGTCCCTACTCTTGATGGCCAGCTCGAAACTAGTTGGGTCATCATCTCATGATGCAATCCTCGCTCCTACTGTCATCGAGAAACAGAAGTATCTCTCAGGTAGGTGAGGAACCCTACTAGACCGGCGGAGAGGCTGAGGTTCGTTGATATCTACTGAATCCTTTGGTTCTACCAAATCATCTGCTGTAGTTTGTATAACTGAAACATTTCTAGTTCTACATAACAGATCTTGCCTCGAGCTTGTCCGGATTTTGCTTTTAGACATAGGCCGGACAACCCCAAATCTTAACTAACTTAAGATATGGACTCTTCTCTTTTCCATATCACATATGAAGTGGTAGGCAACTGATTTGATTTAAACCATATTCAATAGGTATGCAGCTTCTCAAGCGCATAACTCCCAAAAGGAAATAGGAAACTCAGTAGTACTCATCATAGAGCACACCATATCAAATAGGGTGTAATGGCTCCGCCCCGATACACCGACGTGCTGTGGTGTATGCGGAGGAATAATGCTGAGAGAGAATCTCATTCTCCTTTAGAATAGTCCAGGATTTCCGTGCTCAAGTATTCTCCTCCTTGATCTCATCAAAGGACATAATACTTATACCCGTATTGGTTCTCTATTTCTAACTTATATTCTGTGAATATCTCAAAAGGTTCTGACTTGTGTTTCAACAGGAACATATGTCTGAATCTTGAGAGATCATCAGAGAATGTAATGAAGTATAAAGAACCAGTCCTGGCATGTGTAGATAGGGGACCTTACATACATCATCATGTATCCGTCCCAAGAGTTCACTAACTCTTTCTCTGTTTCCAATAAACAGAGCTATGGTCATCTTATCTTATCTTTGTAACATGACTGGCAAGTTTCACAAGATGTAAATTCAAACTCTTTTAAATATGCATCTAAATGTAACTTTAGCCAGTCGGGTCGCATTGATATGACCTAGTCTACAATGCCTCAAGAAGGATTCGTTCATTTCTGAACTCTTCCTCTTGTATGTGTTCTGTACACTAAGAACTGTAGTTTGATTTAGAATGTCAATGCTTTTAGATAATGTGCCTGAATCGATCAACTTTTGATATAGGAAATGTTCAAAACATTATCCAACAATACAAAATTTTATCATTTCTTTACTAATAAAGAGACTGATATGATTTTGTATGTCAGGTTCGGTATCTAACAGCATTTGTTCAGAATCAATGTACTGGTAATACAGGGTGACAGTGACCAACAGACTTGGCTGCAACACTTGCACCGTTTTCTGTCTCATGAAACTTATCACCCGTTCTCAGTTCTCTACCTTTCTGTAGCCCTATGTAACAGATTACATATCTGGGATCCTGATCCGGTATCAAATACCCAGGACGTAGAGGATACAGAGAAACAGTTCTTTATAATGAACACACCCGAAGGAGATGCATCATATGCACTTTCTTCGATTGGGCGGTATGGGAATCCTGGTATTCCCCTATTTCCTGCTCGGTCTTATAACAATTATAAGTTGGAGCGGGACTAACGTTCCCCAGCGCAGTATAACAAGCGGGTTCGGTCAATATCCGTATTATTATCTTGATTAAGGCGTGATATGGTCGCTACCTGGAGAGAGAGAGAAGAAAACACTCAACGTGCGCTCTTGCAAGATTAGATTGGTTATTATTTTATCTAATCAGGATGGCTCCTACTGTTTTTATCAAATCTTCCTTCAAACCCTAAAAGGAAAGACTAGCCGGGATTAATTACACGCTACAAGTTCGCCAATCTTTCAGCCAGGCCAGTGTCGGTAGTTTGAGGGAGGTTCCCCGTGCTTTCGCACGGACCTAATTACAGTAAACCTCGTATTCCCAGAGGCGTAACCTCGTTGACACCTTTCTAGACACCTACTTGATCGGCTAATTGTAATGTGTAAAACTCTCCCAGGAGTAACAATTACTCGCAGTGGGTATCGGGATCCAACTATCCCATAGAAGGTATGCAATCTCATTGCAAATTTCAATACTTGAAATTCCCGATAATATTTTGCCCCTAGCGTCCTATGACCTTGACGGAGGTCAACAAACCATAGGCTACTAGTCAAGTTCAACCCGTCATTTCTTGATCGAATTAAACCCACCCGCACGACCCTTGACGGAGGTCAACAAGACCGCACGACTACCCTAATCCAATCTGCATCATATGCATAAGCAGATAAATACTAGTTAGCTACCGCACACTACGCCTTGACGGAGGTCAACAAACGTAGCACGAATACTAAGTAAGACTTATCTGAAATGACGGAGGACTACGACAGGTTTTTTCTGAAAACCTATTGCGTAATGAACTTGATATCGTTGCAGAATCAAATGATTTTAAAATGGAGTGTTTTTTAGGCTTTTCTAGTTTTGCTAAAGGGGTCACTCCCGGTGAAGGGATCGTCGGCCCTTTCCTCGTCGAATGAGGTGCGGGATATATCACATATACCACTGTGTAAAGCATAAACTATAGAAGCAATCAAAAGACAAACCGAGTGTGTAGCATCTGCCAGTTATTGCTAAAGGGGTCACTCCCGGTGAAGGGATCTCGGCCCTTTCCTTATCGAATAAGGTGCAGGATGTTCTACAAGGTACACCGCGATGCAAAGCAAGAACTGTAGCTACCTGTTTTTGAAAATTCGATTCCACAACATCTTTTAGGTTTCTTTTCTTTCATTAATCATATTAATGAAGTCCCATCGTTTAAATCACCTAAACATCACAGATAAATACGACGTACACTTATGCCATCCGCATTCGCCTCGATGTCCCCTCATGCACCGTTAGGTTAGGTAACTAACGACAAAGCAGGGCAGGGCTAGCGCGAGTGCAAAACATAAGTAACGTCTATATAATATATCATATATACTATATACAGTATCCATCACAACATATCAAATGATCACATCACAGATATCGCAGCAGAAGAATCATATGAAATATTGGATATATTAGGACGTCCATGTTTTCAATACGAGCCTGTATAAAACACGGATTCCACGGTCGCGATGAATAGCCAAACCCACACCCCTAGACCCCTACGAGAGCGGCAAGCAACCCTACCAATTCTAGAGTTAGGAGACCCGGACTCGACTCCTCGAGTTGGTCTCCCACTGGACTCCAGAACCCGGTTACTTGTGCCCTCCTCCTTGGGTCTATCCTAGTGCGGAAAAGTAAATAATATACAAATGGTGACATCTTCCGGAACCTGGAAGTGCCCCAATAAAAGAATATTACATACAAGTTTTTACATGAATGAAAATAAAAACTCTCATCTCACATAAAACCCCCGGCTATTCAAAACGCGACGATCCAATATAACATATCCAGCAACACATAACATCACATGTCATCAACGTAAGTAAATATGCGCATCCCAATTGTCGTTGACATATAGCAACGAAACCGGCGATATCACATATTACACTTACGGTCGCAGAAAAGAAAGTGTAAAACTACAACAGTTGGAATCCGCAAACTCTTTAGATATCGCATGCCTAACCAATGAATTCCTTAGACATCGCATGCCTAACAATTATAAACCCCGCATTTTAGTCTCTATATCGAAAACACTTTTCAATATCAAGTCGGGCAATTCAACAAGATTCCCGACATCCTGATCGAATGCTCGTCGCAAACTTTAGTAGAAGGCCGCACCTCCGATACCGTCGACGAAGTGCACCAAGGCGGAACACCGCTACCGCGAGCTCCCGAACAGATGCTTTCGGCGACGGGGCTCTCCTATAGTCACTTGGTCGAGGCTATGGGGTGTAGCTGTCTATTAAGTTTACCGGCGAGTATCCGCATACGCTACGTGATTGCGACGGACTTTTGATCACATCAAAATTCCATGGCAACCGATCAATTGAGACTAAACTGCTATGTTTATAACATCCAAATTAGTTATCTCATAACTACTTGTGGATTCCAAATATTGTATCACATTCCAGATAAATAGAAAATGTTAAACTTTCCGATCGAACAATCAAACAACCAAGTTTTCCCGAAACAGCTCAACTCTTGAAATAAGTTCAAAAACATCCATTTCATGCCACAGTACCAACGGTCCAGCCGTAGAAGGGTCAAGCCAACGCCTCACATGTGGCACGCCGTACTGCCCCATACCCTAAGGTTCAAAGGGCAGTTCAAGACGGTCACATAATCGAGTTAAGGTTTGTTGTCTTCTAGAGGGTCCATCGCGTTACTTGCACTACTTAGAACGTCTTTAAACCACGGAAAAATCCAACACTTGGAAATTTTCTGGCAGGGGAAAAATTGGGTATTTATATCCGGTCGAACTTTTTTACATATTCTAAAATTACCCGGAAAAACACATAGACAAAGTTTGACAATCCGATCGAATCTACGAACTCCCAATACAACCCAGAAAACTCAACTCTTGAGTAAATATTAAAAATTCCCAAAAACCACAGGACTAAGAGAAACAAATTACTGTGCAAACTAGGTGCACTAATTCAACACAATGGCCGCGGAACCGCCGCAAAACCCAGGGTGGGGCCGCGGTTCCGCAGCGCTTCTGTCGAGTTGAGTGCACGTGCTGCACAGTAACTCCTACAATTCCCTGCTGAATTTTTTGGATATTTTTAATTTGGAAAAATCCGCATTTTCAGAAAATGTACAGAGAAGGGTTTGAGTTAGGGTTTCGGGGTTCGATCGGATTTCTAACATCGTCTACACTTCGCCTAAAGCTCTAGCTAGTCTCTGATACCACTGTAGGGTTCCTAGGCACACTCAAGAGGTTCCACAAGGCATCAACCATGCCAAATTCAAAAATTCCATGTGCCGAGAAACCCTAAACTAGATCGTTAATTAAAGGTAAAGACGAAACTACAACAAGTTAACAACTTATCTAATAAGTGAATGGAAATACAACCTTTGTAGATCCGCTCCACCATTTCTTTAGCTCCGTGTTGACGTCCCTCCGCTGCGATCATCGGAATCCCGGACTCTAGCGTCGGTTTCATCGGAGAAATGGGTGGGCTAGGTCATTGACTTCGATGCCGAAGATGATCTACGTCGAGGCGACTCAAACTCAAGCTCCATCTTCACTTGGTCATCAACCTTGTGAAGAAAACACCCTATACAACATGGCAAATGGTAGAGGATGAAGAAATAGGAAGTGGGTTCACTTTGGATTTTGATTTCTCACTTGGATTCATCACTTGAAAATTTCTAGCAAAGGTTTTCTTTCTTCATCAAGAAGAAAAAGAAGAAAGAAATGAAAAATGAATTAATTAGGTAGAAAATCAAGTGATGCCTTATCTTATTGCAGCCATGGGTGAAGATAACTCATGTAGAGAGCAAACCCTAGTTTAGGTAATGGTTAGGTTAAGGAAAGAAACAAAATGGTCAAAGCTTTCAAAGCTTCATGAAGTTTCAAGAATGAAACAAAATTAGCCACCATTTTATTCTTGCCAAAATAAATAAGTAAATAAATAAATAAGGTAATGGAAACCCTAACCATTAACCAAACATGGTTTAAAGTAATCACACACCCAAGTTTGCATGTATCATCAAACATGATACAAACTAGTGCACAAACATATATCATATATACAATGTGCGCAATCAAGTGAGAAAATAATCTTAAGTGAACCAATACTAGTTAATGTAAAGTAATATATCAAATATATATAATTATACATTAAATCATTAAATCAACTCTTGATTCAATGATCCGGTCATACTTCATATAACCGACTAATATCAAGTGTATCAATGTATCGAATCAACATTTAATTCGGTAACCCGGCTATATCACATATAACCGACCAATGATACAAATCGCGAGAATAGAATACAGTATCACATACTGGTATTATTCTCGGTCCCGCACATATCTCATATGCGCTCCTATTTCGTTTCGCTTGAGCCAGGAAACCTCTGTGTAGGACTCTAAAGACTCGTCAATACGCCGGCAGCAGGTGATGATCATATCAAACACCCACAAGCCGCAAGCGGTCTGCTAAACGTAACGGCCACCCGGGTATTGAGCGATCAGAAGATCAACGAGCAAGCCCGCTCACACTCCTGTGAATCCAACCAGTAACACTTACCGTACAGTCCGATCTGTTCGTCTGATATGTCGCATATCTTGCCTAGGGGTGGTAAACGTCAGACCCCAGTAGCTCGATAAGTCGTGTCGATATGAGGTCTATAACAGTTCAAGAAACTACTGGTAACACTTACCAGTAAATCTCAGCAACCCTGGCCAGGAATTTCCGGTTACAGCCAATCGAACACAGCGCAACATCAACTCCGTATACCGGGAGAGACGAATCCCTTCCTATCGCTCATTGCCTCCATGTGATTCGGGACTGTACCCAAAAACCACCGTTTTGCACGCCCTCTTGGATGTGGTAAGGTGGAAATCAAAGCACAGTGGGAATCACACAAGACTCTATGACGATCTCGGGTCCACAGACTAACCTGTACCAGTGTCACCAGAGAACTGCCATCTGACGTGATGTATAATACCATCTGGGAGTTCTCGACGAGTCCGTCCAGTGTACCCAGTCACCACTGAGCACCCGTATATCATCTCTGATGTCAAACACCAATGGATATGGGATCATCCATCGCCCATCTGTATGGGTCGAGAAGGTATACGCTAGTCTACTCTGGTATATCGATGCCCCGTCTCGATACACCCATGACTAAGGACCTTGAAGGATGTACTTATGGACTACCATGTCCCCACTAGTATGATCCGCATCATAGTCCAAGTAGTCAAGTACACATCCCAAGGGCTTTACCAACATGTAACAGAGAGACAATCAGTTTACACGTTAAGGTAAAGAGTAACCAGATAGCATACTATCATGTCGAGCAAGAAAGTCATCCCTATATATGTCCAAGCATCCACTACAATATACATCCTATGTATAGTAATGGCTTCTAGGGCATACATATAACTAACAGGCACATGAGGCGCTGGCTCAGAGTTTTTAACTCTTAGCACTGCCTTTCAAATTTTGAACAAAGTTTTGCTCTTTTATTGGGGAAACAGCCAGGTCTCATAAGCCATTGGTGTTAGTTTGTTCACCTAAGATAGTATAATGGTGCTCATTGGGTTATGAGTACACTGTACGGACTCGCCGGGAACATACTAGTTGGTATTATACCTATTGTCAGATAGCAGTTCCCATGTGACATGTGTACAGGTTAGTCTATCGACCTGAGATCTTCATTTGTCTCGTATGAGTTCCCACTGTGCTTTGATTACTACATTACCATGGCTCAAAGGAGTCGTGCAAACAGGTTTTAGTTGGGTACAGTCCCGAGCCACATGGAGGTAGCGAGCGAATCGTCGGAGATTCTTCTCTTCCGGTATTGGAGGTTGATGTCGCATTGTGCATGGGTGACCATCACTAGAAATCCTTGGCCATGGTAGTCGATAATTACTGATCTAGGATCAGTAGTTTCTCAGGTGGTGATGGGTTTCAGACCGACACGAAATGTCGCGTTATTAGGGGTCTAACTTTATATACCCCCTAGACACGATGTGCGATACTCTTAGACGAATGGACCGGACTGTACAGATATTGTCACGGACAAGCTCTGTAGGGGTTTGGATGAGTTTGCTCGTCAGCCTCCCTTTTGTTCAATACCTGGGTAGCCGTTACGTACAGCTAGTGCTGCTGACGTACTTATGGTTAAACCCACTATCAGCGTATTGACGAATCTTTAAAGTCACACACAGAGGGTTTCCCTGCTTCGGGTGAAACGATGTAGAGGCCGTATGGTTTTACGGCAGGGTTCGGTCATATACGTGCACTTGTGCACGTATCATAATTCGGACGGATTATACTAGTGGCTTTGGTTTAAACCTGATTCTAGTATTATATTGTTGGATTATTTTCGTCTCTTTGTATTCGTATTTTGTCGGAATACGGATATGGGTATGTATATACGGATGAGAGGTATTCTTATAATTTATTGTTAGTGTATATGCCCTAGGGGCCATTATTGTATCATACTAGCTTGTATATTACTTAATGGAAGCTTGGAATATTCACAGTTATATTAACAGTCTTGCTAAACATGGTAGTATGCTACTTGGTTTATTTCTATCTTAATATGTGTATATATTAGCATATCGAGAATACATATTGATAGAGCCCTTAGGATCTTGCTTGACTACCAGCGTTGTGATGGCAGTCACACTAGTGGGGGCTGGGTAGTCTTCAAGCACATATTTTTTCAGGTCCCTAATCATAGGATTATAGAGACAGGGCATCGATACTCCGGAGTAGACTAGTGTGTACGCTTCTCATCCCAGTTGGGGAGATGGTCTGTCCCACAGCCATCAGTACGTCGTACTGGAGATAGTATACAGGTGCTCGTTGGGTTACGGGTACACCGGACAGGACTCGCAGGGAACTATTAGTTGGTATTATACCCGTCGTCAGTTAACAGTTCCCAGGTGACATGAGTACAGCATAGTCCGCAGACTTGACACTGCTTCTTCGCCTCGAGTGTGTTCCCACTATTCTTAGATTGCTACCCTACCACGGCTCAAAGGAGTCGTGCAAACAGGTAGCAGTTGGGTGCAGTCCCGAAGCACTTGGAGGCAGTGGCGGTTAGATAGGATTCGTCTCTCCCGGTATTGGGAGTTGATATCGCGCTGTGTTTGGAAATCCATTACGCAAAGTCCCTGGCCAGGGCAAACGAGATTTACTGATAGGATTTCCAGTAGCTTCTCAAGGTGTAATGGGCTTCACTCCGACACGACTTATACAGCTTTTAGGGGACTGACGCTTGCCGCCCCTCTAGGCCGGATATGCGATAGTCTTAGACGAACGGACCGGACTGTACGGAGATTGTCACATCAGGCTCAGTAGGAGTTCGGATGGGTTTCCTCATCGGCCTTCTTATCGACATCTACCTGGGGACCGTTACGTACAGCTAGTGACGCTTGCGGTCTGTGGTTAAACCCACTGCCAGCGTAGTGTCGAGTCTTTAGAGTCCCACACAGGGAGTTTCCATGCTTCGGGCGAAACGATATAGAGATCGTATGGTTTTACGACAGGGTTCGGACACATATGTGTTTTTACGCACGTACGATGTTCGGACAGTTTATACTAGCAGGCTTTGGTTTAAGCCAGATTCTAGTATTGGATTATTGGATTTATACAGTCTCAGTATTTTCGTGTTTTCACGGATGGGAGGGGCACTCTCGTAATTAGTCGAGAAGCTTCTAGAAGATTGATGAGTTGGAGGCTTAGGTGGAATTTGTATTAAATGGTTTAATGACTCATGGTGTGATTCATTCAAAGGAGTTAATGATGCATTTATTGCTTAATGACTCATGAGATGAATCGCACAAAGTGATTTAATGAAGCATGGTTGATATTATTATTTGTTATTCATTTAATAATTATTATGCTTCATATATTCGCAAATTTGATATTATTTCATATGATTCTCACTCTCACCTTCTCTCTCCTCAAGCTCTCTCTCTTTAAAGAACTAACCCTAACCTCTCATGTGTTGAGATCCAAGGGTTAGCAAGACTAATAGATCCCTAATCCTCTTTTATATTCTCTAGGTTACTTTGATTAGCACTCATAGCAACCTAGTTACCTCAAGTGAGAGGTTAAGCTTGGAGAAGTAGCTCTCGGGTGGATCTTCTATCACAACGAGGAGGCCGACGAGGAGGTGGTCTACGAGAACAAGAAGGACTTGATTCATTAGGTATAATCATCTTTCATAGTAGCTAATCACTTCTATATTGTTGTTAGTTAGGGTTTAGCAAAGATCCGTAAAGTTAGTCGATGTTAGTTTAAACAAAATGATTGTTTTACCTATTCTGCCTCCCCGTATCATGTAGGGTGTCTAACGTCGACTTACAGTGGTATCAGAGCCTTGCTAAACCATAACTAACTTGTTAGCAAAGTCGTTAGAAATTCGATCGCAAAACGAACCCGAAAAAACATCATTTTAACCAAGTTTCTGCCGTTTTTAAAACAGGGTCTAAAAATTTTTCAGGGACCCTTAAAAATACAAGCAAGGAATTATAAGATTACTGGAGAAATTTGGGATCGTGACTCGGCCAAACCGCCACGGAACCGCGGCCGATCCAAGCGATCCGCCGCGGATCCGCGGCCGAGTTGAAGCCGAGTCAGCCCAAATTTGCCCAGTAACTCTTCTGTGTTGATGTTGTATTTTCTGGGATGTTTTGTTTCTGCTCAGATTTAAGGTGCACAGAGAATTATTTGGAATAGAATCATTTGTGTTTGCTTGATCGAAATTCTAAGATGTTTGGCTAACTTGATTATATCTGTGATGTGTTTAATGTGTTCGTAAACCTCCCCTAACTGCTAGTATGTCGGTTAGCAGGGGGTTGCACATTTCTGTAATGGTTTTTACTGGTTTGTGTTTGTGGACTTGTTGGATTGTCGTGAATGGATAGCCGAGGATGTGAGACGAGTGTTTCTTTCATTCAAATGTTATGTGTAAATTGTTGTAATATTCTTTTACGGGGCACATCCGGGTTGAGGTTGTAGCCACCGTTGTATTATTTCATTTACTGTTTTCTGCTCCTAGGATAGACCCAAGATGGGGTGCACAAACTACCGGGTACTTTGAAGTGTTTAGTGGCCTACTCACGTTATTGAGGGAGACCACTTCACTTCGGGTACTTGGCGGGTAGTTTGCCGTACCCGTAGGGGTCTAGGGTGGGGTTTTGGCTATTCATCGCGACTGTGTAATCCGTCTTTCTTTGCAGGCTCAAAAGGAATGCGGATTCGTAGAAAATCCAATATGTTTATCTGTGATCTGGAATGCCTATTATTGCATCTGACGAATGTACAATATCTATATATGATATCTATTAGGCGTTACTTATGTTTTACACCCGCGCTAGCCCAGCCCCCGCTCTGTCGTTAGTTAAGTAACCTAACGGGTGAATGACGGGACCCAGTGGCGAATGCGGATGGCATAAGAGGACGTTGTATCTTCGTTGTTTTCTGCAATGATAGATTAATTGATGGGACGCATTATATCAATGCAAAGAAAATAAACCAAAGTTGAATCGTTGGAACAGTTTAAAAGAAACCACTCGGTTATTTTAAAACAGAAGATATTTTTTTTAATTGCGGAGCTTAAGCCACTCCTTTTAAAAGCTATCAGGTTCCTTCGATCATATCAAGTTCACTACGTTCACAGTTTCGCCAAAACCATTCGTAGCCCTCCGTCATTTCATTTGGGTATTCAGTAGTATTCAAGCTATGTATTTTGACCAACGCCAAGGCATAGTGTTTGGTAGCTGCTGGGTATTCATTTGTTGCATAGATAGATGAGTTGGTTTGGGACAGTCGTACTATCATTTGGCCAACGTCAGGGGTATGTACGGATGGGTTCAAATTAACAAGATAATGATGGGTAGAACTTGACATGTGACTTATGATATTTTGACCAACGCCAAGGTCATAAGAGAATGGGGCAAAAATTTATATTGGGAATTTCTAAAGAAACTGAAATTTGCAAAGAGTTGCATACCATTTGGAGTGTGATAATTTTGTTAGGATTCCTTCAGTTTTATCACACGATGATATTTGGATCCCGATCCTACTGTGAGTATCCGCTACTCATCAGGAGATTCGTCACTTAACGATCAATGCTATAAACCAAGTAGGTGTCGAGAAAGGTGTCAGCGGGGCTACGCCCCCAGAGAAAAGAGGTTATTTAATTAAGGAACTTCGCGAAAGCGTCGTAAAACCTCCCTCGAAGTACCGACACCGGCCTGGCTGAACGGTTAAGCAAGTATTGTACGGTGAGAATAATCCTGACTAGTTCTTCCTTTTTGGTTTGAGGAGGGATTCGAGAAACAGTGGGAGCCATCCTGTTTAGATAAACTAAAAACCACTCTAAACTTGAAAGAGCATCATGCTAAAGTGATCCCTCTCTCTCTTTGCAGCGACCCAGAACATAACAGGCCTTAAGTTACTATTAGATAAAAATATTTTGACAGGGCCAAACTATAAAGATTGGTTCCGGAATGTTAAGATGGCAATTACTTATGAAAAATTGGGATATGTCCTTACCACTAAGGCACCTGCTGTCCCTGGTCCAGAATCCAGTGTCGCGGATAAGGAAATCCACTAGACCTGGGAGATTGATTGCGCGAAGGCCAAATGCATCGCGCTTGCCTCTATGAATAATGAACATCAGAGGAGGCACGAGAATATGGATCTTGAATCCATATTTCTCCACATCAAGGAACTGTATGGAGAGCAATCTCGTATTGCTAAATACGAGACCTCGAAGAACTTGTTTCAGTCGAGGCTGGCCGTCGGATCATCTGTAGGAGAACATGTCCTAAAGATGATTGGCTATATAGAAGAGCTCGCGGACCTCGGGATGACTTTAGAGAACGAGCTCTATATAGACTTGGTTCTTCAGTCCCTTCCTTCCACCTATGCCCAGTTTATTCTGAATTTCAACATTCAAGGAAAAGAAGTTGAACTTCCAGAACTCCTTAACATGTTGAGGAGTGCAAAGGGCACCTTGCAGAAAGCAAGGGAAATACCCACTATGTTTGTTCGTGGTGCTTCCTCTTCCGGGTCCAAGGCAAGGGCCAAAGAAAGGAAGAAGAAGGCCGCTACCAAACCAAGAGGTGGTGTTGGTAAGGTGGGAGTTAAGGGAAAGACAAAGGTTGCGGTGCCAGTAGTGGCAAAGGACGAGTGCTTCCACTGTCGTAGGAAAGGCCATTGGAAGAAAGATTGCAAAGCTTGGATTGCCAAGAACCAGGACCCGAAGCAAACTGTGGCTTCGACTTCAGGTGTGTTTGTAATTGAAAATTGTCTGTCAATCAACTCTACTTCCTGGGTATTGGATACCGGATCAGGATCTCATATATGCAATTCATTGCAGGCACTGAGAAACCGTAGAGTGCTGAAGGTTGGTGATATGACCCTCCAGGTTGCTAACGGAGCTAGCGTGGGTGCTGTGTCCGTAGGGGATTATCACCTAGGATTGACGAGTGGACATATTTTGGTTTTGCGCAACTGTTTTTGTGTACCTAGTTTAACGTGTAATATCATATCAGTATCGTTGTTATCAAAAGAAGGTTATGATTTCACGTTTGTAAGCGATGTTGTTAACATCCACCTTAATCATGGTTTGATTGGGTCCGGTACACTAGATAACGGTATATACGTGCTAAACCAATTATAGATTTTCAATGTTCAGAACACACTAAAAATAAAGTCTCCAGATATAAATCAGGCTTTCTTATGGCATTATAGACTGGGTCACATCAATGAGACAAGGTTAACTAAGTTATATAGAGAAGGATATTTGGATCCGTTCGAATATCAAGCTTATGCAACTTGTCAATCATGTCTCAAAGGAAAGATGACAAAGACTCTATTCACTGGACATGGAGTAAGAGCGAGCGAGCTCTTAGGACTCATACACAGCGATGTATGTGGTCCAATGTCTGCACAAGATGGTTTTTCCTATTTTATTACTTTTACGGACGATTACTCTAGGTATGGATTCATTTTCTTAATGAAACATAAATCCGAGGCCTTTAAGAAATTCCAAGAATATAAGAATGAAGTAGAAAACCAAACCGGCAAAAGTATCAAGACACTGAGATCTGATCGAGGTGGTGAATACTTAAGTGCCGAGTTCCTGGGTTACCTAAAAGAGAAAGGAATTCCCTCTCATCTTACTCTTCCATACACTCCACAGCATAATGGTGTATCGGAGAGACGGAACCGAACCCTATTGGATATGGTACGTTCCATGATGAGTAATACTGAGTTACCGCGATCTTTCTGAGATTATGCACTAGAATCAGCTGCATATATTTTGAACAGGGCTCCTACCAAGACTGTGCCTACCACGCCATATCAGATGTGGAGTGGGAAGAAACCCTATCTTCAGTATCTGAAGATATGGAGATGTCCAGCTTTTGTTAAAAAGCAGCATGCGGACAAACTCGAGGCACGATCAGTACAGTGTAAGTTTGTGGGATATCCAAAGAACTCCAAGGGGTATTTCTTCTATTACGCAGAGGAACAAAAGGTTTTTGTTTCTCGTAATGCCCATGTTCTAGAACAGCAGTTTTTAGAAAAGGAAACAAGTGGGAGCGAAATAGAACTGGAAGAAATTCCAGAACCACAAACTACTACTGAAAGTTTGGTAGAACCAGTAGTTCAAGAAGAACAGGACATTCCCGCACCCCTCAGCAGGAGCAATACGCTGTCTCATCCGCCTGAGAGATACTACGGTTTTCTCATAGATGGGGATAGAGAGGTTTGCATCATTGATAATGATGAACCTACTAGCTTCCAGCAGGCCATCCAGAGCGGGGACTCGGTAAGATGGTGATTAGTCCAAAAATTTGTATTTACCGCAATCAGAAACGGCGTCGCTTTGCAGCTAGCCGGTGAGTACGGGTCGATCCACAGAGATGGGTAGTTTTCTTAATGTGTCTTTACGAGTTGATTCCAAATGTTGTATTGGATTGATTAAATCTAAAAACTAGATCTATCACTAAACTAAATTAATCTAAATTAAAGTCTTGCTAGGGTTAGGTTTAGGGGAAGTTTGGAGATTAAAGGTTTCCTCACCGCTTTTATTGCCCTATTTTTGATCTATCAGATGTTGTAGTAATTATCAATAAAGTGGATTAGAATCTTTTGGGAAGATGTTTCTTCCTCTAGATTCTTATCCTTTCTTTATCGATAATTACCCTAACCCCCATGGAAAACACGCGCAACCGGCCCTTTATACTACGGTTCATCGTTACCTCGAGGGGTAGGATGCCGTAGGGAGCGGTTATGCGTGCATGCATGGAGTTCTAACTCTTAGGTGTGGATGGCATGAAAGGGGTGAGAGATCTCATCTCTCAAACCTTTCCCTAAGGCTAACCCTAACAAGGGAGGAGATTACTCGCTCATTAGGGGATGAAAAGACATACTAATTAAAAGAATTAAAACAAAGAAATAAAACTAACTTACTAGTTTGATGGCTCCCTCCAAGAAGTACAAAACAGATCTGAATAAACTCCCAACAATTCTGAATTTTATTGATTGAAAAGAGGCATAGGGTTTTACAATTTTTGATTACAATTTATAAGCAAACAGGAGAATTTAGGGTTACGGGATTCGCACATGTGCAATTACAGATTTGCCTACGAAAAATCCAAACCCCCGCACCGACGCACCGACGCGGGCATTAGACGGCCGCGGAACCGCGGCAATGATGGGCCTTGGGCCGCGGTTCTGCGGCCCTTTGGTGGCCTTGGCTCACCAAACTTCTGGGCTTGGTTCAGGACTTCTTGGGCTTCCTTTTTTTATACTTCTTTTCTCTGTTGGGCTTCTTAGTCTTCTCCAGATCTTCAGTGAAAACTTGTAAGGATCTTTTGACCGTTTCACTTTCGTCTTTTTGGACCTTGCACTGTTCTTTGTCTCGACTTGAGTAAGATCCATCTGCTTGTTGGTCAAAAGTCCCTTTTCTGTATCAACTTTCGTCTTTTTCACTGTATCTGCTCCAAGAGCCTGTATCCTGTAACATGCAACAAACGTGCGTCAAGAGTACCTGTTTATTTATAAAACGGATAAGAATAGGGGGATGAAAAATGCAATATTATGGTCTGAACAAATACCCCCAAACTTATCTTTTGCTCGTCCTCGAGCAAACTTATTGTTTTATTCACTAAAATCCTAACCACATTTTCGCAGGGAAACGCAATTGCACTGAGCACGTGCAACAAGCCGTTAAACCTCTAGATGTCCCTAGTAGGAGGAGTGTTGTCTCCTGAGGGTTTTCAGCGATACTACCCACAAAATCCTATCAATTCGGCCCATTGACTTTTGTTCTCCAATTAGGTTTTCTAACAAAGAATTCTATTATCTTTTGACTCGCAAATTATCCACCCATATTCTTCACACTTCCTCATTATTTAACTTAAGATTATATATGTTATGTAGACCTACTTAGCTTTCGGCATCTCTTAAGTCTTGCTTCTAGGATTTCATCTCCACTTAGGAATTTCTATCAACTCTATTAAAGATATAAGTTCTATTTTTCATTCCTCTCTCTTATCTAAATTCCAATCACATATCCCTACGTGTGTGTATAGATCACCCCTACACTTGGAAATTCAAATCAAGCAATCATACTCTCGTCCATTGTCCAAAGCACTTATTAATTAGTGAATTTTTAAATGAAATTTGCTTACACATCCTTCATGCGACCGTTAATACTTCTTGACGTACCAACAACCGATTATAAGATGCGTTAGCACTTTAAAGCGTACTCCCTAGTTTTGCAACACCCAAGGCTTTAGCAGTGACTCCCAAACCAGTTGGTCTAAGGCACTAGGTGATGAAGCACCCTCGCTAAATATTTTTCTATTTTTTTACAGCCTTAAGTAATCACAAAAACCAGTGTCCATTTTTCTTTATTCACTTTTTTTTCTTTTATTTTCATTGTACTAAGGACCTTAGACAAGAGCATTTCAAGGTCTCTTCTACTATTCCAAGTTTCAAGGTGCGTGATTGTGCAAATTGTAGGGTATACATTTTCATAATCTAGACTTAAGCTAGGAACTATTTTTCAAACTTATACTCTAATAAGAACATCAATATTCTTCCCTTGTTTCGACTTAGCCCAAGAAGTGAACCCAAAATTTGCCTATTTCTAAATAAACTACAAGGCATATACTTTCTACCGTTAAACTTTAAGGAATGTTATTTTTAGGGTTTTTAATTTACTAAGTCTAAGATCTAGTTGTTCCTAGCCAGTTAACCTATTCGTCAAACTCAAATCAATTAGCCAAAATTGAATACAATAATTTTTATAATTTTTGAAAATGTTCAATTTTTATGGGTTTTCAAATAAATATGCAAATGCAAAAATATGTACAAATGAATGCGAAGGAAGAAGACGTACCGAGCATACCCCCAAACTTGAACTTGACAGTGTCCTCACTGTCATGCTAAACCAAGAGGGTCAAAATACCGGCACTTCCCTGTTTATTTATTTATAATTTTATTTTATTGTTAAGAAAAATATATACAGAAAGGCCCTCCCCCAAACTTCATTAAACTATGTTAGACATTACTGCCAAACCTTGCATAGACCAAACGTTGACACCAACCAGTTGAAAAATTTATCAGTAAAGAGTATTGGTTGATGGAAGAATAAGTTGTGGCTGTCCAAAAAGAATTGGGGAAGATAGAAGTGGTGGTATGGAAGGTGTGGAAGCGAATATACATGAGGTGGTGATGCATCAAAACGAGAATGTGAATGATCAGCAATCAGTGGAATGTTGGCATTCTCGTATCTTCTTAAAAGAAATGGGGGTGGTTCAACTTCTGAAGGAGGAGGTTGACTAACCACAATACCCCCAAAATGTTCCTGTGGGTCCTCTATTGACTTGGCATCATCCATCAATTTTATATGATATTCAATTATAAAGGAACTGATCTCCTCGATGTCCGCCATAGTCCAACCGAAAACTTGCCGCCTATCTTGTAAGACTTTTAAAATAGCGTTCTCTTGCTCGAAGGCTAGAGAGGCTGACATTATAATGGGATAGTCTCATTCTCACCTATGTAAGCATATTTAAGGTGAGGCAGTAAGGACATGAGTTCGAGTTTCGGAGGCGAAAGAATCATTGCGAAATCTAACTCGAACTCAAAGGACTCCAACACAGGTTCGAAATCACTGCAAACAACCGATTCGGATGGCTCAACTAACTCATCCACAAATTCAAAAGACTCATATTCAGGCTGTGAGTCGTCATCATCCGAAAAAGTGAAACATTCATAATCCATATCGGTTGTGTTAACTGTGGTAGGCTCAAGGAGGGACGCACTAGTGGCGTCAAAACTGTTTTCATCAAACAAGAATCTTTCAAGCTCGCAGTCCTCCTGCGTGATTTCGTGAACAGAGCAAACTTCTCGTGTACTAGTTTTAGGCACGGGGGGCAGACTTCCCATCTTATAAATATTGAACTCACTAGACATCTTCCCAAAGGATAGAGTCATGGAGCCATTGCGACAGTTTATTACAGCATTGGAAGTGGCCAAAAATGGTCGACCGAGGATCACCGGAATTTGGTTTCTTGGGTTAGCAACAGGTTGTGTATCCATAACAATAAAATCAACGGGGAATATGAACTCCCCAACTTTGATCAACACATCCTCTAGCTGACCCCTTGGATGGGTGATTGATCGATCAGCCATTTGGAGAGTACAACGAGTGGGTTTCAACTCTCCAACCCCTAATTGTTCGTACACGGAGTAAGGAATCAGGTTAACACTAGACCCAAGATCTAAAAGTGCTCGACTAATTTTTTTATCCCCAATTGTGATTGAAATCGTAGGACAGCCGGGGTCCTTTCGTTTTTGGGGTAAAGTTTGAGGGTGGTTAATAGCATTGCTCACTGCACTAGCCACTAGCACTTTCTTGGGTACTTGAGATGCCTTTCTCTTCGAGGTGCATAAGCCCTTTAAGATTTTCGCGTATGAAGGGACTTGTTGGATAGCATCCAAGAGAGGTATATTTATGCTAACCTGCTTAAATAATTCCACAATCTTCTCCACTTGTGCAGTTGGTTTATTGGGACTCAACCTGTTTGGAAATGGAGCATTTTGAAAATTTGTTGAGTCAAAAGTCTGTGGAGTAGAATGTGGGGTAGGAACGGATCCCAGTGTGGATGTGTTCGTGTTGTGAGAAATGGGTCCGTTCGAGTTAGAAGAAGTAGAGCCGTGTGAAGGGTGGAGAATAAGCTCTAAAGAAAAAGGTGAAGAAGAAAGTGAAGAAAATGAAGAAGGGGAAGATGACGATGGAGAAAAAGAAGAAGAAGAAGAAGAACCACCGGCGGGGATGTCATCACTAGTTCCCACATTATTTTGCAACACTCTTCCGGATCTCAACGTGGTCACCGCATTTACATTGTGATTGGGATATGCGTTTTGTGTGTGACCGGGATTTGGCAATGGTTGAGATGGAAGCTTTCCCTTTTCTCTCTCGCTCAACGCAACAGTTAATTGTGTAATTTGTGCCTCAATAGATTTGATACTTTGATCGTGTGAAGCATTGTTAGTCATCAAAGATTGAACATAATTTTCAAATCTTGCTGTGGATTCTGTAGATTGCTTGAGAAATGCATCTAGACTTTTTTCGAGCGAGATAACCTTATTATCATTTGGTTGAACCAAATTGTTCGTTTGATTTGTATAAGGTTGTTGTTGGAAAGGTTGCTGGTTTTGAGTTTGTGAAGGTGCTTGTTGTTGTTGTGGAGGAGGAGGTCTTTGAAAATTGTTATTTCCTTGGACTTGTTGATTTTGGTTCCAAGCGAAATTTGGGTGACTCCTCCACCCCGAATTGTATGTCGAAGAGTACGGATCGTTTCTTTGTCGTTGCTGAAATGCAGCATTGACTTGATCTTGTCCTTGAATAGGTGCATTATAAGGACACTCTTCGGTTAGATGCAATGGATTCGAACAACAAGCACAAACAGTTCGTGTGGGTAAAGCAGGGGCAGGAGAAGATGATGAGATTTTGGTCTCAATGGCTTCTAGCTTTTTCATAAGTGCGGCCATCTCGGCCTTCATAGCAATCGACATATCTACTTGATGTATGCCTGCCCTAGATTGACCAACAGAAGAAGATGATGTGGTCTTGGTACTCTCCCACTGAATTGTTTGCTCACTAAGATCCTCAAGAAACTGCCACGCTTCGTCGCTAGACTTGGAAAGAAAATGACCTTGACATATAGTTTCTAGCAACTGCTTCGTTGCCGAGTTCAATCCCTCGTATAATGTTTGGCAAAGTTGCCAACTTTCGATCCCATGATGAGGGCATTGAACAAGTAGGTCTTTAAATCTCTCGAAGCACTTCCAAAATGGTTCGGAAGGAAGCTGTGAAAATTGTATAATCTCGTTACGGATTCTAGCAGTTTTGTGATGAGGATAGAACTTTTTCAGAAAAGCTCTCACAAACTCATCCCAATTTCTAATGGAATGTGATGCGGTGCTATATAGCCACTTCTCGGCTAGGTCACATAAGGTGAAAGGAATGACCCTTAGCCTTATAGCGTCATCATTTAATTGGGTCGTTTTCATCATAGCGCAAACGTTTTGGAATTTATTGATAAAGATATATGCATCTTCGGATTCCAAACCATGAAATTTTGGCAGCATATTGATGAAATGTGGTTTTATTTCAAAGTTGTCCCCATTTGCCGGTGGGGGTGAAAGACATGTAGGTAAAGAAGTGCGGACGGGGTAAAAGAGATCCTGGAGCGCAACTCGTGCGGGCGCTACAACAGGCGGAAGATTCGGGTTATTCGCACCTAACGGAGGTGGAATCATTCCCGTCGGTAAGGTATCGTTGGGGTTGTGTCCCGACATACCTTCGAAAGAAGAATTTGAAGGTGGAGGTAAGGAAATGGAGAGAATTTCGACTTCGGTGTCGAAAGGTTCGTCGGTCGGTACCAACGAAACACGGACTAATCGTGCGTTAGTATCCCTAGTCCAAAGTGACATACACTAAAGGAGTAGTGTAGTCAGAAAAATAGAAAAACAGAATGTGGGGGTAAGATAACGTCAATGGAGGGAAGTGGTGGAAGTGAGTTGCAAGTTTTCTTAGCGACAAGTTGCAAGTTTTGAAAAGATTTTTTCTTTTTTTTTATGTGAGAGTTTTGCAAAGAAGTTTTGAAAAGAGACTCATGACACAAATGTATCAACCACACATGCACAATCAGGCCTAGATCTAGGGTTGCCTAGGTCTGCTAGACAGCTCCTAACTAGGGCTAGAAATAGGACCTCAAACCGCCTCTTCACCGACAAGTACGGCCAGGTAAGTGGGAAGGAACCACAATAGTGGGCCTAATTAATAACCACTAGCCTAGACACCGCAAAGTCAGTTAGGATAAACGGTCGATGCCTATACTGGTCCTTTTCCTATTGAGCTCGATGTCCTTCGGTCTGAGTCTAGTATTTTTTTAATTAATTGTGGTCGATGCACATGCTTTAGGTGTTTTCTGGGGTCCTGGGAAGGGTGATGAAATCCCCACCCAATCTGAGTTTGGTCAATTAGCCCCTTAAAGTCCGATTAAATTATGCAAAACAATAAAATTCACTTGCAATCAATTTTTAGCGCGGCGCAAAGAAACCTGCAGAAAATCTGTTATTTAGAAGGGGAAGAAAGATTTTTTTTTTTTAGCGCAAAGAATTCCTGCAGAAAATTTTTACAGAGAGATATATGGAGGTTGCAGAGGGGAGAAGGAGAGATCAAACCATGTAATTTTGAGGTGCTGATGTGGCAGACACACGGCGGAACCTCGGTCTAGGACCCTATTATGCGGCGGAACCACGGCTTAGTAGTGGGATCAGGCTCTGAAAAATTTTGTACTGTTCTATGCTTGCAATTCCTCTCTGTTCTTGTGCACCAACTTCTGTTTTGCCCGCTGTAAATTTCCAGATTCGCAATCCTTCGTTGTTCCTGCAAGATTCAAACCATAAAACCCTTCAAACAAATAAAAATCGATAAAATGTTTTTGTATTTTTCTATTTCTGATTTTTATGATTTTTTTTAAAATTTAAATCAACCCGAAATTACACAAAAGAAAGATTACGCCATCCCCGGCAACGGCGCCATTTGATTAGTCCAAAAATTTGTATTTACCGCAATCAGAAACGGCGTCGCTTTGCAGCTAGCCGGTGAGTACGGGTCGATCCACAGAGATGGGTAGTTTTCTTAATGTGTCTTTACGAGTTGATTCCAAATGTTTGTATTGGATTGATTAAATCTAAAAACTAGATCTATCACTAAACTAAATTAATCTAAATTAAAGTCTTGCTAGGGTTAGGTTTAGGGGAAGTTTGGAGATTAAAGGTTTCCTCACCGCTTTCATTGCCCTATTTTTGATCTATCAGATGTTGTAGTAATTATCAATAAAGTGGATTAGAATCTTTTGGGAAGATGTTTCTTCCTCTAGATTCTTATCCTTTCTTTATCGATAATTACCCTAACCCCCATGGAAAACACGCGCAACCGGCCCTTTATACTACGGTTCATCGTTACCTCGAGGGGTAGGATGCCGTAGGGAGCGGTTGTGCGTGCATGCATGGAGTTCTAACTCTTAGGTGTGGATGGCATGAAAGGGGTGAGAGATCTCATCTCTCAAACCTTTCCCTAAGGCTAACCCTAACAAGCGAGGAGATTACTCGCTCATTAGGGGATGAAAAGACATACTAATTAAAAGAATTAAAACAAAGAAATAAAACTAACTTACTAGTTTGATGGCTCCCTCCAAGCAGTACAAAACAGATCTGAATAAACTCCCAACAATTCTGAATTTTATTGATTGAAAAGAGGCATAGGGTTTTACAATTTTTGATTACAATTTATAAGCAAACAGGAGAATTTAGGGTTACGGGATTCGCACATGTGCAATTACAGATTTGCCCACGAAAAATCCAAACCCCCGCACCGACGCACCGACAGAAGAAAAATCCACCGACGCGGGCATTAGACGGCCGCGGAACCGCGGCAATGATGGGCCTTGGGCCGCGGTTCCGCGGCCCTTTGGTGGCCTTGGCTCACCAAACTTCTGGGCTTGGTTCAGGACTTCTTGGGCTTCCTTTTTTTATACTTCTTTTCTCTGTTGGGCTTCTTAGTCTTCTCCAGATCTTCAGTGAAAACTTGTAAGGATCTTTTGACCGTTTCACTTTCGTCTTTTTGGACCTTGCACTGTTCTTTGTCTCGACTTGAGTAAGATCCATCTGCTTGTTGGTCAAAAGTCCCTTTTCTGTATCAACTTTCGTCTTTTTCACTGTATCTGCTCCAAGAGCCTGTATCCTGTAACATGCAACAAACGTGCGTCAAGAGTACCTGTTTATTTATAAAACGGATAAGAATAGGGGGATGAAAAATGCAATATTATGGTCTGAACAGATGGCTGGATGCAATGCGGACCAAGATGGAGTCCATGTACACCAACAAAGTATGGACTTTGGACTTTGCTCCAGGTGGGGTAAAACCCATAGGATGCAAATGGATCTTCAAGAAAAAGATTGGTGTAGATGGACAGATGGAAACCTATAAGGCTAGACTTGTTGCAAAGGGTTTTCGTCAAAGACCTGGTTTGGACTATGACGAAACTTTTTCTCCAGTGGCTATGCTCAAATCCATTCGGATCCTTCTTGCCATTGCTGCCTTCCATGATTATGAGATCTGGCAGATGGACGTAAAGACGGCTTTTCTAAATGGTAATTTAGAAGAGTGCGTCTATATGGATCAGCCAGAAGGTTTCAATCAGAGTGGGAGCAGCGGGAAAGTATGCAAGTTGCTTAAGTCCATTTATGGACTAAAGCAGGCATCGCGGAGTTGGAACATCTGTTTTGATGAAACGGTCAAAGAATATGACTTTATCAAAAATCCAGATGAACCATGTATATATAGTAAAATTATAGCACGAACTGTCGTATTCCTCGTCTTGTACGTGGATGACATTCTATTAATAGGAAATGACATTCTTATGCTACAATCTGTCAAAAGATTCTTGTCACATAGGTTCTCCATGAAAGACCTGGGTGATGCCTCTTACATTCTGGGGATCCAGATCTATCGTGATAGATCTAAGAGGTTGTTGGGACTTTCGCAGTCCAGATATATCAACACTATACTGAAAAGATTCGGTATGGAAAATTCTAAGTGCGGTAATTTACCGGCTTGTCACGGAATCACCATATCCAAAGAGATGTCTCCCAAGACTGATTTGGAAAGGGATCGCATGTCAGTTATACCCTACGCTTCTGCGGTAGGCTCTATAATGTATGCGATGTTGTGCACCAGACCAGATGTAGCTTACGCACTGAGCGTGGTAAGCAGGTATCAGTCAGACCCGGGGGAGAAGCACTGGATAGCAGTAAAGAACATTCTCAAGTACCTGAGAAGGACTAAGGATATGTTCTTGGTTTACGGCAGAAAAGACCTCCAGATCAAGGTTTTTGCCGACTCCAGCTTCCAGAGTGACAAGGATGACTCAAAGTCCATGTCAGGTTATGTCTTTACCCTCAATAGAGGGGCGGTGTGCTGGAAAAGTTCCAAGCAGGACACCGTTGCTGACTCGACGATGGAAGCGGAGTATATCGTTGCTTGCGATACAGCAAAAGAAGCAGTCTGGATGAAGAAGTTCCTAACAGAACTTCAGGTGGTTCCTACCATTGTTGATCCAATACCGCTGTATTGCGACAACAACGGAGCTATAGCTTTAGCGAAGGAACCCAGGTCCCATCAGAAGTCCAGACACATCTTGAGGCGGTATCACCTGATCAGGGAGATCATAGATCGCAAGGAGATCGAGGTCCGGAGAGTTCCTACAGAGGAGAATACTGCAGATCCATTCACTAAGGCCTTACCTCAAATTCAGTTCGAGAGGCAACTCGAGATGATAGGTCTTCGATACGCCGGTACATGGCCCTAGTGCAAGTGGGAGATTATTAGTGTATATGCCCTAGGAGCCATTATTGTATCATACTAGCTTGTATATTATTTAATGGAAGCTTGGGATATTCACAGTTATATTAACAGTCTTGCTAAACATGGTAGTATACTACTTGGTTTATTTCTATCTTAATATGTGTATATGTTAGCATATCGAGAATACATATTGATAGAGCCCTTAGGATCTTGCTTGACTACCAGCGTTTTGATGGCAATCACATTAGTGGGGGCTGGGTAATCTACAAGCACATCCTTTTTCAGGTCCCTAGTCATAGGATTATCGAGACAGGGCATCGATACTCCGGAGTAGACTAGTGTGTACGCTTCTCATCCCAGTTGGGGAGATGGTCTGTCCCACAGCCATCAGTACGTCGTACTGGAGATAGTATACAGGTGCTCGTTGGGTTACGGGTACACCGGACAGGACTCGCGGGGAACTGTTGGTTGGTATTATACCCGTCGTCAGTTAACAGTTCCCAGGTGACATGAGTACAGCATAGTCCGCAGACTTGACACTGCTGCTTCGCCTCGAGTGTGTTCCCACTGTTCTTAGGTTTCTACCGTACCACGGCTCAAAGGAGTCGTGCAAACAGGTAGCAGTTGGGTGCAGTCCCGAAGAACTTGGAGGCAGTGGCGGTTAGATAGAATTCGTCTCTCCCGGTATTGGGAGTTGATATCGCGCTTGTTCCCGCCAAAAATTTCTGTGCAAAAGAGCCCAAGGTATCAAATGGCGGCGATACGCTTAAGAAAATGGGAACCAGTATCTTCCGGGCTATTTTTTGACAAACTCCCGAATGAGAAACAGATAAATTCTGATGGTATCGAAAGCGGCTCGAAAAACCCTTCGATTTGATATATTATGGGCCTCGTAATTCATCCGGGATCAAAAGTTATGAGGAATTACGTGTCCACACGTGATGGGCTTTTAAGAACCCGCTGGAGGAGTTAAAAGATACAATAAAAACTCAGAAAAGACCCCAATGGGGCATCACGTGCTCACACGTGACCATGGGTCACGTGCAGACACGTGATGGGCTTTTAAAGCCTCTAAAATAATGAATAGAATTTAATTCTAAAAGTCAGAAAATACCTCAACGAGGTATCACGTGCTTACACGTGACCAATGGTCACGTGTTGACACGTGATGGTTAAAACTGAAACATAAATAAGCGGCTGAGAAAGGAACCCAATTGGGGGTCACGTGCTCACACGTGACCAAAGGTCACGTGCCAGCACGTGACTGGCTTTAAAAGCATTATGATTCAATAGAATTAAATTCTAAAAGTTTCTGAATCTTTCCAAATGGAAAAGGGTCATGGGGAACCGTTGGATTAAAAATCCAAAGGTGATTAAAAATCACCAATTTATGGAAAAATCTTGGACAAGGAAAGATTTCCCTGAAAATCTCACCAGGATAACAAATAGAATATCTTTTGGATTTAAAATCCACGGTGAATAAAATTCACTTAACAATCTAAAGGCCCAGATTAATGATGAATGCAAATCAAATCTCTCAACATACAAATCAAATCTCTTAATGAGAAATTTGCTAAACAAATTGATTCTCTGCCTTCTCCTATAAATAGGAGCCAAGAAGAGAAGAGAAGGGATCTACTTTTTTGAGAGAAAAACAGAGAGAGGAGAATTTAATTCTCAAGAGGGAAGAAAAGAAAGGAGAATTTAATTCTCAACAAAGAAAACCCTAGGTACGAAAAGGGAAAAAGATAAACTTCAAACAGAGAATTTAATTCTCAAAATCCAAGAGTTTAACTCTTATACAAAAAGAACTTAGTTCTTCTTCTGGTTGAAGATCTGCACAGAGCACATCTCCCCATAACTTGAGAATTTAATTCTCATCGGGTCGAGATCCTGCCATGCAGATCCTAAACTTAGAAGGGGAATTGAGTTTTGAGAATTAATTCTCCTAAAACAAAACTACGGTTTAACCCTAATCAAGAATTTAATTCTTTTACATATCTGGGAATTTAATTCCTTTGAAAAGAAATCAGGGTTTCATCCTAAATAAGAATTCAATTCTTAAAAGATCTTTGTTCATGAAAAGAACTAGGGTCACGTGCCCCCACGTGACCCTTGAAAAGATCCCCTGCAAAGAACTTTGAAGCATCACCCCACGTGCTCCCACGTGACCCTCATTATATATGGAACAAAAGTAAAGGCAGAAACAATTCTGGGCGCTCTCACGTGTTACCACGTGACCCCTAATAAATGTTCTAATAAATCAGGGCATGATTATACATCACGTGCCCACACGTGATGGCTATGAAAATTAAAAGTGTTTAACACTTGTTTGCAGAACAAAATAAAGGGGATCTGGCCCCACTTTTTGATGCCATCACGTGCTCCCACGTGACTCTCAAAACGCAGAAAGAAAGATCAATGGGAATGAAGGCTTTGGGCGCTCTCACGTGTTTACCACGTGACCCCTTAGCAAACGTTCTAACAGTCAGCGCATAAATCCCCATCACGTGCCAACACGTGATGCTCTAAAATAAAAATAAAAATGTTTAACACTTGTTCGCAGATTTGAGGATAAACCAAAAGGAGATCTGGCTCCACATTTAGGGCGCCCTCACGTGTCACCACGTGACCCCTAATGAGCATTCTAACAGACCAGAGCGGGGGCCTTCATCACGTGCTCACACGTGATGGCCGCCAGAATTAAAAGAGTTAAACACTGATCTGCAGAATAAAATAAAGAGAATCAGGGCGCTCTCACGTGTCCACACGTGACCCCTCTCTCCTTAGTGTTTAACACTAATCTGAAGACTTTGTCCTCAGTGTTTAACACTGATTTTCTTAGTGTTTAACACTAATTTGGAAAACTCTATTTGCAGTGTTTAACACTGATTTGCTTAGTGTTTAACACTAATTTGAAAACACTGTTCCCAGTGTTTAACACTGATTATCTTTTAGTGTTTAACACTAACTTGCTATCTTATTCCCAGTGTTCAACACTGTTGGCCTCTAGTGTTTAACACTAGCTTTAGCCCAATTGGCTAAGTTTCTAGAGGCAAAGCCTCTCCTTCAATGGACCAGCAGAGAGCCAATATTTCAAACACAATTGGACTTAGCCCAAATTGGCCATAAGTCCTCAAATCATCTTGAACTGAGCACATCTGCTCTTTCAACCAACTCATTGGTTCAAGGGTACATCTCGGAACTCCTCTGATATTTGTCGTTGTAATCCTTCAACGTCTTCAGAGAGGTGACGGGTCCCGATGACCACACATCAAGACGGACTGTGGGGTCCTTAAACTCATGGACTTATGCGTCCCTAAACCAAGATACGGACTGCGGGGTCCTTAAACTCGCGGACTTATGTGTCCTTAAACTAACGGACTAATGCGTCCTTAAACACACCCATATGGACTGTGGGGTCCTTAAACCCATGGACTTATGCGTCCTTAAACTACCAATGGACCACTACGTCCCTAAACTGGAAATGGACCACTACGTCCCTAAACTGGCAATGGACCCCTATGTCCCTAAACTGGAACAATAGAGCCAATTGCTCTTTTGTCGGATCTAAATGATCCCGTTAAGTCGATCTTAGTCCCAAACTGGACTAACGTATCCTTAACAACCGTTTAAGTTGATCTTAGCCTCAAAAATGGCTAACGTATCCTTAAACTTTCAAACAGACTCTAGTCCCAAATCGGACTATAAACCCCCTAATCAACTCTGGCTCAAGGGTACATCTCTGAACTCCTCTGACATTTGTCGTTGTAATCCTTCAACGTCGTCAGAGAGGTGATGGGTCCCGACGGCCATACATTTAATGGACCACTATGTCCCTAAACTGGAACATTAGAGCCAATTGCTCTTTTGTCGGATCTAAACGATCCCGTTAAGTTGATCTTAGTCTCAAACTGGACTAACGTATCCTTAACAAACGTTTGAGTTGATCTTAGCCTCAAATATGGCTAACGTATCCTCAAACCAAAACCCCAAACCCAAATCTAAGAAAACACGGGTTTGGACTAATCCACGTCCTACGGGCGACGACATAAATTGGTCTCCGTATACAATCCACGGGCAACCACAAACAAAACAAACACCCACGACACGAAGTGACCAGCTGGAGAAGGAGAAAGTTGTTACCGCAATGCGGTAGCGTAATTAACTGCAGGGGCTTGCGCCTGCAGGGAAGAGCGTCCCCACAATCAAAAACCCCTCAAGCGAGGGGGAATCTGACGAAGTCTGCTACATCGGACGCATCCGTCTAAACCTTCGATACATGGTGCCATAAATCAACTTGGTATCTTCGGAGAGGTGGACGGATAGCACCTATTAGCATCTGCCCCGAACCTCAGGCAAGACAGCCCATGTCTCGGCCGCCGTTCGGAGGGGAACAGATTCTGGCACGCCCGGTGGGACCTTTTCCTCTTTCCACTCCACACTTCGTATGTCGTGTTCGCGAGCAAATCGCGGTTTGCTGTGGTTGCCTGTGGATTCAAGGTACTAAGATTTGGTGTCTTGCTCCGTGCAGAGAACAGAAGATCAATGGCTTCAAACTGCACCGTCTGCAACTGCAACTCTCGCTCGGTCCTTGCTGGAGGAGTGACTTATGGGCCCCAAGCGGCCTCCCTTTTCAAGATGCCAGTGGAGCAGGTAACTCAGGCCACCACTGGATTATTCTTCGGGACCATGCTCCCACCGTTGAGCTTCAATGCCACAATGACGTTGCAAGAAGCCCCAAAGAAGTCGGTCTTTGATCGGCTCACCACTGCCGCGGCCCCTCTCAACGGGTCGCCCAACTTCAATACCTCAGTTTCCAACAGACTGGGTCAGAACGTCTACAAGTCCGTGATACCCGAAGCTGCCATCCCAAAGCGGATAGCCATCTCGGCTCAAGCGGACAAAATTATTGGAAAGGCTCCTCCTTCCAAGAAGTCAATTTTTACAAGGCTAGCCATTCCGGTTGCTGCTCCAGGCGAGATCCTCAAAGCTGCTTCCCCTGCCCAGAGGTCTGTCTTTGACAGATTAGACATTACTTCTCAACGGGTGTCAGCCTTCGATAGGCTAGCACCAATAACAGTCTCTCCTCAAAGCAGGGGGCACGACAAAGTCACCCTTGTAGCTGAAACAACTCCATCCGCAAGACACGCTCGACGTCGCCACTGGCGTCGAGTAAGGAAGGCTGGAGGCAACTCCCCCTCTGGGATAACTCCGCCAGATCAACCGGTGGGGATCGATGCTG
This sequence comes from Agapanthus africanus, assembly GCA_030015575.1. Taxonomy (NCBI): domain Eukaryota; kingdom Viridiplantae; phylum Streptophyta; class Magnoliopsida; order Asparagales; family Amaryllidaceae; genus Agapanthus; species Agapanthus africanus. The sequence goes on from JASDDO010000001.1 coordinate 120,857,286, forward strand.
CTGTTCCAACCAAGAACAGCTTTGAATTGCTCAACAAGGTGCGCAGAAACTCTCCTACTGCAGTGCTGAAGAGAATTCCTTCACTTATGAAGAACGCTACAGAGAAGAAGCCGGAGCAACCTCCTCAACGGCTATCCTCTGAAATTTACAAGGTTTGGCGATAGGTCCAAGAGTCGGTGATTGATGAAAACTATCTCCGCCGGCAGAAAAAGATGAAGGTTCGGCAGGAGAAGGATTACTCTGTCAAGCCACCAAAAGCGACAACTACTTGGGTACCCACTACAACAGCCCCCTCGACTTCAACTGCTCAAAAGGGGAGGAAGCCAAAGAAAGCCCCTGTGAACATGGTGAACCGTAAACGCGCTGAGCACAAACACCCCAAGTCTGGGGGCATGGTGGTGCACACTGTTTATATGGCTTCTGGAAAAGAGGAAAGCCGTGCTTCGACGGGTCACCGACCGTTCACCCGATCAGTGACGAAAGCTCAGGAGCAGCAACAGAAGCTGCAGGAGATGATGACTACAATGGCCGCACTTACCGGGCCAAAAGAAAGCCCAGAGGCATCATCAGAACAGCGTCACGAACAAGAAACCGACGCTGACTTTTTACGCAGAGTCCTCGAAAAGAAGGACAAAGAAGCTGCAGAGCAAGCGGCTAACATAAAACAGATGGCGCTCCTCTTCCAAGATATGGTAGGGATGATGTTACAGCCGGACCCTCCTGCTGAAGATCCCCCGATCGTCCTTGAAGACGACAGGGGAGAAACGTCAAATCCTCCGCCGGCTCTATCAACAGCCAAGGAGGAGGCGATCTCCAAAGTTGACCTAGACGAATATATAGCTCAGCAGATCCGGGTTCATCAGGCAAATGAAGCGGCTGGGCAAATTGTTAGAACCGGACGACCGTATCCGAGCTGGTATGACCAAATCAGTTACCCGCCAGGATATACGATCCCTAAATTCCACGTATATAAAGGGACAGGGAATCCGCATCAGCATGTCGCTCAATTCAGGGCCTTATGCGGCAATACTGGAGGCGATGACAAATTGTTGCTACGTCAATTCGTCGGCAGCTTAGCAGACACAGCTTTTGAATGGTATTCGGAGCTTCCCGACGACTCCGTCAAAACGTTTACAGAAATGGAGTTGCTATTCACTCGACGGTTCGCAAGCGCCGGTGAACGCACCCCGATCACGGCATTGATCAACGCCAGGATAAGGCCGGGCGAAACGTGGGTCCAATACGCAACACGATGGCGGAACCTATGGTCGAAATGCGAACAACGCATAGAAGAGGCTCCTGCAATAGGCATGTTCGTGGGCACTCTTGATCCACAAGCGACCATCTCGCAATTCATGATGTTCTTCAAGCCAACCACTTTCCAGGCCTTGATTGACAAGTTGGCCCAAATGGATCAGATGGATCATAGATCATCTTCTTCAAAGACGGATCCTTGGAATGAAAAGGGGAAAGAAAAAGCAACTTTCGTCGCCAATACTCAACGACAGCCGAGCAACTTAAAGCCAGTTGTCCGTCGAAACAATATGCGTCCACGCCCATCCCTCGAGGAGAGACTGGGACGTCCTTACTCGTTTCCTCAGGACAAAACGAGAAGACTGTTCGAGCTGGCAGTGCGCAACAGACTCATTAATCTGCCGAATCCAAAACGTCCGTTGCAGCCAGGCGATGTCAAAGATCTCAATTATTGCCCTTACCACCAGACGGTAAGCCACCCGATCGAGGATTGCTTCGTCTTTAAGGGATGGATCGAGGATCAGTACCTACAAGGCAAGTTTGCGCTGTCCGAAAAGTGGAAAGTAAACCCACCACAGCCGCACACTCCTAAGAAGACGGACACACCGGGGGCAACTTGTTCTTTCATTGAAGAAGCTCCGTGGGAAATCGTGCTTTCAGCAAAGACCAAAAGAATGCCGAATGAGCTTCAGACATGCCCGGCGATCAGGTGGAAGAACCCGCTGGAACCCTAAATCACTGAAGGGATGCTGAAGCCGCGCCCAACTCCAAAGATCGGTGGTGATGGCCCAAGCACTCACACCCAGCAGTCAAAATCTTCAAAGAAAAACAAGAAGAAATCCAAGAAGCCCGTGAAGCCTGGCGACAAGCGCACGGATTTGCAGAAACAGATTGATGCGTTAGAAGAATATAATCAGAAGGCGCGGACCCCAATCACACTCCAAGAATTTCTCAGCCACGTCCTTGAGGACGGGGATGATGACAATGGAGAAGACTCGTCGGATGAATCTGAAGATTATGTGGCAAGCTGCTATGTGATCTCTCACTCGTCAATAGATGATAAAGAGGCTCCTTGCACCGAGAAACCAGGGGCGGGGCCTGAACCAGAACTTCTGTGGCCATCAGACGAGATGATCGATGCCTTCCTGAACGAAGCCCGTCTTAAAAGCAAAGCTGATCGAGAGCGCGAGATGGCCATATTCGAGAAAGCCAAACGCCGGCGACTAGATGAAAGGGTCGAAACACTCCCACCGGATGAAAGTACATCCGCCGCAAATAAAAGTAGGATCAAGACAAGGAAACGATTCGCCAAAGCCATAGCAATGGGGATGAGGCCGCCCTCTTTCAGAAAAAATTCTCCTGGTGGTATACATTTTGATGAAACGGACGTACACCCTAACTTCTGCTTATATCATCAGAAGATCGTACATCCTACTGAAGACTGCAACTCTTTTAAGTGTTGGCGGCAAGGGTATGTCGCTCACAGGCAACACTTCAACAGGACAAAGCGTGAAGCTCGTAGACAGCGAAAAAATACGACAGATGAGCATAAAAGAATTGCTGGCAATTGTCATAAGGACGAGCCCGGGGGATCACGAGTTCTCACCTTTGGAAGCGATTCTGATGAAGAAGCCGCTCTTAACCCTCTCTTCAAGGAATTCATTTCTAAAACAAAAGAATTGGAGAGTTGCGAGAATGTTCAGCCGTACAATCTCACGCTACCCGGAAAGAATCTCGGACCCGCAAACGACGGAGCAAACGAAATGAGAAAGGAAAAAGAAAAAACGGCCTTTGTTGCCAACACTCAACAACAGCCGAGTAACCCGAGACCGTTTTGTCGTCAAAACAACAAGCCGCGATACCTCAATGAGAAGTTGAAACGTCCTTACTCATTTCCCAAAGATAAAACAAAGAGATTGTTCGAGCTAGCAGTGCGCAGCGGGCTTATCACTCTGCCAGATCCAAAACGTCCATTGCAACCAGATGACGTTAACAATCCTAACTATTGTCCCTACCACAAATTAATGGATCACCCACTCGACAATTGCTACGTCTTCAAAAACTGGGTTGAAGACCAATACCAACAGGGCAAGTTCGCGTTACCCGAAAAGTGGAAAGTAAACCCGCCACAACGACATGCTTCGAAAAAGGTGGATATGCCGGGGGCATCATGCTCGTTCATAGGGAAGGCCTCCTAGACCGAAAAGTCAGTAAACTAGAAATCCGCCTCAAATACGGCGACGGTAGACCGAAATGTCGTTAAACTAACGATGGACCACTATGTCCTAAAACTGGCTGATGACCGAAACGTCCTTAAACTAACAATGGACCGCAATGTCCTAAAACTTGCAAATGACCGAAACGTCGTTAAACTACTCCCAACCCGCAGCATTTTCAGGCTGACGTGGTAAAAAATAAAAAAAAAAACGGTATGTCCAAAAGCAAAATGGGCACGGATGAAAACCCGAAAGGGCTCCGTGAGTAAAAACAGCAGGGCTACCGGCGAGTGTTCGTGAAAACCCGAAAGGGCGCGACCTCGTTAAAAAAAAAAAAAAAAAAAAAACGGTATGTCCAAAAGCAAAATGGGCACGGATGAAAACCCGAAAGGGCTCCGTGAGTAAAAACAGCAGGGCTACCGGCGAGTGTTCGTGAAAACCCGAAAGGGTGCGACCTCGTTAAAAAAAAACAAAAAACAAAAAAAAAACGGTATGTCCATAAGCAAAATGGGCACGGATGAAAACCCGAAAGGGCTCCGTGAGTAAAAACAGCAGGGCTACCGGCGAGTGTTTGTGAAAACCCGAAAGGGCGCAACCTCGTTAAAAGACACTTATAGGGTCCTCTCGACCTTATAAGGAGAAACCACCCACGTGAGATCCTTACGACTCACAAGGGAGCAACACACTTAGGGATCCTCACGATTCCTAAGGAGAAATTACACTTGCGAGATCCTCACGACTCGTAAGGAGAACTCTCTTATGGGACCCTCACGGCTCATAAGATTTGAAAGTCTTAAGTTACAGAGACCTGAATCTGTTCTTAAGCAACCCCCACAACCTTTTGGCCCTACAAGCCGCTCAATACCGGCCCTTGTATACAATCCACGGGCGCGAATAAACACTTCCCTAACAAAGTCCCACCTGTGACTGGGGATATGTCCATATGGTGAACAACCCTTGTAAGTCCTCTCGACTTATATGGAGAAAACCCTTTTGTAAGATCCTTACGACTTACAGGGGAACATACACTTAGGAATCCCCACGATTCCTAAGGAGAAAACACACCTACGAGATCCTCACGACTTGTAGGGAGAAATACCTTTGTGAGACCCTTACGGCTCATGAAGTCAAAAGCCTTAGTCGACGGGATCCTAACCCTGTTCGCTAAGCCACCTTTGTCCGACATCGACAGAGGCAAATGATGATTCGCTCCTGGCAATATCCCAGTTGTAGCGATGCTGATGCCTAAACCGGTATCAAATTCCAAGTCCTTTCATGGCAAATGATGATTCGCTCCTGGCAATATTCCAGTCGTAGCGATGCTGATGCTAAGATTGGCATCAAATTCCAAGTTACATACTCGCAAAAAAAAAAAAACAGCGAGCCATACGTGCATACGAAATAGCCGAAATGATGGGGCAACTTGTAATAAAAATCAGCAAGTAAAAAAAATGTATGCATGAAAAATAGCCGAAATGATTGGGCAACTCGCAATAAAAAGCAGCGAGTAAAAATAAAATAAATAGCCGAAATGATTGGGCACCGCGAAAAATAGCCGAAATGATTGGGCAATCGCGATTTTCGCGATATAAAAAGCTGAAATGATAGAGCATCGCGGAAAGAATAAAAAAAATGATGAAAGAATGAAACTTTTTGCCCTACAGGTGAAATCACATCGAACCCTGTATACAATCCAGGGGCACAGATAAAAAGGGAACCATACCTTCCCAACAGGCTCCATCAGAAAGCGGAGCCAAATCTCGACGGTTAATAGACAACCTAGAGACAATCTCGACATTTATCGCAATATTGCAGACATAATGTCAACAAACGAAGCAAAAAGAAAATCCCGAGCTTCAGGATCTCGACGTCAACATCGACAACTTAGAGATCACCAACGGCGTTTCTCCTCACTCCAACCAGATGCAGACGTGACGTCAACAATCGACCTCAGAGTCGCAACGAAACGGAACCCTGGCAAAGTCCTTAGTTCAAAGTCCTTAGTTCCAAATTTCAAATGGCCACATCTACAGCCTGGAGACCAACAACGGTGTGCCTCCTCATTCCAGCAGTACACAGATGTTACACCATCAAGCGGAGCGATGGCAAAATCCCAACCACGCCTTAGCATTCGTCTCATTACAGCAGACGCAATGTTAACAACGGCGTTCCTTCGCAGTCCTGCAGGATGTACATACAAAGCTAATAAAAGACCCCATGGTCAGCAAAGCAGAGTGATGGCAAAATCCCAGCTCCACCTCAGCACTCGTCTCGTCACAGCGGACACATCATCAAGCAAAGCGGAACAGCGGCAACTCCCAGTTCCATGACTCGACGATGTACTCCCACAGAGAGTCAAATCCCAACTCCGTGAAATGCGGATATAATCAACAAAATTCCTGGTTACGTGGAACGCGGATAACGTCACTCTTTGACCCCGTGGAAAACGTCCAGAGCGGATCCTGGTCCTCGCAGAGTACGGCAGTGAACCCGTGCGAAGCATCCAGAGCGGAGCCTAGTCCTCGCCTAACGCGGCAGTGAACCCGTGTGAAGCATCTAGTGCAAAATTCCTGGTCACGTGGAACGCGGATAACGTCACTCTTTGACCCCGTGGAAAACGTCCAGAGCGGATCCTGGTCCTCGCAAAGCACGGCAGTGAACCCGTGTGAAGCATCCAGAGCGGAGCCTAGTCCTCGCCTAACGCGGCAGTGAACCCGTGTGAAGCATCTAGTGCAAAATTCCTGGTCACGTGGAACGCGGATAATGTCACTCTTTGACCCCGTGGAAAACGTCCAGAGCGGATCCTGGTCCTCGCAGAGCATGGCAGTGAACCCGTGCGAAGCATCCAGAGCGGAGCCTAGTCCTCGCCTAACGCGGCAGTGAACCCGTGTGAAGCATCTAGTGCAAAATTCCTGGTCACGTGGAACGCGGATAATGTCACTCCTTGACCCCGTGGAAAACGTCCAGAGCGGATCCTGTTCCTCGCAGAACACGGCAGTGAACCCGTGCGAAGCATCCAGAGCGGAGCCTAGTCCTCGCCTAACGCGGCAGTGAACCCGTGTGAAGCATCTAGTGCAAAATTCCTGGTCACGTGGAACGCGGATAACGTCACTCTTTAACCCCGTGGAAAACGTCCAGAGCGGATCCTGGTCCTCGCAGAGCACGGCAGTGAACCCGTGCGAAGCATCCAGAGCGGAGCCTAGTCCTCGCCTAACACGGCAGTGAACCCGTGTGAAGCATCTAGAGCAAAATTCCTGGTCACGTGGAACGCGGATAACTTCACTCTTCGACCCCGTGGGAAACGTCCAGAGTGGATCCTGGTCCTCACACCAACATGGAGTGATCACCACCGCGACATTCGTCTCGATACAGCAGACGCGATACCAGCAAATGAAGCGAAGGCCAAATTCCTAGCTTCAGGGTCTTGACGGCAAGTCATATAAAGCCTGAAAGACAATCGGAGATCATCCCACACCAGCGCGGAGTGGTCACCACCTCGACGTTCGTCTCGATACAGCAGATGAGATGTCACCCCAGCGTTCTTCCCCAAGCAGGATTCGGACGCGCCAAAGCAAACGAAGCGAAGGCCAAATTCCTAGCTTCAACGTCTTGACGGTAACTCATATAAAACCGAAAAGACAATCAGAGATCATCCCACATGGAGTGGTCACCACCCCGACATTCGTCTCGATACAGCAGATGAGATGTCAACAACAACGTTCTTCCTCCAACAGGATTAGGACACACCAAGCAAACGAAGCGAAGGACAAATTCTTAGCTCCAGGGTCTTAACGGTAAGTCATATAAAACCGGAAAGACAATCAGAGATCATCTTATACCAATATGGAGTGATCACCACCTCGACGTTCGTCTCGACACAGCAGACGCAACATCACCGAAAGGAGTCACGGCAAAATCCCTGGTTCCAGACCTCGACGGTTCACCAGCAACCTAGAGATAACCACGACATTCGTCTCGATACAGAGGACGCAATGCCAGCAAACGAAGCGAAGGCCAAATTCTTAGCTTCAACATCTTAACGGCAAGTCATATAAAGCCTGAAAGACCATCAGAGATCATCCCATACCAGTGTGGAGTGGTCACCACCTCGACGTTCGTCTCGATACAGCAGACGAGATGTCACGACAGCTTTCTTCCTCCAACAGGATTCGCACATGACAAAGCAAACGAAGCGAAGGCCAAATTCCTAGTTTCAACGTCTTAACGGCAAGTCATATAAAACCTGAAAGACAATCGGAGATCATCTCGAACCAATATGGAGTGATCACCACCTCGACGTTCGTCTCGACACAGCAGACGCAACATCACCGAAAGGAGTCACGGCAAAATCCCTGGTTCCAGACCTCGACGGTTCACCAGCAACCCAGAGACAACCATGTCATTCGTCTCGATACAGAGGACGCAATGCCAGCAAACGAAGCAAAGGCCAAATTCCTAGCTTCAGGGTCTTAACGGCAAGTCATATAAAGCCTGAAAGACTATCGGAGATCATCCCACACCAGCGCGGAGTGGTTATGACTCATCGGGGCTCTCCAAAATGAGCCTAACCTCAAGTAAAAAGCGGCATGGCAAATTCCTAGCGCTTGCTCTTCTGACGGTCAAACTGCCAAGGAGGATTGCTTGAAGACGTCTTGTCCAGCCCCCGAAGGGATCAGAGACACGGCAGTCGCAGGGCTACTCGAACAGCACGATTGCCTATCGAGGAATATATCAGCTCATGCGACGGTACGACGGCCAAAACCCTAAGTACCACAGACCCTAACGGACTTCTGTCGTAAAGAGCAGAAGTTAACCGTGACGTTAGGATATTCTTGCGAGATCTGCTCGATTCGTTTCGACTCGTGAGGAAATTGATGTCTTTGTGAGAACTTCTCGATTCGTCTCGACTCGTGAGATAAAGCCTTAGGCAATAGGGATTAAAAAACCTGTTTCCTAAGCACTGGGACCCTGCAAGTCGGCCCAAAATGGTCTCTTGCATACTATCCACGGGTCACACTCTCCAAAGTCGAATCTCGACTAGGAGGGAAACAACCACTTACGAGTCCTCTCGACTTATAAGCGGGAAAATTCTCTTGTGAGATCCTTACGACTTTCAAGAGAAAACACACTTAGGAGTCCTCACGACCCCTAAGGAGAAAATACACCTACGAGATCCTCTCGATCCGTAGGGAGAAAAGTCTTTATGAGACCCTCACGGCTCATAAAGTTGAAAAGTCTTAGGTGGCAGATCCTAACCCTGTCTCCTAAGCCATCACTGCCCTGCAAAGAGGTCAAGATGGACCATCTATGAGCCACACTCGCCAAAGCTACATGCCACTGAAATGGAAAAGCTACTCATGAGCATATAAACTACTTCACTCCAGAGTAAGATATAAAGAGATAGAAGGGTGCGGCTCATGGAGTTAAGGGTTTGGAACTATATCTCTTAAGAGTCGAGATTTGAGTCAATGATAAATGACGACGCTTGTGTCCGCTCGTTATCTTCTCAGATCAAGATTCTGAAAGTAATATACCAACCCGAAACTGGTCATACGCTATGCATTACTTTGCACTACTTCACCCACGTAAATACTTACGTGGGCAAAGTAGTGGGGGGCATTTGTTCCCGCCAAAAATTTCTGCGCAAAAGAGCCCAAGGTATCAAATGGCGGCGATACGCTTAAGAAAATGGGAACCAGTGTCTTCCGGGCTATTTTTTGACAAACTCCCGAATGAGAAACAGATAAATTCTGATGGTATCAAAAGCGGCTCGAAAAACCCTTCGATTTGATATATTATGGGCCTCGTAATTCATCCGGGATCAAAAGTTATGAGGAATTACGTGTCCACACGTGATGGGCTTTTAAGAACCCGCTGGAGGAGTTAAAAGATACAATAAAAACTCAGAAAAGACCCCAATAGGGCATCACGTGCTCACACGTGACCATGGGTCACGTGCAGACACGTGATGGGCTTTTAAAGCCTCTAAAATAATGAATAGAATTTAATTCTAAAAGTCAGAAAATACCTCAACGAGGTATCACGTGCTTACACGTGACCAATGGTCACGTGTTGACACGTGATGGTTAAAACTGAAACATAAATAAGCGGCTGAGAAAGGAACCCAATTGGGGGTCACGTGCTCACACGTGACCAAAGATCACGTGCCAGCACGTGACTGGCTTTAAAAGCATTATGATTCAATAGAATTAAATTCTAAAAGTTTCTGAATCTTTCCAAATGGAAAAGGGTCATGGGGAACCGTTGGATTAAAAATCCAAAGGTGATTAAAAATCACCAATTTATGGAAAAATCTTGGACATGGAAAGATTTCCCTGAAAATCTCACCAGGATAACAAATAGAATATCTTTTGGATTTAAAATCCACGGTGAATAAAATTCACTTAACAATCTAAAGGCCCAGATTAATGATGAATGCAAATCAAATCTCTCAACATACAAATCAAATCTCTTAATGAGAAATTTGCTAAACAAATTGATTCTCTGCCTTCTCCTATAAATAGGAGCCAAGAAGAGAAGAGAAGGGATCTACTTTTTTGAGAGAAAAACAGAGAGAGGAGAATTTAATTCTCAAGAGGGAAGAAAAGAAAGGAGAATTTAATTCTCAACAAAGAAAACCCTAGGTAAGAAAAGGGAAAAAGATAAACTTCAAACAGAGAATTTAATTCTCAAAATCCAAGAGTTTAACTCTTATACAAAAAGAACTTAGTTCTTCTTCTGGTTGAAGATCTGCACAGAGCACATCTCCCCATAACTTGAGAATTTAATTCTCATCGGGTCGAGATCCTGCCATGCAGATCCTAAACTTAGAAGGGGAATTGAGTTTTGAGAATTAATTCTCCTAAAACAAAACTACGGTTTAACCCTAATCAAGAATTTAATTCTTTTACATATCTGGGAATTTAATTCCTTTGAAAAGAAATCAGGGTTTCATCCTAAATAAGAATTCAATTCTTAAAAGATCTTTGTTCATGAAAAGAACTAGGGTCACGTGCCCCCACGTGACCCTTGAAAAGATCCCCTGCAAAGAACTTTGAAGCATCACCCCACGTGCTCCCACGTGACCCTCATTATATATGGAACAAAAGTAAAGGCAGAAACAATTCTGGGCGCTCTCACGTGTTACCACGTGACCCCTAATAAATGTTCTAATAAATCAGGGCATGATTATACATCACGTGCCCACACGTGATGGCTATGAAAATTAAAAGTGTTTAACACTTGTTTGCAGAACAAAATAAAAGGGATCTGGCCCCACTTTTTGATGCCATCACGTGCTCCCACGTGACTCTCAAAACGCAGAAAGAAAGATCAATGGGAATGAAGGCTTTGGGCGCTCTCACGTGTTTACCACGTGACCCCTTAGCAAACGTTCTAACAGTCAGCGCATAAATCCCCATCACGTGCCAACACGTGATGCTCTAAAATAAAAATAAAAATGTTTAACACTTGTTCGCAGATTTGAGGATAAACCAAAAGGAGATCTGGCTCCACATTTAGGGCGCCCTCACGTGTCACCACGTACCCCTAATGAGCATTCTAACAGACCAGAGCGGGGGCCTTCATCATGTGCTCACACGTGATGGCCGCCAGAATTAAAAGAGTTAAACACTGATCTGCAGAATAAAATAAAGAGAATCAGGGCGCTCTCACGTGTCCACACGTGACCCCTCTCTCCTTAGTGTTTAACACTAATCTGAAGACTTTGTCCTCAGTGTTTAACACTGATTTTCTTAGTGTTTAACACTAATTTGGAAAACTCTATTTGCAGTGTTTAACACTGATTTGCTTAGTGTTTAACACTAATTTGAAAACACTGTTCCCAGTGTTTAACACTGATTATCTTTTAGTGTTTAACACTAACTTGCTATCTTATTCCCAGTGTTCAACACTGTTGGCCTCTAGTGTTTAACACTAGCTTTAGCCCAATTGGCTAAGTTTCTAGAGGCAAAGCCTCTCCTTCAATGGACCAGCAGAGAGCCAATATTTCAAACACAATTGGACTTAGCCCAAATTGGCCATAAGTCCTCAAATCATCTTGAACTGAGCACATCTGCTCTTTCAACCAACTCATTGGTTCAAGGGTACATCTCGGAACTCCTCTGATATTTGTCGTTGTAATCCTTCAACGTCTTCAGAAAGGTGACGGGTCCCGATGACCACACATCAAGACGGACTGTGGGGTCCTTAAACTCATGGACTTATGCGTCCCTAAACCAAGATACGGACTGCGGGGTCCTTAAACTCGCGGACTTATGTGTCCTTAAACTAACGGACTAATGCGTCCTTAAACACACCCATATGGACTGTGGGGTCCTTAAACCCATGGACTTATGCGTCCTTAAACTACCAATGGACCACTACGTCCCTAAACTGGAAATGGACCACTACGTCCCTAAACTGGCAATGGACCCCTATGTCCCTAAACTGGAACAATAGAGCCAATTGCTCTTTTGTCGGATCTAAATGATCCCGTTAAGTCGATCTTAGTCCCAAACTGGACTAACGTATCCTTAACAACCGTTTAAGTTGATCTTAGCCTCAAAAATGGCTAACGTATCCTTAAACTTTCAAACAGACTCTAGTCCCAAATCGGACTATAAACCCCCTAATCAACTCTGGCTCAAGGGTACATCTCTGAACTCCTCTGACATTTGTCGTTGTAATCCTTCAACGTCGTCAGAGAGGTGATGGGTCCCGACGGCCATACATTTAATGGACCACTATGTCCCTAAACTGGAACATTAGAGCCAATTGCTCTTTTGTCGGATCTAAATGATCCCGTTAAGTTGATCTTAGTCTCAAACTGGACTAACGTATCCTTAACAAACGTTTGAGTTGATCTTAGCCTCAAATATGGCTAACGTATCCTCAAACCAAAACCCCAAACCCAAATCTAAGAAAACACGGGTTTGGACTAATCCACGTCCTACGGGCGACGACATAAATTGGTCTCCGTATACAATCCACGGGCAACCACAAACAAAACAAACACCCACGACACGAAGTGACCAGCTGGAGAAGGAGAAAGTTGTTACCGCAATGCGGTAGCGTAATTAACTGCAGGGGCTTGCGCCTGCAGGGAAGAGCGTCCCCACAATCAAAAACCCCTCAAGCGAGGGGGAATCTGACGAAGTCTGCTACATCGGACGCATCCGTCTAAACCTTCGATACATGGTGCCATAAATCAACTTGGTATCTTCGGAGAGGTGGACGGATAGCACCTATTAGCATCTGCCCCGAACCTCAGGCAAGACAGCCCATGTCTCGGCCGCCGTTCGGAGGGGAACAGCGCTGTGTTTGGAAAGCCATTACGCAAAGTCCCTGGCCAGGGAAAATGAGATTTACTGGTAGGATTTCCAGTAGCTTCTCAAGGTGTAATGGGCTTCACTCCGACACGACTTATACAGCTTTTAAGAGACTGACGCTTACCGCCCCCTAGGCCGGATATGCGATAGTCTTAGACTAACAGACCGGACTGTACGGAGATTATCACATCAGGCTCAGTAGGAGTTCGGATGGGTTTCCTCATCGGCCTTCTTATCGACATCTACCTGGGGACCGTTACGTACAGCTAGTGCCGCTTGTGGTCTGTGGTTAAACCCACTGCCAGCGTAGTGTCGAGTCTTTAGAGTCCCGCACAGAGAGTTTCCCTGCTTCGGGCGAAACGATATAGAGGTCGTATGGTTTTACGACAGGGTTCGGACACATACGTGTTTTTACGCACGTACGATGTTCGAACAGTTTATACTAGCAGGCTTTGGTTTAAGCCAGATTCTAGTATTGGATTATTGGATTTATACAGTCTCAGTATTTCCGTGTTTTCACGGATGGGAGGGGCACTCTCGTAATTAGTCGAGAAGCTTCTAGAAGATTGATGAGTTGGAGGCTCAGGTGGAATTTGCATTAAATGGTTTAATGACTCATGGTGTGATTCATTCAAAGGAGTTAATGATGCATTTATTGCTTAATGACTCATGAGATGAATCACACAAAGTGAGTTAATGAAGCATGGTTGATATTATTATTTGTTATTCATTTAATAATTATTATGCTTCATATATTCACAAATGAGATATTATTTCATATGATTCTCACTCTCACCTTCTCTCTCCTCAAGCTCTCTCTCTTCTAAGAACTAACCCTAACCTCTCATGTGTTGAGATCCAAGGGTTAGCAAGACTAATAGATCCCTAATCCTCTTTTATATCCTCTAGGTTACTTTGATTAGCACTCATAACAACCTAGTTATCTCAAGTGATAGGTTAAGCTTGGAGAAGTAGCTCTCGGGTGGACCTTCTATCACAACGAGGAGGCCGACGAGGAGGTGGTCTACGAGAACAAGAAAGACTTGATTCATTAGGTATAATCATCTTCCATAGTAGCTAATCACTTCTATGTTGTTGTTAGTTAGGGTTTAGCAAAGATCCGTAAAGTTAGTCGATGTTAGTTTAAACAAAATGATTGTTTTACCTTTCCGCCTCCCCGCATCATGTGGGGTGTCTAACGTCGACTTACATTTATTACAAGTTTCTTCTAGAAGATAACACCTCATTTTGTTTTAACCATTTAGGGTTAAATGGTTAATGAGGTGGAGGATGAGATGTGATTTGGCTTTAAATGAAGCATGGTCTCTTGGTGACTCATGGAGTGAGTCATGTAGTGACTCATGGTGCACTACTCTTGCATGCTTAAATTATATTAGTGTTGTGAGATATTTTGTGGACTTGAGAATTTTTTTTTCTAGCCTTGCTTCTTTTGGTATATAGCTCACAACACTTAGCCATTTTCTTCACTTGAGCTTTTTGCTTCACACTCTCATCCTCTCATGGATTCTTCTTCTACCTCCATCCTAATAGTCTCATGTGTTGAGAAACCTAGGGTGTTTAGAGATAAATTAATTCTTCATTAGACTCTACATTTTCTAGGCCATCTAGTTTAGTAAACTAGGTACCCTAGTTACCTCGGCTATAAGGTTGGAGCTCGATCTATAGACTCTCAGATGGATCATCTTCGATGGAGGGAGATCGGCGACCAAACTTAATCATGGTAGCCACTAGGAGTTTGGGAAGAAGGTTAAAGACCGAAGGACACAGATCATTTGGTATAACCATTCCAAACTCTTTTACTTGTTTGCTAGATTAGGGTTAATGGTAGATCCGTAGTATCGAGTTGTGTTAGCGCCAATTTAGAAAAAAAAAGGTTCCGCAATCGGCCACAGTTTGATGGCCAGAGCGCTGGCACAACCTAACATTGAGCCTTGCAGGGGAACACTACCTATCGGTGATAGTATGGAAACTCGGCGGATATCCGGAGGGTACCAACTGGAGTTATATGATCAGATGGATATGAGGGCCGATCAGAGTGACAGCGCCTGAGATATTGGGTTTTCAAGTGTCGATACTTGACACCGGTTTTATGATGATCTATTGATGGTATCTCTGTTTTTACCACATTAAAACTTATTACGACATGTTCAGTTTCACGTAGATGTTACACCCCTGATATTATACTTTGCTCATTTATTTATACTGCATTCATATTGTTATATATCATTATAATCTCATATTTAGGATTTGTCGCTGCTACGTTCATACTTGTGATTACCACGCATGATATTATTTACTACTCACGAGCTGGCAACTCACCCCCGTTGTGCCACAGTGTCTTGCAAAGCCAATCCTTCAGCGTAGTCGAGGTAGGGCATACCACTTTTGCTGCTGCTGCTGCAACCGTTACTTTTGGAAGCAATATTTTGAAGGTAGGTTGCGAGTATTCTTTTGTTTTCTACCTTATACTCTTTTTCTTTGTATCTAGTATGCTCCATCTACCATATATATATATAGACTTAGAAACAAGACTGAGCGATTGTATTATTGACTCTGGATGTCGTTCTCGTGTGAGCCGACTTTTGTTTTTTTTTTTATGTTGTGGTTATTGTTTTCATCTCTTATTTTCTTATCCTTTGTCTATAGCATCGTATATTTTTTTTCTATCTGGAAGTGTTCTGCCTAAAGGCGTGAGATTGCTCCCAAATGGGGATGCTTATGTATATTCTTATTTATGTATCAGTTTGAATCAGATTTTACGAATGAGATACTGCCGAAAATTTTAACAACAACTCGATCTTAAAAAGGGTTGAAATAACTTTTCCACTTTTAAAATTGATGCTTTGAAACAAAAATTTTACACTCTACCTTTATTCACGGTTTAGATTCTGGGTTTCGGCTTTGAATTACGTTATGTCTCTAATGGTTACATGATTTAAATGCCGATCACGTTCCTCATTTGAGTCGTGACACCATGCATGGACACTTGTTCCCCAAATTTTGTTCATTTTGTTGCAGAAAATTGTTGAAAATAGCTAAGTAAAATGTTGTAGGTCTCCATGCGTTGGGTAAGGCCACGCATGGAGAACCGTTCCTTTGAATAATAATTTTGAAGTTGACAGAACTATTTTCTTGTTGAAAAATATTGTTGCAAGTGCCCATGCGTTGGGTAAGCCCACGCACGGACAACTGTTCCTTTAAAAATATTAGTTTTAATCGAATTCTAACAATTTTATTGTTTTAAAAACAGTATTTTATTGTTGCAAGTGTCCATGCAATGGGTAAGGCTGAGCATGGTGACCTATTCGACAGATTTTGCATTTGAAAATCTCTTTTAGGGTTTTTAAAATATAACAGTTCTACATGCGTGTAGTAATCCAGCACATGGTGAGCTGTTACTTTAATTTTTCATAAAAACGCCCTAAATTATTTAGTACTATTCATGGAAAATATTTTAAAATATGTTTTCCGCTTATTTTCTCAGAAACTGGGTTTTGGCACTCAAAAACAACTTTAACAACTAGAAATCACTTAGTTTTCAATACTACTATGTAGTATGAAAAACGGTCCGATTTAGTCGAGTTTTGCGTATCAACAAAGGGCTTTTTAGTGCAATTTAAATGTATGAGGGATTTTTTTAAGTAAGTACGAAGTATGAAGGGATTTTTTAGTAATTAGGGGAGTATGAGAGAGCTTTTAGTAAAATGCCCAATAATTAAAGGTAAATATATGGGAGTTCATTGAAGCATGTGCTAATTTTATAAAATAATGCCGACTTCTCAAACCATTGTGTTATTTACTAGTCCGATCGATGGTCGGGATCAGCATGTCACGGATAGCTTAAATATCAAAAATCATTTGATTCGGAGACCTCTAGTATATCGAGATGAAGTAAAAAAAATAACCGGTTTTTTTACATGTAAAATACGATCACTTGATGGATGTACCAAACGTCTCCAAATATCGTTATTTTTTATACCTAAGCTATACATAACATGTAGATCATGATAACCGGTCGGATCCGTAAAAAACGGAACCGTTAATTTGAAAAGTTTGAGGAGGTTGCCTCATTTTAAAAAATGGGTACCGGTATTAATGAGCCTCCCTAAATTATTAGAGCAATTCTGATCCACGCATTAAGCGTGGACTCCATGGCAGGGTATTACATGCCAACATAACCAAACCCACACACCCCAATATTCTGGGCCCACACCTCCATTTTCTTTCCAGCAGGAAACTGGGGTCTACTCTATGAAAGGTGCTGGTGAGCATAATACGTACTGCAATCCCCTCTCTCTCTCTCTCTCTCTACAAAATTTCTGTCTCGACTATCATGGCTTATAAAATATTACCCCTCGTGTTGCACCCTCAAATATTATATTTGCATCTCCCCCCACTTAAACGCAAATCTCACCCGTCAATTTCCCTCCCCCAACGGCCATGATCGAATGGTGATGGAAAAATTGGAGTGAGGTTACCGCCTCGTGGAGCACGGACTCAAAATGTATTATCCGAGGCGAGAATGTTTCGGCTTTTTAAATCCCTTCACGTGATCCAGTGATTTTAACCGGTAACTTCACCCGCCTCGCTACCGTGCTCCGCCACGCTTGTATATAACATTCATCCAACGCTTTTCTTAGCCCCTCAGCCTTGATTTCTCTTTTTTCCACAGGTACATTTCACTTTACTTTCTTTAAATTTTTGCTCTTGGTTTTTTTATATATGTTTGCTGATGATTTGGAATAATTTTGTTAGCGGGATGCTTAGCAAATAAAATCCAGCCATCCAGTTTTATCGGGCATCTATGTACTTACTTATACGACGGTCACTGTAGTATACCATTATCCGGCTTGCATTAGGTTACGGCCTATTCTTCAAGACTAGGGGAAAAAATGCAGACAAATTTTTCTGAGCTTGACGGATTAATTTTTTTTTTATATTTGCGAGTGTAATAACTTAATTTTATCCATTTTCTATCTATGCAATGTTAATTCAGAAAAATGTATAAGTAGGAGAAAAAACAATATAGTTTATTTTGTAAATATTTTATGGTATGAGTAAAACCTTATTATATATGAACCTTTATTAATAGTTACAGTGCTACTAGTATTTTATCTTATTGAAGATGTTACAAATTTCCCAAAAAAAAGGACGTTACAAGCTATATGTTTTTTTAACCTATTCCTGCAAAATGGTATTATAGAATTTTTTTCTAAAATAACCTTAATTTTCAAAATAAATCCTAAAATAGAACTGGGACCAAACTATTTCTCACAATAGACCTCCGTACGCCACGTAGAATTAGGATTTGCGAGGGACAGTTAGATCAAAGGTAAAACACTATCTCAGATAGCGTTATATTTTAAATGAAAATGTTATCCTGGATAGCGTTTTCATTTAAAGAAAAGTGTTTTCCCAATTAACATTTTCCTTTTGAGCATTTTGATTTGTACAGATATGCTGACAGTTATGTTTTTGATTTGGTATGCAGATATGTTTTAACTGATTAGTAATCAGATATGTTTTTTATTTGGTATGCAGATAAATTTTAATTCTATACTAATATATTGATAACTAACTCTTACTTTAAATTAATATTGTTACTTGTTATCTTTTCATATATTTATTTTGTTATAATAATCTAGAAATTATCTTTAATACTATACTAATATATTGATAACTAACTCTAACTTTAAATATTATTACTTGCTATCTTTTCATCTATTTATTTAGTTATAAAAATCTAACAATTATCTTTAATTTTATACTAATATATTGATAACTAATAGCTTTAAAATTTATCTGCATACCAAATCAAAAATATATCTGATTACGGTTAAAATGCTAACGAAAAGCATATATGTACAAAAGAAGTGAAAACGCTAACCCGGTCGGCGTTTTCTTTACAAATACTTCATAGAGCAGTTGGGAAGAGGACTGGGGCTCAAAATGCTCAGAAGAAAAACACTAATTGGAATAGCGTTTTCATTTTATTTTAAATGCTATCTAGAATAGCGTTTTCTTTTTTGCTCTAACCGCCTCCGCGAGTCCTAATTCTACATAGCGTACGGAGGTCTATTGTGGAAAATACTTTAGGTACAGTCCTATTATAGGATTTATTTTTTAAAATATGGTTAATTTGGAGGGGGGAGGGGGGCTATTATAATGCTATCATGTTTCATGCACTAAAATAAGTTCTAAATTTTTTGTTATGTTTGCTTAATTATTGGGTTTATTAAAATATACATGAAATAGTTTTGTCCACATAAGGCATTTTAGAAAATCAGAAGAAAAAATAAAACATTTGGAATTTGTTGACTGCAAAAATAAAACTCAATTTACCAATATTTTATAGCAAAAAGGAAAAAATAAAGAAAGTTACTGAGCTATAAACAGTAAGAAAACTCACTCAAAATTTCAGTGAGACTGAAAGACAGATGTCTATTGGACAGGGAGTTGAGATCTTCCCAAACTTCCAAGCTTCTCTTGTTTTTTCCTATGCAAAATATTGTAATATTTACATTTGTTAATTTGACGTTTTATTAAAAATAATTAGGGATAAAATAGATTATTTTTAAGGGACCATTAAACAAATGACCACGCGCTATAGATTCTACTACAACGTTCTTAATTTTTTATTTTCATGGTTATTGGTGATTTAATTAATTAATATCAGTCTACATAGTTTACTTACACGTATATAACTAAATTACACAATCATTAATTAATGTTCTAAGTTCATAAATCATAATCTTCTTTGGATGAAATAAAAATCGACATATCTATTTGGACTAAAAAATCACAGCCGTAAAACTTTCCTCTGTCTATTGGATATAGCTTGCAATAACGTAAAGTCAAAAAAGTCTTCTCAGATATTATTTTCTCTCAGATATGGTTTATAATATAATCTACGTAGTTCAACAATGCAACAATGCGGTAAAAATTTCCTCTTCAAAATGGGGGGCCGCATCCAAGAAAAGATTGTTTATTTTGATCAAAGAATCCTACACTCCCTTTTGTTAACTGAAACTGCAGCTATTGGCACTCCTCTGTTTTTACATCTTCGGTTTTAAATTTAATACTTTCCTAGAATTATGCTTAACAAACCAAAATCATTCTCCATACCTTTACTCTGATTGAGAATAAAATTAGAACTAATATCATTATATCACTATCCTTTCTATGGAAATATATTACCTTGACTAGCTGCAAGAGAATGTAATTTCCAGGATTCTGATATATATATCTATATCTATATATATATATATATATATATATATATATATATATATATATATTGGCACTGGCTCGTAAACGCTAACCTAAGCACACACAGCTCGCAACACACAGCCATGGACCCACGAATTTACCCTAAAAGCGTTAATTTGTGGCCATTTTTTCTCTGAGTTCCTAATGTTTAAACCTCGCAAAGTATCGATACCAACTAAGCTAATGCTCATTGGTGGATTCTGTTATATATTGATCAGGCTCATTTACGACTTGTATATCATCTTCAAAGTTTTATTTGGCAAATTAACTAGCGGCAAACATCATAAAGACTTCTACCAATTTGATCTGTCCGAAAGCTTATGCAACATGTTTACTTCGGTTCAACTTTTTTCTCAGATTTTAAATGTATGTTAAGATTCTAACTTTTTCTTTAAAAAATTCAGCAGTTGGCCATGTCGACGCCGCAGCTGCAAGTTCCAGCTCGTCCGAAGAGGAAGAAGATCTGGGTGGACTACCTGGTGGAGTTCCGATGGATCATCATCGTCTTTGTGGTTCTCCCTATCTCGGCCGTAATCCATTTCATCGTCTACCTCTTCGATGTCAAGACCGAGCTAAAACCCTACAAGCAGCGCCAGCAGGAGCACGAAGAGAAGGTGCGCAAGGTCGTCCAGCGCCTCAAGCAGCGTAACCCCGCCAAAGATGGGCTCGTCTGCACGGCCCGCAAGCCCTACATCGTCGTGGGGATGCGCAACGTCGATTATAAGCGGGCCCGTCACTTCGGGGTCGACCTTTCCGACTTCTACAACATCCTCGAGGTCGACCCCGACCGCATGGTGGTGCGTGTGGAGCCGTTGGTCAAGATGGGCCAGCTCAGCCGAGTCACTGTCCCCATGAACCTCGCCATCCCTGTCGTCTCCGAGCTCGATGACCTCACAGTCGGCGGACTCATCAACGGGTACTGATAAAAACAGGATCTCAATCATCTTATTATAGTTACGGACAATCGTCCTAATTTATACAACTCTTCAACAGGTACGGAATTGAAGGCAGCTCGCACATCTACGGTCTTTTCCAGGACACTCTCGTCTCACTAGAGATCGTCCTGGCCGATGGCCGGGTCGTCCGAGCCACCAAGGACAATGAGTACTCCGACCTGTTCTATGCAGTCCCATGGTCCCAGGGGACGCTCGGTTTCTTGCTCTCGGCCGAGATCAAGCTCATTCCAATCAAGGAGTACATGAGGCTCACCTACAAGCCGGTGAGAGGTAATCTGAGGGAGCTGGCTCAAGCCTACACCGACTCCTTCGCCCCGAGGGATGGAGACCCGAAGAAAGTACCTGAATTCGTGGAGTCGTTGATCTACACGCCGACAGAGGGAGTTTTCATGACAGGAAGGTACGCTTCGAAAGAGGAGGCGAACAGGAAAGGGAACGTGATCAATAGCATCGGTTGGTGGTTCAAGCCGTGGTTTTATCAGCACGCAGAGACTGCATTGAAGAGGGGAGAGTTTGTCGAGTACATTCCGACGAGGGAGTACTATCACCGGCACACAAGGTCTCTGTTTTGGGAGATGAAGCTGATTTTGCCGTTTGGGGACCAGTGGTGGTTCAGATGGTTGATGGGGTGGACGACGCCGCCCAAGATCGCGTTGATGAAGATGACACAGGGGGAGGCGATAAGGGAGTATTACCACAACATGCATGTCATCCAAGATATGCTGCTTCCGCAGCACAAGGTCGCCGATGCTTTGGAGTTTCTTCACCAAGAGATGGAGGTAATTAATGTAGTACTATATATCATGCTTCTAATTCCTCAATCCATATGATCCTAGCTAATTCTTGAAAACGAAATATTCGATTCTCGTCCGTTAAATAACATTTTACAGGTGTATCCGATCTGGCTTTGCCCTCACCGTGTTTTCAAGTACCCCTACAAGACCCTGATCTATCCAGAACCAGGGTTTGAACAGAACCTAACCCAAGGAGACACGCCCTTTGCGCAAATGTACACCGACATAGGCCTCTACTACGCCCCCCAGTCCGTGCTGAGGGGTGAGATCTTCGACGGGTCCGAAGCTGTTCGCAGGCTCGAGGAGTGGTTGATCCGCAATCACGGGTTCCAAACCCAGTACTCCGTGTCCGAGCTCACAGAGAAGGACTTCTGGCGCATGTTCGACGCGTCCCACTACGAGCACTGCCGCAGGAAGTATGGCGCAGTCGGGACCTTCATGGATGTCTACTACAAGAGCAAGAAAGGGAAGAAGACGGACAAGGAAGTGGCGGAAGCTGAGAAGGCCATCGCTGAGAGGATCAATGCTGAGAAGACTGACTGATCTTCATGAGAGAATAATAATCAAGGGCCATGAGAGTTAAAATTTGTTGTGACTTTTTAGATAAAAGAAAGAATATATGAGGCTGGGTTCATTTGCTGTAATATGTCATAAATTTTACCACTGCTTCATGTATTCCTTGATCCCATGTTTGAAGTATTTAAATTGTTGGTGTCCATGGTTGTTAGAAGTACTTGTATGAATTAGTTTCTGAAAAGTTGAAGTTCCAGTGTTTCTGATTTAGTTTTTTTGTGCCATAAATCTCTGCAACATGAAGTATAAAGATGCCTTCAGCCTGGAATTTGATCTAGAGAAAGGCCTATGATCGCGTAGGTCGGAATAATGTCTTAGCCATCATACCACAAAAACCGGATACCTTCGGAAATGGATTTCTTGGATCAAACTGTGCAACGCTATTCCAAGGTTCAGTCTGGTCGGTAATGGTCAGAAGCTACACGGATTCAACACACCCACACAATGAATTAAGCGCGTGGAGAAGACCTAATCTCACCATTTGTGATCATCACCCACCCTGGCTGAAGCCCCTTCTTAGCAATTGTCCAGCATTGAATATGAGCAGGAGTCATGAATTAGTGGTTTCTCGAACCCTGAAGAAGTAGCATTGCCTTATCTCACTGTCGTTTTCGCGATGATGGATTCATGATCTTTGCTATTATTACACCCCTTGCTATTCCTGCTATCAAATACAATGGTCGGAGATGGGCAAAGCTATAGGTTTGATGTTATTCGATCTATGATCTACGGTTAGGATCTTATAATAGCACTCAAATAGTAAATAAATAATAGCCGAGTCCCAAGTCCACCGATGACCTTGTTATTTTTGGGACAGCTCTTGGGACGGATAAGTGACACTTCGTAAACAGCTATGGGCCAAATGATCAACAAAGAAAAATCGTCCATTTGAAAGCACAACATGTATGGAAGTGCTATATATGCAGTTGTTTATTTAATTTAAGTTAGACCGAACTGCAGTTTGCAATATGCAATCTCTTGTTTCATAGAATGGGGTTTCGTAAAATTTGTTGTTTGACATCGTAATCTTGAAATCCGGTTTCCTTTAAAAATATAGTTTTTTTATTAAAAAAAAGCAGCTCGAGACTTTGTGGAGCTCTGGTGTTTTTAGAGTTTTAAAAAAGGGGTTTCAAACCCTCGAAACCTTTTGAACCCGAGGTTTCGGAAACTCTAATTTTGGTTGCCAAACAAGTCTCGGCAAGGGCAGAGGTGAAAGTCAGACGGGTTTAAACCTGAAACCGACCCGATCCACCCGGAAATTTAGGGGTTTTCATATAAAATACCCGCCCGAATGGGTTCGGGCGGGCTTGCAAACATTTTGGGTTAGGGTTTGGGCTAAGGTTTACCATGTCCGTCCAACCCGCAAGTTGACCCGGCCCGCACCCACACCCGAACCTGCCCGTCCGCACTCGTTTTAAAACCAATACAATTTCTTTAAACCAATACAATTTCTATAAACCTAAGCTTAATTCCCAATTGGTTGATATATTTTCTCTCGAGTTATATTTACTTCTAGTTCATCATTTGATTGGATTAGCTGTACCATTTTAATTTTCAATAATTAAAAGTTGAATATTTTTTAGTGTATTATGATTATTTTGTAATCTGATGCGTTAGAAATATGTTTATAAACGAGTAAACACAATGAACCCGACCAGTCCATTTATAACCCGAAACCCGTCCAAACCTGAAATTGAGTGTGCGGGTATGTGACATATGTCCATTGGTAAAGCTCTAACTCGTCCCGGTTTCGCCCCTAGTTTGGGTGTTGGGGGTTTAGTAAATCCATAAAAACAATAGTCTAGCGTTGAGAGTGGTAAAGAAAAGCTATATCATATACAGAACTTGGGATCTTCTCGGTCCAACTGCAATGTCCAATTGCAGTTGCAGTTGCGGTATGGAGAATAGTATCAGCTATATTTGGTTTGTCATATAACCCTGGACTTAATGCGCGTGGATTTTTTTATCTTGTCTGGTTAAACCAGTTCTATTGGCCTATATCATATGTTTGGGAGCTTATATGTTTGGCTACGACATGGTGTTTGTGGTTGGAAAGAAACTCTAGAGTTTTTTCTTCAAAATTTCGATGCGCAAATGAGAATTTTGTTTATTTATTTTTGTGTTCCATGGACAGAGGCAACAGAGGGACAAAGGCATGCTCATTTAATGAGAGGGCTTCAACAAATTGGCCTATCAAAGCTTTGGCAACCTTCCTTGCAGCAGTAGTAAGCGTATACTTAATGGGCAATAGCTTCTTTTTTGCAGCATTAGCCTGCACAACATCAGATTTCAACAATAGCAGCAGCAACATCGCAACAAATTTCAACGGGAACATCAGCAGATTTCAGAACCACCGCTAGCAGCAGATTTGCAGCAACAATAGCAAGCAGATTTCATCCGGCGTTGGCAGCTTATCGCAGGTTGTCAGTTCTCTTGGAAAAATTATGATTGGTTTGCAATAATTTGGATAGATGTTGTTTCTTTTTGCTTGGTTATGCTTTGTGGTTGGATCTTGTTTTAAGTAGTGTAGGCTTATTATCTTGTGTTTGCTTATGATTGTAATGGTTGACGATATAGATCCGCTCCCCGTTCTATCATTATGTAGATGACAATTTGCAAACACCATATCATTTTTGTAGTCCGACCCTTTGCTATTCTTATCTTGTAAATACGCTTTCTTTTTTATCTATATATTGAGTAGGGTACCTTGCTTTACTTTTCTTCGAAAAAATAAAGAAAATGGTCTATATCAAAAGCTCGACACATGTTCATATCCTGATGATGCTCGATATCGGTGACTCCCCAGATCATGACACGTGGCAGATGACGTGTCCCGGAACTTACAAGAAAGGATCAAGAACGTTACGTTGGAAGTACACCCCGGGCCTCCGACCCGAGAATGTTCCCGACCTTCGGTGGCCTTCCAAACCACCCCCCAGCTCACTTCCGAGCTATCGCAGAACCAAGATGCCTCGGCCTCCCGCCGAGCTCATCGTCCTCAGTCTCACCGACCGACCCACAGCACCGATCACAGGCGCCTCCGCCACGGCTCCGCGAATCTCGCCAGGCACGAGATATCTGCCGCCCATAATCCCGCGTTCCACGCCATCACGATCCCCCATTAACGAGCATGTCTCGTCATTAATGGGGGATCCCGCCTATCACGCGGGCGTGATGCCAGGGGCATAACGGCCGACG
This sequence comes from Agapanthus africanus, assembly GCA_030015575.1. Taxonomy (NCBI): domain Eukaryota; kingdom Viridiplantae; phylum Streptophyta; class Magnoliopsida; order Asparagales; family Amaryllidaceae; genus Agapanthus; species Agapanthus africanus. The sequence continues at coordinate 120,882,896 of JASDDO010000001.1, forward strand.
TGAATCTCGCGCCCGCCTGCCCATGGCTGCCGCTATATAAACCCCTTTCTCAGACGACTCAGGTAAGCCAATCATTATCCAATAGGCCGTTACTCTGCCAAAATACCCCGTCTAACTGGATCGTCGGAGGGTCCTCGGTGGCACAACCACCCCGGGACTTCTTTGCAGATAGCTCGGCCTCAACCACATAACACCCATTGAGATCCACACGCTCCAGAAGTCAACCCTCCAAATCCAATCTCAGCCATCCATCAGCGCTCGTCAACGGATCAACGGAAGATAACATATAAAGGAGATCCAGAGATCCATCAGTTAGCGCCATCTGTGGGAACTTGATTCCACTCAACGAAAGTTCATCTTCCGATCTCGACTTCATGGCAAGCGGTCACTGCGACGATCCAAGCACCAGCCGTCGGCCTCCCCGCAGTGGAGACGAGGGAGAATCCCTTCCTTCCCCGAACGCCATTCACGCTCTATCCGCTCGGATAGATCGACTCGCGTCCGTCGTGGACGCACTCGTCCATGTCTAAACGGTCGGGTAAGCTCCCCAGGTCACCGCTCCCCTACCTCGGGACCGGGACCCCTACAGAGGGAGACAAGACTCTGCACGCGTTGGCACGACCGAACACCGCCTTACTGTCTCCGGCGGCCGCAGATCCCCCGGGCCAACATATTCAATAACCCGCTGGGCGCCGCACAGCTTAACACCGAGATCTTACGCCAGAGCGCCTCGCCCCGAGCCCCATCGCGCCCTTATCCTTCCGAGGAGGTGTCGGTCAGCTCGCCTGCGCCCAGGCATGACCGGAACCCCCTCCCTCGACGGGGTCACGAGCACGGGGCTCGCCACGGCAGCTCAAAGATGACCTCGCCAGGGGACCTGAGGAACCTCATCGAACGGAACTGGGGTCGTGGCCAGGCAGAGGTCTCCAACAGCATAGGCCCTAAATCAGAATGTGCCGAATCATCAGGATACTACGGCCGACTCGACGCCCTCTAAAAGAAGATCGAAGGCATGCATCAGGAGAATCGTCCTTCGAGCGACGGGGCTAAGTATGCCGCCGACTCGCTCACGAAGCCCTTCACCAAAGAACTACTCGCCGTCCACGTCTCCTCCCGGAACAAGCCCCCAAAGGTCTCCCTCTTCGACGGGAAGTCCGACCCGAAGGACCATTTGAACGCGTTCACGGCCGGGATGAGTTTCCAGGACTGTTCTGACGCCGCACAATGCCGCTCTTTCCCCGCCACTCTCATCCGCTCTGGACGAGACTGGTTCCGAGGACTTGCGCCGCGCTCGATCTCTACCTTCGATGATATGGCCACCCAATTTCTCAGCCACTTCGTCGGGAACAGACGGCAGAAGCGAACCGTCGACCATCTCTTCACCATAAAGAGCGAGGACAAAGAATCCTTCAAAGGATATATCACCCGCTTCTACAATGCCCTCCTTGAGGTCCCAGAACACCGGGACAAAACGGTCATTACAGCACTTAGGTCGGGTCTTAGGCACAAGGAGTGGCTACGCTCCTTTGCATTAGCGCAACTTAAGACCATGGCCGAGGTAAAGGCCTGGACCGAACGTGAGATCCAGCTTGAGTCCAAGGTGAACGCCAACCTGCCCCGGACAGAACAAGCTGATCAGAAGAAAAGGGCCTGAGAGGAGAAAAAGAAGATTGAGCGGCCAAAGCCCTACTCCCCGAAGTTCTTTTTATTTAAACAACAAGAAGGACACGATAGAGCATTGCAAAAGGAAGGATTTTATTGATTCAAAAAGTTATTGTAGGCTCCTCAGCCTTACATTACATAAAAAAATAAAAAAATTACAGCAGCGGGAGAAGAGGGTGCAAGAAATATTCCTCGTGGTACTCCGAGGAAATTTCCGCCAGCCGAGCCCTCGCCGCCTCGGACCTCTGCTTCTGATGCTGTCCGCGAACCCTCGTGGCCACGGACGGGCCAGGAAGCTCCACAGACGGGCACCCATCGGCGAGATGCCTCAATTGGTAACACTCGAGGATGAGTGCCACCGAGCGATCCCACTGACTCTTCGAGATCAGGCCGAGACGACATAACAACCTCAGCTTGCCAACCGCCTCGTCCTTCAGCTGTTCGGACAAGGGGTTGTGCAGCCCTGGCGATACCCTCCAGATCGAGTACATCAGCAGCTGGAGAAGGGGTGATCGCCGGGGGAGCAGGCGGCCGATATGATCCTCACCCCGCCGGATCACCGCCTACACCGTCTCCTTAGAGCAAAGCTGGTCGTACTTGTATACGTCCTCGAAGGAAATGATCTCGGGGATGGTGAAAGGGAACTCGTCCATTCTTATGTTTTGGGGATGGAGAAAGGAGTGATCAACACGCCCTCCGTTTTATAGCCCCACAGCGCCCCCAAGAGTCCAACAGTCACTGGTTTCTTCCACAACTGTACCGCTACGCGGCGGATATCCCGTCTTTCTCGGCGAACTGAAATCGGAACGACACGGCTCCTACGCTTCGCCTCCCCCCACGCGTTCATAACACGTATCACCCGCGACGGTCGCTTTTCCCGATGTTCACGCACCAGGATAGGTCGGACGGAACCTCAACAAACCGAGCAACTACCCTGCTCGGTCCATCCTTAGCAGGCCTCTCCACGCCCTCCCACGCTAAGGATCCAAGCCCTCATCAAGAGGCCACCGATCAGCTACCCTGCTCGGACCATCCTTGGCTGGTAATTTCTTACCCACCGACGCCAAGGATCAAAGTCCTCATCAAGAGGCCACCGGGCAGCAACCCTGCTCGGTCCATCCATGGCTGGTAGTTCACTACCCACCAACGCCAAGGATCAAAGCCCTCACCAAGAGGCTACCGGGCAGCAACCCTGCTCGGTCCATCCATGGCTGGTAGTTCACTACCCACCGACGCCAAGGATCAAAGCCCTCATCAAGAGTCCACCGAGCAGCTACCCTACTCGGTCCATCCTTGGCTGGTAATTTCTTACCCTACGACGCCAAGGATCAAAGCCCTCATCAAGAGGCCACCGAGAAACAACCCTGCTCGGTCCATCCATGGCTGGTATTTCACTACCCACCGACGCCAAGGATCAAAGCCCTCATCAAGAGTCCACCGAGAAGCTACCATGCTCGGTCCATCCATGACTGGTAGTTCACTACCCACCAACGCCAAGGATCAAAACCATCATCAAGAGGCCATCGGGCAGCAACCCTGGTCGGTCCATCCATGGCTGGTAATTTCTTACCCACCAACGCCAAGGATCAAAGCCCTCACCAAGAGGCCACAGGGCAGCAACCCTGCTCGGTCCATCCATGGTTGGTAGTTCACTACCCACCGACGCCAAGGATCAAGGCCCTCACCAAGAGACCACCGGGCAGCTACCCTGCTCGGTCCATCCATGGCTGGTAGTTCACTACCCATCGACGCCAAGGATCAAAGCCCTCACCAAGAGGTCACTGGGAAACAACCCTGCTCGGTTCATCCATGGCCGGTAGTTCACTACCCACCGACGCCAAGGATCAAAGCCGTCACCAAGAGGCCACTGGGCAGCAACCCTGCTCGGTTCATCCATGGCTGGTAGTTCACTACCCACCGACGCCAAGGATCAAAGCCCTCACTAAGAGGCCACTGGGTAGCAACCCTGCTGGTCCATCCATGGCCGGTATTTCGCTACCCACCGACGCCAAGGATCAAAGCACTCACCAAGAGGCCACCGAGCAGCAACCTTGCTCGGTCCATCCATGGCTGGTTGTTCACTACCCACCGACGCCAAGGATCAAAGCCCTCACCAAGAGGCCACCGGACAGCAACCCTGCTCGGTCCATCCATGGCTGGTTGTTCACTACCCACCGACGCCAAGGATCAAAGCCCTCACCAAGAGGCCACCGGACAGCAACCCTGCTCAGTCCATCCTTAGCAGGCAACTCCAGGCCCAACGACGCCAAGGATCAAAGCCCTCATCAAGAGGCCACGTAGCAGCTTCACTGCTCAACTTCCTCCACATATTTACTAAGCGATCTCTACCTCGACTTTGGGGCCATGGAGGTACCGACCTTTCACCGGTCTTTGCACACTTGGCAAATGGTCGAATTCAACTCGACATGCGACTGCTAGAAGAAAAACCGACCTAACATGAAAGCAGTACCGCGCAAATAAAAATGTTTACCACAAACAAAAGGAAAATGCACACGCAAAGAATACTGCAAAAAGATTTTTTTTCATAAATTCGGAAGTCTTTACAAAGGTATTATGGGCTCCCCAGCCTTACAAAAACGCCCGGAGGCTTACAAAATTTTAGCGCAAAGAAAATAAAGAGGCGAGGAAGTTCAGGCCTCGGGGCTGGGGAGAACATCGATGAGCTGCGCTTCCACTGCGACAACCGGGGTGGCATCTTGAAGGTCGGCATCCACAGCGGGAACCTCGGCACCGGTAGCCAGGGCGACCGACTTATCCCCAACGCTCCCACCAGGGGCCTCTTCCCCTGCAGCGTTTCCGGGGGCATTCCCCTGCGCCTCATCCCTGAGGGGGTACTCACCCCGGAGCTCGCCGTCGGGAAACTCCGGCATCAGGGTCTTGACGGCGTCGAGGGCGTCGTGCCAAACGATGGTGGCGGCTCCAGTGAGGTCGGTGTAATACTGATCCGACTTCTTATAACTCTCCACAGCCTTCGAAGCTCGGAGCTCGGCACGCCTCATTCCCTCCATCGCCGCCTCGTTCTCCCTCCAGAGGGTGTTCTCCATCTTTTTCAGGGTGGCAACAAGCACCCTGGAATCTTCTAACTTGGCCTCGGAGGCTCGGGCAGCCTCTCGGTACTTGGCGATCTCCTGATCCCCGGACGCCACCCGTTCTTCAAGGGCAGCGACCCTCTCCAGCACCGCCTCTAGCTCCTGCCTTGAGCTCTCCTCCTGCGAGGAGAACTCGCCCGTGGCCTGCATTGCCGGGGCAATTTCCCCGTCCTCCATGTTGATGACGAGGGCGGCGTGCTGAAGGACCTGAAGAAAATAGAGGAGGGTTAAAAAGAAAAGGGGGCACCCAATCTCGCGGGCAAAAATACTGAATGAAGAATCGAGTGGGGTGCGAACACTAACCTGCACAGCCTCTTGAGCTATAGCCGCCATTTGGGCCCGGAGGGTCCCCCGAAGGATTCTGCCCCCGGCCGACCTTTCCATCTCTGAGAGCAGGCTGTCGGCGATGGAAAGCCCTGAGGGCACCTCAAAGCGAAGCTCCCCATCGTCCACGAGGATCGGGGAAGCCGGGGAACAGGGCGTCGTCCTATGAAACCTTTTGAGGAGCGACGCAGGGGAACCAGTCTCACCCACTAGATCTGGAGCCCGGGGCTCTTACTCCTGAGCACGTTTTCGGCTCGGCGCACGACTGGACTCCGGGGCCCGGGGCACGCTTGGCCGCCTGGATGGAGCGGCCGCCGGTGGAGCAGGAGCCGACGACGGGCGAGAAGGGCCGTCACCTCCGGCCTTCTTTCCCTTCTTCTGTTCGACCAGGGCTGCCCGAAATTTGCCTAGGTCCATGGGTTCTGCATAAGACAAAAGTACAAAGGAGTCAGCAATGCCAGAAAAAGTGAAAGAATACACAAGTCTAAACAGGTCGCCTGAAAACTCCTAACTTACCCGCGAACTGGACAGGGCTGAGCCCGGCCCAACTGAGGGCCCACTCAGACAGCAGCACATCAGCCCGGGGGAAGGGCTCCCACTCCGACACCGCCACCGTGTCGGGATCATTCGACCGACTCACCCGCGGTCAGCTGGCCCCGTGACACTAGATGGGCACAAGCCAATCCTCACCCTCGGGCGGCCCAACAAACAAAAACTTCTTCTTCTATTCGTGAATGGAAGAAGGTACTACGACGACCCCCGACCCGGTAGCGTCCCCCCGTCGTTTTCTAAAAGAGATATATACCCAGCTCGGCTCGCCCCTGCTAGTGCCAGGGTGGTTTTTGTAGCAAAGAGAAGAAACGAGAAGGCTCCGGCTGAAAGGGATCAGACGCAATTTCAACCGGACCAGGAACCCAAGGAGAATCCTCCAAGAATTCGGCACTAACTGGTCTGGGGCTAACCCAAAACAATTCAACGCCGCACTCAGCTCTAGAGAGAAGGGCAGGCGCATCCCGGCAGAAAAGGCTTCCAGGTACAATGCAATCTCCTTGCCCCGTACCTGGTCTGCCCTCTTCCCCTCCTTGGCCAGACGAAGCGAGTAACCGGGAGGAATGTGGAAACGAGTCCGTGTTGGAGATAGTGCCCTCAAAGTCAATTATTGGATCGCAGGTACGTGATTACAATGATTGAGGCAGGACCTATACCGATATGACAGTCTTGCTCGAGATGATAGTATGCTATCTGGTTTGTCTTTATCATCGTATACATGCTTTAGTTCACTATTGCATAATGATAGAGCCCATAGGATTCTTGCTTGACTGCCAGCAGTATGATGGCGATCATATACGTGGGAGCTGGAGTCTATAAGCACATCCTTAAAAGTGTCCCTAGTCGTGGGAGTTTCGAAACAGGGCATCGATACTCCAGAGTAGACTAGTGTATACAGTCGAGACCCCGACGAGGGGCGGTGGCCAGTCTCACAAGCCACTGGTGTCATTTGGATCACTTAAGATGTATACAGGTGCTCATTAGGTTATGAGTACACCGGACAGGACTCGCCGGGAACATGCTAGTTGGTATTATACATATCGTCAGATAGCAGTTCCCTGGTGACATGTGTACAGGTTAGTTTGTCGACCTGAGATCGTCATTTGTCTCGTGTGAGTTCCCACTGTGCTTAGATTACTACCCTACCACGCTCAAAGGAGTTGTGCAAACAGGTTTTAGTTGGGTACAGTCCCGAGCCACATGGAGGCAGTGAGCGGATCGTTGGGGATTCGTCTCTCCCGGTATTGGGGGTGAGATCGCGCTGTGTCTAGGAGAGCCATTACACAAAGCCCTCGGCCGAGGCAGGAGATTTACTGGTAGGTACTCCAGTAGTATCTCAGGGTGTTCTGGGCCACTCTCTGACACGACTTATACCGCTAATGGGGGTCTGACGTTACCAGCCCCCTAGGCAGATATGCGATACTCATAGACGAACGGACCGGACCGTATGTATATTGTCACTGTTAGGCTCAGTAGGGTTTATGAGATGAGTTCGCTCGTCAGCTTCCCTTCCAATCAATATATAGGCAACCGTCACGTACAGCTCGTACCTCTGTCGTGCTAGAGGTTATACCCAGTGCTAGTGTATTGATGAGTCATTAGAGTCCCCCACTGACAATTTTCCAAGTTCGGGCGAAACGTTGTAGAGGCCGTATGGTTTTATGGTAGGGTTCGGAAAATACACGTGCGTTTTCACACGTGTCATTTTTCGGGCAGATAATACTGGTAGGCTTTGGTTTAAGCCGGAACCCAGTATTATACTGTGTAGATATAATATCTTTGTCTCGGATGCATTTGTATTCGGTCGTAATACAAATGCGGGTATGTTTATACCATTACGGGGTTATCCTGAAATTCGTTTCAGGATCACTTTTGGAAGTTGCCAGTTTCCAGTTTTCTATCCGCCGTATTTTGACATTCGGTTAAATGCGGATTTATCTTTTCTTCTCTTGGGTGAGTCATGAGGGTGATGTGTGTGGAAGCTTCTACGGTTTGTGAGGTGTTCTTTGTTCATTGGTAGCATTTAATGAAATGGTGACTAAGGTTTATGAGTCACAATTTGCATTAATGCATTTTTGTTTGTGCTTAGATATTTTCTTCATAAAGCTTTGCTTACACCCACCTCCCCTCTCTCCTACACTCACCTCCCTCCTACAAATATATGGCCGGCCCTTCATTGTGGAGGTATGGTTGTTCATTTGAGAAAAAAAGATTATGGTTCATGGAAATTAATCTACTCATTTCCATTTACCCGATTCCATAAAAGGCAACTTCATTAACCGTTCGTCCATACCCTTGGACGTAACGAAACAAAGTGTTCTACTCATTCTCTACATCATCTTGGTCGTCTCTTCTAGCAAACTTGACGATTGAGTTGCCTCGGTTCAGAGGCGGGAGCCCGTTTAAAGATCCGTCGACGTGGTGCCACCTGGACGACGAGACTGGAGATTCAAGAGATCGGAGCAGCCGCAACAAGCGTGGGATGATGGTTGAAGACCGAAGGACTCGGATCGTTCGGTATAACTCTTCTACCCACTTTGTAGTTTGTTAGTTTAGCTTTAATGGCAGATCCGGGTTATAGTACGCGATAGCACCAGTTGTAACAAGTTTTTGTTCCGCATTTGGCGTCTATTAGACGGCCGGGACGCTACCGTAGACTTACTGTGGTATCAGAGCCTCACCATTAAGCTATACTAACTTGTGCTAACGCGTTTAAAATATCGATCGAACCGAATTTCCAAAAACTGCAATTTCTATGATCTGAGTTTCTGTCGATTTTTAAAACAGTCTAAAAATAATTTTACATATCACAGAAGACTAAGCAGGGTTTTCTAAGATTACTCATGAATTTTGAGCACGTGATCCCACGTGACCGCCGCGGATCCGCGGTCAAACCTAGGGTTTGACCGTGGAACCGCGGCAGTACTGTGGGAACAGTGCTTCAAAATTCTTCAGTAGGCTTTTCTGTGGAAATTGTGGGTTTTTGTATAGTTCATTTGGGCCCAGATTTTGTTACTGTACAGCAGGTGTACGTAGGGCCCACTTCGGGAAATTTAGTCGATCGAAATTTTAAACTTGTTAGTATGCAGTATTTACATTATATCTCCGACCGGGAATGTCATTTGATCGGTAAACCGCATCTGATTGCTATAGTTCTTTTAGACGGGTTTGCGAACGTGACATTCGCGTTGATGTTCTGTGTTGTGCTGTGATGTTGCGGATATATCGTGGTGGATAGCGGGGTGCAATGATAGTGCAGTTTGGATTTATTTGTACAGTTGATATTGCGGGGCGAGCGTCCAACATATGGACTGCCGTCACTGCCTGTTTGTATAATATTCTTTTGGGGCACGACCAGGTTGAGGTCGATGTACCTGTTGTACATATTTTTATTTCTGTACTAGGTTTATCCCTCGAAGGAGTGCACGGATAGCCGGGTTCTGGAGGGCAACGGGTCCGTATCTTATGGCTTTGAGAGGCAAATGGACCTCACTCTAGAATTGGCAGACTATTCGCCGCACCCGTAGGGGGTACAGGTTGACCCAAGGAGGGGTGCTCAATTTACCGGATTCCGTGAAGTGTCGGGTGTTCCATTCACTATGCTGTGGGGGACTACCTCGCTTCAGGTTTTGGCGGGTAACTTGCCGCACCCGTAGGGGTCTAGGTTTCATTGCACAAGCTATCCACACGACTAGGGGAACGTCGGGTTTCAGCAGCGGCTCTGTGAAACCCGGGGATCCCAGTTTATCTGTATTGTTCTGTGATGCTTATTACTTTTCTGTAATGTTGCATATTATCACGCCTGGAGCGATTATTGTATATTGGTATATATACTATTAGATGTTGTATATGTTTTACACCCGCGCTAGTCCAGCCCCCGCTCTGTCGTTAGTTAAGTAACCTAACGGGTGATGACGGGACCCAGTGGCGAATGCGGATGGCATATACGTATATTTTATTTTCGTTCTTTTCTGGTGTGATTGATTGATGGGAATGCATTGATTCTTATCAATGCAAGGATAAAACAAACCTATATTTGATGTTGTTGGAACAAATTTTAAAAGGTGTTATTACAAGATTGTTTCCTTTTGTTTTGCATAGTGATATTCAGATAGAATATCCTGCACCTCATTCGACGAGGCAAGGGCCAAGATCCCTTCACCGGGAGTGACCCCTTGGGCATAAGTTTACGTCAGGGTAATAACTTCACTATAGTCGATTACAAGTTGCTTTGCATCGCGGTATTCAGTTGGAATATCCTGCACCTCATTCCACGAGGAAAGAGCCGAGATCCCTTCACTGGGAGTGACCTCTTTAGCAAAGGTTTTTCGCCACTATATTTTTATAAAAAGCTATCAGTTTCCTTCAACGAGATCAAGTTCATTACGTTAAACGTTTTTCGCCAAAAACCAGCCGTAGCCCTCCGTCATTTCTTATGGATAGTCAGTAGTATTCAAGCTATGCATTTGACCAACGCCAGGGCATAGTGTTTGGTAGCTGCTGGGGTATTTCATTTGTTGTATAGATAGATGAGTTGGTTTGGGACAGTCGTTCTGCCATTTGGCCAACGTCAGGGGCATGTGCGGGTGGGTTCAAATTGACCAGGACAATGACGGGCAGAACTTGACATGTGACTTATGATATTTTGACCAACGCCAAGGTCATAAGAGCATGGGGCAAAAATCACATCGGGAGTTTCAAACATAAAGGAAACTTGCCAGGCATGCGCATACCTTCTGGAGTGTGATAACTTGAGTGGCTTCCATCAAGTTATCATACGATGATAGTTGGATCCCAATTCCCACTGATGAGTTGGTTTACTCTTCGGGTGATCCCGACTAATTCTTCTTTCAGGTTTGGAGGAGAATTTGATATTACAGTAGGAGGTTTCCTGATTAGATAAATTGATAACCATTCTGATCTAGATTAGAGTGCACGCAGAGTGTTTCTTTTCTCTCTCTCTCTTTGGCAGCGACCTTTGACCGACCTTAGACTATGACTCAGTGACCAAGTTGACCGAACCTTCTTAAAATACTGGCTTTTGGATTGTCTGAGTTGCATAAGTCATTGCCGCTCCTTCTTTTACCCTTTGAATTTCTCAGAACACCCCGTATTACTACGGTTATCCACTTCCATTGGATAGATCCATCGTATGGTTATATACGAACTCGGAGGGACTACTTCGAGGATGGATCCAGGTTCAGGAGAAATAGAATTGGTTTATTCGGTTGTCTTTTATTATCACCTTCTCCCAGATTGCGAGGGCTCCTTAGTTTTAGGAGAGTACACCTATTACGCTTATTAGATAGTCTTATTCCAAACCATAGGCAGGTGCCGAAAGGTAGGGAATGAAGAAAACCAATTAGCCTAAGTTGGGTGTGTAGAGGTAATATGTAAAGACAAAATAAAGGGATTAAAAAAAGGGGCAAAGTAAATTGCGACTGTTATCATTCACGACCAAACCGCGTACTTCATCGCCACTCCTATTTCACCTTTGCTTTTTCCCCAGTTCGGGAGAAATGGAATAAGGTATTATTCAGTTGTCTTTTATCATCACCTTCTTTCAAGTTGCGAGTACTCCTTGGTTTAGGAGGGTACACCTATTATGCTTACTGGATAGTCTTCTTCCAAACCATTGGCTGGTGCCGAACGGTAAGGAAGGAAGAAAACCATTTAGCCTAACGAAGGTATACAGAAGGAAATGAATAAAGACAGATAAAGGGATTTGGAGAGATGGCAAAAAAATATACGGTTATAGTCATGAATATGATTATGGAAGAGGCATTACTAAGAATACCAGGACACCCCTACGAAACATTTTCATATTTCAGTGCATTGTTAAAGGAAAACTGATTTCCCGATTAGATACTTACTCCAGGGTATGTATTTACCAGGTTTCATTCTCATATCTGTACAGTTTTACAAATGATGAGTGGGAGTAAGTCATTAGGAATTAGGTGATCATCCTCATTATATCGGAATTCGTTGAAATTGGTGATATTTGAGGAAATCGCCTAGGTACAGTTTTCAACCTATGACACACAAGGTTTTGAGTTATTCAACTCAGCGGACTTATACAGAGTATTGTATGTTGTCCAGTGTCCGTCAGGACAGAGGGGTAGGTCCTCGTACTATGTTCTGTTTACGTATGACTTCTCTAGTTTTTAGACAAGTGTTTCGTAGAAATACAATGTCTAAGTTTTGAGAAGTTATGGGTATAAGAATAAAGTAGAGAACCAGATGTCGCAAGTATCAGGATTCTTCAAAGAGATCGAAGATGTAGATTCTTGTGATTGGTATTCAGATGATAGTAATGGTTTTGAGAAACTTGTTTCTCTTTCAGGTTACTCATAATTAGATGGATTCCGAAGTTGGGTAATGCTGATTAGCCTTTTTCCATTAAGTTGTTATGCACTGGAGACAGCTGCATGATTTGAATCTGGTTCCAATTAAATTAGTGCCTCTGTTTCTATATTAGATATAGAATGGTTCATATCTTAACGATGTTAAGGTAAGGGGAGTTGTCCAGCTTATGCTTAAAACCAGACACTGGATAGATCAAAGCACGTTTCTGTAATGGCAGTTTGTGGGTTGACCCTGGTTTTGACGAAGGTTGACATTTCTACCATCTGGAAGATCAATAGTGATATTGTTCTTGACTCGCCACAGTTTTATTAAAATGGATTTTTTCAGAAAACAGTAGTGGGAGTATGGTAGAACTGGAAGTGATTCCAGAACCGCAAACGATTACGGAAAATTTAATAGGACCTATATATTCAATCCGGTTTGACATACCATTAGCCACTCCGCAGATATGGTGGGTAACCTCAGACACCCGAGAGGTACTCCGGTAACCTCAAGGATGGTGACAGGGAGGTTCTTGTTTACCCAGACTTGACACTACTGTTGTTCCAGACTATGAGACCCGGCAAGAGGATAAGTATAACGTCGTTCTAAACTAGCTTTAGAAGTGTACGTAGATATTATTCTGCCAGAGGGTTGTCGTAGTCAGTGGGAGCAGCGGAAGCATAGTGAGGAAGTAGCTTATGTCTATTTATAGGCTTGAGCAGATATAGCGGAGATAAGATCATCTAATTTTTTATGTGACAGTCATAGGTTTGACTTCATCAGAATAGGGGATGGATCTGTCAAGAAGGTAGTAGGGTGTGATGTCCTGGTATTTGGATGACATACACAGAGTAGGAAGTAAAATTCCTATACTACGATCGATTGTACTGTGGTCGTCACACAGTTGTTTCTCCATACAGGATATGGATATAATATCAGGCATTCTGGTTACTAGATCTATGGTTTTAGATCTAGATTTGGGTAGTTTCCTAATATGGGTATTTTGACAGTATTCTAAAAGCATTTAGAATAGATGACTCCTGGCATGGTGGTGTACCTGCAGGTGATGGAGTCAGCCTCTCTAAAGGTGTCTTACAGACTAAAGGAGAGAGGGATGTACATGATTGGCAGATCACTTGCTTAGGCAATTGAGTCAATCATGAGATGTCAAGTACCACACCAGATGTAGTTTTTGCACTTGATGCGATAAGTTTATATTAATCCAATCGTGGAGAAACATAAGGAAGCAGTTTTAGAACATGAGTGAATGTTCTACGGATTTGATGACGGCAGTCTCCTTCGGGAGACGGTTATCATTCCATGCTTCAGAGGTGACATGGATGACAGAGTGATTGTCAGAGTTATAGTTTTCCCTATGATGAGGGACAGTATTATGGGCAGGTGGTCCAAGAGGATACTGTGGGAGGCATGGTGCGCGATACTGATTAGGTTCAAAGTCTAAGAAGTTTGGATTTGGAGTTCATTTATAAACTAGGTCCCATCAGATATTCAGACATATTCTAAGACAGGTATTACTCGATTCGGGAGATGGTTTTCTCCGCGAACTTGAGATTAAGAGAGACATAGAAAGAAACATCAGGACGGATCCACTCACTGAGGCTATTTCTCGAACACAAGAGTTTTACAAACTAGCTTTGTGAAACCGATTAGTAGAGGAGTTGGATGTTCGGTATCACACGGGCTGTGAGTATGCGACATCGCAATAATTAGCCTTGAGTGCAAGTGGGAGATTGTTGGAGATAGTGCCCTCAAAGTCAATTATTGGATCGCAGGTACGTGATTACAATGATTGAGGCAGGACCTATACCGATATGACAGTCTTGCTCGAGATGATAGCATGCTATCTAGTTTGTCTTTATCATCGTATACATGCTTTAGTTCACTATTGCATGATGATAGAGCCCATAGGATTCTTGCTTGACTGCCAGCAGTATGATGGCGATCATATACGTGGGAGCTGGAGTATATAAGCACATCCTTAAAAGTTCCCTAGTCGTGGGAGTTTCGAAACAGGGCATCGATACTCCAGAGTAGACTAGTGTATACAGTCGAGATCCCGACGAGGGGCGGTGGCCGGTCTCATAAGCCACTGGTGTCAGTTGAATCGCCTAAGATGTATACAGGTGCTCATTAGGTTATGAGTACACCGGACAGAACTCGCCAGGAATATGCTAGTTGGTATTATACATATCGTCAGATAGCAGTTCCCTGGTGACATGTGTACAGGTTAGTTTGTCGACCTGAGATCGTCATTTGTCTCGTGTGAGTTCCCACTGTACTTAGATTACTACCCTACCACGCTCAAAGGAGTTGTGCAAACAGGTTTTAGTTGGGTACAGTCCCGAGCCACATGGAGGCAGTGAGCGGATCGTCGGGGATTCGTCTCTCCCGGTATTGGGGGTGAGATCGCGCTGTGTCTAGGAGAGCCATTACACAAAGCCCTCGGACGAGGCAGGAGATTGAATGGTAGGTACTCCAGTAGTATCTCAGGGTGTTCTGGGCCACTCTCTGACACGACTTATACCGCTAATGGGGGTCTGACGTTACCAGCCCCCTAGGCAGATATGCGATACTCATAGACGAACGGACCGGACCGTATGTATATTGTCACTGTTAGGCTCAGTAGGGTTTATGAGATGAGTTCGCTCGTCAGCTTCCCTTCCAATCAATACATAGGCAACCGTCACGTACAGCTCGTACCTCTGTCGTGCTAGAGGTTATACCCAGTGCCAGTGTATTGATGAGTCATTAGAGTCCCCCACAGACACTTTTCCAAGTTCGGGCGAAACGTTGTAGAGGCCGTATGGTTTTATGGCAGGGTTCGGAAAATACACGTGCGTTTTCGCACGTGTCATTTTTCGGGCAGATAATACTGGTAGGCTTTGGTTTAAGTCGGAACCCAGTATTATACTGTGTAGATATAATATCTTTGTCTCGGATGCATTTGTATTCGGTCGTAATACAAATGCGGGTATGTTTATACCATTACGGGGTTATCCTGAAATTCGTTTCAGGATCACTTTTGGAAGTTGCCAGTTTCCAGTTTTCTATCCGCCGTATTTTGACATTCGGTTAAATACGGATTTATCTTTTCTTCTCTTGGGTGAGTCATGAGGGTGATGTGTGTGGAAGCTTCTAGGGTTTGTGAGGTGTTCTTTGTTCATTGGTAGCATTTAATGAAATGGTGACTAAGGTTTATGAGTCACCATTTGCATTAATGCATTTTTGTTTGTGCTTAGATATTTTCTTCATAAAGCTTTGCTTACACTCACCTCCCCTCTCTCCTACACTCACCTCCCTCCTACAAATATGTGGCCGGCCCTTCATTGTGGAGGTATGGTTGTTCATTTGAGAAAAAAAGATTATGGTTCATGGAAATTAATCTACTCATTTCCATTTACCCGATTCCATAAAAGGCAACTTCATTAACCGTTCGTCCATACCCTTGGACGTAACGAAACAAAGTGTTCTACTCATTCTCTACATCATCTTGGTCGTCTCTTCTAGCAAACTTGACGATTGAGTTGCCTCGGTTCAGAGGCGGGAGCCCGTTTAAAGATCCGTCGACGTGGTGCCACCTGGACGACGAGACTGGAGATTCAAGAGATCGGAGCAGCCGCAACAAGCGTGGGATGATGGTTGAAGACCGAAGGACTCGGATCGTTCGGTATAACTCTTCTACCCACTTTGTAGTTTGTTAGTTTAGCTTTAATGGCAGATCCGGGTTATAGTACGCGATAGCGCCAGTTGTAAAAAGTTTTTGTTCCGCATTTGGCGTCTGTTAGACGGCCGGGGCGCTACCGTGGACTTACAGTCCGGATGGTGGCGAGCTCATCCACATGCCTCAGCATGGATGATACGCCAAGAGCATCCATGGCCCGCGCTCTAGGGACCGCCCCCGTCGCACGACCCCGGGAATCATGACTAACCCTAACTTCCCCGGGGGACTCCGACTCAGACAAGGAAGAGGAAGAAGTAGAAGAGGAGGAAGAAGAAAAAGCTGCAGAAGACTCCCAAGACTCTACCCGGACTATTTCTATAGACTCCTCGGTAGAAGACATCTAACCAGTTCAAAGGGATGAGTCCTCGGGAGAGAAAACGCAAGGAATCCGACCTGAAGAGAAGAGCGCCGAGCTAACACGACTAGGAACGAGGAAATTGTGGTGAGGCATGGGCCCTGATGGAGATCCCACCTCTACTTATAGCTGCCGGCATACACATCCTACGGCTCTGATCGCCTCCCGCCAAAACGACGTTTCGCAACCAACGGCCGACAACATTCCACCTGTCGCACTCACATTGAGCGCGTCCCATCAAGAGCGGGAACACCTACGGTTCATCCAGTCAGCCAACCAGCGCCAGACACGTGGGTTGTCGCTTCGACGAACGTACGCACAAACCGGCACTTCCTCTTTAATGCGAGATCTCTCCCCTAATTCGCTGATGTCATCAAGAAAATACGACTAATTGCCTGGGAATACGCACCGACGATATCTTCAAGCAAGAGCTCACCCCGGGTGACCGGTTAGACCACTCTCGACCCGACCCCGGAATGGGTCGAGACGAGAGTAGAAGGATAATGATGATGCTTGATATCGGTGACTCCCCAGATCATGACACGTGGCAGATGACGTGTCCCGGAGCTTACAAGAAAGGATCAAGAACGTTACGTTGGAAGTACACCCTGGGCCTCCGACCCGAGAATGTTCCCGACCTTAGGTGGCCTTCCAAACCACCCCTAGCTCACTTCCGAGCTATCGCAGAACCAAGATGCCTCGGCCTCCCGCTCGTTCCTGAGCCTCCCGCCGAGCTCATCATCCTCGGTCTCACCGAGCGACCTACAGCACCGATCACAGGCGCCTCCGCCACGGCTCCGCGAATCTCGCCAGGCGCGAGATATCCGCCGCCCATGATCCCGCGTTCCACACCATCATGATCCCTCATTAACGAGCATGTCTCGTCATTAATGGGAGATCCCGCCTATCATGCGGGCGTGATGCCAGGGGCGTAACGGCCAGCGTGAATCTCGCGCCCGCCTGCCCATGGCTGCCGCTATATAAACCCCTCTCTCAGATGACTCAGGTAAGCCAATCATTATCCAATAGGCCGTTACTCTGCCAAAATACCCCGTCTAACTTGATCGTCGGAGGGTCCTCGGTGGCACAACCACCCCAGAACTTCTTTGCAGGTAGCTCGGCCTCAACCACATAATACCCATTGAGATCCACATGCTCCAGGAGTCAACCCTCCAAATCCAATCTCAGCCATCCATCTGCGCTCGTCAGCGGATCAATGGAAGATAACATCTGAAGGAGATCCAGAGATCCATCATATACATTTTCATTTTTTATTGTACTGCAAAGGTTTACAATTCAACTATCACAAAACCATAGCCCGAGAAAGTGTTGGTAGAAAAAGCAAGAGTGAACTTATTACTACATAGGATCATGATACAATGGAACAAAAATGTTTATCTTTTTAATTGTGGAAAAGATTGTCGACCGGTTTAAGGATTTGTTCTTTTCGAAAGAGACATGTGTCGCATCTCGATTGGTCCAGTTCGTGGCAAAACAAATTTTCAATTTAAAAATTTCATAATTTTCACATACAGTGTCAGAATATATTCAAACTTGGTTCATTAGATTCGTATTAAAATTCTCTTTCAAATGAGCATCAATTTGATGTATTTTTAATGCAGTCCACATCAAAAGATCTCATTTAAAAAGTCTCACTTAATAAACAAAAAATCCCACTTAGAAGAACAAATAATACCACCTGGAGAAATTCTCGATGAAAATTCATTCTAGAATGGTAAATTAATAGTTCCGCTTGGTAGATTAATAGTTCCACTTGCAAAGTTTATAGTTCCACCTAAGAACTTTCTAGTCCCGCTAGAAAACGTTAAAACAATTAAACTAAATATATGGTTGCATAAATTTAAAAGTGCTGGGATTTTACCGAAGGAAACTATGCATTTTTTTAGCCGAAAACTATAATACCCATTAACTTAAACACACGATATGTTAATATCGTAGATCGCATCCGTACGGTTGTAATTTTGTTTTTGTTCGTAATTTTTTTAATATAATTATTTGAATTTAATAATTATAACGGCTAAATTCTCAAGATCCGAGCACAAAAATTTAATTTCAACCTTACGGATATATTTGACAATACATAAATAGGTTGCGTATAAAATTACCCGATTTTAAGGTCATTTGTTCCTTGATCATAACTCATAAAATTAATGCACAAAGAAAAAATAAACTTAAAAGCTTATGATCGAGATCCAGAAGAACTTCAGAAAATTTGAAATTTTTTATTTAAGTTATTTTATCATCATATATCAAATCGGTACGGTTCAAATTAAAAAGAAAAATACATATTTATGACTCACGGTTCAATTTTGATTGGTTAGATAACATGTAAAACTATTAAGACTGCTATGCGCTAGTTAAGGTTGAATTGTGAGTCCTATATAAGTATTTTTTATAAAAAAAAAGTCAACCGAACCAATTTGATATATGATGATAAAATAGTTTAAATAAAAAAATTCAAAATTTTTGAACTTTATCTGGGACTCAATCATAAACTTCTAAGATGAATTAATGGAACTTTTAGCTGGTCGTGACCAAGAAACCACCGGTTTCGCTTTGGGAGAATAGCCAGGTGTTACGGAAAAAGAACTTTTTCTTTGTGCATTAATTTTGTGAGTTTATGATCAAGAAACAAATGGTCTTTTTCTGAAGTTCATCCGGGACTCGATCATAAACTTCTAAGATGAATTTTTCTTTGTGCATTAATTTTGTGAGTTTATGATCAAGGAACAAATGGTTTTCAAATCAGTTGATTTTTGATACGTAACCTATTTATATATTGTAAAACATATCCGTAAAATTGAAATTGAATTTTTGTACCCGGATCTTAAGAATTCAGCCGTTATAATTATTAAATTCAAATAATTATGTTTAAAAATTTATGAACAAAAACAAAATTACAACCGTACGGATGCGATCTATGATATTAACATAGTGTAACCTATTTATATATTGTAAAACAATTCCGTAAGATTGAAATTGAATTTTTGTACTCGGATCTTATAAATTTAGCCGTTATAATTATTAAATTCAAATAATTATATTTAAAAATTTACGAACAAAAACAAAATTACAACTGTACGGATGCGATCTACGATATTAACATAGCTTACACAAAACAAATCAAATAATTTGAAGACCATTTGTTGTTTGACCATAAACTCACAAAATTAATGCATAAAGAAAAATTCATCTTTAAAATTAAATTCAAATAATAATATATATAAAAATTTACGAACAAAAACAAAATCACAACCGTACGGATGCGATCTACGATATTAATATAGCTTACACAAAACAAATCAAATAATTTGAAAATCATTTGTTCCTTAATCATAAACTCACAAAATTAATGCACAAAGAAAAATTCATCTTTAAAGCTTATTATCGAGATCCAGATGAATTTCAAAAAATTTGAAATTTTTTATTTAAGCTGTTTTATCACCATATATCAAATCGGTACGGTTATTTTTTTTTTTTAAATACCTATATACCACTCACAGTTCAACCTTAACTAGTGCACATCAGCCTTGATAGTTTTACATGTTATCTAACCAATCAAGGTTGAACCGCGAGTCATAAACATATACTTTTCTTTTTAATTTGGACCATACCGATTTGATATATGGTGATAAAATAGTCTAAATAAAAAAATTCAAAATTTTTGAAGTTCATCGAGGCCACGATCATAAGGCTCTAAGATTTTTTTTTCTTTTCTGTGCATTAATTTTGTGAGTTTATGATCAAGAAACAAATGACCTCAAATCAGATAATTTTTTATACGCAACATATTTATGTATAGTCAAACATATCCGTAAGGTTGAAATTGAATTTTTGTACTCAGATCTTAAAAATTTAGCCGTTCTAATTATTAAATTCAAATAATTATATTAAAAAATTTACGGACAAAAACAAAATTACAACCGTAAGGATGCGATCTTCAATTTTAACATAACTTACACAAAAAAAATCAAATAATATAAAGAGCATTTGTTTCTTGATCATAAACTCACAAAATTAATGCACAAAAAAAAAATCTTCTTAAAAGCTTGTAATCGTGGGTCAGATGAACTTCAAAAAATTTTAATTCTTTTATTTAAACTATTTTATCATTATATATCAAATCGGTACAGTTAATTTTGTTAGAAAAATATCTATGTGGGACTTAAAGTTCAACATTAATTAGTGCGTAGCAGCCTTAATAGTTTTACATGTTATCTAACCAATAAAAGTTGAATTGTGAGTCATAAATATGTATTTTTCTTTTTAATTTGAACCGTACCGATTTGATATATGATAATAAAATAGCCTAAATAAAAAAAAATCAAATTTTTTTTAGGTTCGTCTGGACCTCGATCATAACCTTCTGAGATTATTTTTTCTTTGTGTATTAATTTTGTGGGTTTATGATCAATGAACAAATGGCTTTCAAATCAAGTAATTTTTTGTGCGTAATCTATTTATGTATTTTAAAATATATCCGTAAGGTTGAAATTGAATTTTTGTATTCGGAGCTTGAAAATTTAGCCGTTATAATTATTAAATTCAAATAATTATAATAAAAAAATTACGAATAAAAAAATTACAACCGTACGGATGCGATCTACGATGCTAACATAGCCTACACAAAAAAATCAAATAATTCGAAGACCATTTGTTCCTTGATCATAAACTCACAGCACTAATGCATAAAGAAAAATTCGACTTAGAAGCTTATGATCGAGATCCAGTTTGAATTTTTTTATTTAAGCTATTTTATCGTCATATATCAAATTAGTACGGTTGATTTTTTTTTAAAATACCTATATAGGACCCACAGTTCAACCTTAACCGGTGCATAGCGGTCTTAATAGTTTTACAAGTTATCTACCAAATCAATGAACTGTGAGTCATAAATATATAACTTTCCTTTTAATTTGAGCCGTACCGATTTGATATGCGTTGATAAAATAGCCTAAATAAAAAAATTCTAATTTTTGAAGCTGGACCTCGATCATATGCTTCTAAGATTATATTTTCATTGTGCATTAATTTCGTGAATTTATGATCAAGAAACAAACGGTCTTTAAATCAGGTAAATTTTTTTGCGTAACCTATTTATGTATTGTAAAACATATCCATAAGATTGAAATTGAATTTTTGTACTCGGAGCTTGAAAACTTAGCCGTTATAATTATTAAATTCAGATAATTATAATAAAACATTTATGAACAAAAAAAAATTACAATCGTACAGATGCGATCTACGATGTTAATATAGTTTATACAAAAAAATCAAATAATTTAAAAACCATTTGTTCCTTGATCATAAACTCACAACACTAATGCATAAAGAAAAATTCGACTTAGAAGCTTATGATCGAGATCCAGTTTGAATTTTTTATTTAAGTTATTTTATCGTCATATATCAAATTAGTACGGTTGATTTTTTTTTAAAATACCTATATAGGACCCACAGTTCAACCTTAACCGGTGCATAGCGGTCTTAATAGTTTTACAAGTTATCTACCAAATCAATGAACTGTGAGTCATAAATATATAATTTTCCTTTTAATTTGAGCCGTACCGATTTGATATGCGTTGATAAAATAGCCTAAATAAAAAAATTCTAATTTTTGAAGCTGGACCTCGATCATATGCTTCTAAGATTATTTTTTCATTGTGCATTAATTTCGTGAATTTATGATCAAGAAACAAACGGTCTTTAAATCAGGTAAATTTTTTTGCGTAACCTATTTATGTATTGTAAAATATATCCATAAGATTGAAATTGAATTTTTGTACTCGGAGCTTGAAAACTTAGCCGTTATAATTATTTAATTCAGATAATTATAATAAAACATTTATGAACAAAAAAAATTACAATCGTATAGATGCGATCTACGATGTTAATATAGTTTACACAAAAAAAATCAAATAATTTAAAAACCATTTGTTCCTTGATCATAAACTCACAAAATTAATGCACGAAGAAAAATTCATTTTAAAAGCTTATGATGGAGGCCAAGATAAACTTGAAAATTTTAGAATTTTTTTATTAAAACTATTTTATCATCATATATCAAATCGGTATGATTGCATTTTTAAAAAAAATTCCTATTCAGGACTCACAAGTCAATCATAACTGGTGCATAGCAGTCTTAATAGTTTTACATGTTATCTAACCAATCAAGATTGAACCGTGGGTCATAAATATGTATTTTTATTTTTAATTTGAACTGTACCGATTTGATATATGGTGATAAAACAGCCTAAATAAAAAAATTCAAATTTTTTGAAGTTCATCTGAGTCTCGATTATATACTTCTAAGATTATTTTTTCTTTATGTATTAATTTTGTGAGTTTATGATCAAGAAACAGATGGTCTTCAAATTACAATTTTTGATACGTAACCTGTTTATGTATTGTAAAATATATCTATAAAGTTGAAATTGAATTTTTGTACTCGGATCTTGAGAATTTAGCAGTTATAATTATTAAATTTAAATAATTATAATAAAAAATTTACGAAGAAAAACAAAATTACCACCGTACGGATATGATCTACGATGTTAACATAGCCTACATGAAAAAAATCAAATAATTTGAATACCATTTGTTTCATGATCATAAACTCACAAAATTAATGTACAAAGAAAAATTCATCATAAAAGTTTATAATCGAGACCCAGATAAACTTCAAAAAATTTGAATTTTTTTATTTAAGCCACTTTATCGTCATATATCAAATCGGTGTGGTTGAATTTTAAAAAATACCTATTTAGGGCTCACAGTTCAAGCTTAACTGGTGTATAGCAACCTTAATAGTTTTACATGTTATCTAACCAATCAAAATTGAACTATAAGTCATAAATATGTATTTTTATTTTTATTTTGAACCATACCTATTTGATATACGGTGATAAAATAGCCTAAATAAAAAAATCTAAATTTTTTGAAGTTTATCTGGGCCTTTATCATAAGCTTCTAATATTATTTTTTCTTTGTGCATTAATTTTGCGGGTTTATAATCAAGAAACAAATGACCTTAAAATCAGGTTATTTTTGGTAAGCAAGCTATTTATGTATTGTCAAACATATCCGTAAGGTTGAAATTGAATTTTTGTATTTGGATCTTGAGAATTTAGCTGCTATAATTATTAAATTCAAATGATTATATTAAAAAAATTTAAGAACAAATAAAAAAACAAAAATTTACGAACAGAACACTTAATGAGTACTAGCAATTTGCACATGCGATGCACGTGGAATATGAGTATAGACTTTGCAAATTTATTATTTTTATATAGGAATATATATTTAAATTTAAAAACGTAGCTGAAAAGATGTTTTGTTTCTGGAGGTAATATTCGGAAAGAGAAGATTTTTCTTGAAAAGTTAGAATGCTATTTAAAATTTTAAAATATTAAAAAGCGAGCATAGGTTTCTAAAATTGCAATAAACTCTGAAAAACTTTTCCTATTTTTAATAACTTTTTTCTAGGAAAAAGAGGCCATTATCTAAGATACATAGTAGATTGTAAATTTTGTGGGACTCATATGAGTTAGTATTATAATATTAGAGATTAGAGATGTCTAATAAGATGTATTGCCAAAAGTATAATTAATTAGCAAAATACATGATGCTTTCATAGATAGATAATCCCAGAATCTTTGTTAAAAAATCATAACTAATTAGAGAATATTATCAAATTTATTAGAAGTCAAGAATTTTTAGTTGGCAATTAACTACTCAGGAGTAACAAACAAAAATGAAAATTTTCGAATATTTGTTTACGGTTTCAAGAAAAGAAAGTCTGAATTTTGTCATTTCTAATTGCCGTTATTTACCTAATCAGATAAAAAAATGTCAGATAAAAAATGATTTTTTGATTATTAATATGGAAATAAATGATAATTTTTTTGAGTAATTTAGGAAAATAATATATGGCGGTTAAATTTAAAAATATATGAATTTACAATCTACATATTGTCAACATATTCGGTTATCAAAAATATCAGAGCAAATGAGATCGAGAAATAATTTTTCGAGAGAGAATTTTATTGAACCAAACATTAGAAAAATAAAAAATAAAAAGATGAGAACGAAATAGATCAGAGAACAAACACGCACTTCATCTCTTCTTCTAATTTTAGATCGTTTTTCTTTTGCCTTTTTTGTTGAAAAGGAAGATGATGGGTTCATTTGTTATGTTCTTTACTGTTATTGTTTTTTGGAGGAAAAATTAATTTTTGCTTCAGAAGCCAAAACATTATAAAAGATCCTAAATGATCATTTGAAATTTGAATTTTGGTCTTTTGAACTTCCGAGAAGAATCATTTGTATGAGGAAAGGGAAAGCAAATAGATATTTTTATTTATTTATTTATTTAGGGCTGACGTGGATAGCCCAGCATCTCAACTTTGCTTTTAGAATTTTTGTTCTTTTTTTTAGTTTTTCCTTTCCTAAAAATAACATAATGTCACGTCACAACCCTAGCTAAAATTTGGATTATAATAGCAGAGATTGTAGCTTTCGGTTAAAAAATACTTAATTTCCTTCGGCAGATTCCAACACTTTTAAATTTATGCAATCATATGTTTGGCTTAATTGTTGTAACGTTTTCAAGTGGGACTAAAAAATTCTTAGGTGAAACTATAAACTTTACAAGTTGAACTATTAATCTTCCAAGTGGAACTATTGATTTACCAACTTAGAATGAATTTTCATTAAGAATTTCTCCAGGTGGTACTATTTGTTTTTCTAAGTGGGATTTTTTGTTTACTGAGTGAGACATTCTGTTAACTAAACGAGATTTTCTAAATGGGACTTTTTTGATGTGGACTGAATCCAAAATATATCAAATTGGTACTCATTTAAAAAAGAATTTCAATACGAATCCAATAAACCAAGTTTAAGTTAATTCTGATACCATATGTGAATCTTATGAAATTTTTAAGTTGGAAATTTGTTTTGTTGGACCAATTGGGACGCGACACATGTCTCTTTTAATAAGAATGTTTGTATCTTTATAACCGGTCATTTTACTTTACAACCGGTCATTTTCACCTGGAAATACTGACCGTCGGATTTAAGATGAATAGACCACATAATTTATAAATTTTACTTTTAGGCTAGTTTGTTCCACTGAATCATGAAACGTCCTTACTGCATATTTGTCTAAGTGATATTACTACCCCGTGTTTGTCGATTCTGAGATTTGCACTCCATTTTTTAAATTAAATAAATTCCATGACTTACTTTATATGTATGCATGGATGAGACAGCTAAGTTCTAGAAACCGGGACAGAACTTAATAGAAAATCACTACCAAAATTAAGTATTTTATTTTTCACCAGAATATTTTTAAATTATCGAGTATATTAAAATATACCAACAATGTTAATGTAACATAACTTCTAGTTAGATGTATGTATGTCACATTAATGCAAATATGTGGATCTCCATGTATACCATGCCACCATGATGGGTACATGGAGGAGCAGAAGTGGTTAAAAATGGTATTTTTTTTTAAAATGGCAAAGTGTCAATACTCCCTACGCAGTTTTTTACGGTGTCAAAACCCCTGCCTTGAAACGGCAGTCAAAACCGGGGAATTTTTTCCATACAATATATGTAATTTACTACTATATCTAAATGGCTAAATTGCATATAAATACCTAAGGTTTCGGCCCTTTCATAGATAAATACCTATGTTTTTCTGTGTAGCACATAATCCTAATGTTTTGCTACGTTATCATTTAATTACTTACCGTTACTGAATCGTCAAAATATTTCTTTTTTGACTCTGACGTGCATTGCATGTGACATTTCTTGATCATTTCCAAAGCTATATCCTTTTACCTTCTTCTTCCAATTTTTCTTTCTCAAATTGAACCCAAAATCATAGCCCACTTTCCATCTTTGCCTTCTCCTTCTCTTCTTCTCCAATTGAATTCTAAACCTAGTTCTCTTCCTTTCTTTTTCTTCTTCTCCTCAAATTGAATTCTAAGCCCAGCCCTGTTTCCCTCCTCCTCCTCCTCCTCCTCCTCTTCTTCGATTGAATCGTAACCTTATCCTCCTCCTCACCTTCTCAAATAAGTTATGGTTGTATCAAATATAAATTGATAACATCTTAACCTAGTTAATGGAAATTCTTCATGACTCGCAGGTATTCAATGAAATTAACCTTAAACATAAAGCTAAATTGCATAATTATATCCACCATCATTCACATTTTTTGGGATTGATACCACGAATTAATTTAATTACAAACATGTTGGGAATTCACCCGCGCGTGCAAACACGTATGTTTTGGAAATGTGATCGTTTTTATGGAAAACGGAATGCGCACACGAGATCGTTCTCGTTTTAAAATTTATAACCGCAAGTGCACGGTGCGTTGTAGCGAGCCGGCAAACACGGGTCGATCCACAGCGAATTGTGTATTAGGTATCGCGATTTAAGATTCAACAAATTAACAAATGGTTGGTTGTCATAAATAATTATAAAAGGATGAAAATACGGAAAAGAAAGAAAGAAGGAAAACAAGTAAGAAAGCATGGTTGTGGCTTGGTTCGGAAGATCGAATCGCAACGTTTACCTCTACACTCGCTTGGTCACGAGTTGTCCGGCAGTAACATTTCGAAAATTTAGATAATAAATTTAGTTAATTAAATAATAAAATTTTAATTTAAAAAGTTATTGAAACAAAATAGGATATTTCATAAGTGGTATGTGAAACTAATTAAATTGAAAGTTTAGTTTGTAATATTAATGAATCACAAGGGTTTTAGTGAAAAGATTAGCGTCATGTGTAATATGATATAGTATGGGGGGTTATGTGAAAAGGTTAGTTTATTTATACAAATTAGAATTTTTTAAGGATGGTTATGCAAAAAGGGGTAGGAATTGGTTAAGGTTAAGTTAAACCCTTTGGTATATCATAACACCATGAAGACACCTCCTTCTTGCACATTTACACCTCATGCACACACCTCACCCTTGCATGAAAACCCCACCAATTTTGTGCACACACCTCACCCTTGCATGAATCAATCACCTCCCTTTTGGTGACACCTCCTCCTACCACTCTCACTCATTTACTTTATATGGTTCAGATCATATATCTTGGGAATTTAGAAATCAACTGAATTAGAAAAGAAAAAAGGGAAAAACATTAGAACACATAGGTAGAAAAGAAAAGAGAAGTGAAGAGAAGAGCTAACTTCTAAGATTTTCCTCACCCTCAAGTTAGGAACTAGGAGCTTATGCATCTTGGAGGAAGGTCTTCCAGCAATCCTTTGTAGGTAAGCTTTAAACACTGTAGGATTTTAGTTCAGTAACTGTTTTAATTTAGAAATCGAATATCGGTAATATCGTATTTTAGGCAAAGTTTAGCTCTGTGAAAATCTGCTATAGTTTAGATGATAACTAAATTGATCAAACAGTATCTTAATCTTATAAACTAGACTTAGAATTAACCATAGGAAAACGAACCAGGGTGCTCGGATTTTGGCCGGCGACCATCACAAAAACTCCGAGCTCACCGGACTTCTTGGTGAGTTAGGGTTTTTGGTTTGTAGGGTAGGTCTGTGTGTATGGATTAATCTATTTGGTATTGTTTATTTAAGTTGTTTTAGAAGTAGGTTAAATCTGTAAGCTAGTATCAGTTTTGGAGTAAAATCCTATATACGACACGGATATATCGTATCATGAGTTCTGTTTTTACCGTTACGACCAGAACAGGGTTAGCTCAGATTAACTTAAGTTCAGTTAACTCATAATATCATGACGTAGCATATTTAGTTTGTGCAGTATCATAAACGGGGATTTGGTGATAATTAGCCTACTGAATTTGAGTCTGGAACCACTATCTGTAATCACTAGAAAATAGGAAGATCAAAACATGAGCCCCAGACTCCCTAGTCAATCCGGCGACGTACCCACAAAATCCGGCGACGCCGTCCCCCTTGTGTCCTTTTGTGTTGGTTTTTCTTCTGTGGCCTATTTTGGGTAGATTATGGTCTCTAGTATTGTTTGTGTTATCTAGATATTTACACAGTAAAATCTGGGAACGTTTTAGTAATGGTTTTATCAAAATTCAGATATTTACGATACGGAGTTTTCGTATTTTTGTACTGCAACTGAACCGTTCACGTTTACGACAGAAATATATTGTCATCTTTGGGATAAGTGAGCTGTAGGTTCTAACCTACGGGTGCTTAGCCCGTTGTTTTGGTTTTCAATATGATATTTATATCGATACGATTTTAAATACGATTATAGGTGCGATCGCGAAGATTTCCGAGACAGAGTTGGTGGACATAGCAGCCTGGATTTCAGCAAACTTATCAAGTTAGTGAGTAGATTTACATCTACTGGGAAAATCGGGTGGATGGCGTATAGCACCCCCGCAACCTTACAAATAGTATTATGATATATAGTAGTTTTAGAATTTTATTAAGATATGGATATTTGAATTAAATTGCATCTAGTACGATACTCATATGCATATAGTTTACGGATGGTTTGGTAAGTTGGTACGAAGGATCATGCCGTACTAGAGAGGATTTGAGATATAGTGATAATGTGAGACATTATACGAGGAATTATATGTATTGGAAATGATGAGATTTATATGCCGAATAACGGCCAGGTGTTCCTTTAGACTCGTAAAGTTAGATTATTTTCCGTTTTAGGATGTAATACTTGTATGAGCTATATTCTTTTAAAAATTACGATTCGTTTCCCTTTTAAATGATAAAATATAAGGATGCGGTGTCAATTTCCAAAACAAATATCTATTTTAAACTAAAGTAGCTTCCTTATTTCAAACCCAACGTATCGTTCCATTTCTAAAGAAAATGGTATAGCTCATAGCAAGTACTTACAATTAATAGTTACGCTCAGATTACTTTACATGTTTGCGTTACACTATCGATATATAAGTTTCCACGATACGAACACTCTGATAGAACACTGCACAATTACCAATGAGTACTATGCTGCACAAGCACGTCCATATATGTTACACCACACCTCATTGGTACCGCCATGTCACTGTAAAACCGTTCTGTTATATGATGCGTATACATATATGTGTAAATATAAATAGGTTGTTACATCGTAGAACACTTGCACAAATATTAATGATTGCCATGTTGCACGAGCACAGACACGTATGTTACACTACACATCATTAGTATTGCTATGACACAGTAGGATTGATAAGTGTATCTGCTTGTATGATTTATTTACGCACTTTATCTTATTATTTGTTCAGCATTGTGAATACCGGTATTATGAATGTTATATTTGATTTTATGAGTTTTTCGGACATTTTACTTTTGATGATATATCGGTGGTATGGGACGCTGTTATATATGTATATATATATATAATATATCATCAGAATGATCGATGTAAGTATTCTCATTCTTTACTTGATATTTTTGTATATGATGAGTTGGCATCCACCATGAGCTTTATGTTTTCTGAGTATTTGTTCCGAACCGAGTGGGGGAGCTATACGATTTCGGACTTTTTCTTATCCGGACTGAGTGTGGGAGATATACAGTCGGATACATGGTGGACCCGGATCGAGACCGAGGGGCAGGATAGCCGCAGTTGAGGCGGGGAGCCTAGCGAGGATACTCTATAACGGAGATAGAGACGAGCACGGCAGATATCCAGGGGATACTGGCCGGGGTTCGATTGGGCACGGCGGATATCCAGGGGATACCGACCGGGGCCAGGGATATCGGGTGGCGATCATCTGTTGAGATGGTGTCGACGGTATCTGCATTTACGTGTCGATGCTGGACACGAGAGATTTCTGATTTCGATGTTGATGCTGGACATCCATATATATATTGATATGATTGTTATCATGAGGTACACAGTTAGATATCATTTATTGGATTCGATTAGGACTGATCCGGGGAATAGTACTTATATATGTATTCTACTTGGGGTTGCATGATAGTTAGTGTTGCAGCATGTTATATATATGCATATCATATAGTATATTAGTACTGATTATGATGGTACTATATATATGACCTAGGTGTCGTCGTGCATTTTGATTTCTACCTTTAGATGTACTTTTATTCACTGAGTTGGCAACTCATCCCCGTTGTGCCACAGTTTTTTACAGGTTTTACCGCTTGGATTATCAGCGGCTTGGACACACATTCTTTTCGGTGATTGATTGGTAAGTAGGTTATTGTTGTATCATGCTCACTCTTGATTATTCATATATTCTTGTATCTAGCGGAAACTCCATCAACTTAGAAAGAGTATATTGTGAACTTAGAAGCGAGACTTAGAGTTGTGTCTTGTGTTATCGCACTCATTGGAGTCGACCATTTTATATTGTTGCTTTTGTTTCACTTTCTTTCTTCGCCATTGTGCGCCGTATATTATTGCTTGGTTGCTACACAGTTTGGGCGTGGAAGCTAGCTCCCGTTGGGAGGCTATTTATATTATTATGTTGTATCGGGTTATACAAAATGCAAAGGAGGTGCTGTCAAATTTCAAAACGTCATAGATGATGTTCAAACATACTTAGTTAGATTTAAATGTTATTTAAATTGATTCCATCTGATGACTATTTTAAACTTCACCTTCAATATTTTCAAAAAGAGTTTAGATTCCGAGTTTCGGCTTACTTGAACCGCGTCGATGTCTTTAGATGTCACGTGATTTAAGTGCCGGTCACGTGCTACATTTGGGTCATGACAAAGTTGGTATCAGAGCGTTTGGTTTGACCTTTGTTTGAGTCTAGGTTGACTATATGGAGTCTGGGCATACATTTTGTTACCTAGGCTTGACCTTATAAGACTTAGACTTGACTTTGGGGGTCTTATACCTGAATTTCGTTATATAGGATGACCTTTGTTGATGGAGTAGGTACTAAGTAGAGTGACGTACCGTACATATGTTCCGCGGCATATTTACAATATGGTACTCCGCCTAAGTTACTTTAGGAATTATATTTTGAGATCTTCCTTCTATTCCTTCCGTTGATATATCCTCGTCAGGGCATGTTGATTGTTCCGGTCACCATGTTTGTGGAAGCCGAGAGTGCTGCGGTTAGAGATACGGTCAGAGCAGACTTGTCTGGGACAAGAACTGACCAGAATGACATTCCGGTGATATAGAGACACGCCGTTTATTCATATTTTATTGAGTTCTAATAGTGAAGCGAGTTTCTTCGGGATCCGCACCAGATGGTGGAGTCATTGCTAGAGATCAGTCAGACTTGAGACGTGATGTTTTTCCCTCTCCGAAGATCATGGTGTTATGTACTGTTCAGACAGCGGTACCAATCATTGCTGAGATTATCGAGATATTGCTTCCAGAGTTCATGAAGTTAAAGGTTGACGATGTTACCAGTATGTAACATTTCAAAAAAATAAAATATTGTTTTGGGGAATTTAAATAATTAAATAAATTAATATATGAATATTTTAAAGTATGGAGGTAGGTTTTCAATAAATTGGTATAATTATATATCGATAATTTGGAAAAATATTTGGAAATTCATAAGAATTATTGAATTGATGGTGTTCATATGATATGAGTATTTATTGATTTTCAAAATACTTATTTGTAAATAGATTAAATGCTAATCTCGATTAAATTTCACTAATCTTGCATTAATCCGGTTTTGTGCATGACTTGCACCATGTCATTTTCCACATTTGCTACTTTTCTTTGTATGGCTTTGTTTTTATAATGAGAAGAGAAAAGAATAGAAAAGAAAAGAGAAGAAAAGAAAAGATGAGAGAGTGAGAGAGAGATGGAGAAGTTTCTACACACATGGTCCCCTCATTATTTTCCCATCTCCTCATTTCCTTTCCCCCTCTCTCCTGGTGCTGCTCCTTTTCCCCAAATCTCCACCACCTCTACCTCCTCATTACACCCCCAAATTCATTTTAAAGCATCATATTCCCTTCATTAAAATTAATCCCTAGTTCACTACAAGCTTGAGGGTGTGATCAAGTCAAGACTTTGGGGATCTTGGGCAACTCAAGAAAATTCTTGAATTGCCAAATGAGATAATTTCATCACCATTAGAGTAGTATTTCATTCTATTAGCTTCTATTGTTAGTTTAAAATCGATATATCGAGGTTTAGTGAACTTTGAAAATTTCAAGTTAGGGTTTTAAAGTAATTTTGAATTGAGATAGTGTAATTGAGGCTAGTAGAGACCATACAACCCCTGTTGTGATTGTATACTGGACTAAACCAGAGATTAGAACCCCAATTAGCAAATTTAGAAACCCCAATGTCGGAAAATTATGGAAATTGTGATGGAATTTGGTGATCTGCTCTAACCCGGGTGACCTGAAAATTTTTTAGCGAACACAGAGAGATGTGCGGGTGATATGGATCATTCCCTGAAGACCCGAGCCCCTAACCCCAAACCCAGGCCGCAATTTTATTCTTCCTGGCCGCAATTTGCGGCCAGGGTAGGGCAGAACCCCTCTGTGTTTGGTCTAGGGCTGTTATTTCATTAAACTAGACCCTTCCCATATGCAAAATTAGCTAATTTCACTTAGGGTAAAATCTGGGACCATTTTTTTGAGTTGCTGCATTGTTTTACGACTTCGTTTTAACTTGGTTTTGGCATTTGGGTTTTTAACTCGATGTTCTGATGTTTGTACCTTGACATCGAGAATTTGTTTGGCTTTTCTTGCATGCGAGGACCATAGGTTCTAACTTATGTGTGTTTCGTGTGCCGTTCTGGTTTTCATTCGTGATTTCGATTTACGATACTATATATTTATATGTAGGCACCCTTACATAGATTTCGAGACGACGAGAAGAGCATGACGACATCGACTTCGGCAGGTGAGGATTCAGGTGAGTAGATGTATATCTACGGGGGAAGTCAGGTGGATGGCGTATAGACCCCCGCAAACGCAGAGTAAGGTTATTGTGTATTATTATTTTGAGTCGGACGTGGCCTTGGGTTTTGGAGAGTAGAGTACTATTGAAGACCTTAAGTAGGATTAGGTTGATTTAGACAGACTTAACCAGAGGATGATTACCTTGGAGATAATTCATAGGTTTCACGCAGATACACACACGCACACACGTACACTTGACTTGGGGTATATGTGTGTGTGTGTGTGTGTGTGTGTGTGTGTGTGTGAATGTATGTAGGTTTCTATACACACACACACAACATATACGTGTGATATGAGATATGTCATGATATTATAGCGAATCGTTGGATGATGATACCATGTGATTGATGATATATATATGATAGTTGACATATGATTGAGATATGATATGAAATATGTTATGGTATTTATAATGGATCGCTTGTGCAATGTATAATCATATATGATAATATGTGTTGATGATATCGGATTGCACGAGACTTTAGATCAGTAACCAGATTATGGTATTGTTTGATGATGATACCTTATGAATGATGATGTATAGATATGATAGTTGACCCATACCCCGATTTTGGGATGCTGTACGATAGATTTTACCGTACGAGGTATAAATGTGATGATTGATCCGCACTCTTGACTCGAGGAAGTCATACGATATACGTGACGCTATTGAGGCTGGATCGCCGACTACTAGAGATATCGACTCGGACTGTATGTGGACTCTTCTTACCTATCAACTAGTTCTTTAGTTTAGTCTCTTAGTTGGTTAGGTAGATGTTAGTTTAGGCTCGAGTAATACTTATTTTTCAAAACTAACGAATCGTGCGCATTTTAAAAAAAAACAACCTGATGGATACTACGGATTTTTCAAAGGTTGTATCTTTTCTCAAAAACACCGTAGCCCCTATTTTTCTAAAAACCACGATTCGTGCTTTTTCAAACAACAAAATGGTATGACTCGTATTGTAGAAGTGTATATTCTTCGGTATTGCGGTTATTACTTCTTCTCTGTTATATTCATGTTATTCTCATTATACTGCATGTTTATACATATGTTCCTTAACTGTTATGATTCCATATGTTAGAACACCAGCACCATTACCGATGATGCGCATGTTCCACGTACACTTATTTGCCGGCTCACACACATCATCATCGGTAATTACCATGTCACGCACATTTTAGGAAAAGCTACCTCATTTAGTATAGCTGCTAATTAGTAGTTTAAACATATTTTAGTACGCTTGCTTCATGTGCTAGTTTAGATATTGCACTGCTTACTCAGACACTTCATGTATTTATATGTTCATACTATCATACAGTTTTGTGGGGCTTATGCCGATACTTATTATTTATTTACTCAGGATTATGGATTTCGGATTTCTATGAGATTTCCGGATCTTAGGGAAAACCGCAACAATTTCATAACTTATTATTATTTTCAAAGAAAAACTGTGGTTTTCTTATGATGTGATGTGTGTGCCGTCCACCATGAGTTTTCTCGGTTATTGAGCAGTATCATATACCCGATTCGAGGAGGGGGATGCACCGTCTGCGGGTACATGGTGGACCCGGTGCGGTACTCCGGGGCAAGAAGATCGCAAATGATGGCGTTGAGCCTGGCAGGGGAGCACTACCGACCGGTTATTGTTGTTATTTTTTACGCGGCGGATATCCGGAAGATACCGACCGTGGTCGTGAGATTGGATTATATGGGCCGATCCGGACTGCCGGAGCCCGAGATACAAAGATATTGAGATTTGAGATACAGAGATATTGAGATTGAGATACAGAGATATTGAGATTTGAGATACAGAGATATGATATTTTGAGATTTTGAGATATACCTATTTTGTGTCGATGCTTGACACGGATTTCTGTCGATTTCACTGATGAAGTTTCAGTTTTATTATACAAGATTCATTGATGTTTTTCTAATATCAGATTATTCAGATTTCAGGGTTGATTTTCTCATTCATGATGCATTCGTACATCAGATATGTGGCATATTACTGTATAGTGACACTGACACGATGTACTGAGCATTGCACTTATGCATAGATTATTACCCTGTCATTGCTAGATGACTAGTGTTATGTAAGTATATTATTAGGACCTAGGAGATCGTCGTGCATGCGATTTCTATTCGCAGATGTCTTCTACTCACGAGTTGGCAACTCACCCCCGTTGTGCCAAATTTTTCTTACAGGTTTAGATGTACAGGTTTTCTTGGCGGCTTGCTGGCACATTATTCCATTCAGGGTGATTGCTTGGTAGGTTGGTTCACTTGTATCGGGACCACCGTTGTACTTTTATTATTCCATTTGTATCTAGTAAGCTCCATCAACCAGACTTGTATTACTTGATAGATTTAGAAAACCAGTTGTTTATTATTTCGACCTTAGAATCACGCTTGTATTATGATGGTTTTTTGGTGGATTTGGTTTTCTTTTGAGTTTTGTCCCTCGCCCTTCGGCGTTGTATATTATTTTTCTTGCGTGGTTGTGTCCGCCAATTGGCGTAAAGCTAGCTCCCGTTTGGGGATGCCTTTTTATTGCTTGTATATATTATTCTTGTTTGTAACCGTTTAGGGCCAGTTTTTACAAAGGAGACTCTGCCGAAATTTTAAAGAAAATTTGATATTGCTTTTAAACATGTTTCCTACACTTATTCATTTTTATGGTTTAGATTTCTGGGCTTCGGCTTACTTAGATTACGTTACGCCTTTAGACGTTTCGTAATTTAAGTGCCGGTCACGTTCTGTACTCTCGGGTCATGACACAGTGTAGATGGATCAACAGGATTCATAGCCGTTCAGATATGGGATGGTTAGGACTTTTAATCCATTGTGGCGCTCCGATACGAGATCGGCGAAATTGATATACTTCTATAGATGGATTTTGCTCAGATTTGATGCAAGTCGTTCAAGAAGTAGATCGTGCAGTAAGTTTTCCTCCGACGAATTAGGACGAGTTTTCGAAGGTGAGATTAGCTAGATTTTTCTACAGAGTATCAGAGATGACGGATTCGTGTTTCTGAGTTTGTAAGACTCCGAGTTTGGTCATAACCAAGTATGACTTGCAATTCGCGTGACTATGCAGATACGCTCCTTAAGTGATTGATATTGGGAATTTATGGAACAGGAGAATGGTGCAGTGGATAGTTGTTCTTCACAGTTGATATTGAAGATTTGATGACGCGTACAACTACACTTTTAGGAGGAAATCAAACAGGAATGACCGTGGTTACTGAAGAGAAAGGGGTTAAGAAATGGGTGCTAGTTCCGGGCAGGCTGGATAAATGATTTTAGCAGAAAACTTGATGGATTCTCTTCCAGGAGTTTATAATAAATAAGATTTGACTAGGATTAGCTGTTAGAACACAAGCAGAGGACAGAGATTTCCGTTATCAACCTGTTGCATTACAAGAGACTGAACTACTGGTCAAGAAGGTATAATGGGATGTATCAGCAATAAGACGAATGGTGTCGTTGCTCCTCACCGGACGATCGAGTAAAGAAGCTATGGTATTAGAGATCCGCAAGAAGAACATGAATTCAGAGACAGAGAATGTAGAACGTGGCAGACGGCAAGTAGTAATCCTTGCTATACCAATTCCGGTGGTATAAACACCTTTCAACATTGAAAAGGATATGCTTCGATATCCTTTGAGTTCGATTTACGTTTTTATAATTTAAAACATTCATTTCAACGTTGGAGAAAGGACAACTCAACATCCGTGATTTTGATATATGTACTTTGAGGATTTGAGGATCAATTTATGTTTTGTGCACACCAGGTGCACTTGATGAGATTTCTGTGTACAGTAATTTCACTTTGATTTATACTTTGTGCACACCAGGTGCACCTGTTGAGATTTTCATGCGAGGCGACTGCACTCGATTGAAGTGTTATGTACACCGGATACACTACACTGTTATTTTCGTGCACATCAGATGCACATAGTTAAAAGATTATATATATACCCTAGGTATATTTGGTTTTGATTTTGTGCACCCTGTTCCATCATAAAATACAAGGAAAACCCCCAATAGGGCATCACGGGCCCACACGTGATCGGGGGTCACATGCCGACACGTGATGGCTTTCTAAGGACTCTGAAATAATAAGAATTGAATCCTAATTAAATGGGGCCACGTGTCCACACGTGATGGGCCTTTAAACCCACTGAAAGGAATTAAAAGGTATAATAAAACAGCAAGAAAAAACCCCAATGGGGCATCACGTGCCCACACGTGACCAGGGGTCACGTGCCGACACGTGATGAGTTCCCGAGTTCTTTACAATAATAAAATTAAATTCTGGTAAAATGCTTAATCAGTGGGTCACGTGCCAACACGTGATAGGGTCTTAAAACTCTCTGAGTGAATGGAAAGAAAACCCCAAATGGGGCATCACGTGCCCACACATAACCCAGGGTCACGTGCCAACACGTGATGGGCTCCTAAGCTATCTGAACTAATAGAATTAAATTAAATGGTCAATCAATGGAGCCACGTGCCAACACGTGATAGGCTCTTAAACCTTCTGAACTAATAGAATTAAATTCTAATTAAGGAAAATCAAAAACCCTAATATTTCCCTAGATCTTTCCAAACAAAAAGATTGCTCTCTGTAAAGTGGAACACCGTCGGATTAAAAATCCAATGGTGATTAAAAATCATCAATTTATAAAAAGATTCTATACAAGGAAATATTTTCCTAAAAATCCGCCAGGAACAACAAATAAAATATCTTTTAGATTAAAAATCCAACGGTGAATAAAATTCACCGAGTGATCTAAAAGATCATGTTGGTTACAGAATCAATCAAAATCTTTCAATGAAAGATTGATTAAACAAACTGATTCTTTTCTTTTTCCTATAAATAGGAGACAAGGGGGGAAGAAAAAGGGAGGAGATACAACAACAGAGAGAAAAAAGAAGAGAATTTAATTCTCCAGAGAGAAAAGAAGATTTCTTCGGAAAAGAAAGAAACCCTAGGTCAGAGAGGGCAAGAGATCATTCTATAAGCTCCTACAAAACAAAAAAGAGAATTCAATTCTCAAACTAAGAGTTTAACTCTTCTGAATAAAAACTTAGTTCTTCCTTTGGTTGAAGATCTGCAGAAGCAGATCTCCCCATAAGTTGAGAATTTAATTCTCATCGGGGGGATTCTGCCTTGTAGATTTAAAACCTAAGGGGGGCCTAAGTTCAGAGAATTTTATTCTCCCATAAAGCACATAGGAATTTAATTCCTCCAACAAAGATAGGGTTTAACCCTTAATATAAGAACTTAGTTCTTCTTCATGGTGATAGATTGTTCATACCATACTTTTGCATTATTATATTCCCCATTCTTATTCATTTTACAAATAAACAGATGCTTTTGATTCATGTCTGCTACATAGTTGCAGGTTACAGGATCTCGGAAAAAAAACAGTGAAAAAGATGAAAAGACGATACAAAAGTGAGACTACGACCAACAAATGGAAAAATCTTAATCAAGCCTACAGTTGGAGAATAAATGAAGATTAATGAACAAGTTCACAAAGCACAAAGACAGCGCAAGATTCAAGATTTTGACATGAAGCAAGCGGTAAAAGTCCACGACATTATTCACTGTGGGAATCTGGAAGAAAACTAGAAGACAATCTGAGAAATCAAGTGAAGAAACAAATACCCAAATGCAACCAGAAGAAGCCCAAGAAAACTCAGCCAATGACCCCTCTACATGGCCGCGGAACCGCGGCCAAACAGGGCATTTGGCTGCGGTTCCACAGCCATTACAAGCACGTGTCGGTGGAAATTTTCATGGTACGGCGCGCGTTGACTAGTCTTCTTAGGGGTATACTTGTAATTGCAGATATGACTCGATTGTAACCCTAGGTTTTCTATGATCTATAAATAGAAGCCCTAAAACCTCTTTTAGGTTATGCCTCTTCTTGTGCCTCATTTCATTTTATCAAAATTCAGATCTGTAAATTTCTTTAAAGTATGAAGAGTGCATCAAATTAGAGTAAGTTTTCAATTCTTGCCCTAGTTAATTTTATTATCTGCCCTAGTATAATTTTCCTTTCTGCCCTAGTTTAGATTTTATTCTCTGCCCTAGTTAGATAGTTAGACAATGTTTATCAATTCCCTAATGAGCGAGTAGTCTCCTCGCTTGTTAAGGTTAGATTTGGGGAAGGCTTGAGAGATGAAGATCTCTCACCCCTTTCTTGCCCATCACACGTTTTTATAGGACTCCATGCATACATGCACACACCGCTCCCTACGGCACCCTATCCCACGAGGTAGCGGTGATACCATGGTATAAAGGACCGGTTGCTTATGTTTTCCATGGAGGTTAGGGTAAGAATTAAGAAAGGAAGGACAAGAACCTAGAGGAAGAAACATCGTTTCTTCCCGATGGTACTAATCCACTTTATTAATTATTACCATAACACCTCATAGATCTTAAATAGAGCATAGAAAGCGGTGAGGAATATTGACTTTCCAAACTTAACCTAAACCTAACTCTAGCAAGATTGTAGTCCTAGAATAGATCAACTTAGTTTTTAGATTTAATCAATCCGACACCAATCGGAATTAACTCGTTAGAACAATTAGAGAATACACAAAATCCCTGTGGACCGACCCGTACTCACCGGCTAGCTACCAAGCGACGCCGTTCTTGATTGCGGTTATAAATATTCTTTGAATCAATCATAGATCTGCAGAAGCAGATCTCCACATAAGTTGAGAATTTAATTCTCATCGGGGAGATTCTGCCATGCAGATCCAAAACTTAGAGGGAGAATTGAGTTTAAAGAATTTAATTCTTTCGAACATATGGGAATTTAATTCCTCTGAACAAAATTAGGGTTTAACCCTATAAGAAGAATTTAATTCTTAAATAAGGAATTTATCTCTCCATGCACGTAAAAAGATCAAGTACCCAACATGATCACGTGACAACACGTGACCCCCCCTCCAATGACCAAAGGAGAATAAATAAGATTAGGTCACGTGCTCCCACGTGACCCTTGAATAGACTTCTCAAAATAAAAAGGGCAGAATCAACTTTGGGTAACTCACGTGTCCCCACGTGACCCCTGACAAACACCTCTTTAAAAAAGAGAAGATGGAAAAAGCTGGAAGATTAATATCCAACGCATGGGCGCCCTCACGTGTCCCCACGTGACCCCTAGCAAATTCTTTTAATATCCAGTGCATGGGTACCCATCACGTGCCCACACGTGATAGCTATAAAGATTAAGTGTTTAACACTTATTTGAATATTCTGAGAATAAAATAAGGGAAGTCTGGCCCAATACTCAAGCGCCTCACGTGACCCCACGGAGCGCTTCTTTTTTTTAGTGTTTAACACTATTTTGTGCGCTGCATCCTCAGTGTTTAACACTATTTTAAGTGTATCACGTGGGAGCACGTGATAGACGAGTCTACTTTAGTGTTTAACACTATATTCGAGCCAATCTTAGCCCTAATTAGCTAAGTTTTCCAGAGGCAGGACTCTCCCTTTTGATTGAACCTTAAATACACTCTTGTCTTCTAAAATTGGTCATCTCATATGACATTCAAAGCAAAACCCAGAGCCTTTCAATCACCTTTGATTCAAGGGTACATCTCTTCACACCTTTGATACATGTCGTTGTAATTCTTCAACGTCTTTAGAGAGATGACGGGTCCCGACAACTAAACACTTTATGGACTGTGGGGTCCTTAAACCCATGGATTATGATGTCCTTAACCTTGGACTGTGGGGTCCTTACACCCATGGACTATGATGTCCTTAACCTTGGACTGTGGGGTCCTTACACCCATGGACTATGATGTCCTTAACCTTGGACTGTGGGGTCCTTAAACCCATGGACTATGATGTCCTTAAGCTTGGACTGTGGGGTCCTTAAACCCATGGACTATGATGTCCTTAAACCTTGGACTGTGGGGTCCTTAAACCCATGGACTATGATGTCCTTAACCTTGGACTGTGGGGTCCTTAAACCCATGGACTATGATGTCCTTAACCTTGGACTGTGGGGTCCTTAAACCCATAAACTATGATGTCCTTAACCTCGGACTGTGGGGTCCTTAAGCCCATGGACCGAGATGTCCTTAAACTAACATTGGACCGAGATGTCCTTAAACTAACATTGGACC
Organism: Agapanthus africanus; assembly: GCA_030015575.1. Classification (NCBI taxonomy): domain Eukaryota; kingdom Viridiplantae; phylum Streptophyta; class Magnoliopsida; order Asparagales; family Amaryllidaceae; genus Agapanthus; species Agapanthus africanus. The sequence continues at coordinate 120,924,066 of JASDDO010000001.1, forward strand.
GTAATGCCCTTAAACTAACAATGGACCCAATGTCCCTAAACTAAACAATAGAGCCCAAATGCTCTTTTGTCGGATCTAAACGATCCCGTTAAGTTGATCTTAGTCTGAAATTAGACTAACGTATCCTTAACATACGTTTAAGTTGATCTTAGTCTCAGATGAGACTAACGTATCCTTAAACACAACTCCAAACCCAAATCTAAGAAAATACGGATTTGGACTAATCCACGCCCTACGGGCGACAACATAAATTAGTCTCCGTATACAATCCAGGGGCAACCAAAAACAAAACAAACACACACGACACGAAGTGATCATCTGGAGAAGGAGAAAGTTGGTACCGCAATGCGGTAGAGTAATTAACTGCAGGGGCTTGCGCCTACAGGGAAGAGCGTCCCCACAATCAAAAACCCTTCAAATGAGGAGGAATCTGACGAAGTCTGCTACAACGGCCGCATCCATCTAAACCTTCAATACATGGTGCCATAAATCAACTTGGTATCTTCGGAGAGGTGGACGGATAAAACCAAATAGTATCTGCCCCCAAATTCAGGCAAGACGGACCTACGCGGTCGAGTCTCTGTGTTCGGCGGAGAACAGATTCTGGCACGCCCGGTGGGACCTCTTCCTCTTTCCACTCTACACTTCATGTGTCGTGTTTCGCGAACAAGTCGCGGTTTGACATGGTTGCCTTTGGATGTGAAGTACTAAGATTTGGTATCTTGCTCCGTGCAGAAAAACAAAAGATCAAATGGCTTTGAACTGCACAAGCTGCAATAACAGCAATAACTCTCACTCCGTCTCTGCTGGAGGAGTGACCTACGGGCCTCAGGCGGCCTCCGTTTTTACAATGCCGGTGGACCAGGTGACTCAAGCCACCATAGGGCTATTGTTTGGGACCATGCTCCCACCCATAAACTTCAACGCACCACCGCCATCACAAGAAGCTAAGAAGAAGTCGGTCTTTGATCGGCTCACAACTCCTGCGGCCCCTCTTAACGGGTCGCCCAAACCAAGCGCCTCAGTCTTTAACAGATTGGGCCGAAGCTCCAATGGGCCTGTGGAGAAGCCCACGATACCGGAAAGAGTTATCCCGAAGAGGATAGCCATTCCTGCTCCTGAAGTCGCCAAAGTGGCTTCCCCTGCTAAGGAGTCGGTCTTTGCAAGACTGACTGTTTCGGCTCCCGCTCCAAACGAAGTCACCAAGACTGCTCCTCCTGCTCAAAAGTCAGCCTTCGCAAGACTGACCATCCCTTCTCAACGAGCGTCAGTCTTCGACAGGCTAACGGCGACAACAGCCCCTCATCAGAGCGGGGGTCATGAAGAAGCTCATCCAACAGCAAAGGTGATACCGTATGTTCGACATGCTCGACGTCGACACTGGCGCCGAGTGAGGAAAGCTGGGGGCAATTCCCCTTCTGGATTAACTCTGCCAGCTCCAACGGTGGAAATTGATACTGCTGTTCCAACTGGGAACAGCTTTGAACTACTTAGGAGGGTACGCAAAATCTCTCCGACTGCTGTATTAAAAAGATCTTCTCCGCCAATGGAGAATGCTACAAAGGCGAAGCAAGAGCAACCCCCTCAGCGGCTGCCTCTAAAATTTATAAAGTTTGGAGACAGGTCCAGGACTCCGTGATAGATCAAGATTACTCCCGCGGACAGAAAAAGATGAAAATTCGGCGAGAAGAGGACCATCCTGTCAAGCCACAGAAGGCGACAGCTACTTGGGTGCCACTGCAACGACCCCCTTAACTTCGACCGCTCACAGGAGGAGAAGGCTGGAGAAAATCCCAGTGTCTGCGACGAATCGCAAGAACACTGAATCTAAACGCTCCAAGTCTGGGGGCATGGTGGTGCATACCGTCTATATGGCATCCGGAAAAGAGGACAGCCGTATCTCCACAGGTCATCGACCTCTTACGCGATCAGTGACTGAGGCTCAGGAGCAGCAGCAACAAAAGCTCCAAGAGATGCTAACAACTATGGCCGCACTCACGGGACCAAAAGAAAGCCCGGAAGCGTCGTCGGAGCAACGTCAAGAACAAGAAACTGATGCTGAGTTCCTCCGCAGAATCCTCGAAAAGAAGGACAAAGAGGCAGCAGAACAAGCTGCCAACATAAAAAGAATGGCGTTCTTATTCCAAGACATGGTCGGGATGATGTTACAACCGGATCCTCCAGCTGAAGATCCTCCGATTATGCTCGAAGACGACCGAGGGGAGACGTCCATCTCAAAAGCCGCCCTGGATGATTACATCGCTCAGCAGATACGAGTTCATCAGGTGAATGAAGCGGCTGGGCAAATTGTTAAGACTGGATGACCCTATCCGGATTGGTACGACCAGATAAAGTACCCGCCGGGATACACGATCCCCAAATTCAACGTATACAAGGGGACAGGCAATCCCCATCAACATGTTGCTCAGTTCAGGGCTCTTTGCGGCAACACTGGAGGGGATGATAAATTACTGCTTCGCCAGTTCGTCGGCAGCTTGGCGGAAACAGCCTTTGAGTGGTATTCGGAGCTTCCCAACGACTCCGTCAAAACTTTTGCGGAGATGGAATCGCTGTTCACCCAACGTTTTGCAAGCGCTAGCGAGCGCACCCCGATCACCGCGTTAATTAACGCCAGAGTGAAGCCAGGCGAAACATGGGTGTAGTATGCGATACGATGGCGGAATCTATGGTCAAAGTGCGAGCAGCACATCGAGGAAGCGCCTGCGGTAGGCATGTTCATGGGTACTCTTGATCCGCAGGCGACCATCTCGCAGTTCATGATGTTCTTCAAGCCAACTACTTTCCAGGCCTTGATTGACAAACTGGCCCAAATGGATCAGATGGGTCATAGACCATCTTCTTTGAAGTTAGAGCCTCGAAACGAAAGGGGAAAAGGAAAAGCAACCTCCGTCGCCAATGCTCAGCAGCAACCCAGTGGTCCAAAACCAACTGATCGCCAAGATGAAAGACGGCGATTCTTCAATGAGAAACTGAAGTGCCCTTATTCGTTTCCCCGGGCTAAAACGAGGAGACTGTTCGAGCTGGCGATGCGCAACAGGCTCATCAACCTGCCGGATCCAAAACACCCATTGCAACCGGTGAGGCTAATAATCCCAATTATTGCCCCTATCACCAAGCGATAGGCCATCCAATCGAAAATTGCTTCGTCTTCAAAGGGTGAATTGAGAACCAATACCAACATGGCAAATTCGCACTGTCCGAGAATTGGAAAGTAAACCCGCCCCAGCCGCACGCTCTCAAAAAGGCGGACACACCGGGGGCATCATGCTCTTTTATAGAAGAAGCTCTATGGGAGGTCGTTCTTTCAGCCAAAACGAAAAGGATGCTGGAGGATCTCCAAACATGCCCGGCGATCAAATGGAAAAGTCCGCTGGAACCCAAGATCATCGAGGGAATGCTGAAGCCGTGCCCGACGCCAAAAATTGATGGGGATGGTCAAAACGCCCATACCCAGCCGTCAAAGTCTTCGAAGAAGAAGAAGAAGACCAGAAAGCCCGTGAAGCTTGGTGACAAGCACACGGACCTGCAAACATATTGACACGCTGGAAGAATATAATCAGAAGGCGCGAACTCCGGTCACACTCTAAAAATTCCTCAACCATATCCTTGGAAATGGAGGTGGCGATGAAGATAGAGAAGAAGACTCGTCGGATGAATCTGAGGATTATGTGGCAAGCTGCCATGTGATCTCTCACTCGTTAATAAATGGTGAAGAAGCTACAGATGCAGAGAAACTAGGAGCAGATCCCGAACCGGAACTCCTAGGACCGTCAGACGAGATGATTGACGTATTCCTGAATGAGGCTCGTCAGAAAAGCAAAGCTGATCGAGAGCGCGAACTGGCCATACTCGAAAAAGCCAAACGTCGGCGACTGGGCGAAAGGGTTAAAACACCCAACCAAATAGGAGCACTTCGGCCACCAGCAAAAGCAGGTTCAAGACAAGGAAAAGGTTCGCTAAATCCATATCGATGAGAATGAAGCTGCCACCCTCCGAAGGAAACACTTCTGATTAGACACACCTTAATGAAGAGGATGTGCATCCTAATTATTGTTTATATCATCGAAGGACTGCGCACCGTACTGAAGAATGCAACGCCTTTAAAAATTGGTGGCAAGGTTATGTCGCTCACAGGCAGCACTTTAAGAGGATGAAGTGTGAAGTTCGTCGACAGCGGAAAAATGCGACAGACGAACGTGGAAGAGTTGCCGGCAATTGTTACATGGTTGATAGCAGGGGATCACAAATTCTCACCTTCGGGAGTGATTCGGAAGAAGAAATGACTCTCGGCCCTCTCTTCAAAGAATCCACCTCAGGAAAAGAGGAAAAAATGAAGAACTGTGAGAACATTCAGCTGCACGATCGTACGCTGCCCGAAAAGAACCTCGGACCTGCGAACGATGGATCGAATAGAAAAGATAAGGGGAAAGAAAAAGTCCCTAAAGATATCACCCTCGACGACCAAGCCGTCAAAGAGCGGGCAGCCAAGGACCCGCCCAAGAAAAACAAGGTGGATTACAACGTTCTGGCACACCTGAGGAAGATACTCTCGCAGCTAAGCGTTCTTGACGTCCTTCTGCTATCTAAGGAGGCGAGAGATTCTTTGATCAAGGCATTACAAGAGCCTGACCAATTTCAAGCTTTCCTAGCCGAAGAAAAGATGAAGGATGAGCTGGAAGAGGTGCATACAGCCGATATCACCTTCGGCGATGAAGACCTCCTCCTCGGGACGTGCGAGCATAACCGTCCCCTTTATGTCTTCGGATGCTGTCATGATATTAAGATAGGCAAGTTCCTGGTTGACAATGGGTCCTCCGTCAATCTCCTTAATGTAAGAGTGTTGAAGAAAATCTGCATGAGTGTTCGGCACCTCGCTCAGGATAAAATCACTATCTCCGGGTTTGACTCCCAGTCATCACGGACGCCCGGGTCTGTGATACTGACGTTACGCTTTGAGCTTCTCGTCACTGATATCAAGTTCCACGTCATTGACGCCAAGAATTGCTACAACGCTTTGCTCGGTAGGCCTTGGTTACACGAGTACAATATCATCCCTTCTACACAGCATCAGTGTATGAAGTATTTCAAGGATGGTCTCGAGTATACCGTGACAGGGGAGTTGAACCCATTCTCCGTGAATGAAGTCCGAAAGTACGAAGATGCAAAATACTTCTTACCAGATTTCGAAGACAAGGAAAGATGCCACAAACCGAAGAACAGAGCTATTACTACCATTCCGGTTTTCGGGAGTGATACCGAGGAGGAAGAAGAAATAGTTTATTCAGGGCCGCCCCAATGCAACAAGCCGGGACCGTCCACCCCTATTCTGGTCTTCGGCAGCGACTCGGAAGTTGAGGTCAATGCCGTATTTTCTGTTCGGCCATCAATACAAGCCTTCGCTGGCGATGATCGGAGTTTGCAAATCGCCATGGTTCCGCAAGAGCATTACAAAGAGCTCGACGCACTTGATACCTATGGTGTGCAGGAACTGCAGACATTCTACGTCCCCCCAGGCGAAGAGATGAAAAGACAATCCTCTTTTATCGATCCACGGAAACCAAAGTGGAGAAAGAAATTTGGCATGGTGCCGATTCTACACTTGACAGGCTCCATCCCATCCGTCTGCCCAGATACTACACAGAAGGATTAAAAAGGCTGTTGAGGCGCCAAGGCGTACCCTACAAACAGACTGCTCGAAAAGCTAAGTTCTACGATAGGATCTGGAACGTCCCCGGAACTCAGCAAAAATTGCCCAACGGGAGAATGGAAAAGATTGGGCTTGGATATGTTCAATCCAAGAAACGCGAGCGATTCCATGGCTGCTACATTATACATGATTTCGATGAAGAAGAGGATGCTCTTTTAAGAGACGCTAACCCTGAATCACAACGAGGTCCCGCCGTAAGAATTCCAAATCCATCGTTCGAAGAACAGATGGATAAGCTAATAAGGGAAGCTGGTCAAAAGGCCCGAGATGACCATAGCCGCAAAATGGCCATTTACGAGAAAGCCGTGACGCAGCGCCTTCTTCAGCAGACTGTAGAGAATGACAATGATCCTCGTCGTCGACCCGTCATACAAATGACCCAACGCAGGGGTAGAAACAAGTTAAAGAACGGAAAAAACGTTTGACAGCGGCAAAGCGGGTCCAAGAAACCACGCGATCGAGAATTGGGCAGCCTGGATCCGTCTCTTATAAAGACGATGGGTCGAGCATATTCTTTTCCCCAAGACAAGACAAAGAAGATATTCGATCTTGTCATAAAACATCAGATGATGACACCCTCGGAGTCCAAGCACCCTGAGCAAGCAGGCGAGGTCTCTCACCCAGACTATTGCTCCTATCACCGAGCAATCGGACATCCTCTCGAAGACTGCTTCACATTCAAAGACTGGGTAGAAAACCGGTATCAGTAAGGCATGTTCGCTTTATCCAGCAGTTGGACGGTAACCCCGCCACAGAAGCATGAACCGAAAGCCACATATGCAGCGAGAGTAGAGCCGGATCAACATCGGTCTTGGAAGCGATCTCGCACCTGTCACGTAATAACACTAACAAGAGATGGAGTACGCAAGGATATGGGTGACCTCTCCTGGTGCTTCGAAAATGATGATGACGAGGTGATCTCAGAGTTCCCACCGGCACCAAAAGAACTAGAAGATGGGATACACACTACTGCAGACAACCTCAGAAAAATTGACTTGGGAACGGCAAACGACCCACGGCCGACGTTCGTCAATGAGCTGTTGTCTGAGGAAAAGGTGGCTACGCTCAAGGATGTACTCACGCAGTATAAAGACTGTTTCGCATGGAACTATTCCGAGATGCCAGGATTAGATCCAGAAATAGCCGTACACAAATTGGCGATTTCTCCGGACATCAAGCCAATCAAACAAGCGTCAAGAAGAATGCGGCTCGAGCTTGAGATAAGCATCAACGCCGAAGTCAAGAAGCTAATCGACTCCGGCTTCATCCAAGAAGTTCAATACCCTGACTGGATTGCCAAAATCGTCCCAGTGATGAAGAAAAATGGGACGGTGCGCATATGTGTGGACTTTCAGGATCTCAACAAAGTTTGCCCGAAAGACGACTTTCCAGTACCGGTCACCGAGCTGATGATAGATAATACGTCCACTCACGAAGTTTTCTCCTTCATGGATGGCTCATCAGGATACAATCAGATAAAGATGCATCCCAAGGACCAGAAGCATACCGCTTTCCGGACCCCTTTGGGCATATTCTGCTACAAGGTGATACCTTTCGGTCTAAAGAACGCCGGTGCCACCTATCAGAGGGCCATGACGAAGATTTTCGATGAGCTCATACATGAAATCGTCGAATGCTATATTGACGACCTCGTAGTTAAAAGCAAATCATACGAGGAACATTTAGAGCATCTGAAGACCGTGTTTCAGCGCCTTCGGAAATACAACTTGAAGATGAACCTTCTCAAATGCGCGTTCGGAGTTTCCTCGGGCAAGTTCCTAGGATTCGTCGTCTGACATCGAGGCATCGAAATAGACCCGTCGAAGATTAAGGCGATCATGGAAATTCCTCCGCCAAGGACTCTCAAGCAACTGCGGTCTCTCCAAGGAAAGCTTGCGTATATCCGACGATTTATAGCCAATCTCTCCGGCAAGTGCCGTCCCTACAGTCACCTGATGAAGAAAGGAACCCCGTTCGTTTGGGATCGCAAATGCCAGAATGCACTTGACGAAATTAAGCAATACTTGCAGAATCCGCCGGTGCTGACCGCTCCGGTTAAGGGAAAGCCTCTCATTCTGTATACAACCGCCCTTGAGGGTTCTCTAGGCGCATTATGGGCACAAGAAAACGACCAAGGGAAGGAGAGAGCCCTCTACTATTTGAGTCGAGTTCTTCTGGGGGCAGAAAACAATTACTCCCCCATTTAAAAACACTACCTGGCATTAATCTTCGCGATAACGAAGCTCAGATACTATGTGTTGGCATATGAGGTCCATCTCGTATCGAAAGTGGATCCTCTCAAGTATTTGATGTCAAGAGCCATATTAACGGGACGGTTAGCTAAATGGGCCCTCCTCTTGATGGAGTTCTTGATAATCTATCGACCCCTCAAAGCAGTGAAAGGCCAGGCCATCGCCGAATTCCTCGCCGAGCATCCTATACCTGCCGACTCACCCCTAAATTGCGAATTGCCGGACGAGCATGCGTTTGACACAATCGACGGGGAGATAAGAGAGAATGATACCCTGTGGGAACTCTATTTCAATGGAGCATCTTCCATGAAGAAGCGCAAACAAAGCACCCCCATAATCAAATCCGGGATGGGCCTCATCTTCGTGACTCCGCAAGGAGGGATAATGCGCTTTGCTTTTTCCCTAACAGAGCCGAGGACAAACAATGAAGCCGAATATGAAGCTTTGATAGCAGGTCTTGAGATCGCTATCGACATGGGAAAAAAAATCTCCTAATATACGGAGACTCCCAGCTGGTTGTTAGTTAAGTAAATGGCGACTATCAAATGTGCAAACCAGAGTTGGTAAAGTACGGCAAGAGAGTACAATAATTGCTGATTCAAATCCCTGCCTACTTCCTGGAAAGCATACCGCGAGCAGAGAATAGAAAAGCAGACGCATTAGCTAAACTCGCTAAAGAACTGGCTGACGAAAACCTCGATGACGTAAGGATCGTAGTACAAAGCCGTCGGGTTCTTGCACCGGCAGAAATATCTCCAAAGTCTTCCGAAGAAAAAGGAGCGATCGAGCAAACGTCCCTACAAATAAAAGACCAGTAAAAGGCTAAGGATTGGAGAGAAGTCTTTATAGACTACTTCAAATCCCTTCGAACACCTGAAGACGCGTCCTCAAGACATCGGCTCATGAAACGAGCTCTATCTTTTGCTTTCGTCAATGATACTCTGTATAAGAGATCATTCAACTCCCTGTGGCTAAGATGCTTCGGGACTGAAGAAGCAAAGAGAGTCGTCCAAGAAACTCACGATGGATTCTGTGGTTCTCATCAAGCCGGGTAAAAAATGAAGCTAAAAATCAAAAGGATGGGCTACTATTGGCCCATAATGATCCAAGACTGCCTCGAATACGCGAAGCAATGCTATTCGTGCCAGATTCATGGAGACTTCATTCACCAGCATCCAAATCCGCTACATCCAACGGTGGCAAGCTGGCCGTTCGAAATGTGGGGAACTGACATAATTGGACCCATCGAACTGGCATCATCCAGAGGACATCGGTTCATATTGGCGACAACTGATTACTTCTCTATGTGGGCGGAAGCAATACCGCTAAAAGAAGTCAAGACGGAGAATATCCTCCATTTCTTCAAGACACACGTCATTTATCGGTTCGGCACTCCGCGAAGGATTATCTCCGATAATGGGCCAGCCTACAGAAGCCATAAGATCAGCCTCTTCGCACAACAGCATAATATAGACTGGAGACACTCTTCGGTTTATAATCCCCGAGCTAACGGTCTAGCTGAGACTTTCAACAAGGTCTTGACGAAGATCGTGAAAAAGACGATGTCCAAAAATAAGAAGGACTGGCACAAGAGACTGCATGAAGCTCTCTGGGCGTATCGAACTACGTTCAAAACGGCCACAAACACAACGCCGTATGCATTGGTATTCGGCACAGAAGCGGTACTCCCCCTCGAGATAGAGTTACCCTCTCTACGAGTGATAGTTCACTACGAGCTAACAGACGAAGAAAATGCTCACCTTCGGCTTGAGGAGCTCGACGCCTTTGATGAAACCCGGCTCATGGCGCAACAAAACCTAGAGGCTTATAAAGCAAAGACGACGCGCTCATACGAGAGATTGACTAGGCCGAGAACATTCCGCCAAGGCGAACTCGTGCTAATGGTCAAAAGACATATGATCCCTAACCGTGCCAAACGAGGGAAGTTCGAGCCAAATTATGAAGGCCCGTACATCATAGACAAAGTCTACCAGGGTGGGGCTTACTTGCTCATGGATATGCATGGCGAAAGACCCTTCAGACCGATAAACGATCGGTTCCTAAAGAAATACTATGCCTGACGAGTTATGGTCTGGGTTAATGATAGATGACGACGCCTATGTCCGCTCGCTATCTTCCCAAGCCCAAACTTTATAAGTGGTAGCCAACGAAACCGTTGCAGCAACGGACCGAAACGTCCCTAAACTAATAACGGACCGAAACGTCCCTAAACTAACCACGGACCGAAATGTCCCTAAACTAACAACGGACCGAAATGTCCCTAAACTAACAACGGACCGCAATGTCCTGAAACTAGCTACTGACCGAAACGTCGTTAAACTACTACAAACTGCAACATCCTAGGGCTGACGCGTTAAAAAAATGGTACGTCCATAAGCAAAAGGGGCATGGATGAAAACCCGAAAGGGCTCCGTGAGTAAAAAAAGCAGGGCTACCAGCGAGTTTTGTGAAAACCCGAAAGGACGCAATCTTGTTAAAAGACACTTGCAGGGTCCTCTCGACCTGGTAAGGAGAAAATACCTGCGTGAGATCCTTATGACTCATAAGGGAGCAACACACTTAGGAATCCTCACGATTCCTAAGGAGAACTTACACTTACGAGATCCTCACGACTCGTAAGGAGAACCCTTTTATGAGACCCTCACGGCTCATAAGATTCAAAAGCCTTAAGCTACATGGATCTGAACCTGTTCTTAAGCCATCACAATCCCCAGATTACCCTACAAGCGGTTCAATACTGACCCTTGTATACAATCCACGGGCACGAATAAACGTTTCCCCAACAAAGTCCCACTACTGACGAGGGATATCTTCACACGGTGAACAGCCCTTGTAAGTCCTCTCGACTTACAAGGAGAAAATACTCTTGTAAGATCGTTACGACTTATAAGAGAACACACACTTAGAAATCCTCACGATTCCTAAGGAGAAAACGCACCTACGAGATCCTCACGACTCGTAGGGAGAAATACCTTTATGAGACCCTTACGGCTCATAAAGTCAAAAGGCCTTAGTCAAACAGGATCTTAACCCTGTTTGCTAAGTCACTTTTATTCGAACCGACAAAGGCAAATGATGATTCTCTCCTGATAATATCCCAGTTGTAGCGATACTGATACCTAAATCGGTATCAAATCCCAAACTCGCAACGAAAAATCAGCGAGCCAAAAATGCATATGAAACAGCCGAAATGATAGGGCAACTTGCAATAAAATCAGCAAGTAAAACATATGCATACAAAATAACCGAAATGGTTGGGCAACTCGCAATAAAAGGCAGAGAGTAAATAAAACAAATAGCCGAAATGATTTGGGCACCGCGAAAAATAGCCGAAATGATTGGGCAATCGTGACTTTCACGAGATAAAAGCTGAAATAATAGAGCATCGCGGAAAGAAAAATATATAAAATGAAACTTTTGCCCTACAGATGAGATCACATCGATCCCTGTATACAATCCAGGGGCACAAACAAAGAGGGAACCATACCTTCCCACCAGGCTCTTTCAAACGGAGAGTCAGATTTCGGCGGCGACATCTACAGTCTAGAGATCATCAACGGTGTTCCTCCTCATTCCAGCAGGATTCAGACGCGACAATCAACCTTAGAGTCATGGCAAAGTCCCTGTTCCAAATATCGACGGTTCATAGACAGCCTAGAGATCACCAACAGCGTTCTTCCTCATTCCAGCAGGATTCAGACGCGACAATCAACCTTGGAGCCATGGCAAAGTCCCTGTTCCAAATCTCGACGGTTCATAGACAGCCTAGAATCACCAACAGCGTTCTTCCTCATTCCAGCAGGATTCAGACGCGACAATCAACCTTGGAGCCATGGTAAAGTCCCTGTTCCAAATCTCGACGGTTTATAGACAGCCTAGAGATCACCAACGGTGTTCTTCCTCATTCCAGCAGGATTCAGACGCGATAATCAACCTTGGAGCCATGGCAAAGTCCCTGTTCTAAATCTCGACGGTTCACAGACAGCCTAGAGATCACCAACAACATTCCTCCTCATTCGAGCAGGATTCAGACGCGACAATCAACCTTGGAGCCATGGCAAAGTCCCTGTTCCAAACCTCGATAGTTCACAGACAACCGAGAGAGACCTTCCTGGCCCCGTAGAACACGGCTAAAGTCAATCCTGACCCCGTGGGAAACAGCCAGAGAAAATCCTGGTCACGTAGAACACGGCTAAATTCAATCCTGACCCCGTGGGAAACAACCAGAGCAAATCCTGGTCCCGTAGAACACGGCCAAAGTCAATCCTGACCCCGTTGGAAACAACCAGAGCAAATCCTGGTCACGTAGAACACAGCTAAAGTCAATCCTGACCCCGTGGGAAACAGCCAGAGCAAATCCTGGTCACGTAGAACACGGCTAAAGTCAATTTTGACCCCGTGGGAAACGGCCAGAGCGAATCCTGGTCCCGTAGAACACGGCTAAAGTCAATCTTGATCCCGTGGGAAACGGCCAGAGCGAATCCTGGTCCCGTAGAACACGACTAAAGTCAATCTTGACCCCGTGGGAAACGTCCAGAGCGAATTCTGGTCCCGTAGAACACGGCTAAAGTCAATCCCGACCTCGTGGGAAACGGCTAGAGCAACCCCTGACCCCGTACGGCTAAGAGTCAATCCTGACTCCGTATGGCCAAAGTCAACCCCTCCTGGCCCCGTAGAACACGGCTAAAGTCAATTCTGACTCCGTGGGAAACAGCCAGAGTAAACCCTCGAACTCCCCGCCAAAAGTAATGCTTTGACTCGGGAGCAGGTCAACTTATCAATCACTTACGAGTTCTCTCGACTTATAAGGAGAAAATTCTCTTGTGAGATCCTTACGACTCTCAAGAGAAAACTGTTAGTTATATGTATGCCCTAGAGGCCATTACTGTACATACGATATATATTGTAGTGGATGCTGGGACGTATATTGGGAGGACTTTCTTGCTCGACATGATAGTATGCTATCTGGTTGTGGTTTATCTTAACATGTACTCTGATTGTCTCTAATACATGTTGATAAAGCCCTTAGGATATGTACTCGACTACTGGGACTATGATGAGATCATACTAGCGGGGCCACGGTAGTCGACGAGTACATCCTATAACTGTTCCTAGTCGAAGGTGTATCGAGACAGGGCATCGATGCACCAGAGTAGACTAGCGTATACGCATCTTGACCCATATGATGGGCGATGGATGATCCCATATCCATCGGTATTTGACATCAAGGATGGTGTACGGGTGCTCAGTAGAGACTGGGTATACTGGACGGACTCGCCGAGAACTCCCAGATGGTATTATACCTCACGTCAGATGGCAGTTCTCCGGTGACACTGGTACAGAGTAGTCTGTTGACCCGAGATCGTCATAGAGTCTTGTGTGATTCCCACTGTGCTTTGATTTCCACCTTACCACGTCCAAGAGGGCATGCAAAACGGTGGTTTTTGGGTACAGTCCCGAATCACATGGAGGCAATGAGCGATAGGAGGGGATTCGTCTCTCCCGGTATAGGGAGTTGATGTTGCGCTGTGTTCGATTAGCTATAACCGGAAATCCCTGGCCAGGGTTGCTGAGATTTACTGGTAAGTGTTACCAGTAGTTTCTCGAACTGTTATAGACCTCATATCGACACGACTTATCGAGCTACTGGGGTCTGACGTTTACCACCCATAGGCAAGATATGCGACATATCAGACGACGAGACCGGACTGTACGGGAGTGTTACTGATTGGATTCACAGGAGAATGTACAGGCTTGCTTGTTGATCTTCTGATCGCTCAATACCCGGGTGGCCGTTACGTTTAGCACACCGCTTGCGGCTTGTGGGTGTTTGATATGATCATCACCTACTGCCGGCGTATTGACGAGTCTTTAGAGTCCTACACAGGGGTTTCCTGGCTCAAGCGAAACGGAGTAGGAGCACATATGTGATATGTGTGGGACCGAGATTGATACGATATGAGATACCGTATTCTATTCTCACGATTTGTGGCATTGATCGGTTGTATGCGATATAGCCGGGTTATCGGATCAAGTGTTGATTCGATAAGTTGTTACTTTTAATATTAGTCGGTAATAGCCGGATTATTAAATCAAGAGTTGATTTAATAATTTAATGCATAATTATATATTTGATATATTATATTGCATTAACTAGTATTAGCTCACTTATGATTTATTTTCTCACTTGAATGTGCACATTGTTTATATGTGATATATGCAAGTGTACATGTTTGTATCATGCTTGATGATACACACAAGTTGGGTGTATGAGACTCATACCAAGATTAGGGTAAAGATTAGGGTTATTGTTTTATCTTAAGATTTAACAAAAGGGTTTAACTTAGTCAAAGTAATCAAGCTTGAAGAAGCTTGGAGAAGCTTTAAAAAAGTCCACTCTTTTGTCATTTCTTTTGATATTCTTTAACCTAACCTTTAACCTAATGCCTTGGTTAATTCTCTACATGAGTTAAGCATGAGGGCTTAACTCAACCAAGGTGCAATAATTCATAAGGATAAGTTTTCATTTGGATGGATGTTTTCTTTCTTCTTCTTCTTCATCATCAAGCTCCATCCAAAAGCTTACTAGCCGCAATGGTGCCATGAGAAAAAGAGTGAGAAAATCAATTCTAAAGTGAGCCCACTTCCTACTTCTTCATCCTCTACCACTTGCCATGTAGTAGAGTGTGTTATCTTCACAAAGTTCATGACCAAGTGAAGGAATAGCTTGAGTTAGTGTCTCCCCGACGTAGATCATCTTCGGCCTCGAAGTCAACGAAGCAAGCACGTTCGTTCTTCTTGTGGATCTTCTCCAGAGTCCGAAGTTCACGATCGCAGCGGAGGGGACATCTACATGGAGCTAATGAAGTGAAGGACCGGTTCTACAAAGGTTGTAATCCCCTTCACTTGTAGTTAAAGTTGTTAACTTGCTAGTTTTCGCCTAAACCCTAGTTTAAAGATCCGTATTAGAGTTGTTCGGCACGGCTAATATTTTAATCGGGCATAGTTGATGCCTCGTAGACCCTTGTACGTGTGCCTAGCAACCCCACAGTGGTATCAGAGCCTAGCTAGAGCTTTAGGCGTTGTATAGACGAAGTTAGAACCCCGATCGAACCCCGAAACCCTAAACTACACCCTTCTCTGTACATTTTCTGAAACTGTGGATTTTTCCAAATTAAAAATATCCAAAAAATTCAACAGGGTTTTCTAGGAATTACTGTGGAGCACGTGACCCTATGTCGACCAATGCGCCGCGGAACCGCGGCCCCACCCTGGCTTGTGCGGCGGTTCCGCGGCCATAAAGATGGATCATTAGTCACTGTTTGCACAGTAATGCCCGTATGTAATTCCTATGTTTTCTGGGTATTTTTAATTTATACTCAAGAGTTGAGTTTTCTGGGTTGTATTGGGGACTCGATGATTCGATCGGATAATTTAACTTTGTTTATTTTGTTTTTCCGGGTAATTTTAGAACATGTTAAAAAGTTCGACCGGATATAAATAACCCACTTTTTCTCCTGACGGGAAATTTTCAAGTGTTGGATTTTTCCGTAGTTTAAAAACGTCTAAGTAGTGCAAGTAACGCGATGGACCCTCTAGAAGACAACAAACCTTAACTCGATTATGTGACCGTCTTGAACTGCCTTTTGAACTTTAGGGTTTGGGGCAGTACGGCATGCCACATGTGAGGCGTTAGCTTGACCCTTCTACGGCTGGACCGTTGGTACTATGGCATGAAATGGATGTTTTTAAACTCATTTCAAGTGTTGAACTTTTTGGGAAAACTTGGGTGTTTGATTATTCGATCGGAAAGTTTAACATTGTCTATTTATCTGGAATGTGATACAATAATTGGAATCCACATCTAGTTCTGAGATAACTGATTTGAATGTTATAAACATAGCAGTTTAGTCTCAGATGATCGGTTGCCACGGAATTTTGATGTGATCAAAAGTCCGTCGCAATCACGTAGCGTACGCAGATACTCGCCGGGTAAACTTAATAGACAGCCATGCCCTATAGCCCCGACCAAGTGACTGTAGGAGAACCCCGTCGCCAAAAAGCATCCGTTCGGGTGCTCGCGGCAGCAGTGTTCCGCCTTAGTGCACTTCGTCGACGGCATCGGGGGTGCGGCCGTCTACTAAAGTTTGCGACGAGCATTCGATCAGGATGTCGGGAATCTTGTTGAATTGCCCGACTTGATATTGAAAAGAGTTTTCGATAATGAGACTAAAATGCGGGGTTTATAATTGTTAGGCATGCGATGTCTAAGAAATTCATTTGATTAGGCATGCGATGTCTAAGTAGGTTGCGGATTCCAACTGTTGTAGTTTTACACTTTCTTTTCTGCGACCGTAAGTGTAATATGTGATATCGTCGGTTTCGTTGCTATATATCAACGACAATTGGGATGCGCATATTTACTTACGTTGTTGACATGTGATGTTATGTGTTGCTGGATATGTTATATTGGATCGTCGTGTTTGAATAGCCGGGTTTTTTTATGTGAGATGAGTGTTTTTCATTTTCATTCACGTAAAAACTTGTATGTAATATTCTTTTATTGGGGCACTTCTGGGATGAGCTTGATGTCACCATTTGTATATTATTTACTTTTCCGCACTAGGATAGACCCAAGGAGGGGAGCACAAGTAACCGGGTTCTGGAGTCCGGTGGGAGACCAACTCGAGGAGTCGAGTCCGGGTCTCCTAACTCTAGAATTGGTAGGGTTGCTTGCCGCTCTCGTAGGGGTCTAGGGGTGTAGGTTTGGCTATTCATCGCGACCGTGGAATCCGTGTTTTATAGAGGCTCAAAATAAAACACGGACGTCCTAGTATATCCATTATTTCATATGTTTCTTCTGCTGCGATATCTGTGATGTGATCATTTGATATGTTGTGATAGATACAGTATATAGTATATATGATATATTATATAGACGTTACTTATGTTTTACACCCGCGCTAGCCCTGCCCCGCTCTGCCGTTAGTTACCTAACCTAACGGTGCACAAGGGGACATCGAGGCGAATGCGGATGGCATAAGTGTCCGTCGTATTTATCTGTGATGTTTATGTGCTTAAATGATGGGACTTCATTAATATGATTAATGAAAGAAAAAGAAACCTAAAAGATGTTGTGGAATCGAATTTTCAAAAACAGGTAGCTACAGTTCTTGCTTTGCATCGCGGTGTTCCTTGTAGAACATCCTGCACCTTATTCGATAAGGAAAGGGCCGAGATCCCTTCACCGGGAGTGACCCCTTTAGAAATAACTGGCAGATGCTACAACACTCGGTTTGTCTTTTGATTGCTTTTAGAGTTTTTGCTTTGCACAGTGATATATATGATATATCCAGCACCTCATTCGACGAGGAAAGGGCCGACGATCCCTTCACCGGGAGTGACCCCTTTAGCAAAACTAAAAAAGCCTAAAAAATACTCCATTTTAAAATCATTTGATTCGACAACGATATCAAGTTCATTACGCAATAGGTTTTCAGAAAAATCTGTCGTAGCCCTCCGTCATTTCAGATAAGTCCTGCTTAGTATTCGTGCTGCGTTTATTGACCTTGTCAAGGCGCAGTGTGCGGTAGCTGACCAGTATTTATCTGCTTATGCATATGATGCAGATTGGATTAGGATAGTCGTACGGCCTTATTGACCTTGTCAAGGGTCGTGCGGGTGGGTTTAATTCAATCAAGAAATGACGGGTTGAACTTGACTTACGGTCTATGGTTTGTTGACCTTGTCAAGGTCATAGATCGTTTGGGGCAAAATATTATCGGGAATTTCAAGTGTTGAAATTTGCAATGAGATTGCATACCTTCTATGAGATAGTTGGATCCTGATACCCACTGCGAGTAATTGTTACTCCTGGGAGAGTTTTACACATTACAATTAGCCGATCAAGTAGGTGTCTAGAAAGGTGTTAACGAGGTTACGCCTCTAGGAAAATGAGGTTTACTTTAATTAGGTCCGTGCGAAAGCACGGGGCACCTCCCTCAAAGTACCGACACTGGCCTGGCTGAAAGATTGGCGAACTTGTAGCGTGTAATTAATCCCGGCTAGTCTTTCCTTTTAGGGTTTGAAGGAAGATTTGATAAAAAACAGTGGGAGCCATCCTGATTAGATAAAATAATAACCAATCTGATCTTGCAAGAGCATACGCTGAGTGTTTTCTTCTCTCTCTCTCCAGGCAGCGACCATATCACGCCTTAATCAAGATAATAATACGGATATATTGACCGAACCCGCTTGTTATACTGAGCTGGGGAACGTTGGTCCCGCTCCAACTTATAATTTTTATAAGACAGAGCAGGAAATTGGGGAATACCAGATTTCCCGTGCCGCCCAAACGAAGAAAGTGCATACTGATGCATCTTCTTCGGGTGTGTTCATTACAGAGAACTGTTTCTCAGTATCCTTTACGTCCTGGGTATGAGATACCGGATCAGGATCCCGCATATGTAATTAGTTACATGGGCTACAGACAGGTAGAGAACTGAGGACGGGTGATAAGTTTCATAAGACATAAAACGGTGCAAGTGTTGCAGCCAAGTCTGTTGGTCATTGTCACCCTGTATTACCAGAATACATTGATTCTGAACGAATGTTATTAGATACCGAACCTGATATACAACATCATATCAGTCTCTTTATTAGTAAAGAAAGGATATAATTTTGTATTGTTGGATAATGTTTTGAACATTTCCTATATCAATAGTTGATCGGTTCAGGCACGTTATCTAAAAGTATTGACGTTCTAAATCAAACTACAGTTCTTAGTATATAGAACACACACAAGAGGAAGAATTCAGAAATGAACGAATCCTTCTTGAGGTATTGTAGATTAGGTCATATCAATGCGACCCGACTAGCTGAAGTTACATTTAGATGCATATTTAAATCTGTTTGAATTTACATCTTATTAAACTTGCCAGTCATGTCGCAAAGATAAGATGACCACAACTCTGTTTATTGGAAACAGAGAAAGAGTTAGTGAACTCTTGGGATTGATACATGCTGATGTATGAAAGTCCCCTGTCTACACATGCCAAGACCGGTTCTTTGTACTTCATTACATTCTCTGATGATCTCTCAAGACTCAGACATATGTTCCTGTTGAAACACAAGTCCGAACCTTTTGAGATATTCACAGAATATAAGTTAGAAGTAGAGAACCAAAATACGGGTATAAGTATTATGTCCTTTGATGAGATCAAGGAGGAGAATACTTGAGCACGGAAATCCTGGACTATTCTAAAGGAGAATGAGATTCTCTCTCGGCATTACTCCTCCGTATACACCACAGCACGTCGGTGTATCGGGGCGGAGCAATAACACCCTATGTGATATGGTGTGCTCTATGATGAGTACTACTGAGTTTCCTATTTCCTTTTGGGAGTTATGCACTTAAGAAGCTGTATACCTATTGAATAGGGTTCAAATCAAATCAGTTGCCTACCACTTCATATGTGATATGGAATGGGAAGAGTCCATATCTTAAGTATGTTAAGATTTGGGGTTGTCCGGCCTATGTCTGAAAAGCAAAATCTGGACAAGCTCGAGGCAAAGTCAGATCTGTGGAAGTTTGTTGGATATCCCAAACATTAGTAAGGGAATATCTTCTACCAAACCGAGGAACAAAAATATTTTGTTTCTCAACATGCCACCTTTATGAAAGGGAATTTCTTGTGAAGAAATTAGTGGTCAAGAGGTAGAACTGGAAAGAGTTCCAGCTATACAAACTACAGCAGACGATTTGGTAGAACCAAAGGATTCAGTAGATTCCAACGAACCCCAGCCTCTCCGCCGATCTAGTAGGGTTCCTCACCCACCTGAGAGATACTTCGGTTTCTCTATGACAGTGGGAGCGAGGATTGCATCATGAGATGATGACCCAACTAGTTTCGAGCTGGCCATCAGGAGTGGGACTCTATAAGAATGGCTGGATGCTTAGCGATCTGAGATGGAATCCTTATACACCAACAAAGTATGGACTTTGGTTGCTTTATCTGAAGGGTTAAATCCCCATCAGGAGCAAGTATATCTTGAGAAGATTACTTGGTGTACATGGAAAAGTTGAGACTTTCAAAGCTAGACTTGTTAAAGGTTTGCATCATAGACCAATTATGGCTAATGATGAAACCTTTTTCTGGGGCCTATGCTTAAGTCCATCCAGATCCTACTTGCCATGGCTACATACCATGACTACGATATCTGGTGGTTGGGTGTCATGACAGCTTTTCTAAAATGATGTTTTAGAAGAGAGCGTCTATAAGTACACAGCCAGAGGGCTTCGTAGACAGTGGGAGCAGCGGAAACGTGTACAAGATGCTTTATAGGATAAAGCAGGTATCGCGGAGTCGGAACGTCTGTTTTGATGTGGTAGTCAAAGAGTTTGACTTCATCAAAATGGTAGATGAACCCTGTATATACAAAAAGGTAGTAGGGAGTATGGTGGGGATCCTCGTAGAGTACGTGGATGACATACTCTTGATAGGGAAGGAGTTTCCTATGCTACGCTCCGTCAATCTCCGCTTATCACAAGGATTCTCCATATAGGATCAAAGTGATATCTCCTAAATCCTAAGTTTTGATCTATGAGATAGATCTAATTGGATGTTAGGATTCTTACTAGTTGTAGTAAGATGGTATCAATCGATTCAGGGGAGAATCACTGGAAAAGTTCCAGAGTGATAAGGACGACTGAAAGTCAGTCGCAGGCATTGTCTTTACCCTCAGTGGAGGGACGGTATGTTGGAAGTGTTCCAAGCTAGATACCGTGACATACTAGACGATTAAAGGCCAGATCATCGTTACCAAGGAAGCTACCAAAGAGACAGTCTGGATAGATATTAGTTCATGAGATGAACTTCGTTCCTGCCATTGTAAGACAATGGAGTTGTGGCTTTAGCCAAGGAACTATCGTCCCATCAGAAATCCAGATATAATTCTTAGGCAGTATCACCTGATCATGGAGATGGTTGATCTCCAGGGAGATCGTGTAGGGTTCCTAGGCACACCCATGAAGTTCTACAACTGATCAACCATGACAAAATCAAATTTTTACATGTGCCGAGAAACCCTAAGCAAGATCGTTACTAGAGGTAAGGCGAAACAAAACAAGTTAACAACTTTAACTACAAGTGAAAGAGATTACAACCTTTGTAGATCCGGTCCTCCACTTCTTTAGCTCCGTGATGATGTCCATCCGCTGCAATCATCAGGATCCCGGACTCTAGCATGGTTTCGTCGGAGAAATGAGCGGGCTAGGTCGTTGACTTCGGTACCGAAGATGATCTATGTCGAGGCGACTCAAACTCAAGCTCCATCTTCACTTGGTCATGAACCTTGTGAAGAAAAACCCTATACAACATGGCAAGTGGTAGAGGATGAAGAAATAGGAAGTGGGTTCACTTTGGATTTGGATTTCTCACTTGATTTCTTCAAGAAGGGTTTTTCTTCTTCATGAAGAAGATGAAGAAGAAGCAAAAGAAAAAGAATTCTTTAAAATAATAAATCAAGTGAAGCTTATCAAAATGCAACCATGGGTAAGTTAACTCATGTAGAGAGCAAACCATAGTTTAGATAATGGTTAGGTTTAAGAACAAAACAAAAATGGTTTAGACTTTTCAAAGATGCTTGAAAAACATCATGAAGCTTCTAGCAAATAACAAAGAAAGCCACCATTTTGTTTTTACAACATAAATAAAGAAAATAAAACCCTAACCATTAACTAAACATAGTGTAAATCATACACATACCCAAGTTTGCATGTATCATCAATCATGATACAAACTAGTGCACAAACATATATCACATATACAATGTGCATATCAAGTGAGAAAATCAATCTTAAGTGAACAATACTAGTCAATGTAAAGCAATATATCTAATATATAATTATACATTAAATCATTAAATCAACACTTTATTTAATGATCCGGTCATACTGCATATAACCGATTAATATCAAGTGTATCAATATATCGAATCAACATTTGATTCGGTAACCCGGCTATATCTTATATAACCGTCCGATGATACAAATCGCGAGAATAGAATTCAGTATCACATACTGGTATTATTCTTGGTCCCGCACATATCTCATATGCGCTCCTATTTCGTTTCGCTTGAGCCAGGAAACCTCTGTGTAGGACTCTAAAGACTCGTCAATACGCCGGCAGTAGGTGATGATCATATCAAACACCCACAAGCCGCAAGCGGTCTGCTAAACATAACGGCCACCCGGGTATTGAGCGATCAGAAGATCAATGAGCAAGC
Source organism: Agapanthus africanus (assembly GCA_030015575.1). Taxonomy (NCBI): domain Eukaryota; kingdom Viridiplantae; phylum Streptophyta; class Magnoliopsida; order Asparagales; family Amaryllidaceae; genus Agapanthus; species Agapanthus africanus. The sequence goes on from JASDDO010000001.1 coordinate 120,946,353, forward strand.
CCGCTCACACTCCTGTGAATCCAACCAGTAACACTTACCGTACAGTCCGGTCTGTTCTTCTGATATGTCGCATATCTCGCCTAGGGGTGGTAAACGTCAGACCCCAGTAGCTTGATAAGTCATGCCGATATAAGGTCCATAACAAGCGTGAAACTACTGATAACTCTTACCAGTATATCATTGCAACCCTGGCCAGGGATTTCCAGTTATGGCCAGTCAAGCATAGCGCAACATCAACCCCCAATACCGGGAGAGACGAATCCCCTCCTATCGCTCATTGCCTCCATGTGAATCGGGACTGTACCCAAAAACCGCCTGTTTGCACGACTCAGTAGAGTCGTGGTAGGGTGGAAATCAAAGCACAGTGGGAGACACACAAGACTCTATGACGATCTCGGGTCAACAGACTAAGCTGTACCAGTGTCACCAGAGAACTGCCATCTGACGTAAGGTATAATACCATCTGGGAGTTCTCGGTGAGTCTGTTCAGTGTACCCAGTCTCCACTGAGCACCCGCATACCATCTTTGATATCAAACACCAATGGATATGGGATCATCCATCGCCCATCACATGGGTCGAGAAGATATACGCTAGTCTACTTTGGAATATCGATGCCCCGTCTCGATATTCCCACGACTAGGAACATTGAAGGATGTACTCATGGACTACGCAGGCCCCACTAGTATGATCTACATCATAGTCCTACAAGTCGAGTACACATCCTAAGGGCTTTATCAACATGTAACAGAGAGACAGAAAGTATACATGTTAAGATAAAGAGTAACCAGATAGCGTACTATCATGTCGAGCAAGAAAGTCCTACCTATATATGTCCCAGCATCCACTACAATATACATCCTATGTACAGTAATGGCCTCTAGGGCATACATATAACTAACAATCTCCCACTTGCACTAGGGTCATCTGTAGCAGTGGTTGCAATATCTAATACTCAACCATCCCATAAAAGTCTCTCTTTGGGAAAAGGCCTTTATGAGTAGATCCGCCGTGTTGTCCTCTGAGTCTACTCTCCTAACCTTGATCACCCTGGAGATCAACTATCTCCATGATCAGGTGATGCTGCCTCAGAATATGTCTGGGTCACTGATGGGACTGGGGTTCCTGGGCCAAAGCCACACTTCCATTGTCACACAATGGTAGGAACCTAGTTCATCTTATGAACCATTATACACCCAAACTGCCTCTTTGGTAGTATCTTTGATAGCGATGTTACCAGCCTTTATCGTCTAGTCTGCCACGGTATCTAGCTTGGAACTCTTCCAACATACCGTCCCTCCACTGAGGGTAAAGACAATGCCTGTGACTGACATTCAGTCAACCTTACCATTCTGGAAGCTGTCCAGTGATTCTCCCCAGGATCGATTGATACCATCTCACTACACCTAGAGAATCCTAACATCCTTTTAGATCTATCTCATAGATTCAAATCCCAGGATTTAGGAGGTATCACCTTGATCATATATGGAGATCCATGCGATAAGAGGAGATCGACCGAGCGTAGTATAGGAAACTCTTTTCCTATCAAGAGTATGTTGTCCACGTACAATACGAGGATGACCACCATACTCCCTACTACTCTTTTGTATATACAAGGTTCATCTACCATTTTGATGAAGTCAAACTCTTTGACTACCACATCAAAACAGATGTTCCGACTTTGCGATACCTGCTTTATTATGTAAAGCAACTTGCACACGTTTCCGCTGCTCCCTCTGTTTATGAAGCCCTCTGGCTGTGTACTTACAGACGTTCTCTTCTAAATCAATATTTAGAAAAATAGTCATGACACCCATCCACCAGATATCGTAGTCATGGTATGTAGCAAAGGCAAGTAGGATCCGGATGGACTTAAGCATAGCCACTGGAAAAAGTTTCATCATTATCCACGTCTGGTCGATGACGAAAACCTTTAACAAGTCTAGCTTTGAAAGTCTCAACTTTTCCATCTACACCAAATAATCTTCTCAAGATATACTTGCTCCTGATGGGGATTTAACCCTTCAGATATGGCAACCAAAGTCCATACTTTGTTGGTGTACATGGATTCCATCTCAGATCGCTAAGCATCCAGCCATTCTTACAGAGTCCCCACCCTTGATGGCCTGCTTGAAACTAGTTAGGTCATCATCTCATGATGCAATCCTCGCTCCCACTGTCATCGAGAAAACGAAGTATCTGTCAGGCGGATGAGGAACCCTACCAGATCGGCGGAGAGTTTGAGGTTCGTCGGGGACCATTGAATCCTTTGGTTCTATCAAATCATCGGTTGTAGTTTGTATAGCTGGAACCTTTCCAGTTCTACAGAACTGAGCTTGCCTCGATCTTGTCCGGATTTTGTTTTTGACATAGGCCGGACAACCCCAAATCTTAACTTGCTTAAAAGATGGGCTCTTCCCATACCATATCTCATATGGAGTGGTAGGCAGTGATCTGATTCGAACCTAATTCAATAGGTATGCAGCTTCTCGAGTGCATAACCCCCAAAAGGAAACAGTTAACTCAGTAATACTCATCATAGAGCACACCATATCCAATATGGCGCGATTGCTCCGCCCCGATACACCGACGTGCTGTGGTGTATACGGAGGAGTAATGCTGAGAGAGAATCTCATTCTCTTCTAGAATAGTCCAGGAATTCTATGCACAAGTATTCTCCTCCTTGATCTCATCAAAGGACATAATACTTATACCCGTAATTTGGTTCTCTACTTCTAACTTATATTATGTGAATATCTCAAAAGCTTCAGACTTATGTTTCAACAGGAACATATGGCTGAATCTTGAGAGATCATCAGAGAATGTAATGAAGTACAAAGAACCGGTCCTGGCATGTGTAGACAGGGAACCTTACATACATCATCATGTATCAGTCCCAAGATCTCACTAACTCTTTCTCTGTTTCCAATAAATAGAGCTACGGTCATCTTATCTTTGTGACATGACTGGCAAGTTTCACAAGATGCAAATTCAAACTGATTTAAATATGCATCTAAATGTAACTTAGCTAGTCGAGTCGCAATGATATGACCTAGTCTACAATACCTCAAGAAGGATTCGTTCATTTCTGAACTCTTCCTCTTGTATGTGTTCTGTATACTAGGAACTGTAGTTTGATTTAGAACGTCAATACTTTTAGATAACGTGCATGAACCGATCAACTTTTGAAATGTACAAAACAATATTCAACAATACAAAATTATATCCTTCTTTAATAAATAAAGAGATTGATATGATTTTGTATATCAGGTTCGGTATCTAATAGCATTTGTTCAGAATTAATGTACTGGTAAAACAGGGTGACAGTGACCAACAGACTTGGCTGCAACACTTGCACCGTTTTCTGTCTCATGATACTTATCACCCGTTCTCAATTCTCTACCTTTCTGTAGCCCATGTAACAAATTACATATGCGGGATCCTGATCCGGTATCAAATACCCAGGACGTAGAGGATACTGAGAAACAGTTCTTTGTAATGAACACACCCGAAGGAGATGCATCTCATGCACTTTCTTCGTTTGGGCGGCATGGGAATCCTGGTATTCCCTTATTTCCTGCTCGGTCTTATAACAATTATAAGTTGGAGCGGGACCAACGTTCCCCCAGCTCAGTAAAACAAGCGGGTTCGGTCAATACATCCATATTATTATCTTGATTAAGGCATGATATGGTCCCTACCTGGAGAGAGAGAGAGAAGAAAACACTCTGCGTACGCTCTTGCAAGATTAGATTGGTTATTTATTTTATCTAATCAGGATGGCTCTCACTGTTTTTATCAAATCTTCCTTCAAACCCTAAAAGGAAAGACTAGACGGGACTAATTACACTCTACAAGTTCGCCAATCTTTCAGCCAGGCCAGTGTCGGTACTTTGAGGGAGGTTCCCCGTGCTTTCGGACCTAATTAAAATAAACCTCGTTTTCCCAGGGGCGTAACCCCGTTGACACCTTTCTAGACACCTACTTGATCGGCTAATTGCAAAGTGCAAAACTCTCCCAGGAGTAACAATTACTCGCAGTGGGTATCGGGATCCAACTATCATATAGAAGGTATGCAATCTCATTGCAAATTTCAACACTTGAAACTCCCGATAAAGGTTTTTACCCCTAGCACCTATGACCTTAGGTATGGTCAACAAATCATAAGCACTAGTCAAGTTCTACCCGTCATTTCGTGATTAATTAGACCCACCCACATGACCCTTGGCTAAGGTCAACAAAGTCACATGGCTGTCCTAATTAATCGCATCATATGCTGTGTAGGAAGACATCACTTAGCTACCGTACACTACGCCTCGGCTATGGTCGACAAACGTAGCACGGATACTAAGTACTCTACTTCCTAAAATGATGGAGGGTTGCGGATGGTTTTTAAGAAAACCTTTAACGCTTTGAACTTGATCTCGTTGCGGAATCAAATGGTTTTTAAATGGAATGTTTTTTAGGCTTTTCTAGTTTTGCTAAAGGGGTCACTCCCGGTGAAGGGATCGGCGGCCCTTTCCTCATCGAATATGGTGCAGGATATATCATATATACCGCTGTGCAAAGCAAAAACTATAGAAACAATCAAAAGACAAATCGAGGGTTGTAGCATCTGCCAGTTATTGCTAAAGGGGTCACTCCCGGTGAAGGGATTTCGGCCCTTTCCTCATCGAATAAGGTGCAGGATGTTCTACGAGGAACACCGCGATGCAAAGCAAGAACTGTAGCTACCTGTTTTTGAAAAATTCGATTCCACAACATCTTTTAGGTTTATTTTCTTTCATTAATCACATTAATGAATGTCCCATCATTTAAGTCCACCTAAAGATCACAGATAAATATAACGTACGCTTATGCCATCCGCATTCGCCTCGATGTCCCGTCTGCACCGTTAGGTTAGGTAACTAACGCCAGAGCGAGGCAGGGCTAGCGCGGGTGTAAAACATAAGCAACATCTATATAATATATCATATATACTATATACAATATCTATCTGAACATATCACATGATCACATCACAGATAACGCAGCAGAAAATATCATATGAATATTGGATATACTAGGACGTCCGTGTTTTATTTTGAGCCAGTATAAAACATGGATTCCACGGTCGTGATGAATAACCAATCCCACACCCCTAGACCCCTACGAGAGTGGCAAACAACCCTACCAATTCTAGGGTTAGGAGACCCGGACTCGACTCCTCGAGATGGTCTCCCATTGGACCCTAGAACCCGATTACTTGTGCTCCCCTCCTTAGGTCTATGCTAATGCGGAAAAGTAAATAATATACAAAGATGACATCTTCCGCAACCTGGAAGTGCCCCAACAAAAGAATATTACATACAAGTTTTTACATGAATGAAAAAGAAAAAACACTCATCTCACATAAAAAAACCCGGCTATTCAAACACGACGATCCAATATAACATATCCAGCAACACATAACATCACATATCATCAACGTAAGTAAGTATGCATACACCGATTGTCGTCGACGTATAGCAACGAAAACGGTGATACAACTACATACTACACTTACGGTCACAGAAAAGAAAGTGTAAAACTACAACAGTTGGAATCCGCAATCTCTTTAGACATCGCATGCCTAACCAATTATAAACCCCGTATTTTAGTCTCATTATCGAAAACTCTTTTCAATATCAATTCGGGCAATTCAACAAGATTCCCGACGTCCAGAACGAATGCTCGTCGCAAACTTTGGTAGACGGCCGCACCCCCGATGCCATCGACGAAGTGCACCAAGGCGGAACACCGCTGCCGCGAGCACCCGAACGGATGTTTTTGGCGACGGGGTTCTCCTACAGTCACTTGGTCGGGGCTATGGGGCGTGGCTGTCTATTAAGTTTACCGGCGAGCATCCGCGTACGCAACGTGATTGCGACGGACTTTTGATCACATCAAAATCCCGTGGCAACCGATCAAGTGAGACTAAACTGCTAGATTTATAACAATCAAATTAGTTATCTCATAACTACTTGTGGATTCCATATATTGTATCACATTCCAGATAAATAGAAAATGTTAAACTTTCCGATCGAACAATCAAACACCCAAGTTTTCCCGAAACAGCTCAACACTTGAAATAAGTTTTAAAACATCCATTTCATGCCACAGTACCAACGGTCCAGCCGTAGAAGGGTCAAGCCAACGCCTCACATGTGGCACGTCGTACTGCCCCAAACCCTAAGGTTCAAAGGGCAGTTCAAGACGGTCACATAATCGAGTTAAGGTTTGTTGTCTTCTAGAGGGTCCATCGCGTTACTTGCACTACTTAGACGTTCTTACACTACGGAAAAATCCAACACTTGGAAATTTTCTGGCAGGGAAAAAAGTGGGTATTTATATCCGGTCGAACTTTTTAATATGTTCTAAATTTACCCGGAAAAACACATAGACGAAGTTAAATTTTCCGATCGAAACACCAAGTCCCCAATACAACCCAGAAAACTCAACTGTTGAATACAGATTAAAAATTCCCAGAAGAAACAGGAATCACCTACGGATATAACTGCAGAAAAAGAAGTGCCTGGTCATCACATACGGCCGTGGAACCGCCGCAACAAGTAGGGTAGAGCCGCGGTTCCGCGGCGCCACTGTAGCCCTAGGTTGTCGTTTTCTGCATTATTCCTTAGAATTTCCTGCTCTATTTTCTGAGCATTTTTAATTCACAAAAATCCACAATTTCAGAAAATGTACAGAGAGGGGTTAAGTTTAGGGTTTCAGGGTTCGATCGGATTTCTAACATCGTCTACACTTCGCCTAAAGCTCTAGCTAGGCTCTGATACCACTGTTGGGTTCCTAGGCACACCCATGAGGTTCTACAACTGATCAACCATGCCAAAATCAAATTTTTACATGTGCCGAGAAACCCTAAGCAAGATCGTTACTAGAGGTAAGGCGAAACAAAACAAGTTAACAACTTTAACTACAAGTGAAAGGGATTGCAACCTTTGTAGATCCGGTCATCCACTTCTTTAGCTCCGTGATGATGTCCCTCCGCTGCGATCATCGGGATCCCGGACTCTAGCGATGGTTTCGTCGGAGAAATGAGTGGGCTAGGTCGTTGACTTCGGTGCCAAAGATGATTTACGTCGAGGCGACTCAAACTCAAGCTCCATCTTCACTTGGTCATGAACCTTGTGAAGAAAACACCCTATATAACATGGCAAGTGGTAGAGGATGAAGAAATAGGAAGTGGGTTCACTTTGGATTTGAATTTCTCACTTGATTTCTTCAAGAAGGGTTTTTCTTCTTCATGAAGAAGATGAAGAAGACGCAAAAGAAAAAGAATTCTTTAAAATAATAAATCAAGTGAAGCTTATCATAATGCAACCATGGGTAAGTTAACTCATGTAGAGAGCAAACCATAGTTTAGGTAATGGTTAGGTTTAAGAACAAAACAAAAATGGATTAGACTTTTCAAAGATGCTTGAAAAACATCATGAAGCTTCTAACAAATAACAAAGAAAGCCACCATTTTGTTTTTACAACATAAATAAAGAAAATAAAACCCTAACCATTAACTAAACATGGTGTAAATCATACGCATACCCAAGTTTGCATGTATCATCAATCATGATACAAACTAGTGCACAAACATATATCACATATACAACTTGTGCATATCAAGTGAGAAAATCAATCTTAAGTGAACAATACTAGTCAATGTAAAGAAATATATCTAATATATAATTATACATTAAATCATTAAATCAACACTTTATTTAATGATCCGGTCATACTGCATATAACAGACTAATATCAAGTGTATCAATATATCGAATCAATATTTGATTCGGTAACCCGGCTATATCTTATATAACCGTCCGATGATACAAATCGTGAGAATAGAATTCAGTATCACATACTGGTATTATTCTCGGTCCCGCACATATCTCATATGCGCTCCTATTTCGTTTCGCTTGAGCCAGGAAACCTCTGTGTAGGACTCTAAAGACTCGTCAATACGCCGGCAGTAGGTGATGATCATATCAAACACCCGCAAGCCACAAGCGGTCTACTAAACGTAACGGCCACCCGGGTATTGAGCGATCAGAAGATCAATGAGTAAGCCCGCTCACACTCCTGTGAATCCAACCAGTAACACTTACCGTACAGTCCGGTCTGTTCGTCTGATATGTCGCATATCTCGCCTAGGGGTGGTAAACGTCAAACCCCAGTAGCTTGATAAGTCATGCCGATATAAGGTCCATAACAAGCGTGAAACTACTGATAACTTTTACCAGTATATCACTGCAACCCTGGCCAGGGATTTCCAGTTATGGCCAGTCGAGCTTAGCACAACATCAACCCCTAATACCGGGAGAGACGAATCCTCTCCTATCGCTCATTGCCTCGATGTGAATCGGGACTGTACCCAAAAACCTCCTATTTGCACGACTCAGTAGAGCCGTGGTAGGGTGGAAATCAAAGCACAGTGGGAGACACACAAGACTCTATGACGATCTCGGGTCAACAGACTAAGCTGTACCAGTGTCACCAGAGAACTGCCATCTGACGTAAGGTATAATACCATCTGGGAGTTCTCGGCGAGTCTGTTCAAAGTACCCAGTCTCCACTGAGCACCCGCATACCATCTCTGATGTCAAACACCAATGGATATGGGATCATCCATCGCCCATCACATGGGTCGAGAAGATATACGCTAGTCTACTCTGGAATATAGATGCCCCGTCTCGATATTCCCACGACTAGGAACATTGAAGGATGTACTCATGGACTACGCAGGCCCCACTAGTATGATCTACATCATAGTCCTACAAGTCGAGTACACATCCTAAGGGCTTTATCAACATGTAACAGAGAGACAGAAAGTATACATGTTAAGATAAAGAGTAACCAGATAGCGTACTATCATGTTGAGCAAGAAAGTCCTACCTATATATGTCCCAGCATCCACTACAATATACATCCTATGTACAGTAATGGCCTCTAGGGCATACATATAACTAACAGATCGAGGTTACGAGAGCAGACGTAGAGGACAACAGCGCGGATCCACTCACAAAGGCCTTTTCCCCAGTAGAGACTTTTATGGGATGGTTGAGTATGAGATACTTCAACCACAGCTAATTGTTGGGTATGTGATACCACAACAGATGGCCCTAGTGCAAGTGGGAGATTGTTAGTTATATGTATGCCCTAGAGGCCATTACTGTATATACGATGTATATTGTAGTGGATGCTGGGACGTATATAGGGAGGACTTTCTTGCTCGACATGACAGTATGCTATCTGGTTGTACTTTATCTTAACATGTACTCTGATTGTCTCTAATACATGTTGATAAAGCCCTTAGGATATGTACTTGACTACTGGGACTATGATGAGATCATACTAGTAGGGCCACGGTAGTCGACAAGTATATCCTATAACTGTTCCTAGTCGAGGGTGTATCGAGACAGGACATCGATGCACCAGAGTAGACTAGCGTATACGCATCTTGACCCATATTATGGGCGATGGATGATCCCATATCCATCGGTGTTTGACATCAAGGATGGTGTACGGGTGCTCAGTGGAGACTGGGTATACTGGACGGACTCGCCGAGAACTCCCAGATGGTATTATACCTCACGTCAGATGGCAGTTCTCTGGTGACACTAGTACAGAGTAGTCTGTTGACCCGAGATCGTCATAGAGTCTTGTGTGATTCCCACCGTGCTTTGATTTCTACCTTACCACGTCCAAGAGGGCATGCAAAATGGTGGTTTTTAGGTACAGTCCCGAATCATATGGAGGCAACGAGCGATAGGAGGGGATTCGTCTTTCCCGGTATAGGGAGTTGATGTTGCGCTGTGTTCGATTGGCTATAACCGGAAATCCCTGGCCAGGGTTGCTGAGATTTACTGGTAAGTGTTACCAGTAGTTTCTCGAACTGTTATAGACCTCATATCGACACGACTTATCGAGCTACTGGGGTCTGACGTTTACCACCCCTAGGCGAGATGTGTGACATATCAGACGGCGAGACCGGACTGTACGGGAGTGTTACTGTTTGGATTCACAGGAGTACTAGCAGGCTTGCTTGTTGATCTTCTGATCGCTCAATACCCGGGTGGCCGTTACGTTTAGCACACCGCTTGCGGCTTGTGGGTGTTTGATATGATCATCACCTACTGCCGGTGTATTGACGAGTCTTTAGAGTCCTACACAGGGGTTTCCTGGCTCAAGCGAAACGGAGTAGGAGCACATATGTGATATGTGCGGGACCGAGATTGATACGATATGAGATACCGTATTCTATTCTCGCGATTTGTGACATTGATCGGTTGTATGCGATATAGCCGGGTTATCGGATCAAGTGTTGATTCGATAAGTTGTTACTTTTAATATTAGTCGGTAATAGCCGGATTATTAAATCAAGAGTTGATTTAATAATTTAATGCATAATTATATATTTGATATATTACATTGCATTAACTAGTATTAGCTCACTTATGATTTATTTTCTCACTTGAATGTGCACATTGTTTATATGTGATATATTCAAGTGTACATGTTTGTATCATGCTTAATGATACACACAAGTTGGGTGTATGAAACTCATACCAAGATTAGGGTAAAGATTAGGGTTATTGTTTTATCTTAAGATTTAACAAAAGGGTTTAACTTAGTCAAAGTAATCAAGCTTGAAGAAGCTTGGAGGAGCTTTGACAAAGTCCACTCTTTTGTTATTTCTTTTGATATTCTTTAACCTAACCTTTAACTTAATGCCTTGGTTAATTCTCTACATGAGTTAAGCATGAGGGCTTAACTCAACCAAGGTGCAATAATTCATAAGGATAAGTTTTCATTTGGATGGATGTTTTCTTTCTTCTTCTTCTTCATCATCAAGCTCCATCCAAAAGCTTACTAGCCCCAATGGTGCCATGAGAAAAAGAGTGAGAAAATCAATTCTAAAGTGAGCCCACTTCCTACTTCTTCATCCTCTACCACTTGCCATGTAGTAGAGTGTGTTCTCTTCACAAAGTTCATGACCTAGTGAAGGAATAGCTTGAGTTAGTGTCTCCCCGACGTAGATCATCTTCGGCCTCGAAGTCAACGAAGCAAGCACGTTCGTTCTTCTTGTGGATCTTCTCCAGAGTCCGAAGTTCACGATCGCAGCGGAGGGGACATCTACACGGAGCTAATGAAGTGAAGGACCGGATCTACAAAGGTTGTAATCCCCTTCACTTGTAGTTAAAGTTGTTAACTTGCTAGTTTTCGCCTAAACCCTAGTTTAAAGATCCGTATTAGAGTTGTTCGGCACAGCTAATATTTTAATCAGGCATGGTTGATGCCTCATAGACCCTTGTGCGCGTGCCTAGCAACCCTACAAAAACACACTTAGGAATCCTCACAATTCCTAAGGAGAAACCACACCTGCGAGATTCTCTCGACTCGTAGGGAGAAAAGTCTTTATGAAACCCTCACGGCTTATAAAGTTGAAAAGTCTTAGGTGACAGATCCTAACCCTGTCTCCTAAGCCATCATTGCCCTGCAGGGAGGTCAAAATAGACTATCTACGGGCCACCCTCTCCTAAGTCAAACATCGACAAGAAAGAAAACAACCACTCACAAGTCCTCGCGACTTGTAAGAAAGAAAATTCTCTCGTGGGATCCTTACGACTCTCAAGAGAAAACGCACTTAGGAATCCTCACGATTCCTAAAGAGAAAATACACCTATGAGATCCTCTCGACTCGTAGGGAGAAAAATCTTTTTGAGATCCTTACGACTCATAAAGTTGGAAAGTCTTAGGCAGCAGACCTGAACCTGCTTCCTAAGCCATCGATACCCTACAAGAAGGTTAGGACGAGATATTCTCTACGCTTGCCAGAGGAACATAGCGACAATACAGCAAAGAAGAAAAATGACAGAGGGAGACAAGAAAAACATGTCTTTTATTCATGAATGAAAATAAATACAAATTACAATCTATAAAAAAATACTCTCTTTCAGGAATGTGTACAAAAGAAGAATAAAAGGAAAAATAAACAATTTTCCAAGCCGGCGGACGATTTAACAGATTTGTCAGTTCATCCTTTTTCCGCTGGACCTCGGCTTCATAATTTGTTATCGCTACGAGACGGGCCTACGCTTGAGACTGTTGGGCCTGGTACGAGGTAAGCCGACTCTCAATCTCCTGTTCGGTGACTTTGTGGGCTTCAAACATCTCGCGGGTAAAAATGACGGCTTTATCAATAGCTACCACCTCCCTAATAGCTTCTTGAAGCACCCGCCAGAGTTCATACGCACGAGTGGTCTTGGCCGTAAGTTCAGCCTAAAGTTCCCCCAGCGCATTTGAAGCCAGCTTCCTCTCTGAAAATTTTTGGCTGAGTCTCTTCTCGCATGACAGCATATTTGCGGCGCATCATTCAATCAGCCTCCGCAAGCTCACCTTTGCAGCCACAACCTCTGAAGGAAGGCGCGTACATTCAAGACTATGCAAGCAAGCCTCCACCCTACGACAAAACTCAACCCAGACTTACACCAATGTTTCACTATGGTAAGCAGCAAAAAAGGGGAAAGAACTGTTGGCTTCGGCGGCAAATTCTTCGGCCGTGATCAAGCTACCAGCATGAAGGTCTTCGATCACAGCCGACAAAGAGTGAAGGTTTAGCTTCACCATTCGATCAGATGTGCGTAGAGCATAAGGGCCGGGTGGCATAATAATGCGAGTATCCAGCGGGGTAGGAACTGGCAAAACTGTTAAGATTTTAAAAAAAAATCAGCGAGATTTGCAAATGAAGAGCAGATGGAACAGCGTTGAAACCTTACTTACCCACAGTCATGCAAGAAGGGTCTAAGAGATCCCCAGGCCCGTCAAGGATCTCAATTTCGTCGTCAGCTTCCAGAACTACAGAAGACATCGGCATCATTATACAAAATAATAATAATGCCACGAAGAAGGCAAATAACACTAACCTTGCCCGGAAGAGAGGACGATGCATTGAGGGGATATTGCCTGCGGAGCGGCCATCTCTAGCAAACGCTGAAAGGATATTCGAAGAGACAGATCAGCGATAAACGCCGCCAACCCGCATAATTCTGAAAAGACAGAAAGGTTCAGATGAAGGAAAGATTATTAAAATAAAATATAGAAGGCTACCTTCGATGCTCCTCCCGTTTTGAACAGGAGGGATAGCCGCTTCGGCAGCTTCCTCCGTACCTTCAGGCGCATCATCGGGGACATGGGCCGGTATAACAGCTTCCAATTGAGGAGCAGCGGCCACTGCTGCAGACTCCAATGAAAGGACGGTGGCCTCGGCTACCTGTCCCATAGTCTCCGGGCCGTCCCCAAAAAGATCCATTGAATCTGCGGCCAATGAAGATGCCTCTTCCGGGAGAGCAAGCACCAGGAGAACGGAAACCACCAATGGGAGCTCCGTGGCAGGAAGAATAGCTGTATCGACCCCCTCCACACTTACTGGTGTCTCGTCGGGGATATTTACAGAGTCCATAGTCAAGGCGCGACTCGAACTCAGATCCTCTGCCATTGCCGAAGTCCCTGCAAAGTTTTCACGAAGATAAAGATATATATATATATATATATATAAGCAGTGCAAAATACAACAAAAAGATGTATAAGTATACCAATGCGCCAAGGAGATTCTAGTATAGCTTTTTCAAGCCGGCGTTCCTTCTCAAGAATTTGTGCTCGCCGGGGTGCGAGGGTAGACTCGTGGCCACCAGTCCATAACGACAGCTCATCTTTGGTATCGGCCGAGATAGGCCGCTTAAGGGCTATCTCGCCTCCCTCTTCCAAAGGACCTATAAATATCCGCCGTATCGATGAAGGATCTTCGTAGAAAATGACGGTAGGATAAGGGCTCTTCGGGACCCTCACGTTTTCAGTCTCATCCTGAGAGCGTCTTATAGCCTTAGCCAATTGTGCGGCTTTCTCGGCAGATGAACCTGGAAAAAGAAGACCATCATCCGGCTCTTGCATAGCTATTGGTTCATCTTGAAAGATAGGCTCGGATTCCACTAAAAAGTCGACCAGATTGGTGACCGTCTTCTTTTGCCTCTTTGACCTAGAGCTAACACCAGAAGACGGTCGCTTCTTTCCCCTCGGTGCTTTGGTGCGACGTTGACCCACTTCGCCTTCAGTATCCTCTCTCGACGGTGCTACCGATGATGACACTGCCATCGCTGACGCCATAGCCGATGAAACTATTACCGGCGCCTTATCAGAAGCCCTCGCTTGAGCTCTAGTGCGCGTCAGCAGCCCAACGGTAGGAGGAGTCAGGCCCGCGTCCACCGCCTTAGGAATAAGTAAGGCGCCAGTCCCCCTCAAGGGAGGGCGAACCATTACCCGTGGTCGCGGCGCGATTCCCGTAGCCTGGAGCGGGGCGGGAGCCCTAAGCCCAAAAAGTATCCTCCTTTCCTCAGCAATGATTGGACTAACCAGGTGACGATACCAACCCGTGAAAGCCCCCACGCACCTCGGAATGTAGTCGGCCTCGGGGATCATAAAATGAGAACCGGTGTTCAGCCTTATGAAATGGTGGGTGGCATCACGAACAGCTTCCAAAGAAGAGCTAGGCTCCACCATGAATGCTTCAAAGGGAACACCCTGGTCATAACCCAATTTCCGGGCGAAGCGGTGCGGATTATACCATATAAAAAGAACCACATCATTTCGGCGGAACACCGGATAACCCGGCCTGATCGAGTACAAGTGCATGGCTTCCTTGGGCTTCAAGGTGGTGCTCCCTCTTTCGATAAATTAAACAACTGTTGAACAGGTCCCGAGGGAGCAGAGAGGATTCGATCATTAAATACCATTCCGCCTTCGTTGGCATATGGATTGAGCAGCATATGAAGAGCCCCTAATTGAGTTGGGTCAAGAGCATAAGCATCCACCAACCTCATGAGCCGCGGAAAAGTATAAGCATCATAAAAGCTGGGTCTCTGGTGTGCAGCAAATGCCCCTAGCACGTGCATCTCAATCCATGACGTAAAATAATGAAGAGAGAAACCCACTACGTTCACGGCTGGGGTTGAGGTATTGGCTGCAGTGCTTCGCCCATGGTATAGATGTGATAGCCCTGCAATGCCCACAACTAGTCGCGTCCCTTCGGCAATGCAATGAGCAGGGTAAATAACCGAGGCTCTCATGAATCGATGGTGCGTTGGAACGACAAACCAACTGAGCCAAACGCTGATAAAACCGACGAAGAAAGTTTCTTCATCCATGCCAGGAGCTGCGATCGACTCGAAAGATACAGCCGACAAGATTGGAATGTAGAACTGTGGCAAATCCTCTTCTTTAGCCGGTAGCTTATTTAAACCAAACCCGTAGGGGTCATTAATATTCGCGAACTTCGGATCCGCCTTTGATAGAACGTCTCCACAAAGGAAGCAGGCGATAAAGCTTTTAAAAGTGACGCCCTGTTCCTCTGACTCTGTGAACAGCTTCTCAAAAATACCCAGGGTCTTGATTAGACTCGGGTACTTGTGGCGGACGACATTTTCAGTCGACAAGCCATCAAGCGTAGCGGGCGCAGTCTCGAAGACATACTCATCAGAGGGCAACAGTTCTTCGTAAGGCTCTCCCCTGATCGGTAAACCCGAGATCTCGTGAAACTCTTCCAAAGAAATCGAAACTTCACGGTCCCCTAATAAGAAAGTGTTGGTGGGAAGATTCCATTGATTAAGGAAAGCTTTAACCCACCATACGTGAGGAGACTGATAATGGAAGAGAGACGCGTACACCGCCTGGTAAAGCCCGACCTTCTGTAGTCGCGCACGATGGGCGGACAGGATGTAACGAGCCCAGAGAAGATAGCCCGTGGGATGGCGAGGGGTAAGCCCTATCTTGTAGACTTGTCCCCAGGGCTGGGCTTCGCCTTGGCAAATACGATGCCACAAGATATCTACGGCCGGCACAGGTTGGTTTGGTATCCCAACTGTCGACGGCTCGAGCCGGCCTGTAGGAGTCCAATCCGCCACCTCTACAGCAAAAGCAGTCTGCGGACGGTCCATCGGCAAGAATGGGCGGAGAGGTTCTGTTGACACCTCGCAAAGAAAGTTTCGGCGACCGCGGATGATATGCCCGTATCAGGTTCCCCATAAAAGTAAGTTGGTGCAATCCGGATCGTGAGCCCTGATCATTGCCATCGCTTCTTCGTCCAACGGTGATTAAGGAAAAGCCGCCTCCGAGCGAGTAAAGGGAAAGTATGGAAGAGAAGCCATTGTTCCTGAAATAAAGGAAGGGGAAACTGTTAGTGAAGCCCACATGTGTGTGTGTGTGTGTGTATAAGAAGACAATGGAAGAAAACGACAAACAACTGATTTCATGGGCCCCACAAAATCAATATGGCGGCTCACTAATAATGAGGCTGAGTAATCATCATGAGAACAAAAGGAAGATTCTCAATAAATTCAAACAACTCTACACATTCCCCCAAGGAGAAAACCCATTGCAGAAACTCTGTGCAAATCGAGAAGGATCTCTCCTAAACTATTTTTGCAAGAACAACTCAGGATAAAAAAAATCCCAAGAAGTCTTCTTTAACAACTAAGTTCTCTAGAGGAATTAAATTCCTTTTGAACAGAGAAATTAAATTCCAAGAAAATTTTCAGAGCTAAGCTCTTTGAAATGGAATTAAATTCCAGAGGGAAAACAAGTACAATCGTCAAAACCCTAAGATCCGGAAAATGGCCAACATTTTGGGTTTGTTACCTAAAGATCGAGCGTTCTTAGGACATCAGAAAGATGAGTTTTTTTTAGGGAAAAACCCTTGGTGTGGATTTAAAATCCAAAGAGAATTGTTATAAAAGTTCTTCGATCGTTCAAAACCATTACCTGAAGAAAAGATTCTTTCTTGGACAGAGTTAAACTCTGAAATTTTTGGAACAGAGAACTGAACTCTAAGGAAGAGAATTAAATTCTCAAAGGAAAATGAACAAGGAAGAAGATGAAAGAGTAGAGGCGCTTCTGAAAAGACCCTTGCATTTATAGGATGTAATGGGAAACGGTTCATCTATCCCCTTCCCTAGGCGAATCCAACGGCCACAAAGATGACAGCGTTGCACTCACGTGCAAACACATGAGAACAACGCTGTGGGGGCATTTGTTTCGTCATAAAATACAAGAAAACCCCCAATAGGGCATCACGTGCTCACACGTGATCGGGGGTCACATGCCGACACGTGATGACTTCCTAAGAACTCTGAAATAATAAGAATTGAATCCTAATCAAATGGGGTTACGTGTCCACACGTGATGGGCCTTTAAACCCACTGAAAGGAATTAAAAGGTATAATAAAACAGCAAGAAAAAACCCCAATGGGGCATCACATGCCCACACGTGACCAGGGGTCACGTGCCGACACGTGATGAGTTCTCGAGTTCTTTAAAATAATAAAATTAAATTCTGGTTAAATGCTTAATCAGTGGGTCACGTGCCAACACGTGATAGGGTCTTAAAACTCTCTGAGTTAATGGAAAGAAAACCCCAAATGGTGCATCACGTGCCCACACGTGACCGGGGGTCACGTGCCAACACGTAATGGGTTTCTAAGCTCTCTGAACTATCATAATTAAATTAAATGGTCAATCAGTGGAGTCACGTGCCAATACGTGATAGGCTCTTAAATCTTCTGAACTAATAGAATTAAATTCTAATTAAGAGAAATCAAAAATCCTAATATTTCCCTAGATCTTTCCAAACAAAAAAATTGCGCTCTGTAAAGTGGAGCACCGTTGGATTAAAAATCCAATGGTGATTAAAAATCACCAATTTATAAAAAGATTCTATAGAAGGAAATATTTTCCTAAAAATCTGTCACGAACAACAAATAAAATATCTTTTGGATTAAAAATCCAATGGTGAATAAAATTCACTGAGTGATCTAAAAAATCATGTTGGTTACAGAATCAATCAAAATCTTTCAATGAAAAATTGACTAAACAAACTGATTCTTTTCTTTCTCCTATAAATAGGAGCCAAGGGAGAATAAAAAGGGAGGAGATACAACAACAGAGAGAAAAAAGAAAAGAATTTAATTCTCCAGAAAGAAAAGAAGATTTCTTCAGAAAAGAAAGAAACCCTAGGTCAGAGAGGGCAAGAGATTATTCTATAAGCTCCTACAAAACAAAAAAGAGAATTTAATTCACAAACTAAGAGTTTAACTCTTCTGAATAAGAACTTAGTTCTTCCTTTGGTTGAAGATCTGCAGAAGCAGATCTCCCCATAAGTTGAGAATTTAATTCTCATCGGGGGGATTCTGCCATGTAGATCTAAAACCTAAGGGGGGACCTAAGTTCAGAGAATTTTATTCTCCTATAAAGCACATAGGAAATTAATTCCTCCAACAAAGATAGGGTTTAACTCTTAATATAAGAACTTAGTTCTTCTTCATGGTGATAGATCTGCAGAAGTAGATCTCCCCATAAGTTGAGAATTTAATTTTCATCGGGGAGATTCTGCCATGCAGATCCAAAACTTAGAGGGAGAATTGAGTTTAAAGAATTTAATTCTTTCGAACATATGGGAATTTAATTCCTCTGAACAAAATTAGGGTTTAACCCTATAAGAAGAATTTAATTCTTAAATAAGGAATTTATCTCTCCATGCACGTAAAAAGATCAAGTACCCAACATGATCACGTGACAACACGTGACCCTCCCCTCCAATGACCAAAGGAGAATAAATAATATTAGGTCACGTGCTTCCACGTGACCCTTGAATAGACTTCTCAAAATAAAAAGGGCAGAATCAACTTTGGGTGACTCACGTGTCCCCACGTGACCCCTGACAAACACCTCTTTAAAAAATAGAAGATGGAAAAAGCTGGAGGATTAATATCCAACGCATGGGCGCCCTCACGTGTCCCCACGTGACCCCTAGCAAATTCTTTTAATATCCAGTGCATGGGTACCTATCACGTGCCCACACATGATAGCCATAAAGATTAAGTGTTTAACACTTATTTGAATATTCTGAGAATAAAATAAGGGAAGTCTGGCCCAATACTCAAGTGCCTCATGTGACCCCACGTGAGCGCTTCTTTTTTAGTGTTTAACACTATTTTGTACGCTGCATCCTCACTGTTTAACACTATTTTAAGTGCATTACGTGGGAGCACGTGATAGACGAGTCTACTTTAGTGTTTAACACTATATTCGAGCCAATCTTAGCCCTAATTAGTTAAGTCTTCCAGAGGCAGGACTCTCCCTTTTAACTGAACCTCAAATACACTCTTGTCTTCCAAAATTGATCATCTCATATGACATTCAAAGCAAAACCCAGAGCCTTTCAATCAACTTTGGTTCAAGGGTACATCTCTTCACACCTTTGATACATGTCGTTGTAATTCTTCAACGTCTTTAGAGAGGTGACGGGTCCCGACAACTAAACACTTTATGGACTGTGGGTCCTTAAACCCATGGACTATGATGTCCTTAATCTTGGACTGTGGGGTCCTTAAACCTGTGGACTATGATGTCCTTAACCTCGAACTATGGGGTCCTTAAACCCGTGGACTATGATGTCCTTAACCTCGGACTGTGTGGTCCTTAAACCCGTGGACTATGATGTCCTCAACCTCGGACTGTGGGGTCCTTAAGCCCATAGACCGAGATGTCCTTAAACTAACATTGGACCGAGATGTCCTTAAACTAACATTGGACCGTAATTTTCTTAAACTAACAATGGACCGCAATGTCTCTAAACTAAACAATAGAGCCCAAATGCTCTTTTGTCGGATCTAAACGATCCCGTTAAGTTGATCTTAGTCTGAAATTAGACTAACGTATCCTTAATATACGTTTAAGTTGATCTTAGTCTCAGATGAGACTAACGTATCTTTAAACACAACCCCAAACCCAAATCTAAGAAAATACAGATTTGGACTAATCCACGCCCTACGGGCGACAACATAAATTAGTCTCCGTATACAATCCAGGGGCAACCAAAAACAAAACATACAAACACGACACGAAGTGATCATCTGAATAAGGAGAAAGTTGTTACCGCGATGCGGTAGCGTAATTAACTGCAGGGGCTTGTGCCTGCAGGGAAGAGCGTCCCCACAATCAAAAACCCCTCAAATGAGGGGGAATCTGACGAAGTCTGCTACAACGGCCACATCCGTCTAAATCTTCGATATATGGTGTCATAAATCAACTTGGCATCTTCGGGGAGGTGGACGGATAAAACCAAATAGCATATGCCCCCAAATTCAGGCAAGACGGACCTAAGCGGTTGCGTCTCTGTATTCGGCGGAGAACACACCCAGATGCACTTGAGGTTTATTTTGTGCACTCTGATGCACTTGATTTTGATTTTGTGCACTATGATGCACTAGAGATTTATTTTTGTGCACCCCGATGCACTAGGTATATTTTTTGTTCCATGCACAGTAGATGCAGTGGATATCGTTTCGTGCACGCCTGTTGCAATTAGCGTTGTTTTATTTTCATGCACACCGTGAAGTGTGGTTTGAGATTTACATGCAAACCCATTAGGGTTGATTTTGTTTTAGTTCTTTACACTGGGTAGGATATGTGATAGATTTGATTTCTATATTTTTCGCTTGGTCGTGTGCACTGATATTGCACTGCGATTATGGCATTGTTTGTGTACTGAGTATACACAACGGTTTTCGTATTTGGCAAAATTTTTGTCATACTGGAGTAATTCTCATAGCAACCGCTAGAGTTACAGTTATGAGAGATTATATTTTTTGAGTTTTCACGCACACTGTTGCGTTGTGATGCGTTCTAGCTCGTATAGGACTTTGGAGTCTTGTTGTATCGAGCAAATTTCATGTTTTAAAATTGGACCTCGGAAAATTGTTTTGAATTTGAACAGATGGGATTTAGGAAAATGTTTTAAGAAGGGGATTTAATTTAAATTCGGGGACCGAATTTTCTTAAGGGGGGATATTGTAACATTTCGAAAATTTAGATAATAATTTAGTTAATTAAATAATAAAATGTTAATTTAAAAAGTTATTGAAACAAAATAGGATATTTCATAAGTGGTATGTGAAACTAATTAAATTGAAAGTTTAGTTTGTAATATTAATGAATCACAAGGGTTTTAGTGAAAAGATTAGCGTCATGTGTAATATGATATAGTATGGGAGGTTATGTGAAAAAGTTAGTTCCTTTATGCAAATTAGAATTTGTTAAGGGTTGTTATGCAAAAAGGGGCAGAATTAGTTAAGGTGAAGTTAAACCCTTTGGTATATCATAACACCATGAAAACACCTCCTTCTTGCACATTTACACCTCATGCACACACCTCACCCTTGCATGAAAACCCCACCAATTTTGTGCACACACCTCATCCTTACATGAATCAATCACCTCTCTTATTGTGACACCTCCTCCTACCACCCTCACTCATTTACTTTATATGGTTCAGATCATATATCTTGGGAATTTAGGAATCAACTGAATTAGAAGAGAAAAGGGGGAAAAACATTAGAACACATAGGTAGAAAAGAAAAGAGAAGTGAAGAGAAGAGCTAAGTTCTAAGATTTTCCTCATCCTCAAGCTAGGAACTAGGAGCTTGTGCATCTTGGAGGAAGCTCTTCCAGCAATCCTTTGTAGGTAATCTTTAAACACTGTAGGATTTTAGTTCAGTAACTGTTTTAATTTAGAAATCGAATATCGGTAATATCGTATTTTAGGCAAAGTTTAGCTCTGTGAAAATATGTTATAGTTTAGATGATAACTAAATTGATCAAACTGTACCTTAATCTTATAAACTAGACCTAGAATTAATCATAGGAAAACGAACCAGGGTGCTCGAATTTTGGCCGGCGACCATCACAAAAAGTACGAGCTCACCGGACTTCTTGGTGAGTTAGGGTTTTTGGTTTGTAGGGTAGGTCTGTGTGTATGGATTAATCTATTTGGTATTGTTTATTTAAGTTATTTTAGAAGTAGGTTAAATCTGTAAGCTAGTATCAGTTTTGGAGTAAAATCCTATATACGACACGGATATATCGTATCATGAGTTCTGTTTTTACCGTTACGACCAGAACAGGGTTAGCTCAGATTAACTTAAGTTCAGTTAACTCATAATATCATCACGTAACATGTTTAGTTTGTGCAGTATCATAAACGGGGATTTTGTAATAATTAGCCTACTGAATTTGAGTGTGGAACCACTATCTGTAATCACTAGAAAATAGTAAGACTAAAACTATAATGAGGCAAATAGAGAACTTCACTCAAAACATGAGCCCCAAACTCCCTAGTCAATCCGGCGACATACCCACAAATTCCGGCGACGCCGACCCCCTTGTGTCCTTTTGTGTTGGTTTTTCTTCTGTGGCCTATTTTGGGTAGATTATGGTCTCTAGTATTGTTTGTATTATCTAGATATTTACACAGTAAAATCTGGGAACGTTTTAGTAATGGTTTTATCAAAATTCAGATATTTACGATACGGAGTTTTCGTATTTTTGTACTGCAACTAAACCGTTAACGTTTATACGTTAACGACAGAAATATATTGTCATCTTTGGGATAAGTGAGCTGTAGGTTCTAACCTACGGGTGCTTAGCCCGTTGTTTTGGTTTTCAATATGATATTTACATCGATACGATTTTAAATACGATTATAGGTGCGATCGCGAAGATTTCTGAGACAGAGTTGGCGGACATAGCAGCGTGGATTTCAGCAAGCTTATCAAGTTGGTGAGTAGATTTACATCTACTGGGGAAATCGGGTGGATGGCGTATAGCACCCCCGCAACCTTACAAATAGTATTATGATATATAGCAATTTTAGAATTTTATTAAGATATGAATATTTGAATTAAATTGCATCTAGTACGATACTCATATGCATATAGTTTATGGACGGTTTGGTAAGTTGGTACGAAGGATCATGCCGTACTAGAGAGGATTTGAGATATAGTGATAATGTGAGACATTATACGAGGAATTATATGTATTGGAAATGATGAGATTTATATGCCGAATAACGGCCAAGTGTTCCTGTAGACTCGTAAAGTTAGATTGTTTTCCGTTTTAAGATGCAATACTTGTATGAGCTAAATTCTTTTAAAACCTATGATTCGTTTCCCTTTTAAATGATAAAATATAAGGATGCGGTGCCAATTTCCAAAACGAATATTTATTTTAAACTAAGGCAGGTTTCTTATTTCAAACCCAACGTATCGTTACATTTCTAAAGAAAATGGTATAGCTCATAGAAAGTAATTACAATTAATAGTTATGCTTAGATTACTTTACATGTTTGCGTTACACTATCGATGTATAAGTTTCCACGATACGAACATTCTGATAGAACACTGCACAATTACCAATGAGTACTATGCTGCACAAGCACGTCCATATATGTTACACCACACCTCATTGGTACTGCCATGTCACTGTAGAACCGTTCTGTTATATAATACGTATACATATATGTGTAAATATAAATAGGTTGTTACATCGTAGAACACTTGCACAAATACTAATGATTGCCATGTTGCACGAGCACAGACGCGTATGTTACACTACACATCATTAGCATTGCCATGGCACAGTAGGATTGATAAGTGTATCTGCTTGTATGATTTATTTACGCACTTTATCTTATTATCTGTTCAGCATTGTGAATACCAGTATTATGAATGCTATATTTGATTTTATGAGTTTTTCGGACATTTTACTTTTGATGATATATCGGTGGTATGGGACGCTGTTATATATATATATATATAATATCATTAGAATGATCGATATAAGTATTCTCATTCTTTACTTGATATTTTTGTATATGATGAGTTGGCGTCCACCATGAGCTTTATGTTTTCTGACTATTTATTCCGAACCGAGTGGGGGAGCTATACGGTTTCGGACTTGTTCTTATCCGGGCTGAGTGGGGGAGATATACAGTCGGATACATGGTGGACCCGGATCGAGACCGAGGGACAGAATAGCCGCAGTTGAGGCGGGGAGCCTAGCGAGGATACTCGATACCGAAGATAGAGACGAGCACGGCAGATATCCACGGGATACTGGCCGGGGTTTGATTGGGCATGGCGGATATCCTGGGGATACCGACCGGGGCCAGGGATATCGGGTGGCGATCATCTGTTGAGATGGTGTCGACGGTATCTGCATTTACGTGTCGATACTGAACACGAGAGATTTCTGATTTCGATGTCGATGCTGGACATCCATATATATATTGATATGATTGTTATCATAAGGTACACAGTTAGATATCATTTATTGGATTCGACTAGGAATGATCCGGGGAACAGTACCTATACATGTATTCTACTTGGGATTGCATGATAGTTAGTGTTGCATTATGATATATATATGCATATCATATAGTATATTAGTACTGATTATGATAGTACTATACTTATGACCTAGGTATCGTCGTGCATTTTGATTTCTACCTTTAGATGTACTTTTATTCACTGAGTTGGCAACTCATCCCCGTTGTGCCACAGTTTCTTGCAGGTTTTACCGCTTGGATTATTAGCGGCTTGGACACACATTTTTTTCGGTGATTAATTGGTAAGTGGGTTATTGTTGTATCGTGCTCACTCTTGATTATTCATATATTCTTGTATCTAGCGAAAACTCTATCAACTTAGAAAGAGTATATTGTGGACTTAGAAGCGAGACTTAGAGTTGCGTCTTATGTTGTCGCACTCATTGGAGTCGACCATTTTATATTGTTGCTTTTGTTTCACTTTCTTCGCCATTGTGCGTCGTATATTGTTGCTTGATTGCTCCACAGTTTGGGCGTGGAAGCTAGCTCTCGTTGGGAGGCTATTTATATTATTATGTTGTATCGGGTTATACAAAATGCAAAGGAGGTGCTGTCAAATTTCAAAACGTCATAGATGCTGTTCAAATATACTTAGTTAAATTTAAATGTTATTTAAACTAATTCCATCTGATGACTATTTTAAACTTCACCTCCAAATTTTCAAAAAGGGTCTAGATTCCGGTTTTCGGCTTACTTGAACCGCGTCGATGTCTTTAGATGTCACGTGATTTAAGTGTCGGTCATGTGCCACATTTGGGTCGTGACACCGGCCTTATCTTGATCCCGGCATGAAGCACAACTTGTCAACGCGGTTGCGGAGCACAAACCGTCAAATTCTGATATTCGACGCAAGGAACGAAACGAGTCCTTTTGATCACTTACCGTTTGTATGTCCGCGCTTGGGGTATCAACACTAAACATAAGGGTTAGCAAGTATACCGCAACAACAAAAACACAAAGTGATTAGTGAGAGCAAATAATTTTGATGTTGAGTTTGCTAAGTATTTGTGATGGTATATGGTATATGAAAACAAAAGATTGTCAAGCAATTGATCACAAGATACGATATTCAAACTTAGCAAACTTAACACCAAATGGATTTTAACTTAAACATTGAAAATGGGGAAAGAGAATGATTACGGTATATGAGGAGGTTACAAGTAACCATGTGTCAAAATACCGTATCATATCAATATATAAACAATATTTAGATTAGAATCATAAGTTAAGCACATGAAACATAAATAAAAGATGGAGGAGGCAAAACCTTTTATCTCACTTCCTTACTCACACCACAACCAAATAAAGAATTAGTTAAGTATGAATAAAAAGAAAGAAAGCAAGTATAAAAAGAAAGCAACAATATATTATAAACATTTGAAATGAGATACAAGATTTATGGTAGCTTATTCAACCTTCTTAATGAAGCTCTCCAAAGAGAGCTTCAAGAGAGAAGAAGAAGAAGAAACCAAAATGAAGCACACGCACCCTCAAACTAAACCAAAAGAACAAACTAACAAAATATAAATGGGTATATACATGGTAGTCTTCTTCCCTTGCCCACTGGTCTGTATTTTTAGGCTCAAAAGGAAAATGAACAAACAATAAAAATGAGCTGACGTAGCAGAAAGGGAGGGCCCACAAAAATTTGGTGCATGTTGGGGACATGGGGGCCCGCGAGGTAGGATCCAAAGGTTGGTTGGCTGGTCCAAAACCGAGCACTCAGACTCGTATTGGCTGTGTGGTCAAGTGTCTCTTCCAACATCACTCCGGTTCTGTTTGATTAATCTGATTTAACCTGGTTTGTATGCAGAGATTTGGAGGGAACAAGAAGCAATGCATCACATCAAGACTTTATGCATTCAATGCTCATTTAATGCACATCACACTCATGCCCACTCGTGCCATGATTCATTGCAGCCCCATCATGGTCCTAGTCACCAAAGAACCAGTGCACACATGTTATATGTTGGACCAAAATGTGTGCACAAATTTATTTTCAAAAGAGCTCTTCGGATATCGGTCGTTTTTCTGTTCCGTCTGCGGTGTTGGCTCCCAAATGTTATATCCGTAATTTTGAATGTGTTTCCGGTAGTTTATCACGAATACCTGTAAACTGTAATTACAGAGCAGACACTGATTAATAGCACCGATATAAACAAAATAGATAACGAATGAGCGATATTAAAATGCAGTTTTCTGTGATGAACAAAACACGTGTCATGAACTATCACCTCCGTTTGCAATTAAATACCATCAACTATTTTTCCGTCTGCAAATGTTATATTTAACTGGAATGTCATTACTTTTTTTATTTGTTTTCTCCATTTTACCCTTATGTTCTCAGTCAACCCCTAAAGTTTCGAGGGTAATAATGGTCCATTAAGGCACAAAAGTTAACGTCGTTTAGCAGTGATGTTAAAAAAAAATAGTTCATGGTACTTATCTCTAAATATTAAAATTCATGATATCAATCATAAAAAAACATGAAAATCGATAGCATGGGATTTAGCCTAAAAACAAACTAAAGTTAATAAAGTAATAAATTGGCCAAGAAAGAACAAGAAGAAGATCTGAAGAGGGTTTGGGTTATTTGACAAAGGGTTTAAAGGCAATTTTGTAATTTCCGTTAACACCGTTCCTCATCATAAGTGTGAAAGATAGATATTTAAGTTCATCTCACAAAATCTTGGATATTTTAGGGTATTTTGACTGCGGGGAAAAACTGCTTGGGATTTTTGATCCTCTTGGGTAACAAGCAGAAATCCTCTTCTCCTTTCTTACGAATCACCGCAGCATCATTTTCCGGAATCACCTTCTTCCATCATCGCAATAGGGAATAGGGATAACGATACCCTCAAAATCGCGAGCCCCTCTCTCTTCCAACTCTCTCGAGCATCTCTGCAACCTAGGTCAGCGCTCTCTCTCTCTCTCTCTCTCTCTCTCTCTCTCTCTCTCTCTAGGGTTTTTCTTCAATCTCTTTCCAACTCGAATCAATCATAAAAAGAATACATTCGCTATATTTGGTTACTTATTATTTTTTAATTTTTTGGGTAAGATTTAACCTAGGCAATAGTGCAATCTTGCATCGTTGATGATCCGAGGATGAAATTATTGTTGTCGATGAAGTGTATGACGAAATGACTGCCTGAACTGTTTTTGTTGGATTTGCTGAAATACATGCTTAAGGGAGTTTGAAGATTATAAATGCAAGAGTTTTGGTTTGTGGTCGTGTTAATCAAATTTGTTTTCCTTGCACCAACTAGTATTTGATCTCCTTAGCTTCAGTATGTCGGAACGCCATAAAGATGTCTATGCATCTCTTGTTTATGCATCATACAACCTTTCTTTTTTGAATAAAACATTCAGGCCTACGCTTTGTCATTACCATCTACACTAAAGTTGATAATCCTTAGGCATCGTCACCACATTACACATCCATTTAATAGTAAATAGCACCGTTTAAATTTCTTCTTATATGTATCCATATGGGAAGATAAGCTTCTTATTCTATTTAGTTGCTTGCTTACGTTCTTTGTAATCATAGGGATAATTATTGACATGTTTCGGGCTTTGCTTACGAGTATTTTGGAAGTGCGAAGGCTAGTTTTGCATGTTTCTGTTGTTATAGCAACTTTAGGAAACATGGACTAGCGAGCCTGTAAAATAATAGAAATCCAACGATCATTTTTAACCCTAGACTAGATTATATAGTAGCCACTGCCCTTCTTTGTCATGTAGGAAGCTTTGTGTTTTTGAGGCGCTGCGTGATTCGAGTGTGAATCACTCACTAATGTAGGGGTGTTTTCATGAAATAAGTGAACAAAAAAATTCCAAACCAAACCACACCAAACTAGTGGGTCGATTAGAGGCGAAAACCAACAGGTTCGGTCCAACCAAACCGCTAATATGTTGGATTATAGACGCCGACCAAGCATTGCTTTCCAAAATTTCTCTCTCGAACTCGAAGCGATCCCAAAACCTCCTATTCCCAACACCTAAAACCCTTGCTCGAACCTGCATTCTTCAGATCCAAACGCATTGGCATGATTTGAGATGGAGCGGGCAACGACCGCGGTAGAGGATCCGATCCACAATAAGGCGGAGGAGGATTTGATCCACAAGAAGATGCCGGATCTTCGGATGGCGTGCCAGATAGAGATCCAGATCTGACGACAACGAATCAAACTTGCGACGAGCTCGCATCGCGCTTCTTTGCATTCGATCAAAACACAAGCTGAAAAGAACCAACCAAATCGAGGTAGGGAAAGCTCAGTCAAAATAACTCTAAATCTTTCCTTACCTCGATTTGCTTGGTTCTTGTCAGCTTGTGCTTTGATCGAACGCAGAAAAGCGCGATGCGAGCTCGCCGCAAGTTCGATTCGTTGTCGTTGGATTTGGATCTTCCTTTGGCACGCCATTCAGAGATCCACCATCTTGTGGATCGGATCCTTTGCCTTCTTGCGGATCGGATTTGCCGCCGCCGCCGCCGCCTGCTCCATCTCAAAGCATGATAATGGGTTTGGGATATGAAGAATGCGGGTTCGAGCGAGGGTTTTGGGAATGGAGGTTTTGGGATCGATTCGAGTTTGAGAGAAATTTTGAGAAGCAACGCTTGATCGGTGTTTGTAATCCAACAGATTAGTGGTTTGGTTAGACCGAACCGGTTGGTTTTCGCCTTTAATTGACTAACTACTTTGGTTTGGATTTTTTTTGCTTATTTCACCAAAAGGCCCATGTAGGAACTCCAGTTTCTCAAAGTGTGTAGTATCTTTATTAGGAGGCATCTTCTGTGGCCTTTATCGGCTGTGCTAAGATGGGATAAATGATGAGCGATTAGGTATCCGACGGCCAATGTAAAACTTGGTCGAAACTCTCAATAATCTTCTATGACCTTTGCACTAGGTGTTTTATCTTTATAAGCACATTTTGTGAAAAGCCAATTTTATTAAATTACTATAAAGATGTGTGTGGTATGACCCTTGCGCTTGTCTAAGTTTGTCCTTCAAACTTGTTATTGTAAACATGTATATTTGCTTATTGTTTGGCTAGTATGGTAATTGTTCTTAGGCTTCTGGCTGATAGTACTAAGTATTACAAGAAGTCTAAACTTTTCGTTAAAATAAACTAATAGAGAAAAAATAAAAAGGAAATGAGAAAGAAGAATGAAAAGAAGAGAAAAAATAACAAAGAAACAAACATGAAAAACAAGTAACAACAAAAAATTAAATCATCGTTTGTTGGTTAGAAACGCAGGAATTGCCAACCTAGGCTTAACATCATAGGTAAGAAGTATGAGATATGCACGAGTGGAAGGTAATAAGAGTACATAAGTCGGATGGAGGAATAGACAGAGGAGAGCTAAAATGATAGATCAATTTGGTCTGATATTTGGCTTTATATTCTCACTCCAACAATACCCAAATATACCCTTTAATATTTTAATTATAGATTGCAACATCAAATAATTGATTGGATAATAAATGTTGCTAATCATCCTATATATCCTTTAAAATATGCTGTTTTTAGAAATAAAAATAGCAACTACAACATGCTGCTTAAATCGACTTTGACGAAGAGGTCAATACTGTAAAATCTCTTAAGCATCTAGACGGACGCTTTTTAAGACACCATTAATGAGTATTACCTCTATTTATTTCATAGTATATTTTATTTTGTCAAAAATCATCAATATAATGGATTACCGATGACAACATTCTTGAAGGTGGTAAAGTTGATGGTTCCAAAGTGAAGTCAATCAAGACGAGCGAAGAAATTGCAAGCTTGAGGGTGCAAAATGAACACTATTGTTTCTTTCTGCCTAGAATGTTGATCATCAATTTATTATGCAAATATGTATCTTGGAAATATGTATTCATTTTAACCTGTAGTTCTGTTACACAATATTTGAATATGGCGTGCTTGTTAGATGTTATCTATATGGATCTGACCAATCTCATAACAAACTATTATTAGCTCATTTCGTTCAGGATCCGAAACATAGACTTAAAACACTCCGATATAATATTAGTGCTTTAAACAAATCTAGTTAGCTTTTTAGTTTAATTTGTAATGTGCTTAATTTACATCGAACTAGATCTTAGTTTTTGAACTATCTTTTGCCGAGGCTTTGAAATATAGCAGGCGAAATTCAAACTAGACCCTTTTCAAGCAAATCTGATCATGGAGGCTCTGGTATGCTAGATTCACACCTCCTTTTGTGATTTAGGCCTCTCTATATTTGAAGGTTGTAAAACAATGGCCAATTCCCCCATTAGAAACTATTCAGTACCTTGAAGCTATCATGTCATCTGATGAGGTGGTGGTTTCAAGTCCAATAAAAACTTGACCTCATCTAAATAATTAAATCCAATTAATTAATTAAAGATAAAATAAAATCCCTAAGATCCACTCTTTCTTCTTCCTCCCGTAGTCATCTTCGCCATTAAACGTCGGCCTAGCTTCGTCTCCGGCGAGCGTCTCCACCTCCATACAGTATTCCTCTCCATCTTCAATTTCCATCGCCGATGATTTGCCTCTGCAGAGATCACCAACACTCTATTGCCTCTAATGAATAAAAATCAGATCTGGGTTCAACAAAAAAACCCATCTTGACTCGTCATCGGAAAGAAACCTCCTTTCGATCCTAATCGCCACCGCCGTCGGCCCATTGCTGTGTCTGGTGATCTTTAATTTCTCATTCTTTTTCATCCTTCAATTAAGAATTGCTACATTTGTTTTTTTCATTCTTCTCTTTGAAAAAAGCCTATTATTGCTGGATCATCATTCACCAATGATTCTCATGGCCTAGTTTTGATTTGAGCAATTGGTGTTATTTTTACCGAAGATGCTCGTCAATAAGGTTCAGAGGGAGAAACCTCGCCGGAGGTAGTGGAGGCGGAGAAGCTTGCCGTCGCGGAGGTGGGGTGACATGCTGCGGTGGTGATGACGATGGGAGGAAGAATTAACAGAGAAAATTAGGGAATTTATTTTAGTTTTAAATAATTAAATGGATTTAATAACTATTTGATGAGGTGTCAAAATTTCTTTGGACTTGAAGCCACCACCTCATTAGATGACATGGTAGCTTCAAGACACTGGATACTTCCTTTCCCCCCCAAAAATAAAAAAATATAAGGGTGTTGACCATGCGGCCGCTTGGTGCATGAAATCAAGGGTATTGCCCCGTTATGCGGACATGGTGTTTATTTGGCTGAAAAGCGCATAACCGGCAAATCTGTTTATTCAAGCCGTTTAAAGGTGGGTTTTTGGGTCAATCGGAAAAAATATAAGGCCCGATCTGATTATTTATACTGGCTTATACAATACTTCAAACACACTTCTATCCCATTTTTTCACAACTCGCGACCATGATGCACTGAGCGCCCTGACTTGATTCTCTCTCACATCATGCGGTGAGCCGCGGGTGCTCTGCTTTGACTATTGGCAGTGACAACCTGATTGTCAAAATTGTTCCATTGTTGATTATTATCTCTAATTTGAGTAACCCCACTCTTCTTAATCTTCCTAGTTCTAGGCTTCAAGCAAGTTAGCTTCTCCAAGAATTTAGGCAAACCAGACATGATGAGATTGTCTTTAACTAGGGTCTAATGAGCTGGTTTTAGATTTCAATGAATCTATTTGTAAAGATTCGTACCGTTAGTACAAAAGACCGTAGATATTTTTTGAAGATATAGTGTTGTATATTTGAATTAAGCATGATTTGAAGCCCCTAATTATTGTTCTGGTTACATCTTATTAATTTAGACGTCTTACTTAGGCCACTTGCATATTTGATGTGTATCGGTTGCATATTAGACTAAATTACTTTTATAAAGAAGTTATTTCCTTTTCATTTTTTTTCTATATACACACGCAAATATATGATGGGCGCATAATTTATATAGTATTCAATATATATACAACAATAAATATTAAAATAATTATGGCCGCATAGAGAACAACAACAATAAATATTAAAATAGTCTTGGCTACATAGAGAAATACCCTACCTACCATGCGGTACAGTCCACAACCTACAAGCCTCTCATTGGATAGAAGTTAGGGTAGAGGTTACAATTCTCTAGAAAATAAATATCATGTCCCACTTTTTACGCAATTAGAAGCCTGGTAGGCGGTAGCTAACATGGATTATACCGGCCCGGTAGAAAAAATATTGTAACAGAAATAAATGAGGTTTATATCTAACATTAAAATAATTGTTCTGAATCATAGAATAATACTCAAGTGTGAGTCTTTGTACATGCGCATTGTGTTCATATCTCGGCTATTTCTGTTTGTCTCATAATTTCGAACAGAATTTGTATAAAAGACCACTTCTTGAACATGGATGCGTAAATAGTAATCTGCTAAGCTTGCCTTGCAACATAAAATGATTACCTTGTCCGATATGATTTACTGATACCAACAACAACAGTAACAATAAGAAGCCTTTATCCAAAACTTTTGGGTTGACTACATGGATCCTTTTCTTCCATTCAGCTCTGTAAGGGCCATTTCCTCAATTAAAGATTAGGTAGGTGTTCATAGTTGGAACTCTATGCTTTATTGATACGGAAACATATTATTAATTCCATTATATGGCGACTCATAAGTATTGCCTATCTTTTCTGACCGGATGGCTTTCAGTGGAATTTGAGTATAGATTGACTTCTTTTTCAGTTTTTCTAGAACAAAGAGATGGCTACAAAGCAAGTCCTTTACCTTTGGTGCTCTTTCTGTCTCTAATTTTGTAATGTTATATACTTCAATAGATAAATTATGTCAGCATCATGGGCAACACAAGAGGTGGAGACTTCAGAGCCAAGTGCAACACCACAATCACTAATTTCAGAATCAGCTATTTTAGCTCCGGCTACAAGTTCCCTAATGTCAACAACTTTAGTATCTGTTGGAGGACCGACCAATGATGTGATCACTATAATTACATCTAGTCCAGCTTCAGATAATGTTGGCTCAATAGCTGCAGCAGCTGTTCCTGTTTCTTTGGCTCCAAGTCCACCAACTCCAAGGGCTCCCCATGGTGCTATAAATGAACCATTGAATAATCCTGCTCAGACGAAGTTTGTACCCTCCGCTGGCTATGTTGTCCCTGCACCTTCTTTTTCTTATAATGTATTTCCCAGGTTGAATTCTGGTGCAGGAAGCCATCAGCAATCACAATCTATACCTGTTAGTTTTTTTGGTTATTTTTTATGATATATACAAGATCTTGATTTTATATGTTTGTATCTTTGTGATTGATGTGAGTTGATGTATATGCAGATTCTGCAATTATCTCCACCAATGCCTGCATCTGCTCTTCAGCCTCCTGTTCCTGGACAGTCTTTGGTGAATAGGCCATCTTTTTCATATAATGTATTCCCTCATGTTCATGCTAGCTATGCATCATCACCTGGTCAGCAGTTTCATCCTGCCACTGTAATTATCTCTAGTTATGCATGCTATAGTCGTTGCTTTTGCATTTCTCTTCATGGATATGCTTGTCTAATCTAAGAATTGGTACAGTAAATGTAAAGTAATTTTTGTTTGTGTTTCTTAGGCCACTACTAATCAAGGTCGTTTCCAAGGTGCAAAGTTAACGCCTGCATCCTTGCAGCCTCCAGTTCCAGGGCAATTGAATCCGACTCTTTCTGGATCATTTGCGCCGCAGAGTATTCCTCGCCCAGTAGTAGGACGATTATCAACATCAAACAATTTTTCTTTTGGTGGGAATTCCCAAGTCCAACCAACAACGACTGATGTACGCTACAATCTTTCTTCATCCCTAAGATGTATGTTTTCTGTTAAATTCATATTCACAATATTGCTTAAATTTACATCGATACCACTTTTTCTCTTGGATGAATCCAGATCACATCGAACGTTGTTGCACCAGAGACTGGAATCCCACCGTCGCAAGAATCTGTGAAAACACCTTCTGCTATGCCTGCAAATCCTTCAGCAAATCCTACTCAATCTCTTATTCCAAATTCTTCAAGCTTGTCGGCATCAACATCCCCATTGTTTGCACTATCTGGGACGTCTTCTGTAATCTCCTCTGGAGCAACAAGACCTCCTTTAGTGCCACCTAAGTCTTCAACAATGCAATTGCAACCAACCACAAAAGCAGATTCTTCTCGATCTGTTGTTCCAACCTCTGCCACACCATTAAATTTGGCTTCTTCTGTTCCAAAAAATGTTCAGCAGCAGCAAATCTATTCGCCTTACCCTTTGGTACCTCCAAATAATCCTCAGGCTCCTTGGTTGCATCCACCTCTAGCTGGTGGTTTGCAGCAGCAGCATGCCCCATTTTTTCAAGGACATCCTTTACTTGGTGTTGTTCCTCCCTCCTTTCATTTGCCAATGCAGGCCGGCTCATCTCTTCCTTTGACATCTTCACCCAATGTCATGCCTCCTGGTGTTTCGACTGTTTTACCTAGCAACACTGTCCAAACCACTACAGAATCTATAGATCCAGCGTGCAAATTGACTGCAGATTCACTGCCGCCGGGCATTGGTAGGATATAATCTTTTCTCATCAAATGCCAAATTGTAGTGTACTATGCTTTACATATCTAATCTAATTGATAAGCCAGATCATGAGAAAGCTGGAGAAGCCACTGTCAACAAAGAAGCAGACTCATGGACAGCACATAAGACTGAGTCGGGTACCATATACTACTACAATTCTATCACTGGAGAATCGACATTCAATAAGCCTTCTAGCTTTAAGGGGGAGGTAGCCGCTTCTAGTACTTGTCATATCAAGTAATATGACTTCATTGTAGTTTATAATCATTTTGCTGATCATTAACTTGAGTAATCTTATTCAATTTGTTATTATGCAGCCAGAGAAAGTCGCAGAACAACCAACCCCTGTTGCATGGTATGAATTGTGCTCTCATTATGCCTGACATAGCTTATTAATACATAATTGACAAGCCTTATAGCATCATATTTCGTCATCTTCAGTAATGATGCATATCAGAAAACTGCAGGGATTGGTTTTTATTCATCTATCCATGATTTAATCATCTAAATTTTTATATAGAGTGGATAGCCTATCATCAGCTGATGGTCATGACATGCACCTATTGCTTTGGCATCTGATGCCACCACCATGAACTCTTATAAGAATAAAACCGGCTCTTAAGCCTCATATTGACCTTTTGTTGCAGGGTTTTCCTTTTTAAGTTGCAATTAATTCAAAGTACAACGAGTAATTGGTGTTGAAACTCTTATTCAATACTTAGTCGTCTCATGCTATATAGATCTACTTGCAAGAGGACTTCTAGTGCGAGGTATTGTCGTTGTTTCTGAGGAATGTGGACCTGAAAAAGCTTAGAGAGAACTGAGATTTCATAGTACATGCTTGTTCGAACCAAGATTTAAAATCTCTGCATTGGTATCAGTATTAGTTTCGGACAATCACTTGTGGGATTGAAATAGGCCATCTCGATTGTATTGGGCTGTGTCGGATTGGAATAATGGATCTGAAATCCATTGACAAAACGAATTTTTAGAATCAGTAAACTTTTGTAAATAAATAGAATAAATAACCATAAGCAAATTGGCAACTTTTTTAGTAATTAATGATGTCTAAAATGTTGTTTTAATACTTGGTAAAACAACTATGAAATTTTGATATATTTATTAGTAAATAAAGATTTCAAATATATCATTACAACCCAGTAACCCATTAATACACTTAACCCATTAAGTACCTGCTAATTAAATAGTGAACCCAATATTACTCGGTATCGGATTGAATCGGATGATATTTGTATCAGAACTTGGCCGGTAAATTTTCGGATCATCTGAGATCGGGATTGGCCGAGATTTCAAACCATGGTTCGAACTTTGTTTAAACTAATTATTTGAGCAATTGTTTTGTTAAATTCCATCCAAAGTTGCCAACAAATGATTTAAAAATAAAATCATAAACAATAATACAGCCATTGAAAAAGTTATATCACAGAATACACGTTATCGCCGTCCTGAATTAAAATGAAGCCAGCTATATGTGTTCTAACACAAATTTAAGAGAAGCGTTTCAGATGACCGTTTGGACATTTTTTTTCCAGGCTGATGGTCAGTCTAATATATCATTCTGAATTGGCAAGATATTCTTCACAACGAAATGTGGGAGAGAAAGAGAGGAGGGTGTGTGTGTGTGTGTTGTGGAACTTGTGAAAACCCACTTAAGTTTAGCTGGTAGGATATCATTCATGATCAGTTATTTAGATTTTTCGTTCATGCAACCAAGGAGCAAGCTTCCGAAAACACTCCTAATAGGAAAGACTCAAAAAGAAGGGAAAAGATATTAAAGCTCACAATTTTGGTCAATGTTTCAATTACAACACTGAATAGAGAATTGAATATGGATGCTAATACCATGTTTTTCCAATGGTAATGTGATGATATAACTAAATACTTCCAGATGCCAGTGATTAATTCAAGAATTATGTGTGTACAACGTTGCAGCATCTCTGAAGTAGGCCAGATCATTGATTGCGGATATTGTTTAATTGTTTACCATACTGGTGGATTGTCTACAACTCTTACTGGCTGAAAAAGTGCATATGGTATACCCTTTCACAACTTTATCCTTTAGTTGTGGAATCACTGGAATGTATATCATTTTGACCCATTTCTGTAGTCACAATATGTTCTTTAATAGCTCTCGTTGTGCTTAGGTTCCAAACAATTGTCTCACGAGCCATATCAAGAAAAGAAAAGGCCTCAGCAGGTTAGAATCATAAACTTTTGGTTTGAGATGTGGTTGTGGCTGTCAAAGTTGCTTTCATAGTTAAAAAAAGAGAGGAATATTCAGCCAAATATTCGGATTCGGTGACAAAACAAACCGAAACCACATTATTCGGTCAAATATGCGGTCAAATTGAATATTCGCCGCACAAACCGAATATTCGGCCGAACGAACCGAATATTCAGCCGAACAAACTGAATATTCGGCTGAATAACACGGTTATTCGACCGAATTGGCATATTAGGCCCAAAACGAAAAAACCCAAAACGAAAAAACAAGTGTGGGATCCATAACTTAATTAAAAATTAAATGATACCCACACTTATTGTTTTATAAACCCACTCTTTATTTCTATATCCTTATTAGTTCGGAGGTCTTACCATTATGTCATGTATATTAGTTTTCTACATCTTTATATTTTAAAAAACTTTTTATATGTAATATTTTCATGAAAATATTGATGGCCGCATAATCCGAATAAACCGGATATTTTTTATTCGCCGGCCATCTGAACAAACTCCGAATCCGTTTTTTACAACATTGGTTGCTTTTATACTGTTTCTTGGAACCATGATAGTTGTGCGAAGTATGCTATAGCTTGCTAGGTGGCTTGGTGGCTTCATCTAGGTTCTTGAGAAGTCACAAAGGAAAAGT
Source organism: Agapanthus africanus (assembly GCA_030015575.1). Lineage (NCBI taxonomy): Eukaryota > Viridiplantae > Streptophyta > Magnoliopsida > Asparagales > Amaryllidaceae > Agapanthus > Agapanthus africanus. The sequence goes on from JASDDO010000001.1 coordinate 120,984,076, forward strand.
GTGTAGATACTAAGTATTTACTAGGAAAGGCAAGGTAGCCATGATAGTATTTGCGGGTAGTATTATACTTTTGCGTGGGAAATCCTTTTCCTTGTATTGGTGCCCCGCATCATTTGGATTGTTACAACATCTTATGTACATATTCTTTTTTATTGATGTAATTCTGAGGAGCATCAGCAAAACTTGACAGAATAACATGGCCCTTAGCATTAGAGGAAAGGAGGCTTGCAGAGCCATTGCAGGCTGCGGCCTACTGTGGTAATGAGGTGGTGAATGCAGCCTACTGTGGTAATGAGGTGGTGTATTCTGATTGGTTGGCAGATTGTTATTTTTTAAAAACCCTCTCTCAGTTATCCTCTCATGATTTTAGCATCTCTCTCTCTCTCACTCATTCATCAGAACCCTAACCGAACATCCCTCCCTCCCTTCCTGAATCACAATCTTCTCCCAAATCATAGAGCAGCACAGCACTCGAACTTCCTTCTCCCGATAACATAGAAGCACTCGACTACTTATTTCCATCTCAGGCAATGCTACTCTTTGTGGATTGGAGCTCCTGGATGGCCATGGAAAGTATTCGATGTTTCTCCTCTGCGTATGGCCCTAATTTTATCCACACCCATCAATTCGTCATTAGCCCTATATCTTGATATAATTGGGGTTCCATCTTATGTTCCATGTATTCATGTGTGGACCCATGCGTTGTGGGCCCAAACTGAGTTTTATATGGTATCGGAGCTTGGGTGTTTGTTTGTCCATGATGCACAAAGGGGTTTGAGTCCTCGTAGCATGTGAAGTCCCGGTTGCACGTGAGAGATCGTCCACATTGCACGTGAGGGAGAGTGTTGAGATTGTGGTTAACATAGTTCCACATTGGAAAAACCATGGGATGCATATAGGTATAAGATATAAGTTGGGATAAATCTATATAAGGCTTGAGTCTTTTGGATGGAGTCCCACTGTATTAAAAGCCCATGTGCATTTATGTGTGGGACCATGTGTTGTGTGGCCAAACCGAGTTTTACACATGTTTTATCACACAGGTATTAAATTGGATCCATTTAGGATAATCAAATTTGATCTTGTATTTTTTTATTTGTCAGGTCTAGTTGATGAAAAAATAGAGGCGTGATCTTTGTCTGTGTGTTTGTGTTTTCTTTCTTTGTTTAGAATTTGATGTAATTAGATTATTTCTGATTAGGGTTGCATATGTGAACCAATCAAACAATATTTCTTGTTTGAAATTGTTTTGCATAAAACTGCTTTGTTTCACGTGTAAAAATAAGTTGATTTCTTTTTTCTTTTTCTTTTTTTTGGTGGAGTTTGATGCTTTATTTGTTGAAATATGCTCTAGAATTGACTACAGTTGACCAGAAGTAATTGTTTAGAGTTAGTTTGTTTTAAATCGTGAATCAGCAGAAAAGAAACAGAGAGAACTTGCCTCATTCTACCTGTCCTCATGAGTTCTCAAATGTGAATACCAAATCCATCAAAATTATCCAAGAGTAGGGAAAGAGAGGCTCAGTCATTCTGGAACAGGAGCTTGAGTGAGGAAGAGGCAAGCTAATCTCTCAAGTTTAGAGAGATTCACAACCCTAACACCACTGCCCCGTTTTCTCTTCTAATTAAGGCATGGAACAAGGTGCATGAAAGGAGGAAACTGCATACTTTACTCCTTTTTCTGCCTCTGATCTATGAGCTCCATTCCTTTTTCTTCTTCCATTCATTATCCTTATCTCGTTTCTCATTGGCCTCTTTTATAATTGTGACCTCTCCCATCCCTCCCCCCCTCCCCCCTCACCACTCTTCTATCCTTTTTTTCTACTCTTCCTCAACTTCTACCAACTCCCCTCTATGCCTTTATAACCTCTGTATTTCTCCGAGGGTTCAAGGATTGCCTAGAGGGTTTGACAACCTTGCTAGAAAGGAGTACTCTATCTGTGTGTGTGTGTGTGTGTGTTGGGGGGGGACGGGGACGGGGACGGGGACGCGCAGATGTGTTTTTGTGTGCGCGCGTGCACGTACACACATGCGTCTGTGTGGGTTTTATGTCCTTGGGCATAGAATAAGCTATTACTAGTTTCAGTATACATAATTACTAACACATGTTGATGTTATGGTGTGCAGCGACTCTTTATTTATGGATACCACTAAAAGGAAAGAGCAGCCAGACTGCAAATTAGTATTACTGTCTGAAGTTTATGCACAATATTCTTACATCATCTCATATGTGATGCTTCATATAGGTTTGCTTTAAAAGGCATAGTGAAATATTTAACATCTATTGTTGTCAGATTTTATCAGCCATTTCATTGATTGCATCAAGTCTTGCTCTTTCTAGTTTTATCACATTTGTTCAAATTTTTTTTCCTTTTGAATAAGACTTTTTATTTCCATGTTTTACTCAGGGAGAAGATTGCTGGTACTAATTGGACATTGATAACAACTAATGATGGCAAGAAGTACTATTACGATACCAAGAACAAGGTATTCTACATTAATTTTCATTATTATCGTGTGAGAAAGTGATTTTTGTGTTTAACCCGAGGTTTATTATCTCGATCACTATTGATATTGGACGATCGATCAATTAACCATCCTGGCAATATTGGCTATCTTGGATCGGAAATATCAGATTTTTTATTGTATGAGCAAACCAACTTTAATAATTAGTAAAACTTTTAATAAAAAATATCTCTAAACAACATGACATTTTCTTAGTAATTAATGACGTCTAGAATGTTTTTAAAAAAAATATGCTATAATGATAACCACAAACTTTTTGACATTTTATCAGTAATTAATCATGTCAAATAAACCAATAACCCATTACTAGACTCGCTAACCATTAATAAACTTAGCACTAAAACTGGAATAAACCAACTAAAACCAACACCAAGGTTTTAAAATCTTATCGGAACTCGGACGATCATTTTTGGGGTTAGAATTGGCCATCTCGGATTGGATTCATAGACTTAATTTAGTTGGTAGATTTAGTTTTATTTTGGAATATTTGATATGATTTATAATGTTAATTATATAGTTTTAACTGATTAGATATGATACAACATTTGATTTTTTGCTCTCATTTTTCTTTTTAGAATATTTTATTCAGATACATTGAATCGATATTTTAGAATAAATTTAGTACTAATTTAGGATTTATAGACTTAATTAATTTAGTGTCCTTATGATATGCCCATCTCGGATTGGGATTGCCGTAATTTTAAACCCTGGTTTAACCTAATGATATGACACTATGACGGGATTTTGATTTTGTCAATCATTGTTAGAATACCTATATTGTATAAGGGTTTCTTATATATAATTAGATACTAAGTAGGGGTGTAATAGCACAATGACATTGCCTATATAAAGAGGAGGATTATGATTAGTCCTATCCATCCATTACATATCCCCAAATCACTCTCTCTTAATCTCTCATGGTATCGGAGCTCATCTGAGCCATTCAATTTCCTAGATAGTCCTCACCATCCATCTAATCATCACCATCAAAACACGACAAAAACCCTAACACAGCCACCATCTACTTTGTCACCGCCGCAGGACCCTCGTCGAACCTTCACCGGACCTCCAGCGAGCCTCAACGAGGCAGATCGATGCCAGAAAAACCAAGTCAAGGCTTGTTTGGCGTCGTCGATCTCAGATATGAGGAGAATTGAACTCGAAATGGCCTGAGTAGGCTCGACTTGGTGATTTTTCCCTCTAAATGAGGTCGACTTGGTGATTCTTGTTTCAGGTTAGCAGTTTTTTTTTGAAGTTTGATCTCGAGATCAGCAGTTCTTGATCGATTCTTGGTCGTTTGATCTCATTTCTACCTGTTTTTGGTCGATTTCATCTTGTTCTTGGTCGGTTGGAGTTGTTTATCGGCATCACTTGGTGTATTTAGCTGATTTGGGAGACCTTTTTGCTGATTTTGGGTTGATTCTCACTGTTTTTGGGGATATCCTTGCCGTTTTTGACATTTTTTGTCAATTTCTAACTAATTGCTACAGTAATCTGTGAAGGGTTATGCCGATCATGTTTGTTGTTATCGAATGCTCGATTGCTTGGGTTGGAGTTTTTGATTCGTCGGAGCCCGGTTTCGTTTCCGATTGAGTGGATTTGAGGTTATTTGGTTGTAGATCGGATCTTGGGAGATTGATCACGATACTTTGGTGTTTGGGTCGGATCGTGTGTGATCCCTTTTTTGGAGTGGTTCTTGATTAAGGGGTATTGGAGATGGAGAGTATATAAAAAAGGAAGTCGATCTCTTCTATCGATGTCTTGACTATCAAGATGGTAGATTTCAAGCTAGATGATCATAACTTTTACAGTTGAAAGCTCATGGTGGAGCGATATATCAAGGGGAGGAGAAAGGGCAACCACTTGACGAAGCTTCCCCCGATCTAATAACCGTCGATTGGAAGGCGGACGATGCACAGCTTAGCCCGCACATGCTTAGCTCGATGGAGCGACGGAACATGGATGGGCTTGTTCACTCGGGATTCGTGAAGACGATTTGGGATCAGCTCCATGAGCTTTATTCTTCACAGCAGAGCTTCTCGAAGGCCTATGATTTAGCGTATCAGTTGTACAAGATTCAGCACGGAACTCGTTCACCACATCAGTACTACTCGGAGTTTCGACGTCTTGCCCAGCCGGACTCGGAGTTTCCGATCACTGGCGACGTTATGGAGATGAGGAGGCAACATGAGGCCCTTCTGGTGATCATTTTTCTTGGTGGGCTACTGCCCGGATATCAGTCTGCATGTCTGGCTTTGCTTGGGAAGGCGGATATTACTCTTGCGACCTCTTATCATACGCTTCACCAAATATTTCAAAGAGATTACCTATGAGCAGCTTGCATCTGGTGAGCATAGTGCTCTTATCAGGCCGGAGAGCTCTCCCACGTATTATTGTTCACGAAGGAGTAGGAAAGTAGGTCGTGGAGGAGGTAGAGCCGGAGGGAAAGGGAGAGGAGAGCTTTGTTTTTGTGACTACTGCCATCAGGAGGGACACATTCGCAGTACTTGCTGGAAGTTTAATAGGAGGCCTCCTCAGCCTTGCCTTGCTGCTGGTGCACATGTTGGGACCCCATCTTCTGCATCCACTATTTCGACGAGTTCAGCATTATCCGAGAGTTACATCAAGTCTATGGAAGAGGAGATTGCTCGATTGAGGCTTTTTGTGATCTCGTGTGCTTCTAATAGCCATGCTGGATCGGTTATACCTCAGGCTTAAGCTGTGACTATTTTGGGTCTTACGAGATGTAGCCATATAGCTTTTATTGCTTCGATTTCAGTATGTCGTTCTTGGGTGATCGATACAGGAGCAACAAATCATATGATAAGAGAGGCTTATTGTCCTCATATAGGCTAAGGCCTGAGTGTATCACAGTGACCTTAGCAAACCGCACCACCTCTGCTATAGATGCGGTGGGGTCTGTTCGTACCACATCACAGTTACCTCTCTCTACTGTCTTATAATTGCTCGGCTTTCCTTTCAATTTACTTTCTATTAGCCAGCTGACTCGAGATTTGAATGTAATGCAACTTTCTTTTCTGGTGGATGTATTTTTCAGGACTTAGGACGAGGCAGACTATTAACACATGGACTGATGTTGATGGGTTGTACCATCTCGATGAGCATCTACGTCCTATAGCTTTCCCAACAACATCCACATCTGCCTTTGATGCCCATTGCTGGTTTGGTTACCCTGCTCTGCAGATCTTGAAGAGTATTGTTCATTCTCTTGGTACTTTGTCTAGTTTAGAGTGAGTTTTGTGAGTTGGATAAGTATCATCGCTCTAGCTACTCATCTCGTATCAATAAGAGGCTGAAAAACCTTTTGGTTTAGTTCATTTTGAAGTTTGGGGGTCATGCCTCGTTGCTGCAAAGGATGCTTTCTCTACTTTGTGACTTTTATTGATGATTTTTCTCGAGTCTCGTGGTTATATTTGATAAAATCTAGAAACGAAGTGTTTTCTCATTTCTTGATTTTTTGTTCTGAAGTTCATACTCAATTTGGGATCACTGTTGGTGTCTTGAGGAGTGATAATGCCAATGAGTATTTTAGCACACCCTTTAGGGAGTATATGGAGAAACTTGTATTATTTATGAATCTTTTTGTCCTTGTACCCCTAAACAAAATGGGGGAGGCAGAAAGGAGGAATATGCATTTGTTAGAGGTTACTCGTACCCTTTTGTTTCATATGCGAGTGTCTAAATCCTTTTGGGGATACGGTTCTTACTGCTAATTATCTAATCAATCATATGGCCTCTTCTGTCCTAGATGGACAGATTTCTCATTCTATATTGTTTCCATCGATGGTCTCGTTCTTTGTTCCTCTGTAGGTCTTTGGATATGTGTTTTGTCCATGAGCTACAACTTGGAGATCTAAACTGGATCCCAAGGCTATTAAGTACGTTTTCCTTGTGTACTCTCAGACTCAAAAGGGATATCGTTGTTATAGTCCTGAGTTACGTCATTGATTTATATTGACTGACATGACTTTTCATGAGTCCACTCCATTTTTTTCTATATCTCACACTTATGTAGATATGGACAGTGAATGTCATTTAGATATCTTATATCTCCCGTCACAAGAGCATTTTTTTTGAGACAGTTGATTCTCCATCTCCTGTGTTGGAGGTCATCCGTACTGTTTCCATTGACCCACCACCCACCCTCGATTCCCTACTGTTGGGCCTCACACCACCGGTTATGAGGGTGTATGCTCATCGAGCCCGTACGGCTCCTGAATCTTAGCCTCCTGGTGTTGATCTCCCAGAGTCTCACGCTTCGTTGGAGGATGACATTGATCTCCCTATTGTCTTACAGAAAGGCATCCGAAGCTGTACTTCTCACCCTATAGATCATCATGTGACGACTTCTCATTTTTTTCTGGCATACCGGGCTATTCTCGCCTCCCTCGGCTCCCATGCTTTATCCAAGTCCTTCTCCGATGCTTTATCTCATAAAGGGTGGACCGAAACTATGATTGATGGGATGCTCGCTCGAGAACAGATTCAGACTTGGGATTTGGTTCCTCTTTCTACTAGGAAGAAGGCGGTACGGTGCCGCTGGGTTTACACGGTGAAGCTTGATCCTGTTGGGACCCTTTATCGTTTGAAGGCACGATTGATTGCTAAAGGGTATTCCTAGATTTATGAGATTGATTATAAGGAGACTTTTTCTCCTGTAGTCAAGATGACTTCTGTTTTTTTACTTATGTCTCTTGCGGTTACTCATCATTGGCCGTTGCATCGGCTTGATGTGAAAAATGCATTCCTCCATGATTCTTTGGTAGAGGAGATCTATATGGAGCAATCAATTGGTTTTGTTGCTCAGAAGGAGCCTGATCTAGTTTGTCGATTGAAGAAGTTATTGTATGACTTGAAACAGCCTTCTCTAGTATGTTTGGGAAGTTTACTGAAGTGGTTATTTCGTTTGGTCTAAGACAGTGTGCTCATGACCATTCGGTGTTCTACCGTAATAATACACCAATGACCTTCGCATTATACTGCTGGTATATGTTGACATATTGATTACTGGTGATGATATGGCTGGTATTGCACAGCTTAAACACCACCTTCAAACAAAGTTTCAAACCAAAGACCTTGGAAACTTTCAATATTTTTTGGGTGTCGAGGTTGGTCGATCGAAGGATGTCATTTTTATCTTACAGCGAAAATGTGTTTGATATGCTGACTGTAGCTAGGTGGTTAGGGTGCAGACTCTTAGAGGCTCCAATAGATCCTAATACTAAGCTGCTTTCGAGACATGGTGATTTGTTTGAAGATCCCGGAATATACCGACGATTGGTGGGTAAGCTTAACTACCTCACTGTCACTCGAACTGATATTGCATTTACTGTTAGCGTTGTGAGCCAATTCATGGCCGATCCTTGAGTTGCTCATTGGGATGCAGTGATTCGGATACTTCGATATTTGAAGAATGCTCCAGAAAAGGGTCTACTGTATTCAGATCATGGACATTCTTGGATAGCAGGTTTCACTGATGCAGATTGGGCTGGGTTTTCATCCGACCGCAGATCTATTACAGGATATTGCGTGTTTGTAGAAGGTAGCTTGCTCTCCTGGAAGAGAAAGATTCAGAGCGTAGTATCTCGTCCCAGTGCTCAGTCAGAATACCGAGCCATGGCAAATACTACTTGTAAGATTGTATGGTCCCGCTTTCTGCTTGGAGAGCTTGGCTTTGGGCCCACTTCTTCTATGCGGCTATATTGTGATAATAACACTGCAATCTATCTTGTCTCTAATCCTGTATTTCATGAGCGAATGAAACACATCGAGGTTGATTAACACTTTGTGAGGGAGAAGGTTGAAGATAGGATCATTGACACTTACTAGGTTTATGCTCATCAGTTAGCATATTTATCCACAAATTCTTTGGGAAGGAATATAGTGCATTTTTTAATAAGCTGGGCATGTATGATATGTATACTCCATCTTGAGTGGGAGTGTTAGAATACCTGTATTGTACACGGATTTCTTATATGTATAATTAGATGCTAAGTAGGGGTGTAATAACAAAATAACATCGCTTATATAAAGAGAAGGATTATGACTAGTCCTATCCATCCATTACATTTCCCCAAATCACTCTCTCTCTTAATTTCTTCTCTCAGAATATATGAATATAGACTTCTATGGCTCATTTGTTATTGTACGGTTATTGGTATAAGGAAGAAAGACTTTTCAGTTCGGTTATCGGTACTACTGTATTTTCTACACACACTTCATTGGATGCAAATATTGTCACCTTTTCCTGTTCTTTCAGAAATCCTGTATAAGTGGCACTCAAATTTGTGTTGATAATTACTATAGGCTCATGTCTGAGCAACTACCTAATTCTAATTGTTTACAGCATATTCTTCTCTGAACAGCCTTGCCTTTATAAAAGGAGCTCAAACTTGGATTACATTTGATTTCCTTATCATCATCCAGGCCATTTCCATTAAAAGTTGATCACCCATGGAGCAACGTTTGCATATATCTTTTGAGAAGGTGAACAATTTTTATGGTTGGTTATCAACCTACCTCTAGTCAGTTTTTTGTTGGTCAGTGCCGAATTTCCAAATAAATGGCCAAATTCTGGAATATTTGGAAGTAGACTACTCAAGGGCTACTAGCGGTATAAAAGCATATATCCTGGTTCTACATTTGTTCGAATAAAATGTTTAGCTACTTCCATTAGGATGTTGGAGAACAAGGTTGGAAACGAGCCAAACAATCTTGTGGGATACCCATCTATAGGCACTCTGACCATTTCTTCTTTGTTGGTGTTGATAGTGCCTTAGTGGACATGCTTGTTGCTTCAATGATAACCTACAAAGTGGGATCTGTAGTGTTATAGAAATGGCATCTAAAAATTGTTTTAGAAATGTTTTAGCCATAACTAACAAACTGCAGTGAAGATTTTCTTATCGGGTCATCCGACATACAAGTTTTTAACCCAATCCTAGTTATCGGGATACACCTGTTACTGTACGGTTTCTGCATTAGCTACAACAACTTTCTTGTCCTTATAGCTCTTTCCTCATTTACTCTTGACGGAGACCTATGTAGCTTAAATTCAGATATAAATACTGGATTCGATATGATCCGGATTCGCTAATTCACAATTTTTCAAAAACCTACGATACAAAGATGTTTATATTGTGAATTTAAAATAATCATATATCAATATATGCATATAATATAAAAATATTCAAATACTATTAAACGATATAAGCGGATACTACTAAATTTTGTGGAGATGCCCAAATTTTGTTAAGTGAAATTTGTGAGAGGGATGGAAATTAGAGGTGTCTTGAGACGAATAGGCTATGGCTAGGGCTTTGCAAGGAGACGGTGGGTTTTGCTAATTTTTTTTGTCAATAGTGTTTGTTTTTTGGAGAGAGAATTCCTAATTTTTTTTGTCAATAGTGTTTTGCTAGGGTCGTGGGTTTGGGTATATTAATAAAGGATGTGGATTAATAGGTTGATTTGAAATTTCAAAACTCAACCCAAACCGTGTATAAAAACCTATTTAAATAATCAACCCCGACATGCAGATTTGAGTCGCGAATCGGGTCGAAATTTAAGTTTCCGAATTATTTTTTGATTATTTAATTACGAAAATTAGAATTCGCAAGTCCGATATGCAAATCAGAGCGAATCGGAACACGAATCCACTCCAATCCATGAATCCGAGTTGATTACCTGAGGGCTTTTCACGAATCTGTGCTTCCATAGACCTAGTCTGTATTTGGCTAGTCAAAAACCCAAAACTGGCTAGGCGTCTTTTGCAATTTTCAGTGCTTGGCTAGAGGAAGCCTTGATTCTCCATGTTTCCTCTAGTTCCCAAAATGATGCCCCGTATTGTTATAGTATGGTTTCTGGTTACATTTTTAAAACAAGATTGGAAGCTCAAATTCAAAAATTAGAAACCCGTACACTTATACGAAGCCGCTGCAATCCCTTGTTTCCTGTTTTCAAGTTCTTCAAATGAATCAATTTTTTGAAGCTAAATACTTACGTTTTTACTATCTTTTAAGGAACATGTATTTCTTGGATTCCAATCTCCCAGTTTCTTCTTGCTAGATAGGTTAATGCAGCTCAACAATTCTAGTAAAAAGCAAAGCACGTTTCATTTGTTTGGCATTTTGTATGACTCATTTTAATCCAAAAATGGAACATTGACCTTCTCTGTGGTTTTGGATGGCCATTATCTGATAGCGTTAATGTGTTCAAGAGCTACTTGAAATGACAGTATTAACGAAAACTTTCCGAATTAGTTTCAACTTTCAATGATGTTCATCTTTAATTTCTCGTTCTTGAATTTTCATGAGTGACATGAAAACAGAGGGAGTCCTAAAAATTAATGTGTTTACTGTGTATATACAGTGAAGATTCCCTGGACCCATTTATTCTGATTTTTACTTGTAACATATGAAAAATATACGAGATTTAATGAGTTAGGAGCTGAAAAGGCACAATTTATATTGAGTTTGAGCGGTTCATATGAAATCGTGGAAGACGATTACTAAAGCTAAGCCCGTAAATAGATCAGACTGGCATGCTTGGTTTAGTAGCAAGTCTTAGTTGAATAATTTACAACTACTTACTTTTGATTAACGGACATTTGGTCCACCCTACTTTTATAATGTTTGCCAACATTGTGTCTCTTCAATTTACCTTTTTTCTTGGGTACCCTCTTCAGGTTAGTAGCTGGCAAGTCCCTTCAGAGGTTGTAGATGCGGAAGAAAATCAAAAAAGCAATTCCTTGAGAAGAAATACAGATAAAGAGGAAAACACTAACGTTATTACAGAAAAAGTGTCTGCACCTATTAATACAATAATTACTCCTGCTGTGCAAACGGGCGGCCGTGATGCTACAGCCGTTAGGTCTTCTTCAGGTGTACAAGTTCCTTCCTCTGCATTAAACCTGATTAAGAAGAAGCTACAAGATGCTGCTGGCACTCCAGTTACACCCACACCTCTGCCACCTTCATCCATCATCCCTAATAATACTTCTGAGCTTAATGGTGTAAAAGTTGCTGAGGTTGTAGCTAATACGGCGCAACAGAGCATGAGTAGCAAAGACAAAGTGAAAGATATTAATAATGGGGAAGGAACTATGTCTGATTCCTCTTCTGATTCTGATGATACTGAAAGTGAACCAGCTAAAGAGGACTGCATTATTCAGTTCAAGGTAATTTTAATACTGTTTGCTAATTGAAATTGATTACTAATTCCTCAAGTACAAGGACACTTGAAAGATCTGGACTTTCTGGTTATATACGCCCTTTTCTCCAAATGGAGAAAGGTTGATTTCGATCAAGTTGATTTTAGGACACGTGGAATTCAGTCAATGGTGAATAAAAGAACTTTGCATTCGTGTAAAAGAACTTTGCTTTTTAGGACTGAGATACCAGGAGAAGAGGTATATTTGCAATGTATATATAATCTTTTCTTTACTTCAATTTTTCTCTCCACACACACACATAATGGCAATTTTGTAATTTGGATTTGATATGATTGCAATTTGCACCTTTTTGAGTAGCAGAGTATGTTATTTCTTTGATCTTTGTATTATTATTGTCCATGTTAAACTGCAAGCGACATATTTATTCCTTTCTTGGCATCTTGAGGTTATGTCTCTTTAAAGAAAATAATGTTTTGCTCTCTATAATAAATCGATAAATAAGCGATTAAAACTTATTTCTATTTATTTCGGAGTGGCACTGTGGTGCGGTGGTAAATTATCTTGAGGTTGAGAAAGAAGAAGGGGGGGGGGGGTTTCCTATCGCATGCATCAGGGTTTCATTTTATAGCAAATATTGTGCAAAACTTCCATTTTCCATATTGTCTGCATATGTCCGTGCTCAGTTAACATTGTTCTTTGGTATATTCCAGGAGATGCTTAAAGAGCGAGGAGTGGCGCCATTCTCAAAATGGGACAAAGAGCTTCCGAAGATAGCTTTTGATCCACGCTTCAAGGTTTGTTGAGTCTAAAAGATTATCACTTTTGGGCTTCATGGCTCAGGTTTGTTATACCCAGATGTGTGCTCGTTGCTCACTCGGGAATGGGTGAATATTAGCTGTAGTTGTTTTTACATGTCATATCAGCTGCATTCATGGAGTGTTTTACTGTGATGTGTTAGTTATTAGCTTTATGATCTTGAATAGTATACTTTTCCAGAATAGTACTGTGGTTATTACAACTAGTATTCAGCACATGCGATGCAACGTTTGTGTATTTTGACAAAGATTTGAGATGACTTTTTAAGAGTTTAGTTAAAATAATTGTTGATTTTTTTTATTTGTAAAAGTTTAAAAAGTTAGCTATTTTTTAAATATCCTTTTCTCAAAACTATGAGATTTTTTTTCTATTTTCAGTATTATTGTTGGGTTGTTTAAAGTTAAGTCTTTTGGTGATGTTGAAAACTCTAAAATGAAGATTTGGATCCAATTTGTGTTTGGATTTGAATTTTAAAGTTCGGAGTTAGTGGCTGGAAGTTGACTTTTCTTATGTCTTTATTGAGATGACAATGGCAAGCTCTTGTCCATTATAAGCGCAATCTTGTTTCTCCTTTTTTTCGTTATATTCACATAAAATCTAGAAATCTTAATGAGCTACAAATCGATTTGGAATCTCTCTTGGGAGTTGCCAACTTGCCATTATATTAGTAGATATTTTTGAATCATAGTAATAGTCAAGTGTCAGTTAAACTTAGTAGGATGCCAGTATGATGTGGAACTCTAAGAAATGCAGCACAAATTGTTCAGGATAGCATTCCACAAAAGCATGAGAATAAAATTTTATGAAGATTTTTGGTGCCATTTGCTTTGTTTTCAATTCGAAAGGGCATGTTAATAAAAAATCGGTGTAACATTTAGTAAATTTATTAACCTGATACCTGGAATCCATTGATCTCTTAAATAGAATTAGATTAACTAAACTGTACTGACATTTAATCCCTATGCACCTGGGGAGGAGACTTGGTGATATCCCCTACCACCCTCTTTTAGTCATCTCATTGTTTTCAGAAAGCTATGCTTATAGTAATTTCTGTATCTCGGTATCAAGTGTAGCCACGACAAGTATGCATGAGTTGGAAGATAATTGTGACTTTAAATTTTATCCACATCTGTGAACAAGTCTCCAGCTCACAATTTGCTATAATTTGAAACATTCACCTTCACATTTTTGTTCTCCTGCCTTATGCAAAGGCCCTGTTTGTTTGCATTGAAGGTGTTATAACCCTCTATTTGTTTGAAATGTAAATCTGACGATTATCGATTTTCTTCCAGATTATTATTTCTTGGTTGTGTAACAGTTGTGTAAACATGTAGTTTTTACATTGCCATCAAGTTTCTATTAAAGGATTCTTGTTTTAAATCTAGAAGTTACTTCTAAATTTTGGAACTTTTCTTACAAAACAAGTTCTGCAGGCTGTTCCTAGTTATTCTGCTCGGAGGTCTATATTTGAACACTTTGTTCGGACTCGTGCAGAAGAGGAGCGCAAAGAAAAAAGAGCAGCTCAGAAGGCTGCAGTAAATGGCTTCAAACAATTATTAGAAGCAGCGTCGGAGGTTTAGATCCTAGTCTTGTTTTATGTTCTTCGTATTTGCAGTTTTGTAAATTACCGAGATCCCTTTCACTACGTCTTCTTAAAATTTTCGTTTTATGGTTGATTAGAATTTGACTTTCATAATTGATTATTTATGTCAATCAGGATATAGATCACAAAACGGATTACCAAACATTTAAAAGAAAGTGGGGTAAAGACCCACGATTTGAGGCGCTAGATCGCAAGGAACGAGAGCTTCTTTTGAATGAAAAGTATGTTCATAAGAATAGTTTACAGCGAACTTTTATTATATGTGGTTGCAAGATATTTAAGTTGTACTCTTCAGTTATCTGTGTTATTGAATGTAAACAAATAATAGTTTCCATCCCTCATAAAGGGTACTTTACCTGAAGAAGTCAGCTGAGGAGAAAAATCAAGCGGAACGCACTGTTGCAGTTACCAGTTTTAAGTCGATGCTTAGTGAAAACAAAGATATAACTGTCAGTAGCCGCTGGTTCAAAGTGAGTACCCATATATCTCTGTTCATATCATAGTGCTGATGAATCTACGATACTATTTAACATATTTTTACTTGAAAGTTCAGTATTTTGGTATTCTGCTATATCCTGATCATAGTTAATATCCTTCTAACTTGGTACTTTGTTAATCATCCTGCATTTATACAAGTTGTGGACAACTTAAAGTGGTGTTTCATTGGAGCTTATGCTCCAATCTGCTGCACCCAAGCTCCTTATGTTGTAGTTATATACTGTATGTATAAAACTTTAGATTATTGCCGTTTCATGCATCTCCTTGTGGCATGAGCTTTCCAAATCCTTTTAATTGTTTTGTCTGGGTTTCCAGTTCAATACTGCAAAAATGATCATGCTAGACACTTTAAAACTCGGCCTTGAACTTCCCTGGAACATGTCTAGCAGTGGGTGAGCCCCACGGATTTGAAAAGAATTAGTAAATATCTCGTAGTAGTTAAGCTAAGTAATGAAGAATCCATGTTAGTTGACCATGTTATTTCACGGTGAACCCTTGCTGTTGTTGTATGACGAGCAAGAGCAAATAAAGCATCATAGCCCATCTCAGATGTAGTTGCATATGATATCAACGCTAAATCCTAACCAGGCTGCATCTCCTCAGCTATGGATCGTACTCTTCATCACCACTACCATTTTATAGATCATTTCTTTTGAACGCGTCTACCTTCATATAATGTTATATGACATTAAGTATTGGTAATAGGGTCTGGTCCTAGGTACAATGTTGGATAAAAAAATTTATCCAACAAATTAGGACCGTTCAATTTTAACCGCTTCTTAAACAAGCGGTTAAAATCCAACCGTCCTGATTTAACCGCTACTTTAAGTAGCGGGATCCAACGTGTCTTAGTTAACCGTCACTTAAAATAGCGGTTGAAAAACAACATTTAACCGTCGCTGAAGTAATTTTTTTCCTGGCGGTTGAGCAGTATATCACCTTTCGATTTTCAATCCTACATATCACCAGAGCACTCTGCTTATTCCTCAACGAAGTTTTTCGAAGTGATCTGTCGATTTTGGAACCCTAGCTTCCGCCAGAGCACGTCCACTTCTTTCTCAACAAAGTTTTTCAAAGTGGTTGCAGTAAATTTTTTACTTTTAAGTTTACATGTACGAGCATGTCGATTAATATAGCCTATCAGTGGACTATCCCTGGTTGAAGAAGAAGATGAATGATTAGCAGTATAAACAGACAAAGATGAATGCTTGAAAAAATCTATTATTCCTATCGACCTAGTAACTCCTGAAGGAAAAAATGCCGAGTTTATATCGTCATCTGGTGGAAGCAAATGTACGAATGTTTCGTCTCCTAAAGTTGAGTTTATATCATCAACTATCCGTCTCCTAAAGTCGAGTTTATCTCGCTAACGAATGGAAGCAAATGTAAGAATACGCCGTCTCCTAAAGTAAGTGCTGATGAGAATAATGAGTGAGGTGTAACAAGTGATTTGGTAGAACATGAAATTGGCATGACATTCAATTCACTAGATCTTGCATATGAATGTTATTTGGCTTATGCTCGAAATATGGGTTTTTCTTTCAGAGTTCGTTCTACTCATCGTGCAGTTCATAGTATTGAACCTATCTTCAGACTATATGAATGTAATAAGGCCGCAAAACCTAAACATTTCAAGCCCGATATAAAACGTAAAATATATTTTCTGACGTTCCTGAGAAGTAATTATATTGGATCGAAGTGCGATGCTCATATGTTAAAAAGGTCGATCGATAGAAAGTAACTTCTTAGAAAAGAGATCACAACCATCCTTTTGTACTGCAATCAATAGTGCAATATTTATCTTATCACAAAAGTATTTCCAAATTCAATAGAAGCCAAATCCGTAATTTGAAGGATAGTGGGTTGGTCCAAGCAAAATATATACGATGCTAGGACAAGATCATGGCGGGGTAGAGAATCTTGATTACGGGCTAAACGATATAAAGAGTTAATTAAGAAAATTACATCGACATCTTCTATGAACGTATCGGATGCCCAAACCACTTTAGCTTATTTGCAATTCATTCAAGTTGAGGAGTCTAATTTTACTTGCGTAGTAAAATATGATGAAGAAAATCATGTCGAAACCCTCTTATTCGTCAATACGCGCTCAAAAGCTTCCTATACAACTTTCGGTGATGCAATTACTTTTGACACCACGCATTGAAAGAACAAATATCAAATGCCCTTCGTCCCATTCACCGGTATTAATCATTATCACAAATATTTGGTTCGGCGTTAATGCAGAATGAGTCTGAAGAGTCTTTCACCTGGTTGTATCAGCAGCGGTTAATTACGATGAATAATAAGGCACCGTTATCTATAATCACCGATTAAAATCATGCTATGACAAATGCTATTGCTAAGATATTTCCTAATACAAGACATCATTATTACATATGGCACATTAGTCAGAAGTATCCGGAGAAATTGCAGAGTTTATATCACCAGGATACCTGTTTTCGAAACGACTACAAACGTGGCGTAGATATAAGTTTGACAGTTGAGGAATTTGAAGACAGGTGATCCGCGTTAGATGAAAAGTACCAATTCAGTGAGCATAAATGGCTTTCAATAATGTACGGTTTACAGGAGAAATGGATACTGGCTTATACATCAAGAAAATTTTCTGCAAGAATGCGAACAATCGGACGTAGTGAGAGCATGAATACTTTTTTTTTTATGTCTATCTTAATTGAAACACTACAATTAATGAGTTTATTCTGAAAATGAGAAGTGCACTACGGATACAATGAGCATGAAAAAAGAATGGATTTTGATACGCTATACAAGAATCGTATGTGTGCCATAAATATGCCTATAGAATTAGACGCTTTCAAAGTTTAGATCAAATCTCAATCATTTAACATCGAGTAGAGCTCCAGAATTATTTGGTAGTTCATACCAAATATTTGAAAAGATTCAAGTAGAGCTCCAGAAATCTCAATTATTTAATATCGTGAAAGTTTCAAAAGTCGACGGGACAACCAGATATAACATTCACAACGTGCTTCCTGGTCCGAAGAAAGACGAGTATATTATGCCAAATTTACGACAAAAGGGCAATTTTTCTTATGCATTTGCAATCATTTTCAATCAACCAGACTATTATGTAGATATATATTCAGAGTTTTTTTATCAAAAAATATGAATAGCATACCGTATCAATATATATTGCCAAGATGAAAGAAAAATGTTAATCAAAATATTGTCATGATGAGTGTCGTACCACTTTCTGTACAGATGACTGAAACGACGCGACAGTCATTTATGTAACGAGTTCAATCTATTTACTGTGAAAGGTGCTGTGTCAGAGAATTGATATAAAATTATGCTTGCGGAAATGTCTAAACTTACGATATGACTGTCTGAACTTTCAGTTGAAATACCGAGTGTGAAAGAAAAGAAGACATGGTAGATGAAGCAAAATTTGAAATCGGTGAAAGACGATATTTCAAAAATACAAAATCCTTTACACACACTAGAGGTCGTAAAAAGAATCGGATTAAAACTTGGCTCGATAAGAGAAATAGTTAAGGAAAAAAGTTGAAGAGGGTATGCACAAGATGCGGTCAATTATCATTTCATAACAAAAGAACTTGTCCGAGGAGACAAATACATGTAGAAGACATACATTCTGGTCAACCGAGTCCGTCATGAGACTTGAACGAACCTTCTGGTTATTCAGAATAAATGAATAATATTTGATGTAAATGAATGATTTTTGATGTAAATGAATTATGTTTGATAAACTATAACAACAGTTTTTTGGATAAATGAATGACATTTGTTATAAGTGAATGATATTTGATATAAAGGAATGATACTTGATGCAATATTGGTTGATATTGGCTGTGTGAATTTAATGATGTTGCTGATATTGGCTGTGTCAATCAATTGTTAAATTTGTTGGTGCAGAAAATATAAGTAGCGATTACATATGATCTCAAAAGGTAACCGCTTCTTAAAGAAGCGGTTATACAGTCGGTGAGCTCAAATTATTATTAGGTCAAAATTAAACCACTACTTAAATTAGCGGTTAAATATTGTGCTATCTATGAGCTCAAAGAATAACCACTGCTTAAAGAGACGGTTAAATTGTCAGTCAGTTCAAATTATTAGTAGATTAAAATAAAACCTCTATTTTAAGTAGTGATTAGATATTTCCTGGAGCGATTAAATAGTCAGTGAGCTCGAAAAAATAACCTAGTGTGCTTACAGAAGCAGTTAAATAGCCAGTGAGCTCAAATAATTAGTTGGTCAACATTAAACCGCTGCTTAAAGAAGCAGTTAAATATCTACTGGATGGGCTCAAAATATAACTACTATTTTAAGCAACGGTTAAATATTGAGCTCAAATGTACATTCTCTCATAAATTTTCATCATCTACAAACAAATATCAGACTTCAGATGCAAATATCATCATACTTTATATGTACAAAATATCAACAAACTTCAATATACGTCATATATAGTTGGAGGATAAAAACAAATATCATATTTATTACATTATTTGGGTAGTGTTTGAAATCTAAAAATTCATCAACCATCACAGCCACACATAACATACACATACAATCTAAAATTTATAACATCATTTTGGTGTGTCCAGGTATAGCTTTTTTTTAGGTCTGAAGCTTGCCTTTTTATAGTTAATTTGTTAGCCGTCTTTTTGTCGGTTCCGGTAGAAATCGCCGTATAAACCGTGCCTTTTGCTTCAGCTGGCGTTTTAAATGAAGCGACATCATCTTTGTTTGTGTTTGATTAACTTTTCTCGTATGCCTTTTTAGAGCAGAGCTCGTTCAATGTCGGTTACTGGGTTCATTTCCATTATTTCAATTTTTTAAGGTCTGAAACTTGTCTTTTTATAGCTAGTTTGTTAGCCATCTTTTTGTTGATTCCTGTATAAATTGCCGTATAAACCGTGACATTTGCTTCAGTTGCCTTTTTAATTGACGCGACACCATCTTTGTTTGTATTTGATTAACTTTTCTAATATGCCTTTTTTTAGAGCAGAGCTCATTCAATTTTGTTACTAGGTCTATTTCCATTGTTTCAACTGAAGTTGAGACAATAGAAATGAACCTAGTAACCGACATTGAACGAGCTTTGTGCTTAAAAAGTATACGAGAAAAGTTATTCAAACACAAACAAAGTTGGTGCCCTTCATTTAAAACGCCAGTTGAAGCAAATGGCACGGTCTATAAGGCGATTTCTACAAGAACCGACAAAAAGACGACTAATAAATTAGCTATAAAAAGAAAAGCTTCAGACCTTAAAGAAAGCTATATCTGGACTCTAAACATTAGGAAGTCAGAATGAGCGTTCAACTTCAACTACGTCACAGTATCTAGATCATTTTTCTCGAAGAAATTTGGATGTAAAGATATCGGTGATGGATTGGAATGCTAAAAGGGATATTATCTGTCATATTCCTATGCGGTATCTGACCGCTTCATTCCATTAGTAAGAATCATACCTGGCGGGCCCTCAGGCCTAGTAGATTTAGGGTCCCATCAGAGGAACGGGATCTGGATCATTCTTCGCGAATACATTAGGAAGCCCGAATGAGCGCTCTTCTGAATTTACACCTAGTATCTAAATCATTTTTCACGAAGGAGAAACGCTTCTCAATACTATTTACATGCAACAAGACGAACCGTTTCATGTTTTGAATGTGAAGGACGTTCGATGTCGGTTATTGGGTTCATTTCATGAAAGCCAGAATGAGCGCTTTATTGCTGGATGTATCCTTCATAAGTAGTTAGCCCCGAAGCCAGAAGAAAGAATGAGTCTTTGAAGAGAGCTCCGTGGTACCGAAACTTTGTAGGAAACACATAGCTGAGATTAGAATGGGAAGGACGTTCATTGTCGATTACATGATTCGATTGAAACTACAAAGAAACACCGCAAAGATTAGAAGGAGAAATTTCTCCACAGTAGTTGGTGTACCTAACAAAATGATGATGTTAGTCAATTTTTTGATCCAATATCAGCCTTTTCCACAAGAGCAAGTCCTTTCATTTCTAAGAATTATATTTAGTAAAATTCCATAGCCCTAACAAAAATCCCTCCAAAAAAACTCGTTAACCCCAATTTAGATATGAAAATCCTAACAAAAATCCTCCAAAATTTAGCAAACTCTAAGCCCAAGAACCAGATTATGAATCAAAACAAAAAATAAAAACTATCATAACCGTAACAAAAATCAAGGGAAAAATTAGCAAACCGCAATTTAGATAGGAAAACCCTAACAAAAAATTCACCAAAAATCAACAAACCCAATACTAATTAAAGTAAATAATTTATCTTACGAGATCGATCCACGAATCAAGAGAATTCCAGCAAGAATCACAGTAAAAATCACAGCAAGTATTGCAGTAAAAAATTAGCAAACTCTATGCACTTTATATTAAATGGGAATCACTACTTAAAGTAACGGTAAATATGAACCGTTCGATCTCACTACTTTAAATAGCGGATAAAATTAATGGTTCAGATTTGTAGGTAATAATGGATCAAATTTCAATCACTTAATTAACCGGACTTAAAATATAACCGTTATTTTAAGTAGTGGCTAAATAGCCAGAGAGTCAATTTAGCTAGCTCAAAATATAACCGCTACTTAGAGTAGCGGTTAAATAATCTGCTCGAAATAGAACCGCTTTTAAACTAACGGTTACTTAGTTTGCTCTCTGTACCTGCAGTTTAAATAATATACTCAAATTTTAACCGCTACTTAAAATAGCTGTTAGTTTTTTCTTAAAGAATATAACCGCTACTTAAAATAGATGTTAGATAGTTTGCTCTCTGTTCATTTAAGTTTGCACAAAATATAATAGCTATTTTAAGTAGCGGTTGAATTTGGTGTAGGACCAAAAAAATATATTTCAGAAATCTTATATCAAAGCTCATATACATAAATATACATCAATTACACACAAATGTAGATCATTTACAGCCAAATGTATGACTTTCTCACAAATTTACATCATTTACAGCAAACAAATAGTAGAGATCAGATAGAAACATCACCACCCATCATATAAGCAAATTTCAGCACACATCAACAAGACTTAAACGCACATCCTATATAGTTGGACAATAAAAACGAAATCTATAATTTACAGTATTTGTGTTTCATTTTTTGGCGTTCAGTGCAATTCCCCATGATAAGCAATCGATGTATTTCATTACAAATACACCGAAATCGACTGATCCGGCGTATTGTCTCGGATGACCTTTTTTCTCAATCCAATCCCAACCATTTTCTAAAACAATATTGCGGGGATTGTGTACCTTCTTCAACATATTTTGCTGGAAAAAAATTATTAAGTTGAACAAATTATTATAGATTATAAGCAAATGAAGATAGTAATCGTTATAAAATTGGACTAACCGGTTCGTCACATTTATCCTTATACAAACGACCGACATTTTCGTACATTGGATCATATAGCACAAACTTTCTCTCCGTAATGTGCCAGACACAAAATCCAATGATTTTCGTGATGCATGGGGATATAAACCTGGGATTAAAATTTTAATTCATTATTATAAATCGTATTTGTTGTAAATAAAAAAAAATGAGATAAATAAAGTACAAACTTACCGTATCATACTCTAGTACATAGTTCTGGAAAAGAATTTTTTGATTCGACCCATTCTTGTAAGCTACCTTGCCCTTGTGGTCCCTCTTTAGTTTCTCCGCTTTGTATTCGTTAAAATAATAACGGTGCAACGTCTAGAAAATAAAAAGTAGAATGGACAATACGGTAATGAATATTATTTAGCAGATGTATAAAACGAAAGTTAATAACAATGACTTACACGATTCAGAAAAAAGAAGCTATTGGTGGAAGCTTCGCGTATGCGCAACTTCTTGATATAAGCGGTTATCATTTCTCTAACGCACTCCACAATTTTCAGTGAGAGAAAGTCGGAATAATATACAATTGTCTCCGGTTCGTTTGTATGAACACATTCAACTTCTCTGGAAGTTATCAAAACATGAGTATTTAGTATTTGACTTTTAAATATGAAAGTATAATTAATTCATTAGAAGTAGATAAACCTTGGTTTCCCTTTCTCGTCTTTGTGTTCGAACCAAAGTTTTGCCTCCACGTACTGTTTTTCCGAATCCGATATTTGATATTTCATTCATCGTACGTGCTTCTTTCCTTTCTTTTTCTTGTATGGATTTTTGTACGGCGAGATTAAGAAAGAACTTGGTTTTCTTTTCTCTCTTCGTATTTGCAATTTCTCCTCTTAAAAGATCTTGCCCCAGTTCGTTAGTCAGATCTACACCCATTGCACGGAAACATTCAGTACAATCAACATCTTACACTAGTTCCGCGCTGTTTGTTCGACTGACCGGGGTCGTCAATTCCTTCGCAATACGAGATTCGTCGATCAGTAATCTCTTACGAATTACCTCTGCCGATTCGGTTTGTTCAAAAGGTATTTCTGTTTCAATTCTGGAGGTTATATCTCCCAAATTAGCATACAAGTTTTCATCCCCGGCAGCACTCGTTTGAACCTCAAACCTGGGATCAATAAGGGTCCCCATCTCCATCGTTTTTTCAACCGTCTTATCAACATTTTCATCTCCCAACATTGGCTCCTCCCTGATGGTCTTCTCCCTGTATTTTGATCAACATCCTCCCCCTTCTTATCATTCTCACCTTTTAGCATTCTTTTAAGATGTTCGTGTAATCTATTGAGATTGTTGAATTCCAACAAAGATTTCTTACCTTTAATCTCGTTCACCTACAAATAATAAGTAATAAATATCAATAATTAGATCGAATATGTTAAAAGTGATATAAAAAAATATAAAACAAAACAAAACATAAACAATACTTGCATAATCGAGAAGAAACCGACGGTTAATCTCGATGTTAGGCTCGTAGATCGTAGTTGGTTGACTGGGGGTGTATTACCTTCCTGGTAATACCAGTGTACCAAGCCATGTAGTCGTCAGCCACATTTTCACCTTCCGCCGAAGGAGCCTCAGGTGCAACTCCTTGTTCCGTGATATCATTTTGGACTGTAAGCCACAAATTGATATAATCTGAAACCACATCGTATACCTGCTGCTTCTTGGTTGGCTTCTCTTTCTCAGCTTGTATACGATGAACGTCAACGGGTATCCTCTGAATAGCGCCGAACTCTCGGATTATCCTATTGGGATATTGCCACTTGACAATACCGAAACATATGTGAGGAACGCGTAACAGTCCAGCGTGCCTACTGTGCTCGAAAAATTATTGGGATGCATGGACATGCTCACTGTACGGATCCCATGTGATCTGTCATTAAAAAAACAATTGAAAATATTTAACATTATTCATAAAGAATTAAACAAATGTTGAATTAGGTAGTGAAATAGTAATTACCTGTATCTCCTTATCCACCAATCCTAAACCACCATAACTCCATCCAAATTTATAAATTCACAAATCCCTACCCTCGAATTTCTAGATCCCTGAAAACTTCAACTTCACCTTTCCGTCTCCCCCAGCCCCTACCCCCAAAAATGGAAAGAAAAAAAATACTCCGTTTCACAAAAAGACCTTTCAATCTTTTATATCTTAGAGCTTCTTGTTTCTATAAATGCCATTAATCTACATATTTTCTTATACACACGCAAGTCATTGAGGATTAAATTGATGCTAAGAATTTCCAATAAAAACTCAAGTTATATAGCATTATTTATCAAATGAATTTCTGAGATGATTGAGAATTTACCAGAATTCTTCGCTGTCAACATATGTGTGTACAATCTTTCCATGTATGTCTTTTACGCTAACTAGAAAAGGTGCATCTTCTGTAAGACCATCACATTCTTGAGTTTCTAGGGTAGTTAAGATGGCCAATTATTCTGCTAGAGTATGGATCCTCTTGTAATTGTAGGAGGTTACACCTTTCAGATGCCATTACAGGTCTCAACAGCCTTTTGTCTCACAAGTTAGTTCAAGTCAGGGCATTGACCCCAATATTGCAGTTCAGATTTATCTTAGTACAAATGTTTAAGAGGTTACTTTCATATTGAAATTTTCCTGTATAATTCTAGGTGAAAGATAGCTTGAGAAGTGATCCCAGATACAAGAGTGTGAAGCATGAAGATCGGGAGGTCTTGTTTAATGAGTACATGTGCGAACTGAAAGCTGCAGAAAGTGAAGCAGGACAAGCTGCAAAGGCCAAAAGAGATGAGCTAGTTAGTATCCTAAATTCATTTCGCTACCAAAAGTAGTATTACCTAGTTAATTCTTTTGAGTGAGAGATTGAATGTTCTTAATTTAGCAATTTGTAACTTTATTGGTGTTTGTATATCTTCCAGGATAAACTAAAGGAGAGGGAGAGGGAAATGCGAAAAAGAAAAGAAAGAGAGGAACAAGAAATGGAGAGAATTAGGGTGAAAGTTCGTAGAAAGGAGGCGGTATCTTCTTATCAAGCTTTGTTAGTAGAAACAATCAAAGACCCAAAGGTTGGTTCCTACCTATGATCATCAACTCTGACATTTTTGGGTTTGAGCAGTGCTGCCAGTTTTTTTTTTTTTTTTTAAAAATTTAAAATGTTTTGATATCAAAGTATTTATCTATTCACGTACCTGCTGCATATTCTTTCAACATTGTAACCAGATGCACCTTCCAAATTTTCTGATTGAATATGCTCCTTGGGCATGACAGTTAATGCTTTTGTACAGAAGAATAGTCCACTGTTAAACTATATATTACTTGTTTATAGAAAATTCAATTGAAATCATCGAGTTATCAGACCTGTCAAGTTCTACCATGTGATTAACAACTTGTGCATCACTGCATTGTGTAATCATGTGAAGCATCAGAGAATAAAAGGGCTACTAAATGTGCGAATGCATATGATTAAGTCAATCAAGCAGAAAATGTATCATGAATGAATACCTAGATGGATAATCCTAGATGATGCTCAGCATGTAACACATGATAATCATCACACAGAAACGACCTATAAGTTGAGAATAATAACAATATAAAAAAGTGCAAATTGCATATTCACATTGAACTCTAAATATTAATAAATTAATTCGATGTTTATAATTGAT
Organism: Agapanthus africanus; assembly: GCA_030015575.1. Classification (NCBI taxonomy): domain Eukaryota; kingdom Viridiplantae; phylum Streptophyta; class Magnoliopsida; order Asparagales; family Amaryllidaceae; genus Agapanthus; species Agapanthus africanus. The sequence goes on from JASDDO010000001.1 coordinate 121,009,796, forward strand.
AATCTCATAGAGTGAAAATCAACTAAACAATTTTCATATAGAATCCAATGTCATATTTTTAGCAACTTGAATTCAAATGACCCTAGCTATATAAATTTAGAAGTATTTCAGAGTTCAAGTATAAAGTAACAACAGTTACCAGTTCTGGTTTCCCAAAATTGTAATCCCGATATCGAGCCACCATATTACCTAGGACTTTTGTATTCCCAATTGAATAGACTCTAAACTAATGGATGGTTCCCGTCAGTATGAAGTATAAAATAATTCTTCAAATTTGTTGTTAACGATTGCAACAACACATACTTCATTATAACTACGAGCAATTTATTGATGCTGATTCTTTTCAGTCACATTTATTTAAAATTGCCTTTCAAGACTGCTTCAGCTGAAAAACTTTGGTCTTTGTTAGGCTTCTTGGACGGAGTCTAAGCCAAAGTTAGAAAAGGATCCTCAGGGCCGTGCTACAAATCCAGATCTTAGTGAGGCTGATGCAGAAAAGCTATTTCGTGATCATGTTAAGGACTTGTTTGAGGTAACTTACTGCCTAGGAGTTCTAATATAATGCTTATATAATTACCCTAAATCTAAGGGTCTGTTGTTCCACTGTTAAGTTCTTTTGCTCCATAAAGGAAAAGAAAATTTTGTTTTCTAGCTTGTAAGAACTATATAATCTGTTGCGGAAGTTGTTTAATTATCCTTCTTGATGCAACCGATTTTGACAAAAAAAAATTCAAATTGCTGTAGACGGAATAACAATAGAATGTGCGTGGCATTTTATGCAGCCGTATCTTTCAGGAAGCACTTTATGATGTCTTTATGATTTTAATACTAGGTAAAGGGTAAAGAGTTGAAAAGTAGATTACTTCATTTGTTGCAAATGAAAATGCAAATAAACAATGATTCGGTTACATCTGCACAAAAGCAGTTGCATGTAATTATACTAGACACTAAGCACGTACGATGCACATGAAAAAAGAGAGTAGTTACAGAAATAGTAGTTATAGTGAGATAAAAGGAAAGGAAGCGGTTAATACCACATAGAATTTTCTCCCTTCTTTAATTTGGAAAATAGAGAAGAAAAAGAGAAAGTGGCTAATGATAGAGGATTTTTTTTGTTTGTTCTTTGAAATTGAAATTGGTAGTACCACACGCCCTCCTTTTGTTTGCATTAAATAGTAGAAGATTTACACTGCAAATAGTATTGCAAAAGAGATGAATCACAAAAGCACACTTTGGATTCATACTACCGTGGTAGATGTTTATTAAAATGATATTAAATAAACCATAACATATATCAAGCACAATGTTAAAGGTATTTAAGAACCAGTTTGCAATAGAGGGTTTTGGTGCCAACATTACTGTAGTGTGAGGATGACGTTCAAGTAAACAAGGGCGTCATTGGAATGAAGAAAATACAAAACCAAAGTGTAACGCAGGGACCTCAATGATTGCATCGTATATATTTGGGTTTTTATTTTATTTTATTTTATTTTATTTTTTTTGGGTTTCTAACCTAGGGACTTGTACACAAATTTCCCTTGTTTGAAATGTTAGTTTGCCGCATTTGCTTCGTTTGTTTATTTCTCTTGGTTTTCATCAAAACGGAAAGGGAAAAAAATAGGTCTAGCTTCCTCAGCCTAAAAAGCAATAGAGAAAACCCCCTCGGCCAAAAAAAAACTTGCGAAAAACTCTATATCTCTAAAAAATTTATGTCCATCAAGTACGATAGCCCTCAGATGCAACAGCCTTTTTATTTTTTTCAATACCCCAAAACTACCTTTGTAACTTTTTCAGATGGCTACTACATTAATCAAATACCAATTACATTTAGCAGACAACTCCTATCTCACATGTGTTCATGTCTTCATTAGCTGCCTCTCTTTTACATGTATTTTTCTTGTGAATGTAGTAGTTATATGATAAATGTAGTTATTAGCTTGTAAATGTAGTAGTTTTTGTAGATGCAGTAGTTATCTGCCAAAATTACAAGGTTAGTAATGTACTATGTGGGTTATTGAAAAATAAAAAGTAGCTAGGGTACTTGAGGGACTTAAACCTGCCGTTTTTAAGGGGAGTAGTGGTTTTTCACAAGTTTTTTCTTTCTTTTTCTTTGTGTGTGTGTGTGGGTTGGGGGTTGGGGGGTGGTGGGGGTGGGTGTAGGATTTAAACATTTTACTTTTTGGATCTAAGGAGATAGACCCATTTTTCCCATACAAAAACTAGAAACCTCTTGATTAGTTTTTGATCAATAATGTTTATTTAAAACGTCTACTTTGAATGCAATTTAAAGACTTTTGACATCATGTATAAAAGGAACTGTGCACCGTAGCTATATCATATATTATTTGAATGAAACTTGCTCTAACTATTCGGAACAATTTATCTCCAGCGCTGTGCACGTGACTACCGATCTTTGCTTACTGAAGTCATTACTCTGGAAGCAACAACTCAAGATGCTCGGAAGAACAACGCTCTTAATTCCTGGTCAGAAGCCAAGCACCTTTTAAAACCTGACCCTAGGTATTCTAAGATGCCCCGAAAAGAAAGGGAGTCTCTTTGGAGCAGGTATGCTGACGATTTGATCAGGAAGCAGAAAGCAGCAGCTGATCCAAAGGAGAGAGCAGAGAAAGACGGAAGAGGTAAATCATCTTCCGATTTATCAAGAAGATCGCCAAGGTCTCATGGTCGGAGGTAGCTTAGATTTGAGATTCCTGTATCTTGTAACACCGTTTTTCTTTTTAACTGATATATTTGGGAGCCTCAAAATAATACTTGTAATTTAGTTTCATCAGGCGAATCATTTGTACTGTATAAAGTGTACATCACGTCGTTTTCTTTCCTCAGGATCTTTGGTTAATTTCTTTTATTTTCAGATGTTAATTTGCTGACGCATACTTCCAAAAAAAAAGTTGGATTTTGTTCTTGTGCCAAAATACTTTACAAATTAATGATTACTTTTACAAGTATATTCTTGATGCAATTTCAATAAAACTCTAATGATTAACTCACCCGACTTGTTCTCCAATTGCATTATCTCATATATTTTTTGTTGGGGTTATTTGCACAAAACTCTCTTGTAGTTTACCTTTATAATGCTTATGCCACCTTATGTAATTTGTTAATGCAGACATCTCTGTTCAATAGCCTGAACACTTGAATTCTACATTAATCAACGCAAGCTAGTTTTAGAGTTAAATTAGACTAGCATTTGAGTGTTTTTAGGCCTATACACTCCCTTTGCTCATTGAACAAAACTCTTTAAACATAGTTGGAATCAACTATAAGCAACAATATCATTTGAGTTGCTTGTAGTTGAATTCAATTATGTAAGTTTTGGTCAATTTGCTGAGGGTGTGTTTAGGTGGACAGATTATTTGAGTGGGTGCAAGAGTTCTAATAGTGTTTGAAGCAGAAAGTAATTCTAGCCATACTCATAGCATATAATTATAATCCAATTTTCCGGATATAGAGAATTCATACGTTTCGTATCGGTATATACATACACATCGCGTGGTATAGCGGTTCTACCGTGTCATGGCAGTACCAATGAGGTGTAGTGTAACATATGCGTCTGTGCTCGTGCAATATAGTATTCATTGGTAGTTGTGCATTGTTCTATCAGTGTGTTCGTATAAAAGATAACGTATACAATCGATAAGTGTATCACGTAATTATTAAACGTAACAAATTGCTATGAACTATACCGTTATCTTTGAAAAAGGAACAAAATTTAAACTGGTTATCCATTTAAAATTAGTATTGATACAAAAATAGTCGGGTTTCATACATTTATTTATTGAGTGTGGGTTCGCGTTTTTTCAAATTTACGAACTTTTTTGTGTGGCGTCCTTTCAATGATCTGCGATCGGAGGTGTTTTGCATATGCAAAATGTGGGTTTATTTCAGTCGTGCTGATGATGCTCGATATTGGCAACCCCCAAGATCGTGACACATGGCAGGTGACGTGCCCCAAGACCCAGAAGAAATGGTCCACAGAGGCCGGCCAGGCCACCGTGGTACCCAACCTGCAAGCGCAAGCTGGCCCTCCTCGGGCCCCCAGCAAGTTAGCCTCCTCGGCCCCTCAGCTCGTCCCGAGCTGCCACAGGACCAATACTCCTCGGCCCTCTCGCTCGTTCCCGAGCTCTCCCGCCGAGACCATCTTCCTCGGTCCTTCCGACCGACCAACTCCACCACTCACAGGCGTAACCGCAGCTCCGCAAATCTCGTCATGCGCAGATTCTCCGCCAGCAACATTCCACGTTCCACGCCATCACGATCCCCATTAATGGGCGATCCGCTCTTTACGCGGGTGTGACGTCGGGAGCGTAACTGCCGGCGAGATTCTCGCGCCTGCTGCTGCATGCCACCACCGCTATATAAACCCCCATCACAGAGGGGTCAAGTAAGCCATTCTTTACACTTACGCCGTTACTCTGCTCGGATCTTGTCACTGACTTGAGCGTCGGAGGGTCCTTGGTGGTACCAAACCACCCCGGGACTTCTTTGCAGGTCCACGGCGGCAGTCTCCTCATCCCACCCTGTCCTTTCAAAGTCCATTGAGACCGACACGCAATGAAAGACAGTCAATCCAGTTCACCTCGAGATCAAAGGAAGGCAACATCTGACGGAGGCCCGAAAAGGAGCTTCATCAGTTGGCACCGTCTGTGGGAACAGCTCCACAAAATACAAAGTTGGCCTTCCGATCTCTATCGCCATGGCAAGCGATCATCCTGAAGATCCAGACACCAGCCGCCGCCTCTCCCTCACCGGAGGCGCGGGTGAACCCCCTCCGGCGATCGTCATCAACGCCCCCGCCGGCCTAATAGACCGACACCCCCTCCCTTGACGGGGTCGCACAGAGGGGGCTCGCCACGGCGGCTTGAGGGCCACCTCGCCCAAGGATCAAAAAGCACTCTCAGAGGTAGTCGAGCCCGAGGTTCCCTCGCTCGGCTATCCCCAGCGGGCAGCTTCCCTGCCACAACGCTGGGGATCAAAAAGCCCTTCCAGAGGCAGTCGAGCCCGAGGATCCCTCGCTCGGCTATCCCCAGCGGGCAGCTTCCCTGCCGCAACACCGGGGATCAAAAAGCCCCAGCTCGACGGGCGAGCTGCACCTCGTCAAAGATTCAACCCAGCAGCTACCTTGCTCGGTTGACCCCAGCGGGCAGCTCCCCTACCGCAACACCGGGGATCAAAAAGCCCTCCCAGAGGCAATCGAGCCCGAGCTTCCCTCGCTTGGCTATCTCCAGCGGGCAGCTTCCCTGCCACAACGCTGGGGATCAAAAAGCCCTCTCAGAGGCAGTCGAGCCCGAGGTTCCCTCGCTCGGCTATCCTCAGCGGGCAGCTTCCCTGCCAAAACGCTGGGGATCAAAAAGCCCTCTCAGAGGCAGTCGAGCCCGAGGTTCCCTTGCTCGGCTATCCCCAGCGGGCAGCTTCCCTGCCACAACGCTGGGGATCAAAAAGCCCTCCCAGAGGCAGTCGGGCCCGAGCTTCCCTCGCTCGGCTATCCCCAGCGGGCAGCTTCCCTGCCACAACGCTGGGGATCAAAAAGCCCTCTCAGAGGCAGTCGAGCCCGAGGTTCCCTCGCTCGGCTATCCCCAGCGGGCAGCTTCCCCGCCACAACGCTGGGGATCAAAAAGCCCTTCCAGAGGCAGTCGAGGCCCCAGGTTCTCTCACTCGGCTATCTTTTAGGACAAAAGCCCTCGCCAAGAGGCACCGGGTAGTAACCCTATCCGTCCAAGGGTCCTTGGTTGGCTTCTTACAGCCCTATAGCTTTTTCTCGCGCCAAGGACTAAAGTCCTCCCAGAGGCAGTCGGGTCCTTGCCCGGCTATCCCCGGCTGGTAGCTTCCTACCACAACCGACAGGGATCAAAGTCCTCGCCAAGAGGCACTGGGCAGTAACCCTGCTCGGTCCCCGTCCTGGAGGATCAGAAAGCCCTCCCAGAGGCAGTCGAGCCCGAGGATCCCTCGCTCGGCTATCCCTGGCGGGTAGCTTCCCTACCGCAACGCCAGGGATCAGAAAGCCCTCCCAGAGGTAGTCGAGCCCGAGGATCCCTCGCTCGGCTATCCCTGACGGGTAGCTTCCCTACCGCAACGCCAGGGATCAGAAAGTCCTCCCAGAGGCAGTCGAGCCCGAGGATCCCTCGCTCGGCTGTCCCTGGCCGGTAGCATCCCTACCGCAATGTCAAGGATCAAAGCCCTCGCCAAGAGGCACCGAGCAGCTACCCTGCTCGGCCATCCTTCGCAGGCCTCACACGGCCCCTCCAGCGCCAAGGATCAAAGCCCTCACCAAGAGGCACCGAGCAGCTACCCTGCTCGGCCATCCTTCGTAGGCCTCTCACGACCCCTCCAACGTCAAGGATCAAAAGCCCTCGCCGAGAGGCACCGAGCAGCTACCCTGCTCGGCCATCCTTCGCAGGCCTCTCGCGGCCCTTCCAGCGTCAAGGATCAAAGCCCTCGCTGAGAGTCACCGAGCAGCTACCCTGCTCGTCCATCCTTCGCAGGTCTCTCACGGCCCCTCCAGCGTCAAGGATCTCAAGCCCTAATCGTGAGGCCGCCGAGTTCCTTCCTGCTCGGCGCATCCCAGCGGGCATCCTCCTGCCCATCAGACGCTGAGGATCTGAAACCCTCTTCGCGAGGCCGCCGAGCCCCTTTCTACTCGGTGCATCCCGGCGGATAGCTTCCTACCCAACAAAGACAAGGATCAAAGTCCTTCCAGACTCGACTATCCCTGGCCGGTAGCTTTCCTACTCGCAACGCCAGGGGTCAAGGCCCTCGCCAAGATCAACCGAGCAGCTTCTTTACTCGGTCATCCCCAGCAGGCATCTTCCTGCTCAACAGACGCTGCGGGTTTGTAGCCCTCATAACAAGGCCATTGAGCCCATCACATGCAGTGGATCCGAAGCCCCAACAAGAGACACCAGGTCTATCCAAGTCTGAATAATCCCCCCCGACTCCGGGGCCATGGAGATGCCTCCTTCTCAGTAGCACTTGGCACACTCGGCAAGTGATCGAAATCAACTCGATGACCGGTCGCCCCACATGTCACGCCCACACTGGGCTACGCCCCATCAGTCCACAGTTCTGCACACGTCGCGTCGGCCGACCGACGCTCGACACGTGGACCGTCACTTCAGTGGCAGGACGCACGAACCGGCGCACCTTCCCTAAACGCAGAGATCTCGTCCCGATAAACTAGAAGAAAAGACAGCTGACAGCCTGGGGACGCGTCCCGACGAAACTTTAGGAGGGAGCTTTACCCCAGATGGCCCGGCAGTCCACTCTTGACCCGACCCACTAGCTGGTCGGGACAAGAGTGGGGGGCTAATGATGATGCTCGATATTGGCAACCCCCAAGATCGTGACACATGGCAGGTGACGTGCCCCAAGACCCAGAAGAAAGGGCCCACAGAGGCCGACCAGGCCATCCTGGTACCCAACCTGCAAGTGCAAGCTGGCCCTCCTCGGGCCCCCGGCAAGTTAGCCTCCTCGGCCCCTCAGCTCGTCCCGAGCTGCCACAGGACCAAGACTCCTTGGCCCTCTCGGCCCTCTTGCTCGTTCCCAAGCTCTCCCGCCGAGACCATCTTCCTCGGTCCTTCCGATCGACCAACTCCACCACTCACAGGCGTAACCGCCGCTCCGCAAATCTCGTCATGCGTAGATTCTACGCTAGCAACATCCCACGTTCCACGCCATCACGATCCCCATTAATGGGCGATCCGCTCTTTACGCGGGCGTGACGTCGGGAACGTAACTGCTGGCGAGATTCTCGCGCCTGCTGCTGCATGCCACCACCGCTATATAAACCCCCATCACAGAGGGGTCAAGTAAGCCATTCTTTACACTTACGCCGTTACTCTGCTCGGATCTTGTCACTGACTTGAGCGTCGGAGGGTCTTCGGTGGTACCAAACCACCCCGGGACTTCTTTGCAGGTCCACGGCGGCAGTCTCCTCATCCCACCTTGTCCTCTCAAAGCCCATTGAGAGCCACACGCAACGAAGGATAGTCAACCCAGTTCACCTCGAGATCAAAGGAAGGCAACATCTGACGGAAGCCCGAAAAGGAGCTCCATCACGTGCAGATTTTAAAACTTGGTTTTGTACGTACAAAACTATTATCAACATGATTTTTCCTCCAAACATTATCTAAGACTTATTGAGCAACTTGAACGGAGCAGATCTCGACGTTGGAACAGAGTGGAGTAAAAAGTTCGCAAGAGATTTCGACGAGATGACGTTCTACTCCGCTGACACCAGAGATGCGATACCCATGCATAGGCGTTGTATATGGATATACCTTCCAGAAGGAGTCGCGATGAGTATGCAGCTGTTCCGGAACAAGAAACAGATATAGTGAAGGATGGCAACTTCCGGGCAACTCGGCAGAAACGAGATTTGAAAGAGACCTCGACAGGACCTTTCTGGAATACTATACGAGAAAACTGGTACCAAGGAGTGGTCATATTGTGCACACCCAGCAGGCCAGAGTTTGGCATCGTCGCCGAGATAGTTGACCAGGTTCGGATAGAGGACCTCACCCAGATGCGTTGTGAATTGATCAAGAACGGACGGGTATGGAGTATACCTCCGCAGGTTGGGACGAGTTCCTGAGGACGTGTTCGGCTGGATATCTTCCACAGAGTGATGAAGATACCGAGTTCGTGATTTCGAGTCCGTGTGAGAGACTTTGGATTGACCGTAGCCGAGGACATTTGCAGTACGCAGATAGAGACGTGACGTCGAAATAGACAATGATACGGACAGGTGGGACAAGAGGTTCGTACGAGATGCTGACGAGCCGTTGTTACTCCCCGTTATGATTAAAGGTCGGAGATGTCTACAAAGGCATTGGGATGCGACCAGTTTCTGAGGAAATGCTGTGCTGAGGACGCGGATGTCCAGAGAGCGAGAAAAGATTATGCAAGAGTACCAACCTCCGTACAGTTCGGCATAGGCGATATCGGAAGAGACCTTGAGCAGGATTCCTTCCAGGACACTGCTGCGATAAGAATTGCACCCAGGAGCAGATGTTTGATGTGCATTCAGAGGATCAGAGGCTGACGCCAGTGACGTGCTGCTTTACGAGTGGCCGTGAGGATTGACCGAGAGATGACCAGAGAAGTGCCAGGATGGAATCGCCCCCATTAGCACACTTGACAGGGCCGATGAGCCGATGGATTGCGAGATTAGTAATCCACATAGAAGATAAGGGCCCGGAGACAGAGGACGCCAGACCGTGAGCAGGAGGTAAGTAGATATCTTGCGCTGCTAGTATTGGATGCACTGACACCTTCTCGACTTTGAAGGAGGATATAACGACGACGGTATTTATGATTTGTGATTTGGTGATTCGATTATCACGTATCCGTCACCTTGGATTTCGGTATTTTGGACGATCTATTTGCATGGTTTAGTCTTGATGGCTGAGTTCCACGATATTTATTTTCGTGCACCATGGTTGCACCTACTGGGTACTCATATTTGTGCACAGTTATTGCACCTGATATCGTTTTTTGTGCCTTGGGTGCACATGTTTATGACTTCATGGATTTCATACAGTTGGGTTGATTTTGTGCATATGGCATGCACCCGATTCGATTTTTGCACTTAGTATAGTTCATATATGCTTGCAGTGCTATGATACGTATTTGTGCACTACGGTTGCATAGGACTTCGATTTGATGTCATTCGATATGTTGATTTTGATTTCATGCCTATGTTATGCATGTGATTTGACTTATGCTTTAGCATAGTTTTCATGCACTTTTAGTGTTTTGATTTGATTTGTGCACGCTGATGCACACGGTTGTGAGATTATACACCGCGGTATACCTGATTTGGATTGAGCTGTATTGTATACCGTTGATTTCGATTCTGATATTGATGTTGATTTCGTGATTTCAGGCATGATGGATGCATCGATTTGGATTTTCGCGCGTGTTGAGCGCATGTTTTGAGATGCGATTTTGGCGCACACCAGATGCACTAAATCGAGATTCTTCGTGCATATCAGATGCACCTGATTTTGCTGTCAGGCACACACGTTGCCTATGACAGATGTTTCGTGCACACCCGTTGCACCTAAATGTTGTTTCTGTGCACATGTATGGCACATTTATGGATTTTGATTTCCGTGCGCACCAGACGCACAGGGTATTCTTATATACATTTTGGGATTTATTTCTTATGGAGCAGTACGTTTTATGATATTTGCTATATGTTTTCGTACCGAGCAGGACTAGTCAGAGAACAGTATCTGAATATATTTTGCATGCATTGATAGTTATCAAAGGGATTTCCAAAAAGCGAGCTATTGTCTCAGTATTTACCTACGTGTCTGATATGATACGACACATTAAAATAAGGAAACCCTTTTAAATTGTTTTCAAAACAGCGGAACGTAAATATTAAACAAAAGATATATACATATATGGTTATTTTCTTACAATAGACGTCCGCCACTGTGCCGCAATACGCGCATAGCACAACAGCATGAAAAGGTTTGGCATGCATTTCATTCAAATATTTACATGTATAGATTTGATGTTTACATGTATAGTTTTGATTTATATCATATTGGTTTTATTTTGGATTTGACATTTGTGTCTTTACCATGACTCCGATGATTGCGGGATACTTGACGGAGTTTTGTTTTAAAGTAATCTGCTCATTGTTCATACGCATGCATTGCGCTATGATGCGTTTTATGTATTGATGATTTCGGAGCCCCGACGACTTAGACTTTTACTGTATGTTTTAGTATTTGAGGGGTTTAAATTTAAATTCGGGGACCGAATTTCTTTAAGGGGGGAAGATTGTAACATTTCAAAAAAATAAAATATTATTTTTGGGAATTTTTATAATTAAATAATAAAATATTGAATATTTTAATAAGGCGGTATAATTAAATACCGATAAATTTGGAAAAATTTTGGAAAATTATAGAAATTACTTAAAAGAGGGTGTTTTATGTGAATTATGCAATTTTTAAGTTTTTATGATTATTTATACGTTAATTTAGTGCTAATCGCGATTAAAAATCGCTAATTGCGCTTTAAGCGTATTTTGTGCAAAACATGCACCATATCATTTTTTTTTCACTTGTTACATTTTTTCATGGCTTTCCTTCATGTTTTATAGCATGGTTGTTGATTTATTAGAAAAGGAAAAGAAAAGAAAAGAAAAGGATAAGAATAGAATAAAGGAGTATGGGTAAGAGAGAGAAAGAGTGGGTGAGGGTCAACCCATGTCTTGAGCCATTCCCTCTTCTATCTTTCACTCATTTCTCTCCTCTCCCTCTTCCCTCTAGCTGCTGCTGCTGCTGGCCCTCTCTTCCTCCTCCACAAAACCCCCCAAAACTCCATGAAAAACACCTCAAAACCCAAGTCTCATTTCATTAAAAAGATGCATGAGCTCACTAGCTACCCCATGAACCAAGAAAGCAAGGATTTTGGACAGTTGGGACAACTCAAGAAAATTCTTGAGTTGCCAAAGGAGGTATTTTCTGAACTATTAGCTTAGCATTCCCATTTCTTTTACACCCATGTTAACTTTAAACCGATATTGTGAGGTTTAGTGAGGGTAGGAAAATTCTAGTAGGGTTTTGGAATTCTTGAGTGGGGATGGGTAATTAAGCTTAGAGGAGGCCACACAAACCCCCTAGTGCTAGAATTTAGGCCTAAACTAGAGACTAGAACCCCGGAATACGGATTTAGAAAACCCGATATTGGAAAATTGTGGATTCTGTGGATGTAAAATGAAATCTGCTAACACTCGGGCTACCTGAAAATTATTTTGCAAGGAGAGTGATACATGCAGGTGATTTAGAGTATACCCTAAAAACCCTAGCCCCTAACTCCCCAACTTGGCCACAGATTTATTCCTTTTGGCCGCAACTTGCGGCCAGACCTGGAGCTTTGTGGCTCGTTCTTTTTCTGTAGCTCCTACATCTGTAAATTAGACCCTTGGCATATGCAAAATTAACCAATTTGACCTAGGGTGAAATCTGGGACCGTTTTCAATAGTTGCTGTTTTGATTCGGGTTTCGTTTTGCTTATTTTAAATTCTGGATTTGCGTATTTGTGTTTTACCTCGATCACTTGACGTTTGTACGACGATATCGAGGGTTGTTTGGTGGTTTTGAAAGCGTAGTCTATAGGTTCTAACCTATAGGCCTTAGCGTGTCGTTTTGGTTTTCCGATGTAAGTTTAATGTGCATTTACGATTGTGTTATCTTTGTAGGTACCTTCACGAGGGTTCCATTGTTAGTGTATATGCCCTAGAGGCCATTACTGTATCATACTAGTTTGTATATTACTTAATGGAAGCTTGGGATATTCACCTTGTATATACAATCTTGCTCAAAATAGTAGTATGCTACTTGGTTTGTTTCTACTTCAATGTGTACATGTGTTTATTTCAGTATATCACCTATACACATTAGTGGAGCCCTTAGGATCTTTGCTTGATTACCAGCGTTGTGATGGCAGTCACACTAGTGGGGGCTGGGTAATCTATAAGCACATCCTTATGCAGGTCCCTAGTCGCAGGACTATCGAGACAGGGCATCGATACTCCAGAGTAGACTAGCGCATGCGCTTCTCATCCCAGTGTGGGAGACGGTCTGTCCCACAGCCGTCAGTACGTCGTACTTGAGATAGTATGCGGGTGCTCGTTAGGTTATGAGTACACTGGATAGGACTCGTCGGGAACTGACTAGTTGGTATTATGCCTATCGTCAGTTATCAGTTCCCAGGTGACATGAGTACAGCTTAGTCCGCTGACTTGACACTGTCACTTCGCCTCGAGTGTGTTCCCACTGTACTTTGATTACTACCCTACCACGGCTCAAAGGAGTCGTGCAAATAGGTAGTAGTTGGGTGCAGTCCCGAAGCACTTGGAGGCAGTGACGGTTAGACAGGATTCGTCTCTCCCGGTATTGGGGGTTGACATCGCGCTGTGTCTAGGAGAGCCATTACACGAGTAGTCCCTGGCCAGGGCAAACGAGATATACTGGTAGGCTTCCAGTGTTATCTCAGGGTGTTTTGGGCTTCACTCCGACATGACTTGTACCGCTATTAGGGGACTGAAGTTTACCGCCCCCTAGGCCCTCCATGCGATGTATCAGACGAACAGACCGGACTGTACGGAGAATGTCACATTCAGGCTCAGTAGGAGTTCAGATGGGTTTCGCCTCGTCAGTCTTCTTGTCGGCATCTACCTGGGGACCGTTACGCACAGCTAGTGCCGCTTGCGGTCTGTGGTTAAACCCACTGCCAGCGTAGTGTCGAGTCTTTAGAGTCCCACACAGAAAGCTATTCCCCTTTAGGCAAAAGAGTAGAGGTCGCATGGTTTTGCGACAGGTCGCATGGTTTTGCGACAGGGTTCGGTCACATCCGTGCACTTGTGCACGTACAGTGTCCGGACAGTTTACACTAGCGGGCTTTGGTTTAAGCCAGATCCTAGTGTACCTTTTGGGATTGGTTTTATCCAGTATGCATTCGTGTTCCTTGGAACGCGGATGCGGGTGTGTATGCACAGTTGACGGAGAGACAGAGACAGGATTCTCATTAGGGTTGTTGACCGTTGACCGTTGACTATTGACTTTTTGCTCAATCCTAATGAGAATATGATATGTGATTAACGATTATATTAATTAAGTATTATGGTGACATGGTTGTTGAAGGGTTGACTTTGTTGACTTGTTGACTTTGTTGACCGGTTGATTAGGCTTGACTAGTTGACCATCATGATAACTATAGCTATCATTTCATGGCAAAGACTTTTGCTTGCTTGCTCTTTTGTGCAAAATGAGTGCATGAAATGATATGGCTATGGTTGCTTAAACCATCACATAATACTTGATTGATATGATGTGTTATGATGGTTATGGATTATGAGAGCCAAATGAGAAAAGTCTTCTCTCATTCTTTCATGCTCATTCTCTCTCTTGTTCTTGAGCTCTCATCTTCCTCCTCTTGCTCTCCCTCTCTTGAGTCTATGGTTCACTTGTCTCATGTGTTGAGAACCAAGAACCATAGATAAAATCCCAAACAAACTCCTCTCTACTCACTCTAGTTCACAAGGTTTAGCAAACCGAGTGAACTAGTTTCTTCAAAGTTCGAAGAAGGAGCCAAAGGTTGAAGCTTTCAGGTGGATCTATCTTCGGCGCAAGGAGACGACGGGGAGAAGCCGATTCGGACAACCATCGAGGCTTGAAGACGAAGGAGTTCGAGATAAGAAAGGTATAAACCCCCTAACTGAGTAGTTAACAACTCCTAGTTAGGTTGTTAGTTAGATGTTTAACAAAGATCCGGGTTTTAAGTCCATGTTACCACCTCTAAGAAAATTGTTTTTCATCAAATTCCGCATGCCCGAAAGTACCGGGAGAGGTAGCATGGACTTACAGTGGTATCAGAGCCTAGTTAAACTCTATCTAACATGTTAGCAAAGTAGCTAGAAGATCGATCAAAGAAAAAGTCCCAAAATGAACCCCGTTTTCAAACTTTCTGTCGATTTTCAAAGTGCTGTAAAAATTATTTGAGATACACCAAAAATCGACTCAGGGTTTTTAGAGTATACTGTAGAAAAATGGTCCCATGATCTCATCAAAGCACCGCGGAAACGCGGCAATAGCTTGCTATTACCGCGGTTCCGCGGCCGTCTTGGCTCCTCTCTGGGTCTTCTTTGCTACAGTATGCTTATAAGGGTATTTTGGGATTTTTGTTATATGTATTTTCAGCCCAGATTTTCCAGAACGAAAATTTTATGTTTGGGGCCTAAAAATCCGTATTTTTGATCGAACTTCTAAAAGACTTTAGCTGACGGGTTTTTATCTGTGTTGTGACATTTGTATTGAACGTCTGCTAATCGCTATATGTCGATTAGTGGGGGTTATACAAATCTGTGATCTGTAATGTTGCTGGAATGTGTATATGAATATGTTGGATTGTCGCGGATGAATAGCCAGGGGGTTGTGAGACGAGAGTTTTTCTTTTCTTTCAATTCATGTAAATTTGTAAATTGATGTAATATTATTTGTATGACCGCACAACCGGGTCGGGGTTGTAGCCGTCATTGTATAATTTCTTTTTACTGTTTTTGCTCCTAGGATAGACCCATGGAGGGGGTGCATAAACTACCGGGTATCTCGAGGTGCCGAGTGGCCTACTCACGGTGTTGAGGGAGGTTGCTCCACTTCGAGTACTTGGCGGGTAGTTTGCCGCACCCGTAGGGGTCTTGGGTGGGGTATTGGCTATTCACCGCGACCGTGTAATCTGCTTTTCGTTACAGGCTCGTACGAATTGCAGATTCCTAGTATATCCAATGTATTCATCTGTGATCTGAAATGGCTATCATTGCAATATATCTATATATGATATTATTTAGGCGTTGCTTATGTTTTACAGCCGCGCTAGCCCAGCCCCCGCTCTGTCGTTAGTTAAGTAACCTAACGGGTAATGACGGGGCCCAGTGGCGAATGCGAATGGCATAAGCGTACGTCATATTTTGGTTGTTTTCTGCAATGGTAGGATTAAATGATGGGACACATTAAAAGAACTAATGCAAGGATATCACGCATTAAAAGAACTAATGCAAGATAATAAACCAAGCTAAAGTCGTTGGAACACTTTCGAAAAACCACTCGGTTCTTTTCAAAACTAACTTTTAAATGCGGAGCTTGAGCCACTCCTTTTAAAAGCTATCTCGTTCCATCGATTATATCAAGTTCACTACGTTCACGGTTTCGCCAAAAACCATTCGTAGCCCTCCGTCGTTTCGTATGAATATTCAATAGTATTCAAGCTATGTTTGTTGACCTTCGTCAAGGCATAGTGATTGGTAGCTGTTGGGCATTCATATGTAGCATAGATAGATGCGTTGGTTTGGGACATTCGCATTACCTTGTTGACCTTCGTCAAGGGTATATACGGGTGGGTTCAAATTAACCTGGATAATGACGGGCAGAACTTGACATGTGACTTATGATTTGTTGACCTTCGTCAAGGTCATAAGAGCATGGGGCAAAAATCCACATCGGGAGTTTCATAAGTACTGAAACTTGCTAGATTTGCATACCATTTGAGTGTGATGATTCTGGTAGGGTTCCTTCAGTTTCGTCACGCGATGATATTTGGATCCCGATCCTACTGTGAGTATATGCTACTCCTCGGGAAATTTTTCACTAAACGATCAATGCTATAAACCTAGTAGGTGCCTAGAAAGGTGTTAGCGGGGCTACGCCCCCAGGGAAAAGAGATTCTTAAATTAAGGAACTTCGCGAAAGCGTTGGAAACCTCCCTCGAAGTACCGACACTGGCCTGGCTGAACGGTTAAGCAAGTATTGTGCGGTGGGATTGATCCCGACTAATTCTTCCTTTATGGTTTGAGAAGGGATTCGAGAAACAGTGGGAGCCATCCTGTTTAGACAAACTAAAAACCACTCTAAACTTGCAAGAGCATCATGCTGAGTGTTTCTTTTCTCTCTCCTAATTGCAGCGACCAATCGACATGACTGGACTTAAGTTATTACTAGATAAAAACATACTGACAGGGCCAAACTACAAAGATTGGCTCAGGAATGTCAAGATGGCAATCACTTACGACAAGCTGGGGTATCTTCTTACCACCAAAGCTCCCCCGGTCCCAGGTCCCACTTCCAGCGTCGCGGATAAGGAAATCCGTAAGACTTGGGAGATTGATAGCGCGAAGGCCAATTGCCTCGTGCTTGCCTCTATGGACAATGAACATCAGAGGAGGCACGAGAATATGGACCTGGAATCCATATTTCTTCATACAAAAGAACTGTATGGAGAGCAGTCTCGTATCGCAAGATACGAAGCGTCGAAGAAGTTATTTTCGGCAAACTTGGCCGTCGGATCATCAGTAGCAGAATACGTGCTTAAGATGATCGGCTACATTGAGGAGCTCGCGGACCTAGGGACCACATTGGAGAGTGAGCTCTATACGGACTTGATTCTCCAGTCCCTTCCTTCCACTTACGCCCAGTTTATACTGAACTTCAACTTACAAGAAAAAGAAGTTGAACTTTCAGAGTTCCTCAACATGCTGAGGAGCGCAGAGGGTACCCTACAGAAAGGTAGGGAAACATCCACTTTGTTTGTAGGAGGATCATCTTCTTCTAGGTCCAAGGCGAAAGCCAAGGGAAAGAAGAAGAAAGCCCCCGCCAAACCAAGGGGCGGTGTTAGTAAAGTGGATACGAAGGGAAAGGCAAAAGCAACAAAGAAAGCGGGGAAGCTTGTGGATAAGGAAGAATGCTTCTATTGTCATAAGAAAGGACACTGGAAGAATGATTGCAGGGCTTGGAAGGCCAGAACACAGGAATTGAAGCAGGTTGCAGCTTCAGCTTCAGGTGTGTATGTTATTGAAAACTGTCTTTCAATAAACTCTACTTCCTGGGTATTGGATACCGGATCAGGATCTCATATCTGTAATTCTTTGCAGGCGTTGAGAAACCGTAGGGTTTTGAAGGCAGGTGACATGACCCTCAGAGTTGCGAACGGAGCTAGCATGGATGCTAAAGCCGTGGGGGACTATCACCTGGGAATGTCAGATGGACATGTTTTGGTTTTGCGTAATTGCTTTTTTGTACCCAACGCAACTTGTAATATCATTTCTGTTTCTTTGGTTTCTAAAGAAGGTTATGAATTTTCATTTGTAAGCAATGTTGTAAACATTCACCTTAATCAAGTTCTGATTGGGTCAGGTACATTAAGCAATGGTATATACGTATTAAACGAACCACAGATTTTCAATGTCCAGAATACACACAAAAGAATGTCTCCGGAAATAAATCAAACTTTCTTATGGCATTGTAGACTGGGTCACATCAATGAGAGAAGGTTGACGAAGTTACATACAAAAGGATATTTGAATCCGTTCGAATATCAATCGTATGCCACTTGTCAATCCTGTCTCAAAGGAAAGATGACAAAGACTCCGTTCACTGGACACGGAGTAAGAGCGAGTGAGCTCTTGGGACTTGTACACTGCGATGTGTGCGGTCCAATGTCTACACATGCGCGAAGCGGTTATTCTTACTTCATTACTTTTACGGATGACTTTTCAAGGTACGGTTATGTCTTCTTAATGAAACATAAGTCCGAAGCCTTTGGAAAATTCCAGGAATATAAGAATGAAGTAGAAAAACAAACTGGCAAAAGTAACAAGATTCTAAGATCGGATCGAGGTGGAGAATACTTAAGTGCCGAATTCCTGAATTACTTAAAAGAGAATGGAATTCTCTCTCAGCTTACTCCTCCATACACTCCGCAACATAACGGTGTATCGGAGAGACGGAACCGGACCCTATTGGATATGGTACGGTCCATGATGAGTAACGCTGAGTTACCGCGATCATTCTGGGGATATGCACTAGAAGCAGCTGCATATCTCTTGAACAAGACTCCAACCAAGACTGTGCCTACCACCCCATATCAGATGTGGACTGGGAAGAAACCCTGTCTTAAGTATCTTAAGGTATGGGGATGTCCAGCTTTTGTAAAAAAGCAGCATGCGGATAAGCTCGAGGCACGTTCAGTACAGTGTAAGTTTGTGGGATACCCAAAGAACTCTAGGGGGTATCTTTTTTACCCGCTGAGGAACAAAAGGTTTTTGTTTCTCAGCATGCCCGCTTCTTGGAAACTGAGTTTTTGGAAACCCAGATAAGTGGAAGCACAATAGAACTGGAAGAAATTCCAGAACCACAGACTATTACTGAAAGCTTAGTGGAACCAGAGGGTTCAAAGGAACAGGACATTCCTACGCCGCTCCGCAGGAGTAGTAGGCAGTCTCATCCGCCCGAGAGATACTACGGTTTTCTCATAGACGGGGATAGAGAAGATTGCATCATAGATTATGATGAGCCTACTAGCTTCCAGCAGGCCGTTCAGAGCGTTGACTCGGTAAAATGGTTGGATGCAATGCGGACCGAAATGGAGTCCATGTACACCAACAAAGTATGGACGTTGGACATTGCTCCAGATGGGGTAAAACCCGTAGGATGCAAGTGGATCTTCAAAAGGAAGATTGGTGTAGATGGACAGGTTGAGACCTATAAAGCTAGACTTGTAGCAAAGGGTTTTCGTCAAAGACCTGGTTTGGACTATGACGAAACCTTTTCTCCAGTGGCTATGCTGAAATCCATTCGGATCCTTCTTGCCATTGCTGCCTTCCACGATTATGAGATTTGGCAGATGGACGTAAAGACCGCTTTTCTAAATGGAAATTTAGAGGAGTGTGTCTATATGGACCAGCCAGAGGGTTTCATTCAGAGTGGGAGCAGCGGAAAGGTGTGCAAGTTGCTTAAGTCCATCTATGGACTAAAGCAGGCATCGCGGAGTTGGAACATCTGTTTTGATGAGACGGTCAAGGAATTTAGCTTTATCAAAAATCTAGATGAACCATGCATCTATAGTAGATTTGTAGCGAGAACTGTAGTGTTCCTCGTTTTATACGTGGATGACATTCTCTTAATAGGAAATGACATTCCTATGCTACAATCTGTCAAGGGGTTCTTGTCGCACAGGTTCTCCATGAAAGACCTGGGTGATGCCTCATACATCCTGGGGATCCGGATCCATCGTGATAGATCCAAGAGGATATTAGGACTTTCATAGTCCAGGTACATCGACACCATACTGAAAAGATTCAGTATGGAAGATTCCAAGCGCGGTAACCTACCGGCTTGTCACGGGATCACCCTCTCTAAAGAGATGTCTCCCAAGACTGATTTGGAGAGGGATCGCATGTCTATTATACCCTACGCTTCTGCGGTAGGCTCTATAATGTATGCGATGTTGTGTACCAGATCGGATGTAGCTTATGCACTGAGTGTGGTAAGCCGGTATCAGTCAAACCCTGGGGAGAAACACTGGATAGCAGTAAAGAACATTCTCAAGTACCTGAGAAGGACTAAGGAGATGTTCTTGGTGTATGGCGGAAAAGACCTCCAGATCGAGGCCTTTGCTGACTCCAGCTTCCAGAGTGACAAGGATGATTCCAAGTCCATGTCGGGTTTTGTCTTTACCTTCAATGGAGGGGCGGTGTGTTGGAAGAGTTCCAAACAAGAAACCGTTGCAGACTCGACGATGGAAGCGGAATACATCGCTGCATTTGATGCCGCAAAAGAAGCTGTCTGGATGAGGAAGTTCTTGAAAGAACTTCAGGTGGTTCCGTCCATTATTGATCCAATACCTCTGTATTGCGACAACAACGGGGCTATAGCTTTAGCGAAGGAACCCAGGTCCCATCAGAGATCCAGACACATCTTGAGGCGGTATCACCTGATCAGGGAGATCGTGGATCGCCAGGAGATCGAGGTTCGGAGAGTCGCTTCAGAAGATAACCCTGCAGATCCATTCACCAAGGCCTTGCCCCAGACTCAGTTCGAGCGGCTGATCGAGATGATAGGTCTTCGATACGCCAGTACATGGCCTTAGTGCAAGTGGGAGATTGTTAGTGTATATGCCCTAGAGGCCATTACTGTATCATACTAGTTTGTATATTACTTAATGGAAGCTTGGGATATTCACCTTGTATATACAATCTTGCTCAAAATAGTAGTATGCTACTTGGTTTGTTTCTACTTCAATGTGTACATGTGTTTATTTTAGTATATCACCTATACACATTAGTGGAGCCCTTAGGATCTTTGCTTGATTACCAGCGTTGTGATGGCAGTCACACTAGTGGGGGCTGGGTAATCTATAAGCACATCCTTATGCAGGTCCCTAGTCACAGGACTATCGAGACAGGGCATCGATACTCCGGAGTAGACTAGCGCATGCGCTTCTCATCCCAGTGTGGGAGACGGTCTGTCCCACAGCCGTCAGTACGTCGTACTTGAGATAGTATGCGGGTGCTCGTTAGGTTACGAGTACACTGGACAGGACTCGTCGGGAACTGACTAGTTGGTATTATGCCTATCGTCAGTTATCAGTTCCCAGGTGACATGAGTGCAGCTTAGTCCGCTGACTTGACACTGTCGCTTTGCCTCGAGTGTGTTCCCACTGTACTTTGATTACTACCCTACCACGGCTCAAAGGAGTCGTGCAAACAGGTAGTAGTTGGGTACAGTCCCGAAGCACTTGGAGGCAGTGACGGTTAGACAGGATTCGTCTCTCCCGGTATTGGGGGTTGACATCGCGCTGTGTCTAGAAGAGCCATTACACGAGTAGTCCCTGGCCAGGGCAAACGAGATATACTGGTAGGTTTCCAGTGTTATCTCAGGGTGTTTTGGGCTTCACTCCGACACGACTTGTACCTCTATTAGGGGACTGACGTTTACCTCCCCCTAGGCCCGCCATGCGATGTATCAGACGAACAGACCGGACTGTATGGAGAATGTCAAATTCAGGCTCAGTAGGAGTTCAGATGGGTTTCGCCTCGTCAGTCTTCTTGTCGGCATCTACCTGGGGACCGTTACGCACAGCTAGTGCCGCTTGCGGTCTGTGGTTAAACCCACTGCCAGCGTAGTGTCGAGTCTTTAGAGTCCCACACAGAAAGCTATTCGCCTTTAGGCAAAAGAGTAGAGGTCGCATGGTTTTGCGACAGGTCGCATGGTTTTGCGACAGGGTTCGGTCACATTCGTGCACTTGTGCACGTACAGTGTCCGGACAGTTTACACTAGCGAGCTTTGGTTTAAGCCAGATCCTAGTGTACCTTTTGGGATTGGTTTTATCCAGTATGCATTCGTGTTCCTTAGAACGCGGATGCGGGTGTGTATGCACAGTTGACGGAGAGACAGAGACAGAGGATTCTCATTAGGGTTGTTGACCGTTGACCGTTGACTATTGACTTTTTGCTCAACCCTAATGAGAATATGATATGTGATTAACAATTATATTAATTAAGTATTATGGTGACATGGTTGTTGAAGGGTTGACTTTGTTGACTTGTTGACTTTGTTGACCGGTTGATTAGGCTTGACTAGTTGACCATCATGATAACTATAGCTATCATTTCATGGCAAAGACTTTTGCTTGCTTGCTCTTTTGTGCAAAATGAGTGCATGAAATGATATGGCTATGGTTGCTTAAACCATCACATAATACTTGATTGATATGATGTGTTATGATGGTTATGGATTATGAGAGCCAAATGAGAAAAGTCTTCTCTCATTCTTTCATGCTCATTCTCTCTCTTGTTCTTGAGCTCTCATCTTCCTCCTCTTGCTCTCCCTCTCTTGAGTCTATGGTTCACTTGTCTCATGTGTTGAGAACCAAGAACCATAGATAAAATCCCAAACAAACTCCTCTCTACTCACTCTAGTTCACAAGGTTTAGCAAACCGAGTGAACTAGTTTCTTCAAAGTTCGAAGAAGGAGCCAAAGGTTGAAGCTTTCAGGTGGATCTATCTTCGGCGCAAGGAGACGACGGGGAGAAGCCGATTCGGACAACCATCGAGGCTTGAAGACGAAGGAGTTCGAGATAAGAAAGGTATAAACCCCCTAACCGAGTAGTTAACAACTCCTAGTTAGGTTGTTAGTTAGATGTTTAACAAAGATCCGGGTTTTAAGTCCATGTGACCACCTCTAAGAAAATTGTTTTTCATCAAATTCCGCATGCCCGAAAGTACCAGGAGAGGTAGCATGGACTTACATCCATATGATAAAGAAGATGAAGGCAACATCGACACCGACACGCAGGATGCAGGTGACTAGATTATATCTACGGGGGAAGTCGGGTGGATGGCGTATAGCACCCCCGCAGTTCGATGTTTAGTATAATATATATATATATGTATGATAGCGTTAAGTGTGACATGGATATTCAAGATGTGATTAGGTGTACTATGGATAGATTAGGGTTTAGAAGTAAACTAGTATAGTTTTCTAGTTGCGAACCCTAGAATAGGTTTACACCCACACGCACACACATGCTTATCTGTTATACTTATACCTGGATGATTAGGATAGTGGATGATATTTGGAGATGAGTCGATGAGATTGGGCATAGTGCCATGAGATCGGTTATATGATGTGGTTCGTATTTGAGATACGACATGAGATTTTAGCGGGCCTTTGGACGTGCGTTTTACACACGCACTTATATTTACATAGATGATATCAGTTGTACTAGACTTAGATCAGTACCTCAGTTCATGAGATATGATGATAAGGATACCAGATAATTGATGAGATGAATGTGATATTGACCCGTACCCAGATTTGGGATGCCGTACGATGATTTACCGTACGAGCTTTATTTGATGATAAGATCCACACTCATGACTCGAGGATGTCATATGATATTGTATCGTACACGGTACCTTTGAGGCGGGATCACCGACTATATATATATCGACTCAGATTTAGGTGGTTTCCATATCCCTCCCCTCCCGATTAGATTGTTAGTTAGATCTGTAGTTTGCTTAGTAGATGTTAGGCTAGACCGAGTCATACCTATTTCAAAACTAACGAATCCGGAGTATTTTAAAGACAGGACGGGCTTTCATCGAGGAAAGCAGGATTCTACGGATATTTTCAAAAGACGCACCTTTTCTTAAAAACACCGTAGCTCTTATTTTACTAAAAACCACGATTCGTCTTATTTCAAATGGCAAAACTGTATGACATTTTTATATGGATGTAGATTCTTCACTGTTGTGTTTATTAGTCGATTTCTGCATATTCTTGCTATTCTCACCGCATTGCATGTGTAAATATATTTATTGCTATATTAAAACCATGCCGTCGGGACACCAGCACCATTATCGATGATGCGTATGTTCCACGTACACCTGCTTGCCGGCTCACACACTTCATCATCTATAATTGCCATGTCACTACACAGTAGGATCATTGCATTAGGATATGATCCCTTGCATGGCATACTTGTGTACTTACATATTGTACACCCATACTTGTGCACATACCTATTGTACACTCATACTAGTGTGTTAGTTATATGTATGCCCTAGAGGCCATTACTGTACATACGATGTATATTGTAATGGATGCTTGGACATATATAGGGAGGACTTTCTTGCTCGACATGATAGTATGCTATCTGGTTGTACTTTATCTTAACATGTACTCTGATTGTCTCTATGTTACATGTTGATAAAGCCCTTAGGATAAGTACTCGACCACTGGGACTATGATGAGATCATACTAGTGGGGCCACGGTAGTCGACGAGTACATCCTATAACTGTTCCTAGTCGTGGGTGTATCGAGACAGGGCATCGATGCACCAGAGTAGACCAGCGTATACGCATCTTGACCCATATGATGGGCGATGGAAGATCCCATATCCATCGGTGTTTGACATCAAGGATGGTGTACGGGTGCTCAGTAGAGACTGGGTACACTGGACGGACTCGCCGAGAACTCCCAAATGGTATTATACCTCATGTCAGATGGCAGTTCTCCGGTGACACTGGTACAGAGTAGTCTGTTGACCCGAGATCGTCATAGAGTCTTGTGTGATTCCTACTGTGCTTTGATTTCCATCATACGACGTCCAAGAGGGCGTGCAAAAGGTGGCTTTTGGGTACAGTCCCGAATCATATGGAGGCAATGAGCGATAGGAGGGGATTCGTCTCTCCCGGTATAGGGAGTTGATGTTGCGCTGTGTTCGATTGGCTATAACTGGAAATCCCTGGTCAGGGTTGCTGAGATTTACTGGTAAGAGTTATCAGTAGTTTCTCGAACTGTTATAGACCTCATATCGACATGACTTATCAAGCTACTGGGGTCTGACGTTTACCACCCCTAGGCGAGATATGCGACATATCAGATGACGAGACCGGACTGTACGGGAGTGTTATTGATTGGATTCGCAGGAGAATGTAGAGGCTTGCTTGTTGATCTTCCAAGCGCTCAATACCTAGGTGGCTGTTACGTTTAGCTGACCGCTTGCAGCTTGTGGGTGTTTGATATGATCATCACCTACTGCCGGCGTATTGACGATTCTTTAGAGTCCTACACAGAGATTTCTTGACTCAGGCAAAATGGAGTAGGAGCACATATGTGATATGTGCGGGACCGAGGATAATGCGATATGAGATACCGTATTCTATTCTCGCGATATTTGATATCAGCCGGGTCATCGGATCAAGTGTTGATTCGATGAATCGGTAAATGAGATATTAGTCGGTTATATGCGATATAGCCGGATTGTCGGATCAAGTGTTGATTCGATAATTTAATGTTTAATAATATATATGATATATTAAATTACATTAACTAATATTAGCTCACTAAAAAATTCTTTTTCTCACTCGGGTAGTACATTGATATATATGCGATATATGTTAATTGTATTATTTTATTTTGTTACAATAAATATTATATATGTGATATATAAAATTGTAACATGATATGATTACTAATGCAACATGTTTAGTGGAGATTAAACAAGATTAGGGTTTGATTTGGGTTAGTTCATTCTTGAACCTTCTAGAAGATTTCTTTTTGTTTTGTGTTAAGATATTTTGTAATGACTCATTCTTAACCCAACCCAAACCCTAGCCCTAGTTAAATCTCTACAAAGGTTTAGTCAACCATGGTTGCATTATTCATCATGATTATCCTTTCATTATTCATCATAAAAGGAATTATTCATTTATTCATTCATCTTCTTCCTTGAGCTTCATGAAAAAAGCTTTCTAGTTTTTTCCAAGTGATGAAAACAAGTGAGAAAAAGATTATAAATGAGAGCTAAAATCCTACTTCATCATCTTCATCTACCCTTGCCCTTTAGATGAGAGTGTTCACTTCATTTAGTGAGTGTTAGGTTGTGTTAATGAAACTTCAAGGTAGATCATCTTTGTTATCGAAGATCGGAAGCAAGCTTGCATCTTTCTCTTCGCGGAGCCTCTCGAGAGTCCGGAACACGATGATCGCAGCGAAGGGATCTCAACACGGAGCTTAAGAAGTGAAGGACCAGATCTACAAAGGTTGTAATCCCTCTCACTTAGTGTTAAAGTGTTTAACATGCTTGTTTTCGCATAAACTCTAGTTTAAAGATCCGGCTTTGGGTTGTACGGCACGGCTAAATTTTTAATCGGGCATGGTTGATATCTCGTAGACCCTTGTGCGTGTGCCTAGCAACCCTACAGTGGTATCAGAGACAAGGTAGAGCTTTAGGCAAAGTCTAGACGAAGTTTAAAGTCCGATCGGACCCGGAAACACCGATATATACCCTTCTCTGGACATATTCTAAAAATGGTGATTTTTTCATATTCAAAATTCTCAAAAATATAAGCAGGAAAACCTAAGAATTACTGTGAAGTACGGACACCCACTTCGATCACGTGACCGCGGAACCGCGGCCAAACCACGCACGTGGCCGCGGATCCGCGGCTGAACAGTGATATTGGGGCCCAATACTTCACAGTATTATTCCTGGGTTATTTTTCACTTTTCTGGGGATTTTTAATTATTGCTCAAGTGTTGAGTTTTCTGGGTTATATTGGGAGCTCGTTGATTCGATCGGAAAATGTAACTTCGTTTAGTTTGTCGGGGTAATTTTTAGAACGTGTTAAAAAGTTCGACCGGATATCAATAACTCACTTTTTCCCCTGCCGGATGATTTCCAAGTGTTGGATTTTTCCGTAGTTTAAGAACGTTCTAATTCGTGCAAGTAACGCGGTGGACCTTTTAGAAGACAACAAACCTTAATTCGATTATGTGACCGTCTTGAACTGCCTCTAAAACTTAGGGTTTGTAACAGTACGGCGTGCCACATGTGAGGCGTTGGCTTGACCCTTCTACGGTTGGACCATTGGTACTGTGGCATGTGATGGATGTTCTAAAACTAATTTCAAGTGTTGAGAACTATTTAGGAAAACTTGGGTGTTTGATTATTCGATCGGAATGTTTAACATTGTCTATTTATCTGGAATGTGATACAATATTTGGAATCCATAAGCAGTTATGAGATAACTAATTTGAATGTTATAAATCTAGCAGTTTAGTCTCAATTGATCGGTTGCCACGGGATTTTGATGCGATCAAAAGTCCGTCGCAATCACGTAGCGTGCGCGGATACTCGCCGGGTAAACTTAATAGACAGCCACGCCCCATAGCCCCGACCAAGTGACTGTAGGAGAACCCCGTCGCCAAAAGCATCCGTTCGGGTGCTCGCGGCAGCGGTGTTCCGCCTTAGTGCACTTCGTCGACGACATCTGGGGGTGCGGCCGTCTACTAAAGTTTGCGACGAGCATTCGATCAGGATGTCGGGAATCTTGTTGAATTGCCCGACTTTATATTGAAAAGAGTTTTCGATAATGAGACTAAAATGCGGGGTTTATAATTGTTAGGCATGCGATGTCTAAGGAATTCATTTGGTTAGGCATGCGATGTCTAAGGAGGTTGCGGATTCCAACTGTTGTAGTTTTACACTTTCTTTTCTGTGACCGTAAGCGTAGTATGTGGTGTATCGCCGGCTTCGTTGCTATACATCAACGACAATCGGGATACGCATACTTGCTTACGTTGATGATATGAGATATTATGTGTTGCTGTGATATGTTATATTGGATCGTCGTGTTCTGAATAGCCGGGGGTTTTATGTGAGATGCGAGTTTTTCTTTTTCATTCATGTAAAATTCATTTGTATGTAATATTCTTTTATTGGGGCACTTCCGAGCTGAGGATGATGTCACCATTGTATATTATTTACTTTTCCGCATTAGGTAGACCCAAGACGGGGAGCACAAGTAACCGGGTTCTAGGGTCCAGTGGGAGACCATCTCGAGGAGTCGAGACCGGGTCTCCTAACCCTGGAATTGGCAGAGTTGTTTGCCGCTCTCGTAGGGGTCTAAGGATGTGGGTTTGGCTATTCATAGCGACCGTGGAATCCGTGTTTTATACAGGCTCGTACTAAAACACGGATGTCCTAGTATATCCAATATTTCATATATGTTCTTCTGCTGCAATGTTCTGTGATGAGATCATATTACTGCCCGAGACGAATGTTTATATTATATATATGAGATATATGTTATATTGCAGATTTCGTTTCAAATCTGATGCTTGTGAAGCAAAATTAAAATGGGACTTCATTAATGAGATTAATGAAATAAAAGAAACTTAAGATGTTGTAGAAACTTGTTTAAAAAAAACTGGTAGCTCTAGTTCTTGCTTTGCATAGTGGTGTTCCTTGTAGAACATCCAGCACCTTATTCGATAAGGAAAGAGCCGAGATCCCTTCACCGGGAGTGACCTCTTTAGTGAAACTAGCAGATGCTACAAACACGGTTTGTCTTTTGATTGCTTCTATAGTTCTTGCTTTGCATAGTGGTATATATGATATACCCCGCACCTTATTCGATGAGGAAAGAGCCGACGATCCCTTCACCGGGAGTGACCTCTTTAGCAAAACTAGAAAAGGCCTCAGAAACATTCCATTTAAAATCACTCAATTCTACAACGATATCAAGTTCATTACGCAAAGGGTTTTCTTTAAAACCTATCATAGCCCTCCGTCATTTTAGGAAGTAGAGTACTTAGTATTCGTGCTGCGTATGTCGACTTTAGTTGAGGCGTAGTGTACGGTAGCTAAGTGATGTCTTCCTACACAGCATATGATGCGATTATTTGGAGATTCATGTGATTATGTCGACCATAGTTGAGGGTCATATAGGGTGGGTCTGATTAATCATGAAATGACGGGTAGAACTTGACTAGTGCTTATGATATGTTGACCTTAGTTAAGGTCATAAGTGCTAGGGGTAAAATATTATTGGGAATTTCAAGTGTTGAAATTTGCAATGAGATTGCATACCTTCTATGAGATAGTTGGATCCCGATACCCACTGCAAGTAAGAGTTACTCCTGGGAGAGTTTTACACATTACAATTAGCCGATCAAGTAGGTGTCTAGAAAGGTGTCAACGGGGTTACGCCCCTGGGAAAACGAGGTTTACTTTAATTAGGTTCGTGCGAAAACACGGGGGACCTCCTTCAAAGTACCGGCACTGGCCTGGCTGAAAGATTGGCGAATTTGTAGCGTGTAATTAATCCCGGCTAGTCTTTCCTTTTAGGGTTTGAAGGAAGATTTGACTAAAACAGTGGGAGACATCCTGATTAGATAAATTGATAACCAATCTAATCTTGTAAAAGCGCACGCTGAGTGTTTTCTTCTCTCTCTCCTGGTAGCGACCATGTCACGCCTTAATCAAGATAATAATACGGATGAATTGACCGAACCCGCTTGTTATACTGAGCTGGGGAACGTTGGTCCCGCTCCAACTTATAATTATAAGACAGAGCAGGAAATTGGGGATTACCAGAATTCCCGTGCCGCCCAAACGAAGAAAGTGCATGCTGATGCATCTTCTTCGGGTGTGTTCATTACAGAGAACTGTTTTCAGTATCCTTTACGTCCTGGGTATTTGATACCGGATCAGGATCCCACATATGTAATTTGTTACATGGGCTACAGATAGGTAGAGAACTGAGAACGGGTGATAAGTTTCATGAGATAGAAACGGTGCAAGTGTTGCAGCCAAGTCTGTTGGTCACTATCACCCTGTATTACCAGAATACATTGATTTTGAACAAATGTTATTATATACCGAACCTGATATACAACATCATATCAGTCTCTTTATTAGTAAAGAAAGGATATAATTTTGTATTGTTGGATAATGTTTTGAACATTTCCTATGTCAAGAGTTGATCGGTTCAGGCATGTTATCTAAAAGCATTGACGCTCTAAATCAAATTACAGTTCTTAGTATACAGAACACACACAAGAGGAAGAGTTCAGAAATGAACGAATTCTTCTTGAGGCATTGTAGACTAGATCATATCAATGCGACCCGACTAGCCAAGTTATATTTAGATGCATATTTAAATTTGTTTGAATTTACATCTTGTGAAACTTGCCGGTCATGTCACAAAGATATGATGACCACAACTCTGTTTATTGGAAACAGAGAAAGAGTTGATGAACTCTTGGGATTGATACATGATGATGTATGTAAGTCCCCTGTCTACACATGCCAAGACCGGTTCTTTATACTTCATTACATTCACTGTTTATCTCTCAAGATTCGGACATATGTTCCTGTTGAAACACAGTCTGGACCTTTTGAGAAATTCAATGAATACAAGTTAGAAGTAGAGAACCAAAAATGGGTATAAGTATTATGTCCTCTGATATGATCAGGGAGAAGAATACTTGAGCATGGAGATTCCTGGACTATTCTAAAGGAGAATGAGATTCTCTATCAGCATTACTCCTCCGTATACACCATAGCACGATGGTATATCGGGGCGGAGCAATATCACCCTATGTGATATGGTGTGCTCTATGATGAGTACTACTGAGTTTCCTATTTTCTTTTGGGAGTTATGCACTTGAGAAGCTGCATACCTTTTGAATATGGATTCAATAGTTTCCAATGAACCTTAGCCTCTCCGCCGATCTAGTAGGGTTCCTCACCCACCCGAGAGATACTTCGGTTTCTCTATGACAGTGGGAGCGAGGATTGCATCATGAGATGATGACCCAACTAGTTTCGAGCTGGCCATCAGGAGTGGGACTCTGTAAGAATGGCTGGATGCTTAGCGATCTGAGATGGAATCCTTACACACCAACAAAGTATGGACTTTGGTTGCTTTATCTGAAGGGTTAAATCCCCATCAGGAGCAAGTATATCTTGAGAAGAATAGTTGGTGTACATGGAAAAGTTGAGAATTTCAAAGCTATGCTTAAGTCCTTCCAGATCCTACTTGCCACGGCTACATACCATGACTACGATATCTGGCGGTTGGGTGTCATGATTGCTTTTCTAAATGATGATTTGGAAGAGAGCGTCTATAAGTACACAGCCAGAGGGCTTCGTAGACAGTGGGAGCAGCGGAAACGTGTGCAAGATGTTTTATGTGATAAAGCAGGCATCACGGAGTTGGAACGTCTGTTTTGATGAGGTAGTCAAAGAGTTTGACTTCATCAAAATAGTAGATGAACCTTGTACATACAAAAAGGTAGTAGAGAGTATGGTGGTGATCCTCGTAGAGTACGTGAATGGCATACTCTTGATAGGGAAGGAGTTTCCTATGCTACACTCGGTCAATCTCCGCTTATCACAAGGATTCTCCATATAGGATCAAAGTGATACCTCCTAAATCCTGGGTTTTGGATCTATGAGATAGATCTAATTGGATGTTAGGATTCTCACTAGTTGTAGTGAAATGGTATCAATCGATCCTGGGGAGAATCACTGGAAAGGTTCCAGGGTGATAAGGACGACTGAATGTCAGTCGCAGGCATTGTCTTTACCCTCAGTAGAGGGACGGTATGTTGGAAGAGCTCCAAGCTAGATACCGTGACTTACTAGATGATTAAAGGTAAGATACATCGTTACCAAGGATGCTACCAAAGAGGCAGTCTGGATATATATAAGTTCATGAGATGAACTTAGTTCCTACCATTGTGTGACAATGGAGTTGTGGCTTATGCCGAGGAACCCCCGTCCAATCAGAAATCCAGATATAATTCTTAGGCAGTATCACCTGATCATGGAGATGGTGGATCTCTAGGAAGATCGAGGTTAGGAGAGTAGACACAGAGGACAACAGCGCAGATCCACTCACAAAGGCCTTTTTTCCCAGTAGAGACTTTTATGGGATGGTTGAGTATGAGATACTTCAACCACAGCTAATTGTTGGGTATGTGATACCACAACAGATGGCCCTAGTGCAAGTGGGAGATTGTTAGTTATATGTAGGCCCTAGAGGCCATTACTGTACATACGATGTATATTGTAATGGATGCTTGGACATATATAGGGAGGACTTTCTTGCTTGACATGATAGCATGCTATCTGGTTGTACTTTATTTTAACATGTACTCTGATTGTCTCTATGTTACATGTTGATAAAGCCCTTAGGATAAGTACTCGACCACTGGGACTATGATGAGATCATACTAGTGGGGCCACGGTAGTCGACGAGTACATCCTATAACTGTTCCTAGTCGTGGGTGTATCGAGACAGGGCATCGATGCACCAGAGTAGACCAGCGTATACGCATCTTGACCCATATGATGGGCGATGGATGATCCCATATCCATCGGTGTTTGACATCAAGGATGGTGTACGGGTGCTCAGTTGAGACTGGGTACACTGGACGGACTCACCGAGAACTCCCAGATGGTATTATACCTCACGTCAGATGGCAGTTCTCCGGTGACACTGGTACAGAGTAGTCTGTTGACCCGAGATCGTCATAGAGTCTTGTGTGATTCCCACTGTGCTTTGATTTCCATCATACCACGTCCAAGTGGGCGTGCAAAAGGTGGCTTTTGGGTACAGTACCGAATCATATGGATGCAATGAGCGATAGGAGGGGATTCGTCTCTCCCGGTATAGGGAGTTGATGTTGCGCTGTGTTCGATTGGCTATAACTGGAAATCCCTGGCCAGGGTTGCTGAGATTTACTGGTAAGAGTTATCAGTAGTTTCTCGAACTGTTATAGACCTCATATCGACACGACTTATCAAGTTACTGGGGTCTGACGTTTACCACCCCTAGGCGAGATATGCGACATATCAGACGACGAGACCGGACTGTACGGGAGTGTTACTGATTGGATTCGCAGGAGAATGTACAGGCTTGCTTGTTGATCTTCTGAGCGCTCAATACCTGGGTGGCTGTTACGTTTAGCTAACCGCTTGCAGCTTGTGGGTGTTTGATATGATCATCACCTACTGCCGGCGTATTGACGATTCTTTAGAGTCCTACACAGAGGTTTCTTGACTCAGGCAAAACGGAGTAGGGGCACATATGTGATTTGTGCGGGACCGAGGATAATGCGATATGAGATACTGTATTCTATTCTCGCGATATTTGATATCCGCCGGGTCATCGGATCAAATGCTGATTCGATGAATCGGTAAATGAGATATTAGTCGGTTATATGCGATATAGCCGGATTGTCGGATCAAGTATTGATTCGATAATTTAATGTTTAATAATATATATGATATATTAAATTACATTAACTAATATTAGCTCACTAAAAGATTCTTTTTCTCACTCGGGTAGTACATTGATATATATGCGATATATGTTAATTGTATTATTTTATTTTGTTACAATAAATATTATATATGTGATATATAATATTGTAACATGATATGATTACTAATGCAATATGTTTAGTGGAGATTAAACAAGATTAGGGTTTGATTTGGGTTAGTTCATTCTTGAACCTTCTAGAAGGTTTCTTTTTGTTTTGTGTTAAGATATTTTGTAATGACTCATTCTTAACCCAACCCAAACCCTAGCCCTAATTAAATCTCTACAAAGGTTTAGTCAACCATGGTTGCATTATTCATCATGATTATCTTTTCATTATTCATCACAAAAGGAATTATTCATTTATTCATTCATCTTCTTCCTTGAGCTTCATGAAAAAAGCTTTCTAGTTTTTTCCAAGTGATGAAAACAAGTGAGAAAAAGATTATAAATGAGAGCTAAAATCCTACTTCATCATCCTCATCTACCCTTTCCCTTTAGATGAGAGTGTTCACTTCATTTAGTGAGTGTTAGCTTGTGTTAATGAAACTTCAAGGTAGATCATCTTTGTTATCGAAGATCGGAAGCAAGCTTGCATCTTTCTCTTCGCGGAGCCTCTCGAGAGTCCGGAACACGATGATCACAGCGAAGGGACCTCAACACGGAGCTTAAGAAGTGAAGGACTGGATCTACAAAGGTTGTAATCCCTCTCACTTAGTGTTAAAGTGTTTAACATGCTTGTTTTCGCATAAACTCTAGTTTAAAGATCCGGCTTTGGGTTGTTCGGCACGGCTAAAATTTTAATCGGGTATGGTTGATGCCTTGTAGACCCTTGTGCGTGTGCCTAGCAACCCTACATTGTGCACATACCTATTGTACACTCATACTTGTGTACTTACATATTGTACACTCATACTTGTGCACATACCTATTGTACACTCATACTTGTGCACGTACCTATTGTACACGCATACTTGTGCACATACCTATTGTACACTCATATTTGTGTACTTACATATTGTACACTCATACTTGTGCACATACCTATTGTACACTCATACTTGTGTACTTACATATTGTACACTCATACTTGTGCACATACATTTTGTACACTCATGCTTGTGCACATACATATTGTACACCCATTCTTGCATACATACGTATTTGCACATACATAGATGATTCTGGCTTGATTTGGAGATTTGGGAACCGCAAGATACTTTTTAAAAACTGATTCATTTTAAAGGAGCGGTCTTCCCTCGATATGTGCATATTACTGTTTTATGTCGCATGATATACTGATATGCTTACATTTCTCTTATATGTTGCATACATCATGCTTTATGATTATACGCATTGAGATAGGTTGTTTCCATGATATTTCTGGATTTGGGAACCGTGGTTGTTTCAAAATAAAGTATGTATTGTTTTAAAAACCCGGATACCCTTGATATGATATTTCTGTGCGTCCACCATGTGTTTTCTCGGTTCTGAGAGTGGCATGTGAAACCCGATTCGAGGAGCGGTAGGCACCGTCTGCGGGTACATGGTGGATCCGGTGAGGTATCCCGGGGCAAGAAAACTCGTATATATTGGACGGTGAGCCTGGCAGGGGAGTACTACCTATCAGTGATTGTATTTAAGCTCGGCGGATATCCGGAGGATACTGACCGAAGTTGAGAGATGATATGGGCCGATCCGGACTGACGGAGCCCTATATATATGAGGATTTATGTGTCGATGCTAGGCACAGGTTTCATGATGTTTTTGAGAGTCGATGCTAGACACTCAGGTTCCATGATTTTGATATGTCGCGAGGGACACTTGTTGATTTACATCCTCATACTTTCATGCATATGCTTTATGATATTTACATGCATGATGCTTATTGTCATTGGGTGACACGTGGACGAGATCCACATACATACAGTCATTGATTACATAGTTGGATGATATCCACACACTTATAGACTGCATGATATAGTTGACATTGATTCATGTTGATTACATTGATCATACCTCATATTTATGATATGTTGTTACCTGAGGCACTGACACGAGCACATGGGATTACACTTATGTATAGATGTTTACCCTGGCCACCTTTTCATGCTTCAGACTTATTCATTTGAGGTTTATATATATATTGATCGTATTGACCTAGGATTGAGTCATACATACGATTTCTGCTCTGTGATGTTTTCTACCCACGAGTTGGCAACTCACTCCCATTGTGCCACAGTTTCTTGCAGGTTTTGCCGTACAGGTTTCATTACGGCTTTTCTGGCACACTGCTTCCTTTCTGGGTGATTGCTTTGGTAGGTGGGTTCGCTCGCATCGTGACCACCATTGTATTTATTTTTATCAGTTTTATCTAGTAATTCCATCAACCAAACTTGTATATTATTTCAGACTTAGAAAACTAGTTGTGTATTATTTCGACCTTAGAGTCGCGTGTTGTAGTTTTATGGTTTTCATGCTGATTTTGAGTTTCCTTTTGAGTTTTGATCCTCGCCCTTCGGCGTTGTATATTATACTGCTTGCGTGGTTGTGACCGTCGATTGACGAAGAGCTAGCTCCCGCTTGGGGATGCCTTTTATCATTGTGCATATATTATTCTTGTTGTATCCCATTCGGGGCCAGTATTTACAAAGGAAACTCTGCCGAAATTTTCAGAAAAGACTATAGATTTTAAAAAATGCATATTCGGCTTACTTATTTAAAAACCTTGTTTTTAAAACATGTTTTCTTCGCTTCTTTAAAAACTAGTTTTCCTCCTTTTATTATTTAAAATGGTTTTAGATTTCTGGGCTTTGGCTTACTTGGATTAGATGGGGTCCTATAGACTTCATATGATTCAAGGGCCAGTCATTTGCTATTTTGGGTCGTGACAGGAGAGTTGACACGAAGAATAACACAGCGGATCCGCTCACGAAGGACATACCCCAGATACAATTTGAGAGACTCTTCGGGATGTTGGGTATGAGATAATACAACAGCTGGCCTTAGTGCAAGTGGGAGATTGTTAGTTATATGTATACTCTAGAGGCCATTATTGTACATGGTTGTATATTATAGTGGATGCTTGGACATATATAAAGAGGACTTTCTTGCTCGACATGATAGTATGCTATCTGGTTGCGCTTTATCTTAACATTTACACTTATGTATCTTTATACTGTCTCTATGTTACATGTTGATAAAGCCCTTAGGATGTGAACTTGACTACCAAGACTATGATGTAGATCATACTAGTGGGGCCAGGGTAGTCCACAAGTACATCCTTTAATTGTTCCTAGTCGAGGGAGTATCGAGACGGGGCATCGATATTCCAGATTAGACTAGTGTGTACGATTCTTGACCCTGTATGGGGCGATGGTTGATCCCACAACCATTAGTGTTTGACATAAGAGAATGTGCATAGGTGCTCATTAGAGAATGGGTACACCGAACTGGACTCGCCGAGAACTCCTAGATGGTATTATACCTAACGTCAGATAGCAGTTCTTCGGTG
This sequence comes from Agapanthus africanus, assembly GCA_030015575.1. Taxonomy (NCBI): domain Eukaryota; kingdom Viridiplantae; phylum Streptophyta; class Magnoliopsida; order Asparagales; family Amaryllidaceae; genus Agapanthus; species Agapanthus africanus. The sequence continues at coordinate 121,046,303 of JASDDO010000001.1, forward strand.
ACACCGGTACAGGTTAGTCTGTAGACCCGAGATCGTCATAGAGTCTTGTGTGATTCCCATTGTGCTTTGATTTCCATCATACCACGTTCAAGAGAACCTGCAAACCGGTGGATTTTGGGTACAGTCCCGAATCACATGGAGGCAATGAGCAATAGGAGGGGTTTCGTCTCTCTCGGTATTGGGGGTTGATGTTACGCTGTGCTCGATTGGCCATAACAGGAAATCCCTGGCCAGGGTTGCTGAGATTTACTGGTAAGTGTTATCAGTAGTTTCTCGAACCGTTATGGACCTCACATCGGCATGACATATCAAGTTACTGGGGTCTGACGTTTACCACCCCTAAACTCGATATGCGACATATCAGACGAAGAGACCGGACTGTACGGTAGTGTTACTTATTGGATTCACAGGAGTATGAGCAGACATACTTGTTGATATTCTGATCGCTCAATACCCGGGTGGCCATTATGCTTAGCAGACCGCTGACGGCTTGTGGGTGACTAATATGATCATCACCTACTGCTGGCGTATTAACGAGTCTTTAGAGTCCTACACAGTGGTTTCCTGGCTCAAGCGAAATGAAGCAGGGCACATATGTGATATGTGCAAAACCGAGATAAATACGCGTATATGATACCGTATTCTAATTTCGCGATATAGGTTATATGTGATATAACTGGATTGTTGAATCAAGTGTTGATTCGATGATTTAATATTAGTCGGGTATATGTGATATAGCCGGATTGTTAAATCAAGTGTTGATTTAATAATTTAATATATATATATATTAGATATATTAATATATATTAACTAATATAAATTAGCTCACTTAAGAATTTTCTTCTCTTCATTTACATTATATATATATATATATAATGTATTTTGATAATTGTATCATGCTTGATGATACATGGAACTTGGGTGTATGAGACTCACATCTTAGTTAAGATAATGTGGGTATTTATTTATTTAGAGAAAACAAAAAATGACATGGAAATTGGGTTGTGAAGCTTGGAGAAGCTTGTAGAAACCTTGATTAAACTCCACTTGTTTTTGTTTTACTCAAGATATTTGTTAACCTAACCATTATCTTAGCCTTAGTTAAGTCTCTACATGAGTTTATATTAGATATTATTCTCACCCATGGTTAAAAGAGATGCTTCATCTTCTTCATCTTTTTTCTTCACTTGATTTTCTTGAGGTGAAAAAGAATGAGAGGAAAAATATTCTAAAGCGAGCTAAATTCCTACTTCATCAATCTATACCATATTAGCCATTAAGTATAGGTTGTTTGCTTCACTTATTCATATATTAGTGAAGAGATAGCTTGAGTTGAGTCTCCTCAAAGTAGATCATCTTTGGCTTCGAAGATCATTAAGTAAGCTCGTTCATTTCGACTAGTGGAGCTTACGGAGAGTCCGGAATACCACTACTTGGAGCGAAGGGACTTCTACACAGAGCATTTGAAGTTGTGGACCGGTCTACAAAGGTTGTATTCCATAATCACTTATGTTTATGCTTGCTTACTTGAAGTAAAACCCTAATTCTCTAGTTCGATTCTAAGTTTGAGTTCATTAGCACACTATATTTTTAAAATTGTATACTTGATACACCATGAAACCCTAGTAGATGTGCCAAGAAATTCCAACAACAACATCCCATATATGATAAACCCTACTGCCAAAGCATAAGGTATAACACTCTTGTGAGCCCTCTTCGCATCAGTCTTGGGAGATATATCTTTGGAAATGGTGATTCCGTGACAAGCGGGTAAGTTACCGTGCTTGGAATCTTTTATACTAAAGCTCTTTAGTATGGTGTTAATGTACCTGGACTAGGACAATCCCAACATCTTTTTAGATCTATCCCTATAGATCTTTATCCCCAGAATGTAGGAAGCATCATTCAGGTCTTTCATGGCGAACTTTTGTGACAAGAATAGTTTTACCAATTGTCGTATAGGAATATCATTTTCTATCAAGAGAATGTCATTTACGTACAATACGAAGAATACGACCACACTTCCTACAAGCTTCTTATAGATGCATGGTTCATTTATATTTTTGATGAAGTCAAACTTTTTGACTGCTACATCAAAACAGATGTTCCTACTCCGCGATACCTACTTTAATCCATAAATTGATTTAAGAAGCTTGCACACTTTTTCGTTACTCCCACTGTCTACGAAGCCCTCTGGCTGTGTCATATATACGCTCTCTTCTAAATCACCATTTAGAAAGGCAGTTTTGACATCCATCTGCTAGATTTTATAGTCATGGAAGGCAACAATGGAAAGTAGGATCCGGATGGACTTAGCATAGCCACTGGAGAAAAAGTTTCATCATAGTTCACATCTGGTCTTTGACGAAAACCTTTTGCTACAAGTCTAGTTTTGAAGGTATCAACCTTTTTATCTACACCGATCTTCGTTTTGAAGATCCATTTGCTCCTAATGGGTTTTACCCCTTCAGGAGCAGACTCCAAAGTCCATACTTTGTTAGTGTACATGGATTCCATCTCAGATCACATAGTATCCAGCCATTTCACAGAGTCACTACTTGTGATGGCCTGCTCGAAACTAGTCGGGTCATTATTTTCCATGATGCAATCCTCACTCCCACTGTCTATGAGAAAACCGTAGTATCTCTCAGGTGGATGATGAACCATATCAGATCTGCGGAGTGGTTAAGGTTCGTTAGGTACTAATGAATCCTGAGGTCCTACCAAATCATCAGTTGAGTTTGTAGTTCTGGAATTTCTTCCAGTTCTACCGTACTGCCACTTATTTGTTTTGTAAGAAATTCATTTTATAAAAACTTGGCATATTGAGAAACAAACACATTTTGTTCCTCCGTATGGTAGGATACATATCCATAACCATTCTTTGGATATCCCACCAACTTACACAAAACAGATCGTGCCTCAAGTTTGTCCGGATTCTGCTTTTTAACAAAAACGGACCCTATATCTTAAACCATTTAAGATATGGTCTCTCTTACCATTCCATATTTCAAATTGTGTCTTAGGCACGGATTTGAATGGAACATCATTCAATAGAAATGCTGCTGTTTAAAGTGCATAACCCCAGAATGAAAGAGGTAACTTAGCACTGCATATCATGGAGCGCACCATATCTAATAGGGTGCGATTCCTCCGCTCCGATACACCATTGTGCCGTGGTGTATATGGAGGAGTAAGCCGAGAGAGAATCTCATTCTCTTTTAGGTAGTCTTGGAATTCCGTGCTCAAGTATTCCCTTTCTCGATCAAATCGTAGGATTTTGATACTTTTGTCTATTTGGTTCTCTACTTCGTTCTTATATTTTTTGAATTTCTCAAAAACTTCGAATTTGTGTTTCATCAAGAATACGTAACACAACCTAGAGAGATCATTAATGAATGCAATGAAGTAAGAGTACCCTTCCATCGCATGTGTAGACATAGGACCGCATACATCACTATGTATCAGTCTCAAGAGTTCCTTAGCTCTTTCTCCGTGTCCGTAAACAGAGTTTTGGTCATTTTTCCTTTGAAACAAGAAGTTTTATAAGATGTAAATTCAAACTGATCAAAATATCCATCCTTATGTAACTTGGCTAGTCTGGTCTCATTGATATTACCAAGTCTGTAATACCACAAGAAGGATTCGTTCACTTCTGAACTCTTCCTCTTGTGTGCGTTGTGTATATTGAAGAATACATTTTGATTTAGAACATATAATCCATTACTTAATGTACCAAACCCAATCAACACTTGATTCAGGAAAATGTTCATAATATTTTTCTCTAAGCCAAAGTTATATCCATCTTATCTAATAAAGAAATGGATATGATGTTGCAAAGCATAGACGGTATATAGTAACAGTTGTTTAAAATGAATGTATTGTCATTCGGCAATACCAGGTGATATTCGCCTACGACATCTGTTGACTATAGTGCCCTCAAGGCAATTATTGTAATTGAAAATAGACGATTATGATAATTGAAGGAGGACCTATACAGGTAAAACAGTCTTACTCGAGATGATAGTATGCTATCTAATTTGTTTTTATCATGTATGTGTATACGTTTTATTACGTGTCATTAATACATAATGATAAAGCCTGTTTATCGCCGAAAATTAGACTGAGATGTTGAGACGTGTAGCCTGAATTTGGGGGCAGATGCTATTTGGAATATATCCATCCACCTCTCTAAAGATTCCAAGTTGATTTATGGCACCATATATCGGAGGTTTGGATAGATGTGACCGATGTAGCAGACTTTATCGGTTTCCCCTCATTTGTGAGGGGTTTTTGATTGTGGGAACGCTCTTCCCAGCAGGCGTGAGCCCCTGCAGTTAATTACGTTATCGTGTTGCGATAACAACTTTCTCCTGCTCCGGTAGGTTAATTCGTGTCGTGTTGTATTTTGTTTATTTTGGTTGCCCGTGGATTGTATACAGAGACTACTATTTTATGTCGTCGCCCGTAGGGCCGCGGATTAGTCCAATCCGTGTGTGTGTGTGTGTGTGTGTGTGTGTGTGTGTAGGGTTTGAACCTAGGTTGTCGGAATATGTTATCTGAGGATCATCAGTCATTTTCGAGACTAAGATCAACTCAGGTGTATATAGTTAAGGCTCGTTAATCCTATTTTGGATTAAGATCATCTTAACATGTATGGATTAATGACCTTTATTCATTTTTGAGACTAAAATCACTTGAATTTATTGATATTTTGATCAACAGAAGCTTAAACTTTATTTAAGTGATTAAATGGTACAAGTGCACAGATATATGTGACGCACGAGCCCGCTTATTTCATTTGAACAGAGTGTGGACATGTGTATCACATGACACATCTATTACATGTTTCAAGTTATATATGCGTGCATGTATGTATGTGCGCATGCATTCAGTAAGTTAACATGTATTGCACAACATATCAGTGCGCATGCTTTTGTAGGAGACTTTTATTAAGTGCGTACATGCATGTATCACGTGACGCGTCCTTCTCCAGAATACATTTTAGGATTCCCTAATGACTGGCATCCATCTAATCACTCAGTAGTGGGCATCAAGCAAGTCAGACCAATCCTATCCGCCTAGTTGAGTAGCTCATCCATGATATGATGTAAAGCGGTCCAGATCTTTGTCAAGCTATACTATATGCCGGACCTGTAACCTATACTTGTAAAGCTGAAAGCAAGCAAGCATTTGGTTTCTTCTCTCTTAAAGGGTTCAGATTGAACAATTTCACCGCTCCCTAGGCTCTAAGCCCTATTAGATAGCAATAGCTGAAGCTCGTCCCAATAGGGAAAAGGGAGCCCTCTTTCCAAGACCTAAGACCTCTAAAGCGTACGATCAGAGTGTAGGAGCCAACTCTATTGGAAGAGGTACAGGGGGATGGGAGTGTGGAATCTCTTTGCGTAAGGTAGTGAATACTTGTCGTTAGGGCTACCCGTAACGGAAAGGAATTGTCTTTGAGCCGAGTCACTTTCAGAGTACCGCTATTTTTGAAATAAAAGTCCAGTGCTTTCTTTCATTGTCTATCTCTCCTAAGGTTTCGGTCGACTCTATGGTTGAGGTGTTGCGTCTTTATGGTTCGGCTTTTGATGCCTCCGTTCAAGACTCACACTCCTTGGCAGACTGGAACTTAGTTGGAAAACAAAAAAGACGATAAAGAAGAAGGAATAAGAGCCTCGTAGTCTTGAGGCTTTAGCTAAATCATTGACCTTGCGCCTGAAAGATCAATTTTATCAAGTGCACACATGTGTGTATACATAGTGCGCATGCCTTCAGGGGTTGTTTTTATTAAGTGCGCACACGTGTGTATCACGTGGTGCGCATGCCTTCAGCGACAAATTTTATCAAGTGCATACACGTGTGTATACGTGGTGCGCATCCCCAGGGCACTTTTTTCCTAAAGACAACAATTTTTATCAATAGGCACGCACTAATTTGAGTGCACACTTGTTTTTTCATCAGAAAGCAAAAGCTTTCATTATGAAGCAATGACTTCTGTTTTACTTTCTTTTCTTCTTCTCTTATTTTCCAAGAAGTGAAAACCTTGGTTTTCATCTGTTTTCGAATAGGGTATTAATGCATTTTATTGTGCGCATTTTATATTTCTTTGGATCTTAGGATCAATCTCTCGCAAAAGTATAAACTTTTATGTACGAGGGACAAACCTTAAGATCATTTAATCTTTTAATGGCGAATCTTTAGATTCGAAAAGAAGCAAATGCTTCTGTATAAAAGCAAAAGCTTTTAAAGAAAAGAGAATTTTTCACTTTATTTCTTCTACCTTGCGCAATTTTTGATGAAGGAGAAGTCTTGATATTTTCAATCTTATAGAGAGTTTTTCGTCCTTGATTTCTTCATATGAGACTCCTAATTATTAAAGAGAAAAATTAGGATTTGTTCAGTTTGTTTTTATTTCAATCTGATTTTAAATTGATTTAAAAAGATATAATTGATTTATATCAATTAATGGTGACATGTGCACCGTTGGATCTTTAATTTACAGATCTTTTGGTTAAGATATTTAATCAACAGGATATTTTAATGTTAATTAAAGATTTGATTGCTTATCAATCAAGATTTATTTCATTTTTAATAAGCGTCTGTTTTCAGGGAATGCGCACGCATCTGCACTTGTTGTTGATTAAGTGCGCATTGCGTCCCGGCGTTGCACGTGCATGTGCACACCTATCATTTGCACACTTGTTGCATGTGCGCTCATGTCATATGACTTTGTCATCGGACATGCGTGCTCAATTACTTCTTCGCATATTTTTGAAGCGACAAACAAGTGTCGAGGTGTGATTTATTAGTTCTGCCTCGGGACTTGCCATAATGCGAACCGCCTTTTCAAAACCCTATAAATAGATGTCTCTTTCTTCACTCTCTTTAGAGCTGTACCCTTTTAAAGTTCTTGTTTTCTACCAGACGTCTTTGCTTCCTTACTATTTTGGTAAGTGCGCTTGCGCAACTCTGCCTTGCGCCCCTCTGCCTTGCGCATCCTCTTTTAGTTTGCGCTTTTAATTTTGCTTGCTCACCCTTTTGGGTTGGACATTTTGCTTACCTTACGCACCCCTTGGATTGCGTACATATTTTGCACACCCCTTTGGGTTGCGTACTTACGATAAACCTTAAAACATTTCTTTTATTTTAAGGATGTCACTTATGTTTAACCTTGATCAAACTTTAATTTTGAATTTGGATATTCTTAGTCCAACCTTTTTAGTGAACCGACACCTTTCCAGTCTTTCTCTTTCAGGTATCATGACTAGTTGTCTCTATATGATTAGGGAGATTGTTTCCCATGCCGAAATCCGCTTTTATGAGCCGGCTTTTATTGATGCTCGGTGTGAAGACGTACTTCGTCATTTTGAGGCTCACAGTGGGTGAAAGCTTCATCGATGCTCCACCTTACTCCAGCTTCCAGCTGATATTTTAAGCCATCTATAATACCATTCCTGAGGCAATGGATGTAATGCCTCTCCCTGCTCTTGACCAAATCGCGGATAAGGTGCATTCAGTTTTCCTGATGGGGTTTATCTTCAAAGGGTTGAGAGACCGTGCAACCGTCCTTCTGCATGTAATCTTCCAACAGCAGGCGATCTTCTCTGCATATGATAGAGGAGAACAGATACACACAGCGATAGAGGATAAGGCTTTTGAGTCTTTGTCGGAATCTTTTTATGACTTCATTCACTCTTATAACTCAACCAATCTATTGCCACTCTGACTGTTTAGGCGAAGTACCATCCTTTGCCTTTTTTTTTGTCTTTTACTCTTCAGTATTAGTCTGTAATCCTCATTTTGACATATAAATGAAAAGCTTCTTTTCTTTTACCTTCACACTTCTCTTCCATTTTTCGTGCTGAAATTTTCTTTTGTTGTAAGAGTCCCTCATTAGCATATATGCACGTATCGTGCGCACTTGCATAAGTGCACATGCCAATGGAATCAACTTCATGATATGCGCAAGTCATTTGGACCGGTTTCATCAGGTGCACACTTGAACAGGTGCAAACAAAGCCCGTATGATCTTTTCTTGACCATCAAAGTTATGACGTCGATCATACTTATGAGAGCTTGGTTGTCCATAAGCATATCCTTAAATGTCCTTAGTCGTAGGAGTATCGAGACTGGGCAACGATATTCCAGGATAGACTATTGTATACCTTTTTAGACCCCAAAGAGAGGTGGTGACAGGTCTCATAGCCATTGGTGTGATGCATCTAAGATTGTATACACGTGTTCACTGAAGGTGAGTACACCGAAAGGACTCACCAAGAACTTCTAGATGGTACTATATCTATCGTTAGATAGCAGTTCTCTGGTGATATGAGTACAACTAGTATTTTGACCCGAGATCGTCATTTTTCTCGTGTGAATTCCCACTGTACTTAGATTGCTACCTTACACGGCTTTACTGAGTCGTGCAAACAGATTTTAGTTGGGTACAGTCCTGAGCCACATGGAGGCAGTGAGCGATCATTAGGGGTTCGTCTCTCCCGGTATAGGGAGTCGATGTCGTGCCGTTTTTGGTTGGCTATTACCATAAATCCCTGACCATGGTGGATGAGATTTACTGATTGTTGATCAGTAGTTTCTCGGTGGGTGATGAGCTTGATACCGACATGACTTATCGGGTTATTAGAGGTCTGATATTATCCACCCCTAGACCCGGTATGCGACACTCTTAGACGAAGAGACCGGACTGTACGGATATTGTCACTTACAGGCTCTGTAGGGATACAGATGAGTTTGCTCATTGACTTTCCTTTCGTTCAATACCTGGGTAGCCGTTACGTACAGCAGGTGCTACTGACTTGCTTGTGGTTAAACCTACTGCCAGCGTATTGTCGAGTCTTTAAAGTCCCACACAGAGGCTTTTTCCGGTTCAGGTGAAATGATATAGTGTGTGTATTTTGATACGCACTCAGACTCGATTAAATACGTGTAGTGAATACAAGTACTTTAATTGGACAATTTATTAATACTAGCAAGTTTGAAAGATAGCCGGATTTTATTTGTGAGCTAGATTATATCTCTCATTTTTTCTCTTTTGGTATTCATATTTTTATATGAATACGGTATTTGTATTTTGATACGAATACAATATTTATACGAATACGAATATTTGTATAAATACGAGTATTTGTATCTTAATACGAATACGGGTATTCGTATTTTTATACGAATAAGGTATTCGTATTTTGATAAAAATACAGGTATATGTATTTGATACATATTTAGGTGTATGTATGTATGTATATATGTATGTGTGTGTGTATGCGTGTGTGTGTATATATGAATACACTTTCTTACATGATCTATTTGGAAGCTTTGTGAAGTGTGTAGGCTTGTGACTCACATGTGTGAGTCACACTTCCACCCACACTCTCCAAAAATAGAAAAGAAAAGAGAAAAAGATTATGAGTTTGGAGTTTTTGAGATACATCTTTTTCTCTATTCTCTTCTCTTGAGTTTGCTTCCTGTTGGGGTCAAAAATTACACCCCAGTTGACCAAGTCAAAACCAAGGTCAACCCCAAATCAAGTGGGCCTGAGCCCAAGCCCAAGTCAAGCCGGCTCCATGCCAAAAAGGAGGCAATCAATTAGTCTAAATGTAATTTTTAGAAATGAATATATGTAAAGTGGGAAGAAAGCCAAAATTTTGTAAACCCTATGGCTTATGTACAAAAAAGAAATAAGCACATATGGCATGGGGCGGTACAAGTGTCATTTGGCAAAACCCAAGGGGCTATATGTAAAGTGTGTAGCCTATAAAGGCAACATGATGCAAAAATCAAGGATACCTTTTTCTCTCTCTCAAAAATTAGGGTTCTGTGCCTCCTTCTCCTTCCTCAAGGTTCTAAACCTTCTTCTCCTTTTTGAATTAAATCAAGAGTTTCACTTTTCCTTTTTAAAAAATAAATAGTTTTTCACCATCAAACCCTTGGAGGGAAACTCAGATCTTCCATCAGATCTCAAAAAGGGTAGATTTTTAAATCTCACCCCCCTTTTCTCTAAGGTTCGGCCAACAGAAGAGGAGGAAGAAGGAGACCCATCTCCAAAAATCCCACCTTGGGAAGATTCAAGGCTCAGAAGAAGATCCAGGGCTAAAGGGGAGAAGAAAGGGGTCCCTTTTGATCATCCCCAAAGATTTTAAAAGTTTAACTCTATTCAAGATCTGTTGGAGTTTAACTCCATAAATCAAACCCTTTTTTTAGGAGGAGTTCAACTCCATTCAACATCTATCGGAGTTTAACTCCATAAATAAAAAACCCTCTTTCGGAGTTTAACTCCTGTTTCTGGAGCTAAAAGCTCCCTTCTTTCTACCGGCGCTCAGCGACTACGCGCTGGGCGCCCAGGAGCCGGGCCGGGCCAGACCGGGCGCCCACTTGCCGGGCGCGTAAGGCGCTAGCGCCCAAGCGCCCAGCGCTCAGTTCCCTAGCGTCTTTAAGACGCTCTTCACCCTACTTTTTCTCACACTATCCTACACTCAAAATACACCCCCGTTAGGAAAATTTTTCTAACGGGGCACTGTTCCCGCACCCCGCAAGGGTGCTGCTAGCCTCCTTAACCCCCATCCTGCTATCCGGGTAGCGGGACCCCCGTAAACTCTGCGGGCCCCCCGATATATCCAAAACCCCTCAATGCACAACACACACACTTCACTTTGAGTTCGCATGACCTGTTTGACCCGTCAATCTGAGGTTCCCTCGCTCCAAAGGCGAGGGGTAATTAACGACAGCTTAGTCCGCGGCTGCCGGAGATTCGGATCCCCACAATTAATAAACCCCCGTCTACCCTTGGCAGGGGGAATCTGTAATGCGCCTGACAAGCGACGAAAAACACCCTCTAGATTCTGGCACGCCTGACAAGCGACACGTATTCCCATCTCAGCAGGGTGATGAAAAATACTCTCCAGATTCTGGCACGCCTAGTGGGACTTTTCTCTCCTCCCATATCTCGGGTCAAGTGTTCATGCGAACTCATTTAACATATATGTCGATTTTTGTACTGAAATATTATTTTTTTCCGTGCAACAATTAACTTTCAACAATGATGTCTTCCGAGATGAATTCAACTTCCGACGCGACCCCGATCCAGTATGTGATCAAGATCAATGCCTGCGTGGTTCTCCCTGCAAGTTTCAGCGGGTAATGGGAGGAACCATCCTGTCAATTTGGTTCCGTCATCATCTACCCTGCCGGAAGCGCTCATCTGGCGGAGGTCACGACAAACCAAGCGGCCAAACCGACCTCAAGGGGCAGGAGGCCGAACGTTGTGGTCGCCAAAGCATTCCACCCCAAATGAAAATTTGTATTCGAACGGCTCTCCACTGTTCCGACTGGGGGCAATGCCGTCAACACTAATGGAGCTACAAAGCATCTCCAGCAAGCTCAGGTGGTGTCCTTGACAATCGTGCGAGCAGACATCTTCTCTAGGCTCTCTGTCAATCGGTCTACGATGTCTTCCCGAAGAGCCGAAGTCTGCCAAGTGCTTAAAACAGAAAAGTTAAGGCAGAAGCGGCTCAGGTATCGAGCCAACAAGAGGGCCAGGACTTCGGCCAAGTGGAATCTTGTGAGGTTCCAAGAGCAGGGTTATTTCGTGACGACGGCTGAGTCGGCTGTAAAAGTCAGCAATTCCTTCGAATCCCTGAAGTGGGTTCAGAAAAATGCCATGACCGCCAGAATCAAGAAGACATCGGTCCGAACAATGCTACAAAGGGACGTGACCCAGCCCCAAAAGAGAAAGCATGACACCATCTCTTCAAGAGTCTATCAGGCGCTCTATGCTGCGTGAAAGAAGCGGGGCAAATCCAGAAAATAGGCATCAGCACCACTCATGAATCCGGTCAGGCCAGCCATCTTCAATCGATTGTCCGCTACCGAAATAGAAGGGCCAAGACGGTGGTCCATAAAGTCAGCTACCAATAATGAAATGATGTTCGGATATGTTGTCCACACGGTCTATATGGTGGGCACGCGCCCCAGCGACAACCGTCGCAGCAAAATCAAGGATAGGGCCACCACATCCCAAGCCCAATCTGGCTTGAATGTGGTTGCCGCTTCCCAAGAACAGCCGCCTCCACTGGATGAGGAAAACCCTCTCGATGAGGCCGATAGGCAGAAAGAACCCTCAGTCCATATAGAGTCAAGCTTGGATAGTGAGGAAGAGCCGACTTTCCGCCCCAGGACCGCAGAGCAAGAGTTGCTTCAAGAACTCCGAAAACAGCTTAGGAGCAAAGATAAAGAGATGGCCAAGCTTTACTCCAAAATTGATGACCTGACGAATGTCGTGATGCATCTCACGACTCAAATTGCCCGGACACCTCCCAATCAAGTACAAGTCTCTACTCATGAGCCGGGTGATGAAAACCCGAAGCAACCAATGCCTGTCCCTTTGGGTCCAAGATTGGGCGAGCCGAACGAAAGACAGCTACATTCTGCTTTTGGGGATGCCTTGGCCCCAGATAACACCATCCCGCTAACACAAGATCGGATAATGGATTTGGTCACCAGCAAGGTTAAAACATTGGTGGACGAAGCGGAAGCTCAGAAAGAAATTAGCAGTAGTGGGCAGCCATATCCCGCACAGTACGATCTGATTGTGTTCCTCAGCGGTTATGTCATTCTTAAGTTCGGAAGATTTGACGGGACGGGAAATGCGAATAAGCACGTCCCCCACTTTAAAGTATCGTGCGGAAATATAGGGGGCAATGATGCGCTCCTTCTTCGTCAGTTTGTCAACAGCCTGACTGGTGTCGCTTTCGACTGGTACGCGAGTATACCAGACGGGTCCGTCATTACCTTTGTCCAAATGGAGTCTCTGTTTCGGCAAAGGTTCATGAGTGTCAGTGATAAAATCTCCATTACTGACCTTGTGAGGACTAAGCCGGGGAAGAATGAAAGCAACACCGACTTTATCGCTCGATGGCGTAATCTCACGGTCAAGTGCGAACCGCCGCTGGAGTAGGATTAGTCCGTCAGCCTTCTCATTAGGAACCACAACAATTGGATGGTCCCATTCTTGTGTACAGTAGGCCTCAAGACATTTCAGGAGCTAACCAAGAAATTCCAAATGCTGGAACGCTCGAAGCAAGAGTCTACCCCGGACTCTCAGAGAGACAAGACTTGGAAAAGCAAGCGGGACGATAACCGTAGAAGCAGGAATTCCAGCAATACCCATGCCTTTAATGCGTCTGACAATGAAGACAAGCGAAAGGCAGGCGAATCCAAAACCAACCGGTCTCGAAAGCTCATGCTGGGAGGAGAAGGGCCTTCCCTAGAGGTGAAAAAGAACAAGGTTTACTCTTTCGGAAGGGAAAAGGCCCGCAAAATATTTAAAGATGCCTTGAACACCGGTTTACAATTGCCGGAGTCGAAAAAACCTTAAGAAGCAAAAATGACCGACAATCCTCTATATTGCCCGTACTACCGAGTAGTGAGACATGTGATCGAGAATTGCTATATCTTCAAAGACTGGCTCTAGAAGCAGTACAAGGCTGGAGAGATTGAGATGTCCAAGAGTGTGTTGGTGAACAATCATGTTGCAACCACTAATTTTATACAGACAGAAGCTGAAGCCTTCTGAGAGTAGACAGCTGAACCCGCTGCCCTGAGAAATGAAACTGACTCACCGCAGCCTCCGTGGAGTACACATATATCTAATAAGACGAAGAAGATGATAAAGTTACTTCGGAAAGAGCCCAGAGCAGAATGGGAATGTCAGAAGAGGCCCACCATTCCAGCTGCCAATTCGGCTCAATTCGGCTCAAAATCCAAAAAGCTCAAGAAGAAGAAAAGAGCAGCTCGACACGAAAAGGAGTCTGCAGAGAGATCGACCATTCAAAAATATATCGATTCCCTCGAAGACTATGAACAAAAGGAAAGGACTCTAAGTTAATTGAAGGAGTTCTTCCCTGTAGAAGCGGCTAAGATTCTGGAGGAGCTAGAAGAAGAATCCAATGAAGAGATCCTTATAGTGACCTGCTACGTCGTCCACCTTGGTAGCGACTTTGAGGAAGAGCTATGTTTTCGTGAAGAGGACGAGGAGCTTGCCACAAAGGCTAACCAAATCCAGCTTAGAAGTGGCAGGGCTCTACCGCCAAATCAGGGCAACGCCCCAAAAGGGAAGGAAAAACAAGTAGCTAATGAAGAAGACGACAGAGAACTTGTTCATGAAGATTCGAGTCCTTCCCCAGTGGACTATAATGTCTTAGCTCATCTCCGGAAGCTTCCGTCACTCTTAAGCATCTATGATGCTCTGGTCCTGTCCAAGGATCTCAGAGATATTCTCATTCATGCTCTATAAAACCTTGAGCGGTACCAAGCTCGCTTTGCAGAAATTAATATGAAAGAAGCCCAGTACAATCTGCATACTGCCACAGTCACGTTTAAGGACGAAGACCTGCTACTGGGAACGGCTGAGCATAACCGGCCACTTTACGTGACCGGGTACAACGACAGAGATTGGATTAATCGCATATTGATTGATCCGAGATCCTCAGTGAATATCATGAACTTGCGGACTCTGAAGAGTTTGTTAATGGACCTCCGACACTTGTCAAGGGAAAGGATAGTCATCCAAGGCTTCAATCAAAACCGTCAGCAAGTTCTGGGGTCTATAGCTCTGCCAATCAAATTTGGGGATCTGCAAACTGAAGCTAAGGTATACGTGATCGACACTGACACGTCTTATAAGGTTCTTCTGGGATGACCGTGGCTCCACGATTACGACATCGTTCCGTCAACTCTCCATCAGTGCATGAAATATACCAAAAACGGAGAAGAAAGATGCATTGATGGAAACATCCAGCCGTTCGGTGTGCATGAAGTCTAATATGAAGATTCACAGTACTTTGTGAATGTCCAAAGTGCAGAGCCACAGCTGACCAAAGACAGAACGGTCCTGAAACTCAAAGGAAAATCTGAGCCGTCTGTCACTTTCAAAAGAAAAAACCCCTAAGTGCGTCCGCGTTTCGGCAGTGACACTGATGAGTCCGATGCTGGAAGTCCGTCCTTCCGTAAAACTCACCCGCATTTCGGTGGCGATACGGACGAATATGATACTGAAGGCCCATCCGACAGCAAAAAGCGCCCTCGTTTAGGCAGCGACACTGAAGAGTCGGAGGAAGAGGACCCGGCTTGCAATAGCCGTGTAGACTGGGCCCCCACGCAATAAGCGAAATTACGAGAGACCTTCGAAATTGCAGAAGGGTCTCTAGCCTTCACAAGGGTGCCGGAGTATATGTGCAAAGAGCTCAATGCATTGTCAGTCTCCACCGTGGACCAGCTGAAAACTTTTTACGTTTCCGGAAGGAAAAGTGGACAGAAGGGCATTCTGTTTAATTGGTCAAATCCTGTCGTGCACCCGGGTGATTTGTCTATCACATGCCTTTCCTATGAGAAAGGCATAAGAGCCGTCCTCAATCCCAGATATTATGCGCCCGAGATGCAGAAATATTTTAAAAAGTGCGGATGTCGGTTATATCAATTGGACTCCGAAGCAAAGTTTTATGAAGGGCTATGGCATCCGCCTCAGGTCCGAACACTCATCGATGGATGAATTCCAGATAGATGGGGTATAGGTTTCATTCAACCTGATTCCAAAGCATGCTACTGTTGGGTTATGGGCAGTGCCCCGGCCATCAATCCGTGACCAAATGCGGAACAAAAATTATAAAACTTGGCGCTACTACAACCAATTACCCGGATCTACCTAAAAGCCCTAGATAACAAAACATGCAATTGAGTTAGAATGGTTATACTGAATAGATCCATGTTCTTCGGTCTTCAACCATCATCCCAAGCTCCTAGAAGCTTCCTTGATCAAGCTTGATCTCCGGTCTCCCTCCATCGAAGATGATCCATCCGAGAGTCTATGCAACGAGTTCCAACCTCATATCCGAGGCAACTAAGGCACCTAGATCGCTACTCTAAATACCGTAGATGAAGTAGAGAGTGATGAAAGATTAATTTGTCTCAAGACACCTAAGGATTCTCAACTCATGAAAAAATATCCCAAGCTCACAACAAATATCTTACACTACAAACAAAAACCCTAACATGTCACCCATGACCCACCATGAGTCACACCCATGTGATATCCATGAATCACCAAGTGAGCATTCTAGAAGCAATAAGTCACAATTTCCACACACCAAATAAACATTAACCTAAATGTTTAATACAATAAAAGAAATGGCATCAACTAAAGTAATCTTGTAACGAATTACAAGAATACCCCTCATCTGTATATACATGCCTGCATCCGTATTCCGACTGAATACGAATACAACGAGACGAAAATAATCTAACAATATAATACTAGGATCCGGCTTAAACCAAAGTCCACCAGTATTATCCGTCCGATCATGATCCGTGCACAAGTGCACGTATATGATCGAACCCTGCCATAAAACCATACGGCCTTTACAACGTTTTGCCTGAAGCAGGAAAACCCTCTGTGTGGGACTCTAAAGACTCGTCAATACGCTGGAAGTGGGTTTAACCACAAGCACGTCAGCGGCACTAGCTGTACGTAACGGCTACCCAGGTATTGAGCGAAAGGAAGGCCGATGAGTAAACTCATCCTGAAACCCCTACTGAGCCTGACAGTGACAATATCCGTACAGTCTGGCCTGTTCGTCTATGAGTATCGCGTATCATGTCTAGGGGGTGGATAAAGTCAGACCCCTAATAACATGACATTCAGTGTCGGTATGAAGCCTATCCCTACCTGAGAAACTACCGATCTGAATCAGTAATTCTCGACTACCTTGGCCAAGGATTTCTGGTGATGGCCACCCGTGCACACCGCGACATCAACCCCCAATACCGGGAGAGTCGAATCCCCTGACGATCCGCTCACTGCCTTCATGTGGCTCGGGACTGTACCTAACTAAAACCTGTTTACACGACTCCTTTGAGCCGTGGTAGGGTAGTAATCAAAGCACAGTGGGAACTCACACGAGAAAAATGACGATCTCAGGTCGATAGACTAACCTGTACACATGTCACCAGGGAACTGCTATCTGACAATAGGTATAATACCAACTAGCATGTTCCCGGCGAGTCCGTCCGGTGTACTCATAACCCAATGAGCACCTGTATACATCTTAGGTGAACCAACTAACACCAATGGCTTGTGAGACCAGCCACCGCCACTAGTCGGGGTCTCGATCAGTATACACTAGTCTACTCTGGAGTATCGATGCCCAGTCTCGAAACTCCCACGACTAGGGACATTTTAAGGATGTGCCTATAGACCACCCAGCTCCCACGTATATGATCGTAATCATACTGCTGGTAGTCAAGCAAGAATCCTATGGGCTCTATCAACATGTAATAGTGATCTGTAATATCACCTAAAGCATGTACACGATGATAAAGACAAACCAGATAACATACTATCATCTCGAGTAAGACTGTTTTACAGGTATAGGCCCCCCCTCAATCATTGCAATCACATGCCTGCGATTTAATAATTGACTTGAGGGCACTATAGCCAACAACTACATGATCCATATTGGGGAAGCCATCGAAGAGTCAAATGATGAAGATGAGCTAGCCGAGCCAGAAGAAGCCCCTCAAGAGCTCGAAGATGGCAGACAAGCAACCTTCGATGAGCTAACCAAGATCGATTTGAGAATGCTTGATAATCCAAGGTCGACCTACATCAGCTCACTCTTGTCAGAGAAAATGAAAGAGCAGATAATTTCCCTGCTGCATGAGTTCACCAACTGCTTCGCGTAGACGTACAAAGAAATGCCTAGCCTCTCCCCTGAAGTGGCCGTGCATAAGCTGGCTATATCTCCTGATGCCAAGCCTGTCAAACAAGCTCCTCGAAGAATGAGAAGGGAGCTGGAAGAAAAGGTCATCGAGAAAACTAAGAAACTTATCAATGCTAGCTTCCTCAGGAAAGAGAAATACGCAGACTGGATCGCATGTATTGTCCCAGTAAAGAAGAAAAATGGGCAGATCCGGGTTTGTGTCGATTTTAGGGACCTTAACAAGGCCTTCCCTAAAGATGACTTCCCGCTTCCGGTCATGAAAATGATAGTCGATGACACCTCAAATTATGAGCTGTTCACCTTCATGGACGGTTCGTCTGGGTACAATCAGATAAAAATGTCATCTGAGGATGAGAGGCATACATCATTTCGAACCCCGATCGGCATATACTATTACAAAGTGATGCCGTTCGGACTGAAGAACGCATCTGCTACATATCAAAGGGCAATGACCAATATCTTTGATGACCTAATCCATAAAGTCGTCGAATGTTATGTTGATGATCTGGTCGTCAAGACTAAAGCCAAGGTTGATCACATCCAAGATCTTAGGACCGTTCTCACTAGATTGAAGGAATACGATCTGAAGATTAATCCTCTGAAGTGCACTTTTGGCTTGTTATCGGGAAAAATCCTGGGCTTCATAGTCCGACATCGAGGGATCGAAGTTGACCCATCCAAGATAAAGGCCATCATGGAGATGCCCCCTCCGAAGAATCTGACGTAGCTAAGATCTTTTTAAGGCAAGCTTGCTTATATACGAAGGTTTATCTCAAATTTATCCGGGAGATGTAGGCCCTTCTCAAAGCTCATGAAGAAAGGAGCTCCTTTTGTCTGGGATGCCGAATGTCAAGAAGCGTTCGAAAGCATCAAATGGTACCTGTTGCACCCTCCAGTGCTTGCTGCTCCTATTTCAAATAAACCGTTGATTCTCTATACTGCTGTGCTAGATGAGTCACCCGGTGCGCTCCTTGCCCAGAATAATGAGGTGGGAAAAGAAAATGCCCTCTACTACCTCAGTCGAACTTTAGTCGGGGCGGAACACAACTATTCCCCGATCGAAAAGCAATGCCTGGCTCTGATATTTGCTGTGAAGAAGCTGAGGCACCATCTTCTTGCTCATCGGGTTATACTGATTTCCAAGGTCGACCCACTCAAACACTTAATGACCAAAGTAAGCCCAGCAGCAGAATGGCAAGATGGGCTATCATGCTGCTTGAGTTTGACATAGTTTATACTCCTCAGAACGTAGTAAAAAGGGCAAGCTCTTTCAGACTTCCTTGCTGCTCATCCCGTACCAGAAAGGTCACCGCTCAATTGTGAGTTACCCGACGAACAAGTGCTGCACCTCGAGGATGATGAGCCATGTTGGGAGCTCTACTTCGATGGAGCCTCATCAATGAGAAACTCTGGCAAGTCAAGCATCCAACAGATAAAAGCAGGGTAGGATTGGTGTTCATCACGCCATCGATGGAAACCCTACGATGCTCTTTTGCTCTCACCGAGCCTCGCACAAACAACGAGGCTGAGTGGATGAGTACGAAGCTCTGATAGCTGGTCTGGAGCTCGCCATAGAAATGGAAATCCTTCAGCTACGGGTTTACGGTGACTCCCAGCTTGTCGTCAACCAAGTAAGCGGTGACTATAAGATATACAAATCCGAGTTAGCTTGATATAGAAGCCGAGTGGTGGAACTCATGAAACGGTTCACTCACATTGAACTAATGAGAGTCCCTAGAGCATTGAACGGAAAAGCCGACATACTCGCTCGCCTAGCTAAAGAGCTAGCTGATCCTGACATGGACGAAATTCTACTCACAGTCAAAAGCCGGCAAATTCCGCCTCCAGTCTCTTTGCGTGAAGAAGAAAGCATAGAACACGAGAACAATCCTGCCGAAGAAGCTTCGATCATTCAAGACGAGCCCGATTGGAGAGGACGCATCATAGAGTACCTCCGATACGACAAGCTGCCCGAAGAAAAATCTGCGAGAATTCAGCTGAAGAGAGAGCTCTCCGATATGTATTTGTAAATAATACGCTATACCGCAGATCATATGACCAACTCTGGCTCAGGTGCTTGTCATCGGCCGAAGCCCAAAAAGTCATGAAAGAAATTCACTCGGGCATCTACGGGGCTCACCAGTCCGGCCCTGAAATGCGGCTTCAGATCAAATGGCTTGGATATTACTGGCCCACCATGATAAGGGATTGCGAAGATCTTGCAAAGAAATGCCATCTCTGCGAAATTCATGGTGATTTCATTCACAAGCATCCCAATCCGTTGCATCCTACGGTGGCGTCGTAGCCCTTCGAAGTTTGGGGCACCGACATAGTTGGCCCGATTGATCCTCCGTCATCCAAAAGCCACCGGTTCATATTGGATGCAATAGACTACTTCTCCAGATGGGTTGAAGCTGTCCCGCTAAAAGAAGTCAAGACAGAAGATATTCTGACATTCTTTCGGCATAATATTCTATACCGCTTCGGTACACCAAGAAGAATCATTTCTGTCAACGGGCCTTCATTCAAGAGCTTCAAAGTTTCAAGGTTTGCTACTCAGTACAAGATAGACTGGAGATATTCCTCCACCTAAAATCCAAGAGCCAATGGGCTAGCTGAAGCCTTCAATAAGATTTTATGCAAGCTTCTGAGGAAAAATGCTTCAGCCAACAAGAGAGACTGGAATCTCAAACTTCATGAGGCATTATGGGCATATCATACCACGCACCGTACTCCAACTCAGTCCACTCCATACTCATTACTCTTCGGAGCGGAGGCGATCCTCCCCTCGAAGTCGAAGTTCCAAGCTTAAGAATGGCCATAAAGCATGAGTTGATGAAAGAGGAAAACATGCTCCTTTGGCTCGAAGAGCTCGACGCCCTCGAAGAAAAGAGGCTCACAGTACAGTAAGATCTGGAGCTATACCGAGCCCAAATGTCATGGGCCTATGACAAGATGACCCGTCTCTGCGCTTTCAAGAAAGGCGAATTGGTGTTGGTCCTCAAAAGACTGGTCATCCTCAATCGACATGCCAAGAGAAAATTCGAGCCAAACTGAGAAGGACCATACGTCATCGAGAAAGTGTTTGATGGAGGATCCTACCAGCTGATAAATGCTGAGGGAGAAAAGCCTATGCCACCCATCAATGGCCGATATCTCAAGAAATACTACGCGTGAATGCTCCAAGTCGCAGGCGAATTGAGCACACCGGCCCTACGGTCTGGATCATACATCCTGTAAAACCGTATACAATCTACCGGCATAAATGACTCCTATCTCTCCTAAGTCCTACTGGCGAGACTATATTTAAAGTGCCACCAGCAATGAAGATTCGCCAGTGTGAAAAAAGGTATGTCCACAAGCAAAACGGGCATGGATGAAAACCAGAAAGGGCTCCGTGAGTAAAAACAGCAGGACTGCCGGCGAGTTTGTAAAAACCCGAAAGGGCGCAAACTCATAAAAAAGAGATGAAATACACTCGCAAAGTCCTCTCGACCTTGTGAAGAGAAAATCCCTCGTGAGATCCTTACGACTCACAAAGGAGCAACACACTTAGGAATCCCCACGATTCCTAAGGAGAAATACACCTGCGAGATCCTCTCGACTCATAGGGAGAAAATGATTTTATGAGACCCTTACGACTCATAAAATTGAAAAGCCTTAGCTAATAGAGATCTAAACCTGTCTCCTAAGCCATCGCTCCCAAACGGGAAACGGCAAATGATGAGTCGCTCCTGGCATTGTTTCAGTGTTAGCAGTGCTGATGCCGACCCAAAACCTAAATCTCAAGTTTTCCCAACGTTAAATGATGAGTCGCTCCTGGCATTTCTTCAGTGTTAGCGGTGCTGATGCCGACCCAAAAACCAAATCCCAACTCCTCCCGGGGCAAATGATGAGTTACTCCTGGCATTATTTCAGTGCAGCAATACTGATGCTGACCCAAAAACCAAATTCCAAGTCCTCCCGGGGCAAATGATGAGTTGCTCCTGGCATTATTCCAGTGTAGCAATGCTGATGCCAAACAAAATCCAAATTCTAAGTTCCTCTCAAATTCAAAAGTCCCGTCAAATAAGGTAGAAATCAAATAGATCAAATTAATGTCCCACCCGGTAGTGCTTCCAAGCTCAAAAGTCCCGCTGGACAGGTAGGGAACTCCTAAAATAAATCAAATCAAACAAATCAACCCAGACACTGTAGAAAGCGGAGTAAGTCAACTTCAACCCCGACACCGCAGAAAGCGGAGCAAGTCAAATTAAATCCCGATACTGCAAGAAGCAGAACAAGAACCGACTGTCCACGTCACAAAAATGGGAGCACCGACGTCCAAGTCGCAAAAAGGGTGGAACCGACCATCCATGTCGCTAAAATGGAAGAACCGACTGTCCACGTCGCAAAAACGGCAGCACCGACCATCCACATTGCAAAAATGGCAGAACCGACCGTCCACGTCGCTAAAATGGCAGCACCGACCGTCCACGTAGCAAAAATGGCAGCACCGACCATCCAAGTTGCAAAAAGGGAAGAACCGATCGTCCACGTCGCTAAAATGGTAGAACTGACCGTCTACGTCATAAAAATGGCAGCACCGACCGTCCAAGTAGCAAAAAGGGCAGCACTGACCGTCCAACTCGCAAAAAGGGCGGAACTGACCATCCACGTCGCTAAAATGTCAGAACCGACCATCCATATCACAAAAATGGCAGCACTGACCGTCCAAGTTGCAAAAAGGGCAGAACCGACCGTCCACGTCGCTAAAATGGTAGAACCGACTATCCACGTCGCAAAAATGGCAGCACCGACCGTCCAAGTCACATAAAGGGCAAGAATGACCGTCCACATCGCTAAAATGGTAGAATCGACCGTTCATGTCGCAAAAATGGCACCACCGATCGTCCACGTCGGAAAAAGGGTAGCATCGACCTCCACGTCGTCAAAACGGGAACCAAATCAAGTCAACCTCCATGCGAAAGAAGATCCATCAATTTCATGCACACAACCCATATATGTGGTGTGCATTTATTGATGGGGGATACTTTGTTGGGGTAAAAAATTACACCCCTGTTGACCAAGTCAAAATCATGGTCAACCCCAAGTCAAGTGGGCCCGAGCCCAAGCCCAAGTCAAGACCAAGTATGGAAGGGGCCGGCTCCATGCCAAAAAGGAGGCAATAAATTAGTCTAAATGTAATTTTTAGAAATGAATATATGTAAAGTGGGCAGAAAGCCAAAATTTTGTAAACCCCATGGCTTATGTGCAAAAAAGAAATAAGCACATAAGGCATGGGGTGGCATAAGTGCCATTTGGCAAAATTCAAGGGGCTATATGTAAAGTGTGTAGCCTATAAAGGCAACATGATGAAAAAATCAAGGATAACTTTTTCTCTCTCAAAAATTAGGGTTCTGTGCCTCCTTCTCTTTCCTCAAGGTTCTAAACCTTCTTCCTCTTTTTGAATTAAATCAAGAGTTTCACTCTTCCTTTTTCAAAATAAACAGTATTCACCATCAAACCCTTGGAGGGGAACTCAGATCTTCCATCAGATCTCAAAAAGGGGAGATTTTTAAATTTCACCCCCCTTTTCTCTAAGATCCGGCCAACAGAAGAGGAGGAAGAAGGAGACCCATCTCCAAAAATCCCACCTTGGGAAGATTCAAGGTTCGGAAGAAGATCCAGGGTTAAAGGGGTCCCCTTTGATCATCCCCAAAGATTTCTAGGAGTTTAACTCTATTCAAGATCTGTTGGAGTTTAACTTCATAAATCAAACCCTTTTTTTAGGAGGAGTTCAACTCCATTCAACATCTGTCGGAGTTTAACTCTATAAATATAAAAACCTTCTTTCAGAGTTTAACTCTTGTTTCCGGGGCTAATAGCCCCCTTCTTTCCGCCGGCGCCCAAGCGCCGAGTGCGCGAGGCGCTAGCACCCAAGCGCCCAGTGCCCAGCGCCCACGTGCCGGGCGCATGAGGGGCTAGCGCCCAGCGCCTACGTACCGGGCGCGCGAGCGCCAGCGCCCAAGCGCCTAGCGCCCAAGCGCCCAAGCGTCCAAGCGCCAAGTTCCCTAGCGTTTTTAAGACGCTCCTCATCCTACTTTTTCCCACACTATCACACACTCAAAATACACCCCCGTTAGGAAAATTTTTCTAACGGGGCGCTGCCCCGCACCCCACAAGGGGGCTGCTAGCCCCCTTGATCCCCAGCCTGCTATCTGGGTAGCGGGACCCCCGTAAACTCTGTGGGGCTCCCGATATATCCAAAACCCCTCAATGCACAACACACGCACACTGCACATTGAGTTCGCATGAACTGTTTGACTCGTCAATCAGAGGTTCTCTTGCTCCAAAGGCGAGCGCCCAGCTTAGTCCACGGCTTTTGGAGATTCAGATCCCCACAATCAATAAACCCCCTCCTACCCTAGGCAGGGGGAATCTGTAATGCGCCCGACAAGCGACGCGTATTCCTATCTCAATGGGGTGACGAATAACACCCTACTATTCCATTTTTAGAAAAAGAAAGTGAAAAAGAAAGAAAGCAAGAGATTTCTTCTCTGCATCTCTTACACACTTGACCTAGCAAGTTTTGTATATGAGTTGCTTGCTCTTCACTTTAGAGTAAAGCAATAGCTTAGATCGAATTCTTTCGGGTGGATCATCTTCGGTAACGAAGATCGGTGTGCAAACTTTTTCCCAGTGACTATGGAGCCGAGCTAGAGTCCAAAGAGCAGTCTAGGGGTTTTCCGCAATTAGGCGGACACGCTACAAAGGCAGCTAGCCCTTAACCTTGTATGTATGATATCTAATTTCGAGTTTGGAATCGATTCTAGGGTATTGATCGCTCGTGCCTGTTTAAAATTTTTTGTTTTCGCTTCCTCCTTCGCCACAATCCTTGCGGCTCGAGCAATAAGGTCCTTACAGTGGTATCAGAGCCATGCCAAACACTTTAACTAGTTATAGAAGATGCTATAGATTTGAAACCGAAATTTTAACCGTATCGAGTTTATGATTTCCAAGTTTCTGTCATTTTTCAAAATGGTCTCTGAAATTTTTTAAGTATTACAGAGGATTAGTCTTTAAACAAGAAAACTTGGCATGAAACCTGAGGACCTCAGTCAAAGTTATGGCCGCTTATTTATTCGTTTTGGCAGCTTTTTATGGCCTAAAATTTGAATTACATCCCTAGGTTTTTATTGTGGCTTAGAAATTGAGAAACTTGATTTTTGGTATACTTATTTTTGTCCCTGATTTCAGTTAAGGTTATCTTTGTATTTTGGCAAGTTCGGGAAACTTTTCGGTCGAAACTAATGTATCATTTATGATCCGTATTTTTTATTTGTGTGTTGTTAAATGTCGTCTAATTGTTATATGTTCGACAAGACATGGTTGCACATTGGTTACTTGTTATGTTGTTTTGGATATATATCTTGTGATGGTTTAGTCGGATTGTCGTGATTGGATAGCCCCTCGTGCGATTTGTGTGTACAGTTTTGATTCATGTATTTGTTTATTCGGGATGAGCGGACGGATTGTGGCCGTCGTTGCCGCTTGGTGTATATTCTTTTTGGGACACGTCCGGATTGAGGTCGTTGTTGCCATTGTATATATTTCATTAATTGTACTAGGATACCCCATGACGGAGTGCTCGTGTAGCCGGATTCGAGAGTGCAGCGGGTGATCATCTCGTGGAGTCGAGACCGGGACACCTCATTCTCGAATTGGCGGGTTTCTCACTGCGCTTATAGGGAGTGTAGTTTTGACCCACGGAGAAGTGCTCAAGTTACCGGATTCTAAGAAGCGTCGGATGGCCCACTATGAAATTGAGTGTGGGTTGCCTCACTTCTAGAATTAGCGGGTAACTTGCCACAGTTGTAGGGGTCTTGGTTTGAGTTTATATGGGCTATCCACACGACCGGAGAACGTTACATTTCATTTGCAGCTCAAACGGAACACGGGGCTCCTAACTTATCTATTATTCCATCTTGTTTGTTGTTTATCGCATGCCAGTGATGTTTATTATTTGCCTGTGATATTGATATATATTTATTAGATGCTTCTATATATTTTGCATCCGAGCTAGCCCTGTCTCCGCCTTGCCGTAAGTTAAGTAACCCTACGGTGAAGTCCCGGGACCTCGTGGCGAATGCGGATGGCATATAAAAGCATGCTATTTTGGTTGTTTCTGTTATGGCTTGAAACATAGAATGATGGGATCACATTATATATTTAATGCAAGGAAAATAAATCTAAAATGATGTTGGAACCAATTTTTTTAAAACTACTCAGTTTTCTTCAAAACCATTTGTTTTAAAAGTGGAGCCTAAACCACTCATTTTGAAAGTCACTTGAGTTTCTTCAACGATATTAAGTTCATCATGTTAAAGATTTTCTTGCCAAAATCAGCCGTAGCCCTCCGTCATTTCAGACGGGTAGCACCTAATATTCATGCTATATATGTTGGTCTTTGTCAAGGCATAATGTATGGTAGTTATGCGTTATTTTTTTGCATCATAAAGATGCATTAATCTAGGACAGTCGTACAGCTATTTTGGCCTTTGTCAAGAGTTAGTACGGGTGGGTCTAGATTAATCAGGACAATGACAGGTTGAACTTGACTAGCGTCTTTTGATATTTTGTCCTTCGTCAAGGTCATAAGCGTTAGGGGTAAAAAACCATATCGGGAGTTTCAAATATAAGGGAAACTTGCCTATTATGCGCATACCTTATGGAATGTGGTGATTTTGGTCGGTTACCATTAAGGTTTGTAAGTCTACGGTAGCGCCCCGGCCGTCAATCTGACGCCAAACGCGGAACAAAAAATTTTAACTGGCGCTATCGCATACTATAACCCGGATCTTCCATTAACGCTAAACTAACAAACTACAAAGTGGGTAAAAATGCTATACCGAACGATCCGAGTCCTTCGGTCTTTAACCATCATCCCACGCTCCGTTGCGGCTGCTCCGATCTCCTGGCTCCTCGTCGCGGGTGGCACCACATCTACGGATCTTTAAACGGGCTCCCGCCTCTGTACCGAGGCAACTCGGACATGAAGTTTGCTAGCCGACATGTCTGAGATTGATGTAGAGAATGAGTAGAACACTTTGTCTCGCTTCATCCAAAACCATGGATGAACGGTTAATGAAGTTGCCTTTTAATGGAGTAATGAGAAATGAGCATATCAAATTTCCATGAACCAAATTCCTTATCTTTTTAAATCAATCCCTCATCTATCTTCTCAACAAGTGTGTGTGTATGGGGGGGGGGAGGGGGGGAGGCCGGCCACTTAAAGGAGGAGGGGGTGAGTGTAGGAGCAAAGGGGGTGACCACAAGGAAAAAGATCAAGAAGAAATATCCAAGTTAGAACAAAAGGCATTAATGGAAAAGATGACTCACTAATAACACTTCATCAACCATTAATGCAAAATGGT
The DNA here is from genome assembly GCA_030015575.1 of Agapanthus africanus. Classification (NCBI taxonomy): domain Eukaryota; kingdom Viridiplantae; phylum Streptophyta; class Magnoliopsida; order Asparagales; family Amaryllidaceae; genus Agapanthus; species Agapanthus africanus. The sequence goes on from JASDDO010000001.1 coordinate 121,073,511, forward strand.
GACACACTAAACCTAGTCACCAAACCTAGAATCTTCCACATGACTCACCCTCATGACCCACCCAAATGAAGAAAAGATAATTCCGCATTAAACCGAATGTTTAAGACGGGTGATAGAAAACTGGCAACTTCGAAAAGCGATCCCGAAACGAATTTCAGGATAACCCCGTAACTGTACATACATACCCGCATTTGTATTATGACCGAATACAAATGCAACTGAGACAAAAATATTATATCTACACAGTATAATACTCGGATCCGGCTTAAACCAAAGCCCACCAGTATTATCTGCCCGAAATATGACACGTGCGTAAATGCACGTGCATTTTCCGAACCCTGCCATAAAACCATACGGCCTCTACAACGTTTCGCCCAAACTTGGGAAACTATCTGTGGGGGACTCTAATGACTCATCATTACCCTGGCAGTGGGTTTAACCACAAGCACGTCAGCGGCACTAGCAGTGCGTAACGGCTGCCCATGTACTGACCTCAAGGGAAGTCGATGATGTTAGTGTTTATGCCCTAGAAGGCCATTACTGTATCATACTAGTTTGTATATTACTTAATGGAAGCTTGGGATATTCAAATGTATATAACAGTCTTGCTAAACATGGTAGTATGCTACTTGGTTTTTCTATCTTAATATGTGAGTATACGTATTGATAGAGCTCTTAGGATCTTGCTTGACTACCAGCGTTGTGATGGCAGTCACACTAGTGGGGGCTGGGTAGTCTACAAGCACATCCTTATTCAGGTCCCTAGTCGTTGGATTATCGAGACAGGGCATCGATACTCCGGAGTAGACTAGTGTGTACGCTTCTCATCCCAGTTAGGGAGATGGTCTGTCCCACAGCCGTCAGTACGTCGTACTGGAGATAGTATGCAGGTGCTCGTTGGGTTACGGGTACACCGGACAGGACTCACAGGGAACTGTTGGTTGGTTTTATACCAGTCGTCAGTGAACAGTTCCCAGGTGACATGAGTACAGCATAGTCCGCAGACTTGACACTGCTACTTCGCCTCGAGTGTGTCCCACTGTTCTTAGATTGCTACCCTACCACGGCTCAAAGGAGTCGTGCAAATAGGTAGCAGTTGGGTGCAGTCCCGAGCACTTGGAGGCAGTGGTGGTTAGATAGGATTCGTCTCTCCCGGTATTGGGGGTTGATATCGCGCTGTGTCAGAGAGCCATTACGCAAAGTCCCTGGCCAGGGCAAGCGAGATTTGCTGGTAGGTTCCAGTAGTTTCTCAGGGTGTAATGGGCTTCCCTCCGACACGACTTTTACCGCTATTAGGGGACTGACGCTTGCCGCCCCCTAGGCCCGATATGCGATAGTCTAAGACGAACGGACCGGACTGTATGGAGATTGTCAGATCAGGCTCAGTAGGAGTTCAGATGGGTTTCCTCATCGGCCTTCTTATCGACATCTACCTGGGGACCGTTACGTATAGCTAGTGCCGCTTGCAGTCTGTGGTTAAACCCACTGCCAGCGTATTAGTCGAGTCTCTAGAGTCCCACACAGAGAGTTTCCCTACTCCAGGCGAAACGATATAGAGGTCGTATGGTTTTACGACAAGGGTTCGGACGCATACGTGTGTTTACACACGTACGACTTTCGGACAGTTTATACCAGTCGGCTTTGGTTTAAGCCAGTTACTGGTATCCGGTTATTGGATTTATACAGTCTAAAGTTTTTCCGTATTTTTGCGGAAAGGAGGGGCGTTCTCGTAATTGCGCGAGAAGCTTCTAGAAGATGGTGACTAAGGAGGTTTAGGTGGCATATACAATGAATGTGATTAGTGAGTCATATGGATGATTCATCCATGTCATTAATGCATCATAAATGCTTAATGACTCATGGATGTGAATCATCACTAGATATTATCAAGCATGGTTGTTAAATTCATTTCTTTTCTTTTCTTGATAAAAGAAATTCTTGATATATATTATCATAACTCATTCTTCTCACTTCATTATTATCTTCACCTTCTCTCTCCTCAAGCTCTCCCTCTTCAAACCCTAATCCTCCCCTCTCATGTGTTGAGTACAAGGATTAGTTAGACTAATTAAACCATAACCCTCACTCTATATCACCTAGCTTCTTTGATTAGCACTTAAAGAAGGTTAGTTGCCTCAAGTTTAGAGGCTAAGCTTGGAGTAAAGCTCTCGGGTGGATCGTCTACTACTTCGAGAAGGCCGAGGAGGAGGAGGAGTTCGCAAAGACGAAGGATACGATTCGTTAGGTATAATCCCCAAACATAGTAGTATAGAACTTCTATGTTTCTTGTTAGTTATCGTTTAGCTTCGATTCGTGCGGTTAGTCGATGTTTAAGCAAAGAACAAGATTGTTTTTCATATTTCCGCCTCCCCGCAAGTCGTGGAGTGTTGTACATCGACTTACAGTGGTATCAGAGCCTCGCTAAACAATAAATAACTTACTTGCAAATTTGTATGAATTTCGAACGAAAAAAACGAAACCGGAAAACCCCGAAATCACTAGTTTCTGTCGAATTTTAAATGAAGTCCTAAAATTTTTCAGGGAGGTTCAGAAAGCTTAAAAAGACAGTAGAAGAACACCCAAGAAATTTGGGCCCCTGAATCGCCTAAAGCGCCGCGGAACCGCGGCGGATCGCACCGATCCGCCGCGCTTCCGCCGCCGAGTTGGCGATTCAGGAACCCAAATTTCCTGTGTTGCTTCTTTGTGATATTTGGTATTTTCTGAAAGTTTTTATTTTTGCTCAGGTTTCAGTTTTTCAGAGAAGTATTGGAGCAAAATTAAAAGTGTTTAATCGATCGAAATTATACAGTATTTGCTTGTTGGATTATATCTGTGTTTGTATAATGTGTTCGTAAACCTCCCCTAACTGCTAGTATGTCGGTTGGCAGGGGGTTGCACATTTCTGTAATGGTTTTTACTGTTTGTGGATATGAACTGTGTTGGACTGTTGTGATGTTTAGCCGGGGTTATGTGATGGGTTATTATTTAATTCATTTGATGTAAATGTAATTTGTTGTAATATTATTTTGCGGGGCACATCCAGGTTGCGGTTGTAGCCACCGTTGTATTATTTCATTTTACTGTTTTTGCTCCTAGGACAGACCCAAGGTGGGGTGCACAAACTGCCGGGCGGGTAGTTTGCCGTACCCGTTGGGGTCTTGGGTGGGGTAATGGCTATTCATCACAACTGTGTAATCCGTCTTTTGTTGCAGGCTCAAAACAAACACGGATTACTTGCAAATCCAATAAAGTTCATCTGTGATCTGGAATGCCTATTATTGCGTCTGACGAATGTACAATATCTATATATGATAGCTATTTAGACATCACTTATATTTTACACCCGTGCTAGCCCAGCCCCCGCTCTGTCGTTAGTTAAGTAACCTAACGGGTGATGGCGGGACCCCGTGGCGAATGCAGATGGCATAAGAGGACGTTGTATTTTCGTTGTTTTCTGCAATGATAGGTTAATGATGGGACGCATTATTTATAATGCAAAGAAAATAAACCAAAAGTTTAATCGTTGGAACAATTTAAAAGAAACCACTCGGTTAATTTTAAAAACAGATATTTTTAAATGCGGAGCTTTAACCACTCCTTTTAAAAGCTATCAGGTTCCTTCGGTTATATCAAGTTCACTACGTTCACGGTTTCGCCAAAACCATTCGTAGCCCTCCGTCATTTCATCTGGGTATTCAGTAGTATTCAAGCTATGTATTTTGACCAACGCCAAGGCATAGTGTTTGGTAGCTGCTGGGTATTCATTTGTTGCATAGATAGATGAGTTAGTTTGGGACAGTCGTATGATCATTTTGGTCAACGTCAAGGATATGTACGAATGGGTTCAAATTAACAAGATAATGATAGGTAGAACTTGACATGTGACTTATGATATTTTGACCAACGCCAAGGTCATAAGAGCATGGGGCAAAAATATATATCGGGAATTTCTAAAGAAACTAAAATTTGCAAAGAGATGCATACCATTTGGAGTTTGATGAATGTTGGTAGGATTCCTTCAACATTATCATACATTGATATTTGGATCCCGATCCTACTGTGAGTATATGCTACTTATCAGGAGATTCATCACTTAACGATCAATGCTATAAACCAAGTAGGTGTCAAGAAAGGTGTCAGCGGGGTTATGCCCCCAGAGAAAAGAGGTTATTTAATTAAGGAACTTCGCGAAAGCGTTGGAAAACCTCCCTCGAAGTATCGACACTGGCCTGGCTGAACGGTTAAGCAAGTATTGTACGGTGAGAATAGTCCTGGCTAATTCTTCTTTTATGGTTTGAGGAAGGATTCGAGAAACAGTGGGAGCCATCCAGTTTAGATAAACTAAAAACCACTCTAAACTTGCAAGAGCATCATGCTAAAGAGTTTTCTTCTCTCTCTCCTAATTGCAGCGACCCTGAAAATGACTGGACTTAAGTTACTTTTAGAGAAAAATATACTGACAGGGCCAAACTATAAAGATTGGCTGCGGAATGTCAAAATGGCTTTGACCTATGACAAACTGGGGTACGTCCTCACCGCTACGGCACCTGCTGTCCCTGGTCCCAAATCCAGCAATGCGGATAAGGAAATCCGCAAAACCTGGGATTTAGATTGCGCGAAAGCCAAGTGCATCGTGCTTGCCTCAATGAACAATGAACATCAGAGGAGGCACGAGGATATGAACCTAGATGGCATATTTCTCCATACAAAGGAACTTTATGGAGAGCAATCTCGTATAGCAAGATACGAGACCTCTAAGAACTTGTTTCGAGCGAGGTTGGCTGTCGGGTCATCGGTAGGAGAACATGTCCTAAAGATGATCGGCTATATTGAAGAGCTCGCAGACCTTGGGACGACTTTGGACAATGAGCTTTATACAGACCTTATTCTCCAGTCCCTTCCTCCCACCTACGCCCAGTTTATCCTGAACTTCAACCTTCAAAGAAAAGAAGTTGAACTTCCGGAACTCCTGAACATGTTAAGGAGTGCAGAGGGCACCTTGCAGAAAGCAAGGGAAACACCCACTATGTTTGTTAGCGGTGCATCTTCTTCCGGGTCCAAGGCTAGGGCCAAAGGAAGGAAGAAGAAGGCCGCCACTAAACCTAGAGGAGGTGTTAGTAAGGTGGGAGGGAAGGGAAAGAAAAAGTTTGCGGTACCGGTAGTTGGCCAGGATGAGTGCTTCCATTGTCACAGGAAAGGGCACTGGAAGAAGGATTGCAAGGCGTGGAACGCCAAGAACCAGGAACCGAAGCAAGCTGTGGCTTTGACTTCAGGTGTGTTTGTAATTGAGAATTGTCTGTCGATCAACTCTACTTCCTGGGTATTGGATACCGGATCAGGATCTCATATTTGCAATTCATTGCAGGCACTGAGAAACCGTAGAGTGCTGAAGGAAGGTGATATGACCCTAAAGGTTGCTAACGGAGCTAGCGTGGGAGCTGCGTCCGTCGGGGATTATCACCTAGGATTGACGAGTGGACACATTTTGGTTTTACATAACTGTTATTTTGTACCAAGCTTAACGTTATCAGTTTCCTTGTTATCAAATAAAGGTTATGATTTCACGTTTGTAAGAGATGTTGTTAACATCCACCTTAATCATGGTTTGATTGGGTCCGGTACCCTAAATAACGGTATATATGTTTTAAACCAACTCCAAATTTTTAATATCCAGAACACACTTAAAAGAAAGTCTCCAGATTTAAATAAAGCTTTCTTATGGCATTGTAGACTGGGTCACATCAATGAGAGAAGGTTGACTAAGTTGCATAGAGAAGGATATTTGGACTCGTTCGAATATCAAACTTATGACACTTGTCAATCTTGTCTCAAAGGAAAGATGACAAAGACTCCATTTACTGGACATGGAGTAAGAGCGAGCGAGCTCTTAGGACTCATACACAGCGATGTATGCGGTCCGATGTCTACACATGCAAGAGATGGTTTTTCCTATTTCATTACTTTCACGGATGATTACTCAAGATACGGATTCATTTATCTGATGAAACATAAATCCGAAGCTTTTGAGAAATTCCGAGAGTATAAGAATGAAGTAGAAAACCAAACCGGCAAAAGTATCAAGACACTTAGATCTGATCGAGGTGGTGAATACTTGAGTGCCGAGTTCCTAGGTTACCTAAAAGAGAAAGGAATTCTCTCTCAGCTTACTCCTCCATACACTCCACAGCATAACGGTGTATCGGAGAGACGGAATCGAACCCTATTGGATATGGTACGATCCATGATGAGTAATGCTGAGTTACCGCGATCTTTCTGGGGTTATGCGCTAGAATCAGCGGCATATCTTTTGAACATGGTTCCTACCAAGACTGTGCCTACCACTCCATATCAGATGTGGAGCGGGAAGAAACCCCATCTACAGTATATAAAGATTTGGGGATGTCCAGCTTTTGTTAAAAAGCAGCATGTGGACAAGCTCGAGGCACGATCAGTAAAGTGTCAGTTTGTGGGATATCCAAAGAACTCCAAGGGGTATCTATTCTATTACGCAGAGGAACAAAAGGTGTTTGTTTCTCGTAATGCCCATTTTCTAGAATATCAGTTTTTAGAAAAGGAAATAAGTGGGAGCGAAATAGAACTGGAAGAAATTCCAGAACCACAAACTGCTACTGAAAGTTTGGTAGAACCAATAGTTCAAGAAGAACAGGACATTCCCGCACCCCTCCGCAGGAGTAGTAGGCCGTCTCATCCGCCTGAGAGATACTACGGTTTTCTCATAGATGGGGATAGAGAGGATTGCATCATAGATGATAATGAACCTACTGACTTCCAGTAGGCCATCCAGAGCGGCGACTCGGTACGATGGCTAGATGCAATGCGGACCGAAATGGAGTCCATGTACACCAACAAAGTATGGACTTTGGACTTTGCTCCAGATGGGGTAAAACCCATAGGATGCAAATGGATCTTCAAGAAAAAGATTGGTGTAGATGGACAGGTAGAAACCTATAAGGCTAGACTTGTTGCAAAGGGTTTTCGTCAAAGACCTGGTTTGGACTATGACGAAACTTTTTCTCCAGTGGCTATGCTCAAATCCATTCGGGTCCTTCTTGCTATTGCTGCCTTCCATGATTATGAAATCTGGCAGATGGACGTAAAGACGGCTTTTCTGAATGGAAATTTAGAAGAGTGCGTCTATATGGATCAGCCAGAGGGTTTCAATCAGAGTGGGAGCAGCGGGAAAGTATGCAAGCTGCTTAAGTCCATTTATGGACTAAAGCAGGCATCGCGGAGTTGGAACATCTGTTTTGATGAGACAGTCAAAGAATATGACTTTATCAAAAATCCAGATGAACCGTGCATATATAGTAAAGTTGTAGCCAGAAGTGTCGTATTCCTCGTCTTGTACGTGGATGACATTCTATTGATAGGAAATGACATTCCTATGCTACAATCTGTCAAAGGATTCTTGTCACACAGGTTCTCCATGAAAGACCTGGGTGATGCCTCTTACATTCTGGGGATCCGGATCTATCGTGATAGATCCAAGAGGATGTTGGGACTTTCGCAGTCCAGGTATATCGACACTGTACTGAAAAGATTCAGTATGGAAGATTCTAAGCGCGGTAATCTACCGGCTTGTCACGGAATCACCCTCTCCAAAGAGATGTCTCCCAAGACTGATTTGGAAAGGGAACGCATGTCTATTATACCCTACGCTTCTGCGGTAGGCTCTATAATGTATGCGATGTTGTGTACCAGACCAGATGTAGCTTACGCACTGAGCGTGGTAAGCCGGTATCAGTCAGACCCAGGGGAGAAGCACTGGATAGCAGTAAAGAACATTCTCAAGTACCTAAGGAGGACTAAGGAGATGTTCTTGGTTTACGGCGGAAAAGACCTCAGGTTGGAGGCCTTTGCTGATTCCGGCTTCCAGAGTGATAAGGACGATTCCAAGTCCATGTCGGGTTATGTCTTTACCCTCAATGGAGGGGCGGTGTGCTGGAAGAGCTCTAAGCAGGACACCGTTGCTGACTCGACGATGGAAGCGGAGTATATAGCTGCTTGCGATGCCGCAAAAGAAGCAGTCTGGATGAAGAAGTTCCTAACAGAACTTCAGGTGGTTCCTACCATAGTTGATCCAATACCTCTGTATTGCGACAACAACGGAGCTATAGCTTTAGCAAAGGAACCAAGGTCCCATCAGAAGTCCAGACACATCTTAAGGCGGTATCACCTGATCAGGGAGATCATAGATCGTCAGGAGATCGAGGTTCGGAGAGTTGCTTCTGAAGAAAACATTGCCGATCCATTCACGAAGGCCCTACCTCAGATTCAGTTCGAGAGGCTACTCGAGATCATCGGTCTACGATACGCCAGTACATGGCCCTAGTGCAAGTGGGAGATTGTTAGTGTTTATGCCCTAGAAGGCCATTAATGTATCATACTAGTTTGTATATTACTTAATGGAAGCTTGGGATATTCACATGTATATAACAGTCTTGCTAAACATGGTAGTATGCTACTTGGTTTTTCTATCTTAATATGTGAGTATACGTATTGATAGAGCTCTTAGGATCTTGCTTGACTACCAGCGTTGTGATGGCAGTCACACTAGTGGGGGCTGGGTAGTCTACAAGCATATCCTTATTCAGGTCCCTAGTCGTTGGATTATCGAGACAGGGCATCGATACTCCGGAGTAGACTAGTGTGTACGCTTCTCATCCCAGTTGGGGAGATGGTCTGTCCCACAGCCGTCAGTACGTCATACTGGAGATAGTATGTAGGTGCTCGTTGGGTTACGGGTACACCGGACAGGACTCACAGGGAACTGTTGGTTGGTTTTATACCAGTCGTCAGTGAACAGTTCCCAGGTAACATGAGTACAGCATAGTCCGCAGACTTGACACTGCTACTTCGCCTCGAGTGTGTCCCACTGTTCTTAGATTGCTACCCTACCACGGCTCAAAGGAGTCGTGCAAACAGGTAGCAGTTGGGTGCAGTCCCGAGCACTTGGAGGCAGTGGCGGTTAGATAGGATTCGTCTCTCCCGGTATTGGGGGTTGATATCGCGCTGTGTCAGAGAGCCATTACGCAAAGTCCCTGGCCAGGGCAAGCGAGATTTGCTGGTAGGTTCCAGTAGTTTCTCAGGGTGTAATGGGCTTCCCTCCGACATGACTTATACCGCTATTAGGGGACTGACGCTTGCCGCCCCTAGGCCCGATATGCGATAGTCTAAGACGAACGGACCGGACTGTATGGAGATTATCACATCAGGCTCAGTAGGAGTTCAGATGGGTTTTCTCATCGGCCTTCTTATCGACATCTACCTGGGGACCGTTACGTACAGCTAGTGCCGCTTGCGGTCTGTGGTTAAACCCACTGCCAGCGTAGTAGTCGAGTCTCTAGAGTCCCACACAGAGAGTTTCCCTACTCCAGGCGAAACGATATAGAGGTCGTATGGTTTTACGACAAGGGTTCGGATGCATACGTGTGTTTACACACGTACGACTTTCGGATAGTTTTTACCAGTCGGCTTTGGTTTAAGCCAGTTACTGGTATCCGGTTATTGGATTTATACAGTCTAAAGTTTTTCCGTATTTTTGCGGAAAGGAGGGGAGTTCTCGTAATTGCGCGAGAAGCTTCTAGAAGATGGTGACTAAGGAGGTTTAGGTGGCATATACAATGAATGTGATTAGTGAGTCATATGGATGATTCATCCATGTCATTAATGCATCATAAATGCTTAATGACTCATGGATGTGAATCATCACTAGATATTATCAAGCATGGTTGTTAAGTTCATTTCTTTTCTTTTCTTGATAAAAGAAATGCTTGATATATATTATCATAACTCATTCTTCTCACTTCATTATTATCTTCACCTTCTTTATCCTCAAGCTCTCCCTCTTCAAACCCTAATCCTCCCCTCTCATGTGTTGAGTACAAGGATTAGTTAGACTAATTAAACCATAACCCTCACTCTATATCACCTAGCTTCTTTGATTAGCACTTAAAGAAGGTTAGTTGCCTCAAGTTTAGAGGCTAAGCTTGGAGTAAAGCTCTCGGGTGGATCGTCTACTATTTCGAGAAGGCCGAGGAGGAGGAGGAGTTCGCAAAAACGAAGGACACGATTCGTTAGGTATAATCCCCAAACATAGTAGTATAGAACTTCTATGTTTCTTGTTAGTTATCGTTTAGCTTCGATTCGTGCGGTTAGTCGATGTTTAAGCAAAGAACAAGATTGTTTTTCATATTTCCGCCTCCCCGCAACTCGTGGGGTATTGTACATCGACTTACAGATGAGCGAACTCATCCTGGAATCCTACTGAGCCTAACAGTGACAATATACATACAGTCCGGTCCGTTCGTCTATGAGAATCGCATATCGGGCCTAGGGGGCTGGTAACATCAGACCCCAAATAGCGGTATAAGTCGTGTCGGAGTGTAGCCCGGAACACCCTGAGATACTATTGGAGTACCTACCAGTAAATCTCCTGCCTCGGCCGAGGGCTTTGTGTAATGGCTCTCCTAGACACAGCGTGATCTCACCCCCAATACCGGGAGAGACGAATCCCCTGCCGATCTGCTCACTTGCCTCCATGTGGCTCGGGACTGTACCCAAAAAAGACCTGTTTGCACGACTCCTTTGAGCCGTGGTAGGGTAGAAATCAAAGCACAGTGGGAACTCACACGAGACAAATGATGACCTCAGGTCGATGAACTAACCTGTACACATGTCACCAGGGTACTGCTATCTGACGCTAGGTATAAATACCAACTAGCAGGTTTCCGGCGAGTCCTATCCGGTGTACTCATAACCCAATGAGCACCTGTATACATCTTAGGTGATCCAACTGACACCAGTGGCTTGTGAGACCGGCCACCGCCCCTCGTCGGGGTCTCGACTGTATACACTAGTCTACTCCGGAGTATCGATGCCCTGTCTCGAAACTCCCACGACTAGGGACAACCTTTAAGGATGTGCTTATAGACCACCCAACTCTCACGTATATGATCGCCATCATACTGTTGGTAGTCAAGCAAGATCCTAAGGGCTCTATCAACGTGTAACAGTGATCAGTCACCTGAACCTGTACACGACTGATAAAGGCAAACCAGATAGCATACTATCATCTCGAGTATGACCGTGCTATCGGTATAGGTCCTCCTCAATCATTGCAATCACGTACCTGCGATCCAATAATTGACTTTGAGGGCACTATATCCAATAATCTCCCACTTGCACTTAAGGCTAATTATTGCGATGTCGCATACTCACAGCCCGTGTGATACCGAACACCCAACTCCTCTACTAATCAGTTTCACAAAGCCTGTTTGTAAAACTCTTGTGTACGAGAAACAGCCTCAGCGAGTGGATCCGCCCCGATGTTTCTTTCTATGACTCTCTTAATCTCAAGTTCGCGGAGAAAGCCATCTCCCGAATTGAGTAATACCTGTCTTAGAATATGTATGGATATCTGATGGGACCTAGTTCATAAATGAACTCCAAATCCAAACTTCTTACACTGTATTGATCACTGAAACTAATCAGTGTCCAGCACCATGCTTCCCACAGTATCCTCTTGGACCACCTGTCCATAATACCGCCCCTCTTCTACAGAGGAAAAACTATAACTCTGACAATCACTCTGTCATCCATGTCACCTTTGAATCCTGGAATGATAACCGTCTCCAAAGGAGGCTGCCGTCATCAAATCCGTAGAACATTCACTTATGTTCTAAAATTGCTTCCTTATGTTTCTTCAGGATTGGATTAATATAAACTTATTACATCTAGTGCAAAAACAACATCTGGTGTGGTACTTGACATCTCACGATTGACTCAATTGCCTGAGCAAGTGATCTGCCAATCATGCACTTCCCTCTCCCCTTTAGTCTGTAGACACCTTTAGAGAGGGTGACTCCATCATCTGCAGGTACACCACTATGCCAGGAGTCATCTATTCTAAAATACTATTAGAATACTGTCAAAGTACCCACATTGGGAAACTACCCAAATCTAGATCTAAAACCATAGATCTAGTAACCAGAATGTCAGATATTATATCTATATCCTTTGTGGAGAAACAACTGTGTGACAACCACAGTACAACCGATCGTATGATAGGAATCTCACTTCTTACAAAGTGCATGTCATCCAAATACCAGGACATCACACCCTACTACCTTCTTAACAGACCTATCCCCTATTCTGATGAAGTCAAACCTATGACTGTCACATCAAAACTAGATGATCTATCTCCGCTATATCTGCTCAAGTCTATAAATAGACATAAGCTACTTGCCTACTATGCTTCCGCTGCTCCCACTGACCACAACAACCCTCTGGCAGAAAAATATATACATGCACTTCTAAAGCGAGTTTAGAACGACGCTATACTTAACCTCCTGCCGGGTCTCATAGCCTGGAACAACAGTAGTGTCAATGCTGGAGATAGTGCCCTCAGAGTCAATTATTGGATCACAGGCACGTGATTGCAATAATTGAGGGAGGACCTATGCTGATAGGACAGTCTTACTCAAGATGATAATATGCTATCTGGTTTATCTTTATCATCGTGTACTACTTTAGGTGACCTTATAGGTCACTATTGCGCATTGATAGAGCCCTTAGGATTCTTGCTTGACGGCCAGCAGTATGATGGAGATCATATACGTGGGAGCTGGGGTCTATAAGCACATCCTTAAAAGGTCCCTAGTCGTGGTAGTTTTCGAGACAGGGCATCGATACTCCAGAGTAGACTAGTGTATACAGTCGAAACCCCGACGAGGGGAAGTGGCCGGTCTCACAAGCCACCGGTGTCAGTTGGTTCACCTAAGATGTATACAGGTGCTCATTTGGTTATGAGTACACTGGACAGGACTCGCCGGGAACATGCTAGTTGGTCTTATACCTGACGTCAGATAGCAGTTCCCTGGTGACATGTGTACAGGTTAGTTCATCGACCTGAGATCGTCATTTGTCTCGTGTGAGTTCCCACTGTACTTTGATTACTACCCTACCACGGCTCAAAGGAGTCGTGAAAACAGGTTTTAGTTGGGTACAGTCCCGAGCCACATGGAGGCAGTGAGCGGATCTGCAGGGGTTCGTCTCTCCCGGTATTGGGGGTGTGGTCGCGCTGTGTCTAGGAGAGCCATTACACGAAGTCCTTGGCCAAGGTAGGAGATTTACCGTTAGGTATTCCAGTAGTATATCAGGGTGTTCTGGGCTACACTCCGACACGACTTGTACCGTTTTTGGGTGTCTGACTTTTACCAACCCCCTAGGCCCGCCATGCGATGCTCATAGACGAACGGACCGGACTGTACGGATATTGTCACTGACAGGCTCAGTAGGGTGTCAGGATGAGTTCGCTCATCGACGTCCCTTTTGGTCAATACCTGGTAGCCCGTTACGTATGGCTAATACCTCTGACGTGCTAGTGGTTAAATCCACAGCCAAAGTATTGACGAGTCTTTAGAGTCCCCCACAGACAGTTTCTCAAGTTTCGGGCGAAACGCTGTAGAGGCCGTATGGAGATATGGCAGGGTTCGATCATATACGTGCGGTATTTCACGGATCATGATCGGACGGATAATACTAGCGGGCTTTGGTTTAAGCCGGATCCTAGTATTGTACAGTGTAGATTTTGTCTCATTGCATTTGTATTCGGTTGAAATACAAATGCGGGTATGTATATACAGTCGTGGGGTTTTCCTGTAATTTATTACGGGATCGCTTTTTAGAAGTTGCCAGTTTGCTTTCCGTTTCGGCCATTTTCCTTTGTTTCTTTCTTTAGCTGAAAATTGGTGTGGAGGGGCTTATTTGCAAATGTGCAAATTAGCAATTTGGAAGGTGTTTTTTGTAACTAGTTGGTACATGATGGTTGTAGCTTCCATTGACTTCATTTGTTCATCATGACTTGATATGATTAGGTGATGGAGTGGAGACTTGTTTGTGATCATTGTTTATCATTATTACCCACCTTTTCTTATGGTCACCTTGCACTAGCTTGTGCTCACCCCCCTTGACTTTTTCCCTCCTCATTCTTATTCTTGGCCGGCCACTTCTTGGTGGGTGGGGAATTCATTTTTCTTGTGGTGGAAAATTTATTCATCTCACATTTTGGCTTGCAACAAAATACACCATCCTTCTCCAAAAGTTCATCTCATCCTCACATCTATATGGCAACTTCCTTAACCCCATTGAGACAAAAGAGTTCTACACTATCCTACAACATTCTTGGACACGTCGACTCGCCAACTTCGTGCCCGAGTTGCCTCGGTCCAGAGGTGGGAGACCGTAAAAGAACCCGGCGATGTGGTGCCCTTTCCGACGAGGAGATGAAGACCGAAGATTCCGCGAGGAGACCGGGATGGAGGCCGAAGACCGAAGAACACAGATCGCTCGGTATAACTCTCTACCCCATTCTCTAGTTAGCTAGGAGTAGGTTAATGGCCCGATCTGGGGTTTTAGTGCACGGTAGTGCCGGTTTATAAGTTTTGTAAAAGTTTCGTTTCCGCATTTTGGCCTCGTTCAGACGGCCGGGGCGCTGCCGTGCACTTACACTGGTATCAGAGCCACGCCATTAACCTAGTCTAGCTTTCTCTAATGTGTTTAGAACTTCGATCGATCGGATTTTCCAAAAACCGTATATTCTAGCATCAGTTTCTGTCGATTTTTTTTGGCTCGAAAAATTATTTGGAGCATTGCAGAAATTCATGCAGGCATTTTTAAGCATACTGTAAAAATTCGATACAGTGATTCCTCAGTAGGACCGCGGAATCGCGGCCAAACCCCTGTTCTGGCCGCAGTTCCGCGGCGGGAAAATGTAATCACAGTACCAAATTTCTACAGTGGCTTCCTGAGTTGAAATTGGGGTTTTTGGTATGTTCTGTTTGGGCCCAGATTTTCTTTGAGTGCTACAGTTGTGCTTGGGGCCCACTTCGGGAAATTTAGTCGATCGAAAATTTTAAACATGTTAGTTCACAGTATTTACATTATATCTACGACCGTGAATGTCATTTGATCGGTAAATCCTGTCTAACTGCTATAGCCCTTTTAGACGGATTTGCGAACGTGACATTCACGTTGATGTTCTGTGTTGTACTGTGTTGTTGCGGATTTGTCGTGGTGGATAGCCTGGATGCAATGATAGTACAGTTTGGTTGTATTATGTACATTTGATATTGCGGGGCGAGCGTCCGACATGTGGACTGCCGTCACTGCCTGTTTGTATATTATTCTTTTGGGGCACGACCGGGCTGAGGTCGGTGTACCCGTTGTATGTATATTTTACTTTCTGTACTAGGATTACCCCAAGGTGGGGTGCACGGATAGCCGGGTTCTAGAGGGCAACGGGCTCACATCTCATGGCGTTGAGACGGAGGGGGCTTCACTCTAGAATTGGCGGGCTATTCGCTGCACTCGTAGGGGGTATAGGTTGACCCAAGGAGGGGTGCCCAAGTTATCGGATTCCGTGAAGTGCTGGGTGGTCCATTCACGTTGCTGAAGGGGGCTGCCTCGCTTCAGGTTTTGGCGGGTAACTTGCCGCGCCCGTAGGGGTCTAGGATTTTCATTGCACAGGCTATCCACACGACCAGGGGAACGTCGGGTTTCAGTAGCGGCTCTATGAAACCCGGGGATCCCAGATATCTGTATTGTTCTGTGATGCTTATTACATTTCTGTGATGTTGCATTTTATCACGCCTTGAGCGAATATTATATATTGATATATATATTAGTAGATGTTGTATATGTTTTGCATCCGCGCTAGTCCAGTCCCCGCTCTGTCGTTAGTTAAGTAACCTAACGGGTGATGACGGGACCCAGTGGCGAGTGCGGATGGCATATACGTACGTCATTATTTTCGTTCTTTATTGGTGCGATCAATTGATGGGACTGCATTGATTCGGATCAATGCAAGCTAAACAAACCTATTTTGATGTTGTTGGAACATTTTTCAAAAAGCTGTTATTGCAATGACGTTCTCTTTTGTTTTGCACAGTGGTATTCGGTTATGAATATCCAGCACCTCAGTCGACGAGGCAAGGGCCGAGATCCCTTCACCGGGAGTGACCCCTTGGACAGAATTTTGCGTCAGGGCAATAACTTCACTATAGCCGATTGCCTTTTGCTTTGCATCGTGGTATTCAGTTGGAATATCCTGCACCTCATTCTACGGGGAAAGAGCCGAGATCCCTTCACCGGGAGTGACCTCTTTAGCAAAGGTTTTCGTCACTATATTTTTATAAAGCTATCCGGTTCCTTCAACGATATCAAGTTCATTACGTTAAAGGTTTTTCGCCAAAAACCATTCATAGCCCTCCGTCATTTCAGACGGGTAGCACGTAGTATTCAAGCTATGTTTGTTGGCCAAAGTTAAGGCATAGTGTATGGTAGTTATTTGTTACTTTTCTGCAGCATAGATAGATGCGTTGGTTTGGGACAGTCGTACTGCCTTGTTGGCCAAAGTCAAGGGTAGGTACGGGTGGGTTCAAATCAACCTGGATAATGACGGGTAGAACTTGACATGTGACTTATGATTTGTTGGCCAAAGTCAAGGTCATAAGAGCATGGGGTAAAAATCACATCGGGAGTTTCTAAAAAAACTGAAACTTGCCAGATATGCGCATACCTTCTGGAGTGTGATAACGTGAGTGGATTCTATCACGTTATCATGCGATGATAGTTGGATCCCGATTCCCACTGATGAGTTGGTTTACTCCTCGGGTGATCCCGACTAATTCTTCTTTCAGGTTTGGAGGAGAATTTGACGTTACAGTGGAAGGTTTCCTGATTAGATAAATTGGTAACCATTCTGATCTAGGTTAGAGTGCACGCTGAGTGTTTCTTTTCTCTCTCTCTTTGGCAGCGACCATGGCCCGACCCTAAGACTATGACTCAGTGACCAAAATTAACCGAACCTTCTTAAGCACTGGCTTTTGGATTGTCAGAGTTGCACACCTCATTGCCACTCCTACTCTTACCCTTTTCTCCAGGACACCCCGTATTACTACGAACGTCCACTTCCATTGGATAAAACCATCGTATGGTTATATACGAACTCGAAGGAACTTGTTCCAGATTCGAGGATGGTTTCTGGTTCTGGAGAAAACGAATAGGACTATTCAGTTGTCTTTTCCTTTTACCTTCTCTCAGGTTGCGAGTGCTCCTTGGATTAGGGGATAGTACACCCATTCCACAAATTGGATAGTTTTCTTCCAAACCATAGGCAGGTGCCGACCGGTAGGGAATGAAGAAAACCAATTAGCCTAACGATGGTGTACAGAAGGTATTATGTAAAGACAAATAAAGGGATTAGAAGGAGGGCAAAGTAAATTGCGACTGCTATTCACGACCAAACCAAGTGTTTCTTTACCACTCCCACTTCACCTTTGTATTTCTCCAGAACACTCCGTATCACTACGAAGATCCACAGTTATTTGGATACTGCATCGTATGGTTATATACGAACTCGAAAGGAACTTGTTCCAGTTCGGGGATGGATTCTGGTTCAGGAGAAATAGGAATAATGTATTATTCAGCTGTCATTTATCTTTACCTTCTCTCGCATTGCGAGTGCTCCTAGGATTAGGACAGTACACCCATTATGCTTATTGGATAGTCTTCTTCCAAACCATAGGCTGGTGCCGAAAGGTAGGGAAGGAAGAAAACCATTTAGCCTAAGAGGGTGTACAGAAGGTAATGACTAAAGACATATAAAGGGATTTGGAGAGATGGTAAAAAAACATACGGTTACAGTTGTGAATCTGATAATGAAAGAGGCATTACTAGGAATACCCGGATACCCCTACGAAACATTTCAATGTTTCAGTTTCACCGTGTACTGTTAAAAGAAAACTGATTTCCCAATTAGTCCTTACTCCAGGGTATGTATTTACCAGGTATGATTTTCACATCTGTATGGTTTTACAGATGATGAGTGGGAGTAAGTTATTGGGAATTGGGTGATCATCCTCATTATATCGGGATTCGTTGCAATTGGTGATATTTGAGAAAATCGCCTGGGTTGTTTGCCGGACGGCATATATTTGGTTTTGAATATCCGCTGTTATGCACCAATTTCAAATTGATATATCTGTACGTCTATTTTTATAGAGTGAGATATACCTTTTTGAAATTATGTCCATGACATTTACCTATATCAGTGGATGGTTAGGTAAGGAGCATTAAACAGCGGTGTAATTCTTCTTAACCATAAGAACAATTTTCAACCTACGACACACAGCGAATGAGTTATTAGACTCAGGGGACTTATACAAAGTATTGTATGTTGTCCAGTGTCCATGAGGACAGAGGGGTTGGTGCTCGGACTGTATTCTATTTACTTGTGACTTCTCTAGTTCTTAGACATGTGTTTCGCAGAAATGCAACGTCTAATTTTTGAGAAGTTATAGGTATAAGAGTAAAGTAGAGAACCAGGTATTGCAAGTATCAGGATTCTTCAAAGTGATTGAAGATATAGATACTTGTGTATGGTATTCAGTTGATAGTAATGATTAAGAGAACTTGCTTCTCTTTCAGGTTACTGTAAGTCCACGTTGCCCACCCCGGTACTTGCGGGGAGGCGGAAACGTTATGAAAAATCCGATTTTTACAACACTAGGCAACATGGACTAGCTAAAGGAGGGATCTTTGCTAAACATAAACTAACTACAAAGCTAAAAGAGTTAGCTACTCGGAAAAGGGGTTATACCTAGGTCTTCAAGTCCTTCTCTTCTTGCTCCTTGGAGTGAAAGAACGGGTTCTCCTTGTCGCCTTCTCTTGCCGAAGAAAGATCCACCCGAGGGCCTCAACCTTTGGCTCCAACCTCAAACTAGAAGTAACTAAGGTGCTTGGTATGCTAAACCTAGAACCTTAGAAAGAGTAGAGAGTAATTTTAAGGGATTTATCTCAAGCTCAAAGGGTTCTCAACTCATGAGAGGGGAGAGCTAGAGAGAGAGGAAGAGGAGGAGAGAGAATGAGAATGATAGAATGAGGATATTTTACAACCATCCTCACATATATGTGTGAATTATGATAATTAAAAATTAAATAAAGATAATTGTGATGGTTAAGTTGAAGTGACCATTATCATTTCACATTAATTAATTATGCTAGAATCAAAAAGCATATTTCATATGAAATGATGATGGTCAACTTGTCAACCTAGGTCAACAAGTCAAGCAAAGTCAAATGGTCAACAACCATAACCATACACAATTATAATTAACTAATATTAATAAATCATATTTCACACATAAACATTAGGGTTAAGAAAAAGACAACGGTCATTAACCCTAATGGAAATCCTCTGCCTCTGCCTCAGTCAACTGTGCATACACACCCGTATCCGTGTTCCGAGGAACACGAATACAATGAGATAAAACCAATCCCAAATCATATACTAGGATCCGGCTTAAACCAAAGCCCGCTAGTATAAGCTATCCGGACACAAAACGTGCACAAGTGCACGGATGTGAATGAACCCCGTCGCAAAACCATGCGACCTCTACTCATTTTGCCTAAAGGTGAATAACCCTCTGTGTGGGACTCTAAAGACTCGACACTACGCTGGCAGTGGGTTTAACCACAGACCGCAAGCGGCACTAGCTGTACGTAACGGTCCCCAGGTAGACGCCGATAAGAAGACTGACGAGGTAAACCCATCTGAACTCCTGCTGAGCCTGAATGTGATAGTCTCCGTACAGTCTGGTCTGTTCGTCTGATAACATTGCATGGCGGGCCTAGGGGGTGGTAAACGTCAGTCCCCTAATAGCGGTACAAGTCGTGTCGGAGTGTAGCCCAAAACACCCTGAGATAACACTGGAAACCTACCAGTATATCTCGCTTGCCCTGGCCAGGGACTACTTGTGTAATGGCTCTCCTAGACACAGCGCGATGTCAACCCCCAATACCGGGAGAGACGAATCATGTCTAACCGTCACTGCCTCCAAGTGCTTCGGGACTGCACCCAACTACTACCTGTTTGCATGACTCCTTTGAGCCGTAGTAGGGTAGTAATCAAAGTACAGTGGGAACACACTCGAGGCGAAGTGACAGTGTCAAGTCAGCGGACTAAGCTGTACTCATATCACCTGGGAACTGATAACTGACGATAGGTATAATACCAACCAACAGTTACCGACGAGTTCTGTCCAGTGTACTCGTAACCCAACGAGCACCAGCATACTATCTCAAGTACGACGTATTGACGGCTGTGGGACAGGCCGTCTCCCGTGCTGGGATGAGAAGCGCATACGCTAGTCTACTCCGGAGTGTCGATGCCTTGTCTCGATAGTCCTACGACTAGGGACGTGTATATCTAAGGATGTGCTTGTAGATTACCCAGCCCCCACGAGTGTGACTGCCATCACAACGCTGGTAATCAAGCAAAGATCCTAAGGGCTCCACTAATGCGTATAGGTGATACAATAAAAGAAACACATGTACACATTAAAGCAGAGACAAACCAAGTAGCATACTACCATTTCGAGCAAGATTGTCTATACAACTGTGAATATCCCAAGCTTCCATCAAGTAATATACATACTAGTATGATACAGTAATGGTCTCTAGGGCATATACACGAACAATCTCCCACTTGCACTAAGGCCATGTACTGGCGCATCGAAGACCTATCATCTCGATCAGCCGCTCGAACTGAGTCTAAGGTAAGGCCTTCGTGAATGGATCAGCAGTGTTGTCTTCTAAAGCAACCCTCCGAACCTCAATCTCCTGGCGATCCACGATCTCCCTGATCAGGTGATACCGCCTCAAGATGTGTCTGGATTTCTGATGGGACCTGGGTTCCTTTGCTAAAGCTATAGCCCCATTGTTGTCACAATACTGAGGTATTGGATCAACAATGGATGGAACCACTTGAAGTTCTTTCAAGAACTTCCTCATCCAGATGGCTTCTTTTACGGCATCAGATGCAGCGATATATTCCGCTTCCATAGTCGAGTCGGCAACGGTTTCCTGTTTGGAACTCTTCCAACACACCGCCCCTCTATTGAGGGTAAAGACAAAACCCGACATGGACTTGGAATCATCCTTGTCACTCTGGAAGCTGGAGTCAGCAAAGACCTCAATCTGGAGGTCTTTTCCGCCATACACCAAGAACATCTCCTTAGTCCTTCTCAAGTACTTGAGAATGTTCTTTACCGCTATCCAGTGTTTCTCCCCAGGGTTTGACTGATACCTGCTTACCACACTCAGTGCATAAGCCACATCTGGTCTGGTACATAACATCGCATACATTATAGAGCCTACCGCAGAAGCGTAGGGTATAATAGACATGCGATCCCTTTCCAAATCAGTCTTGGGAGACATCTCTTTGGAGAGGGTGATCCCGTGACAAGCCGGTAGATTACCGCGCTTGGAATCTTCCATACTGAATCTTTTCAGTATGGTGTCGATGTACCTGGACTGTAAAAGTCCTAATATCCTCTTGGATATATCACGATGGATCCGGATCCCCAGAATGTAGGAGGCATCACCCAGGTCTTTCATGGAGAACCTGTGTGACAAGAACCCTTTGACAGATTGTAGCATAGGAATGTCATTTCCTATCAAGAGAATATCATCCACGTATAAAACGAGGAATACGACAGTTCTTGCTACAAATCTACTATAGATATATGGTTCATCTGGATTTTTGATAAAGCCAAATTCTTTAACCGTCTCATCAAAACAGATGTTCCAACTCCGCGATGCCTGCTTTAGTCCATAAATAGACTTAAGCAACATTTAGAAAAGCGGTCTTTACGTCCATCTGCCAAATCTCATAATCGTGGAAGGCAGCAATGGCAAGAAGGATCCGAATGGATTTCAGCATAGCCACTGGAGAAAAGGTTTCGTCATAGTCCAAACCAGGTCTTTGACGAAAACCCTTTGCAACAATCCTAGCCTTATAGGTCTCAACCTGTCCATCTACACCAATCTTCCTTTTGAAGATCCACTTGCATCCTACGGGTTTTACCCCATCTGGAGCAACGTCCAAAGTCCATACTTTGTTGGTGTACATGGACTCCATCTCGGTCCGCATTGCATCCAGCCATTTTACCGAGTCAATGCTCTGAATGGCCTGCTGGAAGGTAGTCGGCTCATCACTATCAATGATGCAATCCTCTCTATCCCTGTCTATGAGAAAACCGTAGTATCTCTCGGACGGATGAGATTGCCTACTACTCCTGCGGAGCGGCGCAGGAATGTCCTGATCTTTCGAACCCTCTGGTTCTACTAAGCTTTCAGTAATAGCTTGTGGTTCTGGAATTTCTTCCAGTTCTACTGCGCTCCCACTTATTTCCTTTCTTAAGAACTGGTGTTCCAGAAAGTGGGCATTACGAGAAACAAAGATCTTTTGTTCCTCTGCGTAATAGAAAAGATACCCCCTGGAGTTCTTTAGGTATCCCACAAACTTGCACAGTACTGAGCATGCCTCGAGTTTGTCCGCATGCTGCTTTTTGACAAAAGCTGGACATCCCCAAATCTTCAGGTATTGAAGATAGGGTTTCTTCCCACTCCATATATCATATGGTGTGGTAGGCACAGTCTTAGTTGGAACTTGGTTCAAAAGGTATGCAGCTGATTCTAGCGCATATCCCCAGAACGATCGCGGTAACTCAGCGTTACTCATCATGGAACGTACCATATCCAATAGGGTTCGGTTCTGTCTCTCCGATACACCGTTATGTTGCGGAGTGTATGGAGGAGTAAGCTGAGAGAGAATTCCATTCTCTTTTAGGTAATCCAGGAACTCGGCACTCAAGTATTCACCACCTCGATCAGATCTCAGTGTCTTGATACTTTTGCCTGTTTGTTTTTCTACTTCATTCTTATATTCCTGGAATTTTTCAAAGGCTTCGGATTTATGTTTCATTAAGAAGACATGTCCGAACCTTGAAAAATCATCCGTAAAAGTAATGAAGTAAAAATAACCGCTTCGCGCATGTGTAGACATTGGACCGCACACGTCGCAGTGTATGAGTCCCAAGAGCTCACTCGCTCTTACTCCGTGTTCAGTGAACGGAGTTTTTGTCATCTTCCCTTTGAGACAGGATTGACAAGTTGCATATGATTGATATTCGAACGGATCCAAATATCCTTCTGTATGTAACTTCGTCAACCTTCTCTCATTGATGTGACCGAGTCTACAATGCCATAAGAAGCCTGATTGATTTCTGGAGACTTTCTTTTGTGTGTATTCTGGACATTGAAAATCTATGGTTGGTTTAATACGTATATACCATTGTTTAATGTACCTGACCCAATCAAAACTTGATTAAGGTGAATGTTCACAACATTACTTACAAATGCAAATTCATAACCTTCTTTAGATAATAAAGATACAGAAATGATATTACAAATTGCATTTGGTACAAAATAACAACTACGCAAAACCAAAAAGTGTCCATCTGACAATCCCAGGTGATAGTCCCCCACGGCCTCAGCATCCATGCTAGCTCCGTTTGCAACTCTGAGGGTCATGTCACCTGCCTTCAAAAACCTACGCTTTCTCAATGCCTGCAAAGAATTACAGATATGAGATCCTGATTCGGTATCCAATACCCAGGAAGTAGAGTTTATTGATAGACAGTTTTCAATAACATACACACCTGAAGCTGAAGCCGCAACCTGCTTCAGATCCTGGGTTCTGGCCTTCCAAGCCCCGCAATCCTTTTTCCAATATCCACTCTTGTGACAGTAAAAGCATTCTTCCTTTCCCACAAGCTTTCCCGCTACCTTTGTTGCTTTTGCCTTTCCCTTCGTATCCACTTTACTAACACCGCCCCTTGGTTTGGCGGGGGCTTTCTTCTTCTTTCCCTTGGCTTTTGCCCTGGACTTAGAAGAGGAAGATCCTCCTACAAACAAAGTGGATGTTTCCCTATCTTTCTGTAGGGTGCCCTCAGCACTCCTCAACATGTTCAGAAGCTCGGAAAGTTCAACCTCCTTTCCTTGCATGTTGAAGTTTAGGATAAACTGGGCGTAAGTGGAAGGAAGGGACTGGAGAATCAAGTCAATGTAGAGTTCATTCTCCAACGTGGTCCCAAGGTCCGCGAGCTCTTCTATATAGCCAATCATCTTAAGCACGTGTTCCGCTACCGATGATCCGACAGCCAATCTTGCCGAAAATAGCTTCTTCGACACTTCGTATCTTGCGATACGAGACTGCTCTCCATACAGTTCTTTTGTATGAAGAAATATGGATTCTAGGTCCATATTCTCGTGCCTCCTCTGATGTTCATTGTCCATAGAAGCAAGCACGAGGCATTTGGCCTTCGCGCAATCGATCTCCCATGTCTTATGGATTTCTATATCCGCGACGCTGGAGGTGGGACCTAGGACAGGGGGAGCTTTGGTGGTAAGGAGATACCCCAACTTGTCGTAAGTGATTGCCATTTTGACATTCCTGAGCTAATCTTTGTAGTTTGGCCCTGTCAGTATGTTTTTATCTAGCAATAACTTAAGTCCGGTCATGTTGATTGGTCGCTGCAATTAGGAGAGAGAAAAGAAACACTTTAGCATGATACTCTTGCAAGTTTAGAGTGGTTTTTAGTTTGTCTAAATAGGATGGCTCCCACTGTCTCTCAAATCCCTCCTCAAACCATAAAGGAAGAATTAGTCGGGATCAATCTCACCGTACAATACTTGCTTAACCGTTCAGCCAGGCCAGTGTTGGTACTTCGAGAGAGGTTTTCCAACGCTTTCGTGAAGTTCCTTAATTAAGTAACCTCTTTTCCCTGGGGGCGTAGCCCCGCTAACACCTTTCTAGACACCTACTAAGTTTATAGCATTGATCATTAAGTGAGAAATTTCCCGAGGAGTAGCATATACTCACAGTAGGATCGGGATCCAAACATCATCGCGTGATAAAATTGAAGGAATCCTACCAGAATCATCACACTCCAAATGGTATGCAGCGCTAGCAAGTTTCAGTTCTTTTGAAACTCCCGATGTGGATTTTTGCCCCATGCTCTTATGACCTTGGCGTGAGGTCAAAATGTCATAAGTCACATGTCAAGCTCTACCCATCATTATCCAGGTTAATTTGAACCCACCCGTACCTACCCTTGACGTAGGCCAAAATGGCAGTACGACTGTCTCAAACCAACGCATTCTATCTATGCAACAGATAAATATCCGGCAGCTACCAATCACTATGCCTTGGCGTGAGGTCAAAATACATAGCTTGAATACTACCGAATATTTAACTGAAATGATGGAGGGCTACGAATGGTTTTGGCGAAACCGTGAACGTAGTGAACTTGATATAATCGATGGAACGAGATAGCTTTTAAAAGGAGTGGTTCAAGCTCCGCATTTAAAAGTTTGGTTTTGAAAAGAACCGAGTGGTTTTGAAAGTGTTCCAACGACTTTTACTTGGTTTATTTTCTTGCATTAATTTTAATGCGTCCCATCATTTAATCCTACCATTGCAGAAAACAACGAAAATATGACGTACGCTTATGCCATCCGCATTCGCCACGGGGCCCCGTCATCACCCGTTAGGTTACTTAACTAACGACAGAGCGGGGGCTGGACTAGCGCGGATGTAAAACATAAGCAACGCCTAAATAGATATCGTATGTAAATATATAGCAATGATAGCCATTCTAGATCATAGATGAACACTTTGGATATACTAGGAACCCGCGATTCGTTCGAGCCTGTAACGAAAAGCGGATTACACGGTCGCGATGAATAGCCAATACCCTACCCTAGACCCCTACGGGTGCGGCAAACTACCCGCCAAGTACCCGAAGCGAAGCAACCTCCCTCAACACGTGAGTAGGCCACTCGGCACTTCGAAATACCCGGTAGTTTGTGCACCCCACCTTGGGTCTATCCTAGGAGCAAAAACAGTAAAAAGAAATTATACAATGGCGGCTACAACCTCAACCCGGATGTGCGGCCAAACAAATAATATTACATCAAATTACATATTACATGAATTGAAAGATAAAAGAAAAAGAACTCTCATCTCACAACCACCCGGCTATTCATCCGCGACAATCCAACGAGTTCATATACACATACCATCAACAATACAGATCACAGATATGTATAACCCCCACTAATCGACGTATAGCGATTAGCAGACGTTCAATACATATAAAACATTACAGATACAACCCATTACCCAAAGTCTACAGAAAAACGACCAAAATACGGATTTGTAACCACCCCAAAAACAAACTTGTTCTCTGGAAAATCTGGGCAGAAACAAACCATCCTAAAAATCCTAAAACAGCAACAGAAGAACACTGCAGGAAAAACGACCCATGGCCGAGTCAACTCGGCCGCGGAAACGCGGTGAGTTGGTCGGTTCGATGGTTCGTTTTTCTTGGGTGTTCTGTAAAAACCCTGAGCCGATTTTTAAGGTATGATTTATTATTTTTAAAGCAGGTTTAAAAATCGGCAGAAACTTAGGGTTTTGAAAAAGTGTTTTGCGATTTTTTCCGATCGAAGTTCTATATACTTTGCTAACTAGCTAGTTTGTGTTTAGTTAGGCTCTGATACCACTGTAAGTCCATGTTGCCCACCCCGGTACGTGCGGGGAGGCGGAAACGTTATGAAAAATCCGATTTTTACAACACTAGGCAACATGGACTAGCTAAAAGAGGGATCTTTGCTAAACATAAACTAACTACAAAGCTAAAAGAGTTAGCTACTCGGAAAAGGGGTTATACCTAGGTCTTCAAGTCCTTCTCTTCTTGCTCCTTGGAGTGAAAGAATGGGTTCTCCTTGTCGCCTTCTCTTGCCGAAGAAAGATCCACCCGAGGGCCTCAACCTTTGGCTCCAACCTCAAATTAGAAGTAACTAAGGTGCTTGGTGTGCTAAACCTAGAACCTTAGAAAGAGTAGAGAGTAATTTTAAGGGATTTATCTCAAGCTCAAAGGGTTCTCAACTCATGAGAGGGGAGAGCTAGAGAGAGAGGAAGAGGAGGAGAGGGAATGAGAATGATAGAATGAGGATATTTTACAACCATCCTCACATATATGTGTGAATTATGATAATTAAAAATTAACTAAAGATAATTGTGATGGTTAAGTTGAAGTGACCATTATCATTTCACATTAATTAATTATGCTAGAATCAAATAGCATATTTCATATGAAATGATGATGGTCAACTTGTCAACCTAGGTCAACAAGTCAAGCAAAGTCAAATGGTCAACAACCATAACCATACACAATTATAATTAACTAATATTAATAAATCATATTTCACACATAAACATTAGGGTTAAGAAAAAGACAACGGTCATTAACCCTAATGGAAATCCTCTGCCTCTGCCTCAGTCAACTGTGCATACACACCCGTATCCGTGTTCCGAGGAACACGAATACAATGAGATAAAACCAATCCCAAATCATATACTAGGATCCGGTTTAAACCAAAGCCCGCTAGTATAAGCTGTCCGGACACAAAACGTGCACAAGTGCGCGGATGTGAACGAACCCCGTCGCAAAACCATGCGACCTCTACTCATTTTGCCTAAAGGCGAATAACCCTCTGTGTGGGACTCTAAAGACTCGACACTACTCTGGCAGTGGGTTTAACTACAGACCGCAAGCGGCACTAGCTGTACGTAACGGTCCCCAGGTAGACGCCGATAAGAAGACTGACGAGGTAAACCCATCTGAACTCCTACTGAGCCTGAATGTGATAGTCTCCGTACAGTTTGGTCTGTTCGTCTGATAACATTGCATGGCGGGCCTAGGGGGTGGTAAACGTCAGTCCCCTAATAGCGGTACAAGTCGTGTCGGAGTGTAGCCCAGAACACCCTGAGATAACACTGGAAACCTACCAGTATATCTCGCTTGCCGTGGCCAGGGACTACTTGTGTAATGACTCTCCTAGACACAGCGCGATGTCAACCCCCAATACCGGGAGAGACGAATCCTGTCTAACCGTCACTGCCTCCAAGTGCTTCGGGACTGCACCCAACTACTACCTGTTTGCACGACTCCTTTGAGCCGTGGTAGGGTAGTAATCAAAGTACAGTGGGAACACACTCGAGGCGAAGTGACAGTGTCAAGTCAGCGGACTAAGCTGTACTCATATTGTTAGTTATATGTATGCCCTAGAGGCCATTACTATACATAGGATGTATATTGTAGTGGATGCTGGGACATATATAGGGAGGACTTTCTTGCTCGACATGATAGTATGCTATCTGGTTGATCTTTACCTTAACGTGTACACTGATTTTCTCTCTGTTACATGTTGGTAAAGCCCTTAGGATGTGTACTTGACTACCTGGACTATGATGCGGATCATACTAGTGGGGACATGGTAGTCCATAAGTACATCCTTCAAAGTCCCTAGTCGTGGGTATATCGAGACGGGGCATCGATATACCAGAGTAGACTAGCGTATACCTTCTCGACCCATACAGATGGGCGATGGATGATCCCATATCCATTGGTGTTTGACATCAGAGATGATATACGGGTGCTCAGTGGAGACTGGGTACACTGGACGGACTCGCCGAGAACTCCCAGATGGTATTATACCTTACGTCAGATGGCAGTTCTCTGGTGACACTGGTACAGAGTAGTCTGTAGACCCGAGATCGTCATAGAGTCTTGTGTGGTTCCCACTGTGCTTTGATTTCCACCTTACCACGTCCAAGAGGGCGTGCAAAACGGTGGCTTTTGGGTACAGTCCCGAATCACATGGAGGCAATGAGCGATAGGAGGGGATTCGTCTCTCCCGGTATAGGGAGTTGATGTTGCGCTGTGTTCGATTGGCTATAACCGGAAATCCCTGGCCAGGGTTGCTGAGATTTACTGGTAAGTGTTACCAGTAGTTTCTCGAACTGTTATAGACCTCATATCGACACGACTTATCGAGCTATTGGGGTCTGACGTTTACCACCCCTAGGCGAGATATGCGACATATCAGACGAACAGACCGGACTGTACGGTAAGTGTTACTGGTTGGATTTACAGGAGTATGAGCGGGCTTGCTCGTCGATCTTCTGATCGCTCAATACCCGGGTGGCCGTTACGTTTAGCAGACCGCTTGCGGCTTGTGGGTGTTTGATATGATCATCACCTGCTGCCGGCGTATTGACGAGTCTTTAGAGTCCTACACAGAGGTTTCCTGGCTCAAGCGAAATGAAATAGGAGCGCATATGAGATATGTGCGGGACCAAGAATAATGCGTGTATGTGATACCGTATTCTATTCTCGCGATGATTGTATCGAATGGTTGTATGCGATATAACCTAGTTATCGAATCGAGGATTGATTCGATAAGCCGATACATTATATACTAGTCGGTTGTGTGCGACATGACCGGATCATTGAATCAAGTGTTGATTTAATGATTTAATGCATAATTATATATTTGATATATTACTTTGCATTAACTAGTATTGGTTCACTTTAAATGGATTTTCTCACTTGAAGTTCACAAGTTGTATATGTGATATACTTTTGTGCACTTGATTGTATCATGTTTGATGATACATGCTTACTTGAGTTTGTGTAAAGATTAAACCATGGTTGTGTAATGGTTAGGGTTTTCATTTAATTATCTATTTATTTATTCTTTATTCTTTTTAGAAAATAATTAGCATAATGAGAAAATGGTGGCTTTCTTTGTATGTATTATGAAGCTTCATGAAGCTTTGACTTAGTGACCATTTTGTCTCATGCTTAACCCTAACCATTCCACTTAACCCTAGTCTATTCTCTACACTTTACCATGGTTGAATTATGATAAGTATTCATTTTATTTCCTTTTTGAAAACAACTTATCATAATATTCATCTTCTTCTTCTTCTTCTTCAAGTTGAAGAAGCTTGCCTCCATCAATGGCAACTAGTGAAATTGAGTGAGAAATCCAATTCTAAAGTGAAACCACCTCCTATTTCTTCATCCTCTACCTCTTGCCAAGTAGTAAAGGGTGTTTTCTTCACAAGTTTCATGACTTGGTGAAGTGGGAGCTTGATCTTGTGATGCCTCGACGTAGATCATCTTCGGCACGAAGCCGACGACCTTGCCCGCCTATTTCTCCGATGAAGCCGACGCTAGAGCCCGGGATTCGATTTGGACAGCGAGGAGACTTCATTGCGGAGCTATGGAGGTGGAGGACCGGATCTACAAAGGTTGTATTTCCGTTCTTGTAGTTAAGTTGTTAACTAGTTTCATTTGTCGCCTATATATCTAGTTAACGATCCGTATTAGGGTTTCTCGGCACCCGTAAAATTTGAAATTGGCATGGTTGATGCCTTGTGAGACCTCCTTAGTGTGCCTAGGAACCCTACACATATCACCTGGGAACTGATAACTGACGATAGGTATAATACCAACCAGCAGTTCCCGACGAGTCCTGTCCAGTATACTCGTAACCCAACGAGCACCTGCATACTATCTCAAGTACGACGTACTGACGGCTGTGGGACAGGCCGTCTCCCGTGCTGGGATGAGAAGCGCATACGCTAGTCTACTTCGGAGTATCGATGCCCTGTCTCGATAGTCCTACAACTATGGACGTGTATATCTAAGGATGTGCTTGTAGATTACCCAGCCCCCACAAGTGTGACTGCCATCACAACGCTGGTAATCAAGCAAAGATTCTAAGGGCTCCACTAATGCGTATAGGTGATACAATAAAAGAAACACATGTACACATTAAAGCAAAGACAAACCAAGTAGCATACTACCATTTCGAGCAAGATTGTCTATACAACTGTGAATATCCCAAGCTTCCATCAAGTAATATACATACTAGTATGATACAGTAATGGCCTCTAGGGCATATACACTAACAGTTACTCATAATTGGAAGCACTCCTAAGTTGAGTAATGCTGATCGGCTTCTCTCCATTTAGTTGACATGCACTGGAGACAGCTGCATGATTTGAATCTGGTTTAATTAAATTAGTGCCTCTGTTTCTGTATTGGATATAGAACAGTTCATATCTTGACATTGTTAAGGTACGGGGAGTTGTCCAGCTTATGCTTAAAACCAGACACTGGACAACTCAAGGCGCGTTTCTGTAATGGCTGTTTGTGGGTTGACCCGGGCTATGATGAGGGTTGACTTTCTACCATCTGGAAGATCAATAGTGATTTTGTTCTAGACTCGCCACAGTTTTAAGTAAAATGGATTTTTTCAGAAAATAGTAGTGGGAGTATGGTAGAACTGGAAGTGATTCTAGAACCGCAAACGATCACTGAAAATTTGATGAGAACCTAAAGATTCAATCTGATTTGACATTCCATTGGCCACTCCGCAGATATGGTGGGTAACCTCAGGCACTCGAGAGGTATTTCGGTATGCTCAAAGACGGTGACAGGGAGGTTCTTGTTTACCCAGACTTGCCATTGCTGTTGTTCCAGACTGTGAGACCCGGCAGGAGGATGAGTATAGCGTCGTTCTAAACAAGCTTTAGAAGTGCACGTGTATATGATTCTGCCAGAGGGTTATCGTAGTCAGTGGAAGCAGCGGAAGCATTAGTGGACAAGTGGCTTATGTCTATTAAGAGACTAAAGCAGATGTAGCGGAGATAGATCATCTATTTCTGATGTGACAGTCATAGCTTTGACATCATCAGAATAGGGGATGGATCTGTTAAGAAGGTAGTAGGGTGTGATATCCTGGTATTTGGATGACATACACAGAGTAGGAAGTGAAATTCCTATACTACGGTCGGTTATACTTTGGTTGTCACACAGTGGTTTCTCCACAAAGGATATAGATATTATATCAGACATTCTGGTTACTAGATCTATGGTTTTAGATCTAGATTTGGGTAGTTTCCCAATCTGGATACTTGATCATTCGAAAATATTGCATTTTTAACACGTCAATTTCCCTATCATTTGCATTCATCTAGAAGTGTTCAGGTTAAGTATTGCACATATTAGCAAAACGGTTGTAAAATACTAGATTACATGTGTTATACTCTAAAACCGGTATTTTTAGGGAAATTGACTGTTTATCATGGCATCGCATCATCCTTGTATTGCGTAACACTTGTTTCGAAGTCTGTGCAGGAAATTCCAGGAGAAAGGCCAAATTTGTGAAACAGTGCTGTTAAAAATACGCCAACTCAAGGACTTGAGATCTGGCAGTAATTTAGAAAGAATTGTCAAATTCAATATATCAGAAAAATACCAGGAAGATATCACAAAGCACTACAGAGAATTTCACACAGAGAAGACCTCACGTGACCACGGATCCACGGCCGGAGCAGGCACATGTCGCGGATCCGCGGCAGTCTTGACACGTCATCAGAAATGATTTTCTCCAGTGTTCTTCCCTCAAGGCTATAAGCTTTTCAAGTCACTGCAATTTCCAGAGAACTCCAAAACTTTCTGCCAGATCAGCAAAAGCCCTTGATCAAGCTAATCATGATTAAGCTTCTCAAACAAGCTTCCCCCTTAACTACCTTAAAGCCTAGAAGGTTCTTCCTAACTACCAAGCTTATGAGAGAAGCTAACCTAAACTAAGCTTACAAGGGAAGCTAAGCAAAAGCTTATGAGAGAAGCTAACCTAGCTAAAGCTTATGAGAGAAGCTAACCTAATCCAAACTTCTTAAGGAAGCTAACTACTCTTAAGACTATAAAAGGGACCCTAGGCTTCACTTCAAAAGGTTGTTCATATATTCTCACCACAAGTTGAGTGACACAACTTGTGCCTCAAACCCTAACCCTAATCCAATCAAAAAGCCAAAAAGTTCAAGACCACCGAGTTCAATCGAAGCAAGAATCCTTCAAGCCTTTAGAAGCGAAGCCGGACTTCATCGGAGCAAGTGATCCAAGCCGATCCGCGACTCAAGGAGCCGAGCGACGCCAAATTCGACGATCTAGTTCCTTCCTTTTGTACATTTCAAGAGAGTTGTAACGAATTTGTCGATAAATAAAGGTGAAATTCTTTTATCTTGCTTATCTTTTAATTCAAGCATTATGATTCAATTTAGATTCTTGAATGTGTTCTTTGTGATGATGCTTGAGTAAACTCCGCTCGTGGAGGAGTCGAAAAAAATCAATAGATGATGAGTTGACGAATCTTGAAACATTTCTTAAGTCCTATAACGTTTGTAAATTCTTGAAAATCAAATGATCGATGATCTAGTTTCGACGCGAAATGCTTTCTTGATTATTTTCGCTCGGAACTAGAGATCAACGATCGATCATTTGATTTACTAGAAGCTAGTTTGTGAATGAGATTCATTGAAAGGACAAAGGATGAGATGAGGAAACTCGCAAGATCCTTAAACCTCAATAAATCGTCATCGATCTAGCATCAATTAGTTAATGGAT
Organism: Agapanthus africanus; assembly: GCA_030015575.1. NCBI lineage: Eukaryota > Viridiplantae > Streptophyta > Magnoliopsida > Asparagales > Amaryllidaceae > Agapanthus > Agapanthus africanus. Next base: position 121,106,765 of record JASDDO010000001.1, read on the forward strand.
AAGAAATAGTAATCGCTAGTCTTCTTCACATCTATAGATTTAATCGACTCCTACGAGCTTCACTTCAATTCTTGAAACTTAAATCGATTGGAATTCTATCACTTCTTGATTCTTGATGTTTAATGTGTTCTTGATTTTAGACTAGATCTAGACAATTCTTGAAATTCATTGATATAAATCTTGAATCGTTTTCTTTTCTTTTCTTTAAATTTTCAATTCAAATAAAATAAATACGAACGAATCACATAATCCCTGTGGACGATCCGCACTTACTAACACGCTACATTCGACACCGTTATTGATTGCGGTCAAATATTTTTGGTTGTGAATTCTATTCATTTTCTTAAACCGACACAAACGAGAAATTTTGAATCAATCAAATGGCGCCGTTGCCGGGGATCGTGTGCTAATTTGTTCGTTTTTGAAATTTGAGTTGAAAGATTTATTCCATTTACAATTTTGAGATCAAAATTCGCACAAACTCTAAACGTGTTGTTGTGATTTGTTGCGAGGAAATCTGGAAGCCGTGGAGCAAGTGAATTTTTTTTCAGAATATTCCAGAGGACTCAGGGGCTAAACAGAAGCTCTCTGTAAAAATCTTGTGCAGGGAACTGTTCACAGCACGGCGTTTCCGCGGCATTAGGTGACAATCGCGGCGGTTCCGTGGCAATCTTGCTGAGTTACTGTACCAAATTTCCTCAGGTGACTTCTTACTTTCTTATCTCCTTTTCTGTCTGCTCCAATTAACAATTTTCTGCAGGCTTCTTTGCAAAACTCGCAGCGCCGCAAAAAGCAATAAAAAATTGTGCGTGTTTTTGATTTTTGGTTGTTTGCATATTAATACGGAAATTTAAGGGGCAAAGACCAAATCCAGATTAGGTGGGGAGTTCATTACCCTTCTTAAGCCCCAAAAATCACAAACTTGCATCCGCATTTATCCTTATTAACTAAAAAAGATCTAGAGATGACTCTAAGGACCGCCGCGCTCACTTAGGACAAGAGAAGGCCATGGGTAATTCATTGCTTATCCGCGTTTCTTTTGTGGTGTCTAAGGCAAGTGTGTCGAAGGCTAGTAGTTACTTAATTAGGCCCACTACCTACGTAGTGGAGAACCTCCCACTTACCTGGCACTTACCTGGCCACAGGGGAGATAAAGAGGCAGTGGAGAATTTATCCTGCGACTTGTCTTTTGGCAGTTAGGAGCGGTCTAGAACTTTGACCTAGGCGACCAATAGAATTAGGGTTTTGCGTGTTGAATTTGTTGTGATCGCATCATTTTTTTCAAAAATCCGTATCATTTTTCAAAACAAACACCAACAATTCATTCATTCCCCTAATTATAAGTCACGCTGCCACTTGCACTAACCCTTTTTAGTGCAAGATAGGCTAGACACGGGATTCTAGTGCCCGTTTAGTCCGCGTTTCCCCGATCGACTCCGAACTCGGTATTTCTATATTTACTTCTTCTTTACCCACCACCACACCCACATCGATGGATCCTTCTCCATCGAACCTCTTTACCACTACCCTACCACGGCTCAAAGGAGTCATGCAAACAGGTTTTAGTTGGGTAATGTCCCGAGCCACATGGAGGAAGTGAGCGGATTTGCAGGGGTTCGTCTCTCCCGGTATTGGGGGTGAGGTCGCGCTGTGTCTAGGAGAGCCATTACATGAAGTCCTTGGCCAAGGCAGGAGATTTACTGGTAAGTATTCCAGTAGTATCTCAGGGTGTTCTGGGCTACACTTCGACACGACTTGTACCGCTTTTGGGGGTCTGACTTTTACCAACCCCCTAGGCCCGCCATGCGATGCTCATAGACGAACGGACCGGACTGTACGGATATTGTCACTGATAGGCTCAGTAGGGTGTCAGGATGAGTTCTCTCATCGACTTCCCTTTTGGTCAATACCTGGTAGCCCGTTACGTATGGCTAATACCTCTGACGTGCTAGTGGTTAAACCTACAGCCAAAGTGTTGACGAGTCTTTAGAGTCCCCCACAGACAGTTTCTCAAGTTTCGGGCGAAACGCTGTAGAGGCCGTATGGAGATATGGCAGGGTTCGATCATATACGTGCGGTATTGCACGGATCATGATCGGACGGATAATACTAGCGGGCTTTGGTTTAAGCTGGATCCTAGTATTGTACAGTGTAGATTTTGTCTCATTGCATTTGTATTCGGTCGAAATACTAATGCGGGTATGTATATACAGTCGCGGGGTTTTCCTGTAATTTATTACGGGATCGTTTTTTAGAAGCTGCCAGTTTGCTTTCCGTTTCGGCCATTTTCCTTTGTTTCTTTCTTTGGCTGAAAATTGGTGTGTAGGGGCTTATTTGCAAATGTGCAAATTAGCAATTTGGAGGGTGTTTTTTGTAACTAGTTGGTTCATGATGGTTGTAGCTTCCATTGACTTCATTTGTTCATCATGACTTGATATGATTAGGTGATGGAGTGGAGACTTGTTTGTGATCATTGTTTATCATTATTACCCATCTTTTCTTATGGTCACCTTGCACTAGCTTGTGCTCACCCCCCTTGACTTTTTCCCTCCTCATTCTTATTCTTGGCCGGCCACTTCTTGGTGGGTGGGGAATTCATTTTTCTTGTGGTGGAAAATTTATTCATCTCATATTTTGGCTTGCAACAAAATACACCATCCTCCTCCAAAAGTTCATCTCATCCTCACATTTATATGGCAACTTCCTTAACCCCATTGAGACAAAAGAGTTCTACACTATCCTACAATATTCTTGGACACGTCGACTCGCCAATTTCGTGCCCGAGTTGCCTCGGTCCAGAGGTGGGAGACCGTAAAAGAACCCGGCGATGGGTGCCCTTTCGATGAGGAGATGAAGACCGAAGATTTCGCGAGGAGATCGGGATGGAGGCTGAAGACCGAAGGACACGGATCGCTCGGTATAGCTCTCTACCCCATTCTCTAGTTAGCTAGGAGTAGGTTAATGGCCCGATCCGGGGTTTTAGTGCGCGGTAGTGCCGGTTTACAAGTTTTGTAAAAGTTTCGTTTCCGCATTTTGGCCTCGTTCAGACGGTCGGGACGCTGCCGTGCACTTACAGTCAAGTCTGGGTAAACTAGAATCTCCCTCTCATTGTCCTTGAGGCTAACGGAGTACCTCTTGGGTGCCTGAGCTTACCCACCATATCTGCGGAGTGGCTAATGGAATGTCAAACCTGATTTAATCTTTAGGTTCTATTTAAATTTTCCGTAATCGTTTGCGGTTCTGGAATCACTTCCAGTTCTACCATACTCCCACTACTGTTTTCTGAAAAAATCCATTTTACTAAAACTGTGGCGAGTCAAGAACAATATCACTATTGATCTTCCAGATGGTAGAAAGTCAACCCTCGTCATAGCCTGGGCCATCCCACAAACTGCCATTACAGAAACGTGCCCTGAGTTATCCAGAGTCTGGTTTTAAGCATAAGCCGGACAACTCCTAATACCTTAACATCGTTAAGATATGGACCATTCTATATCCAATATAGAAACTTTGGCACTTATTTAATTGGAACCAGATTCAAAACATGCAGCTGTCTCCAGTACATATCAACTTAATGGAGAGAGGCTAATCAGCATTACTCAACTTAGGAATCAATCCAATTATGAGTAACCTGAAAGAGAAATAAGTTTCTCAAAACCATTACTATCATTTGAATACCAATCACAAGTATCTACATCTTCGATCTCTTTGAAGAATCCCGATACTTGCGACACCTGGTTCTCTACTTTATTCTTATACCCACAACTTCTCAAAACTTAGACCTTGTATTTCTACGAAACACTTGTCTAAAAACTAGAGAAGTCACAAGTAAACAGAACATAGTATGAGGACCAACCCCTTTATCCTGATGGACACTGGACAACATACAATACTCTGTATAAGTCCGCTGAGTTGAATAACTCAAAACCTGTGTATCGTAGGTTGAAAACTGTATTTATGGTTAAGAACTACTCCGCTGTTCAATGCTCCTTACCTAATCGACAACTGATATAGGTAAATGTCACGGACATAATTTCAAAAAGTTATATCTCACTTTATAAAAATAAACGTACAGATATATCAGTTTGAAATTGGTGCACAACTACGGATACTCAAAACCAAATACTTGCCGTCCGACAAAAACCCAGGCGATTTCCTCAAATATCACCAATTACAACGAATTCCGATATAATGAGGATGATCACCTAATTCCCAATAACTTACTCCCACTCATCATCTGTAAAACCATACAGATGTGAGAATTATACCTGGTAAATACATACCCTGGAGTAAGTATCTAATCGGGAAATCAGTTTTCCTTTAACAATGTACAATAAAACTGAAACATGAAAATGTTTCGAAGGGGTATCCTGGTATTCCTAGTAATGTCTCTTCCATAATCCAATTCATGACTGTAACCGTATATTTCTTTGCCATCTCTCCAAAACCCTTTATTTTTCTTTATTCATTACCTTCTGTACACCCTTTTAGGCTATGTGGTTTTCTTCCTTCCCTACCGTTCGGCACCAGCCTATGGTTTGGAAGAAGACTATCCAATAAGCGTAATAGGTGTACCCTCCTAAACCAAGGAGTACTCATAACCTGAGAGAAGGTGATGATAAAAGACAACTGAATAATACCTTATTCTATTTCTCCCGAACTGGGGAAAAAAAACAAAGGTGAAATAGGAGTGGCGATGAAGTACGCGGTTTGGTCATGAATGATAGCAGTCGCAATTTACTTTGCCCTCTTTCTAATCCCTTTATTTTGTCTTTAGTTATTATCTTCTGTACACCCTACTTAGGCTAATTGGTTTTCTTCATTCCCTTCCTTTCGGCACCTACCTATTGTTTGGAAGAAGACTATCCAATAAGCGTAATAGGTGTACTCTCCTAAACTAAGGAGCCCTCGCAACCTGAGAGAAGGTGATAATAAAAGACAACTGAATAAACCAATTCTATTTCTCTTAAACCTGGATCCATCCTCGAAGAAGTCCCTTCGAGTTTGTATATAACCATACGATGGATCTATCCAATGGAAGTGGATGTCCGTAGTAATACGGGGTGTTCTGAGAAATGCAAAGGGTAAAAGAAGGAGCGGCAATGACTTATGCAACTGAGACAATCCAAAAGCCAGTATTTTAAGAAGGTTCGGTCAACTTGGTCACTGAGTCATAGTCTAGGGTCGGTCAAAGGTCGCTGCCAAAGAGAGAGAGAAAAGAAACACTCTGCGTGCACTCTAACCTAGATCAGAATGGTTATCACTTTATCTAATCAGGAAACCTCCCACTGTACTGTCAAATTCTCCTCCAAACCTGAAAGAAGAATCAATCGGGATCACCCGAAGAGTAAACCAACTCATCAGTGGGAATCGGGATCCAACTCTCATCACATGATAACGTGAAGGAATCCACTCATGTTATCACACTCCAGAAGGTATGCGCATACTTGGCAAGTTTCAGTTTCTTTAGAAACTCCCGATATGATTTTTGCCCCATGCTCTTATGACCTTGACGTAGGCCAAAATGCCATAAGTTACATGCCAAGTTCTACCCATCATTATCTTGTCAATTTGAACCCACCCGTACATGCCCCTGATGTGGGCCAAATGGCAGAACGATTGTCCCAAACCAACTCATCTATCTATGCAACGGATGAATACCCAGCAGCTACCAAACACTGTGCCTTGGCGTAGGTCAAAATACATAGCTTGAATACTATTGAATACCCAAATGAAATGACGGAGGGCTACGACTGGTTTTTGGCGAAAAACCTTTAACGTAATGAACTTGATATCGCTGTAGGAACCTGATAGCTTTTTATAAAAATATAGTGGCGAAAACCTTTGCTAAAGAAGTCACTCCCGGTGAAGGGATCTCGGCTCTTTCCTCCTGGAATGAGGTGCAGGATATTCCAACTGAACACCGCGATGCAAAGCAACATGTAATCGACTATAGTGAAGTTATTACCCTGACGCAAACTTCTGCCCAAGGGGTCACTCCCGGTGAAGGGATCTCGGTCCTTGTCTCGTCGAATGAGGTGCAGGATATTCCAACCGAATACCACCATACAAAACAAAAGGAAACGTCCTTGTAATAACACTTTTTAAAATTGTTCCAACAATGTCCAAACAGGTTTGTTTTCCTTTGCATTGATCAAAATCAACGCAGTCCCATCAATTAATCACACCAGAAAAGAACGAAAATAAAATGTACGTATATGCCATCCGCATTCGTCACTGGGTCCCGTCTTTACCCGTTAGGTTACTTAACTAACGACAGAGTGGGGACTAGACTAGCGCGGGTGCAAAACATATACAACATCTACCAGTATATATACTAATATACAATAATCACTCCAGGCGTGATAATATGCAACATTACAGAAAAGTAATAAGCATCACAGAACAATACAGATAATCTGGGATCCCCGGGTTTCACAGAGCCGCTGCTGAAACCCGACGTTCCCCTGGTCGTGTGGATAGCCTGTGCAATGAAACCTAGACCCCTACGGATGCAGCAAGTTACCCGCCAAAACCTGAAGCGAGGCAGCCCCCTACAGCAAAGTGAATGGACCACCCTGCACTTCACGGAATCCGGTAACTTGAGCACCCCTCCTTGGGTCAACCTGTACCCCCTACGAGTGCGGCGAATAATCTGCCAATACTAGAGTGAGGCCCCTCTGCCTCTCAAAACCATGAGATGCGGACCCGTTGCCCTCCAGAACCCGGCTATCCGTGCACTCCGTCGCGGGGTAAACCTAGTACAGAAATGAAAAATATGTACAACGGGTACATCGACCTCAGCCCGGTCGTGCCCCAAAAAAAATATTATACAATCAGGCAGAGACGGCAGTCCACATGTTGGACGCTCGCCCCGCAATATCAAATGTACAAATAAATCCAAACTGCACTACCATTGCACACTGCTATCCACCACGACAAATCCGCAATATCACAGCACAACACAGAACATCAACGCGAATGTCACGTTCGCAAATCCGTCTAAAAGGACTATAGCAATTAGACGCAATTTACCGCTCGAATGACATTCACGGTCGGAGATATAATGTAAGTACTGTAAACTAACAAGTTTAAAATTTCGATCGACAAAACTTCCCGAAGTGGGCCCCACGTACATTTGCAGTACAGAAATAAAATCTGGGCCCAAACAAAATATCCAGAAACCACAATTTTACATTAAAGACCTCACTGTAGAAAATTGGTGCACTGTTGCTCCAAAGTGGCGGCGGAACCGTGGCCAATGCATGGCTTCGGCGGCGGTTCCGCGGCGCTCTGGAGTCAACAGTTGATCAAATTTCTACAGTATTCTTAAAAAAACCTGCTCGATTTTTTGAGATGATCAAAATGATTTTTAGACCTTAAATAAAATTCGACAGAAACTTTACACTGAAAATCATGGTTTCGGAAATTTCGTTCGATCGATATTTTAAACGCGTTAGAATAAGTTAGTAAAGGTTAATGGCGTGGCTCTGATACCATGTAAGTCTACGGTAGCGCCCCGGCCGTCAATCTGACGTCAAACGTGGAACAAAAACTTTTTAACTGGAGCTATCGCATACTATAACCCGAATCTGCCATTAACGTTAAACTAACAAACTACAAAGTGGGTAAAAAGGCTATACCGAACGATCCGAGTCCTTCGGTCTTTAATCATCATCCCACGCTCCGTTGCGGCTGCTCCGATCTCCTGGCTCCTCGTCGAGATGGCACCACATCTACGGATCTTTAAACGGGCTCCCGCCTCTACACCGAGGCAACTCGGACATGAAGTTTGCTAGCCGACATGTCCAAGATTGATGTAGAGAATGAGTAGAACACTTTGTCTCGCTTCATCCAAAACCATGGATGAACGGTTAATGAAGTTGCCTTTTAATGGAGTAATGAGAAATGAGCATATCAAATTTCCATGAACCAAATTCCTTATCTTTTCAAATCAATCCCTCATCTATCTTCTCAACAACAGGGGGGGAGGCCGGCCACTTAAAGGAAGAGGGGGTGAGTGTAGGAGCAAAGGGGGTGACCACAAGGAAAAAGATTAAGAAGAAATATCCAAGTTAGAACAAAAGGCATTAATGGAAAATGTGACTCACTAATAACACTTCATCAACCATTAATGCAAAATGGTGACACACTAAACCTAGTCACCAAACCTAGAATCTTCCACATGACTCACCCTCATGACTCACCCAAATGAAGAAAAGATAATTCCGCATTAAACCGAATGTTTAAGACGGGTGATAGAAAACTGGCAACTTCGAAAAGCGACCCCGAAACGAATTTCAGGATAACCCCGAAACTGTACATACATACCGGCATTTGTATTACGACCGAATACAAATGCAACTAAGACAAAGGTATTATATCTACACAGTATAATACTCAGATCCGGCTTAAACCAAAGCCCGCCAGTATTATCTGCCCGAAATATGACACGTGCGTAAAGGCACGTGCATTTTCCGAACCCTGCCATAAAACCATACAGCCTCTACAACGTTTCGCCCGAACTTGGGAAATTATCTGTAGGGGACTCTAATGACTCATAAGTACCCTGGCAGTGGGTTTAACCACAAGCACGTCAGCGGCACTAGAAGTGCGTAACGGCTGCCCATGTACTGACCTCAAGGGAAGCCGATGAGCGAACTCATACTGGAACCCTACTGAGCCTAACAGTGACAATATACATACAGTCTGGTCCGTTCGTCTATGAGTATCGCATATCGGGCCTAGGGGGCTGGTAACGTCAGACCCCCAATAGCGGTATAAGTCGTGTCGGAGTGTAGCCCAGAACACCCTGAGATACTACTGGAGTACCTACCAGTAAATCTTCTGTCTCGGCCGAGGGCTTTGTGTAGTGGCTCTCCTAGACACAGCGCGATCTCACCCCCAATACCGGGAGAGACGAATCCCCTGCCGATCCGCTCACTTGCTTCCATGTGGCTCGGGACTGTACCCAATAAAGACCTGTTTGCACGACTCCTTTGAGCCGTGGTAGGGTAGAAATCAAAGCACAGTGGGAACTCACACGAGACAAATGACGACCTCAGGTCGATGAACTAACCTGTACACATGTTACCAGGGAATTGCTATCTGACGCTAGGTATAAATACCAACTAGCAAGTTCCCGGCGAGTCCTGTCCGGTGTACTCATAACCCAATGAGCACCTGTATACATCTTAGGTGATCCAACTGACACCAGTGGCTTGTGAGACCGGCCACCGCCCCTCGTCGGGGTCTCGACTGGATACACTAGTCTACTCCGGAGTATCGATGCCCTGTCTCGAAACTCCCACGACTAGGGACCACTATTAAGGATGTGCTTATAGACTACCCAACTCTCACGTATATGATCGCCATCATACTGTTGGTAGTCAAGCAAGATCCTAAGGGCTCTATCAACGTGTAATAGTGATCAGTCACCTGAACCTGTACACGACTGATAAAGGCAAACCATCTAGCATACTATCATCTCGAGTAAGACTGTGCTACCGGTATAGGTCCTCCTCAATCATTGCAATCACGTACCTGCGATCCAATAATTGACTTTGAGGGCACTATATCCAACAAGGTTATTACACAATAATAGTTCGGTCCCGATTCTCACTATGAGTAGGTATTACTCTTCGGGATATTTTCACTTAACAACTAGCTAACCCATTAGGTGTCTAGAAAGGTGTTAACAGGGTTATTCCTCTTTGAAAACGGAGTTATTTAATTAGGTCCGTGCGAAAGCACGGGGAGTCTCCCTCGGAGTATCAACATTGTCCTGGCTAAACAGTTTGCGAACTTGTAAGGTGAATATGATCTCGACTAGTTCTCCTTTTAGGGTTTGAAGGAGAATTCGAGGTAATAGTGAGAGCCATCCTGATTAGATAAAGTAATTAACCAATCTAATCTTGATAGAGTGTACGCTGAGTGTTTCTTTTTTCTCTCTCTTTGGCAGCGACCATGACTAACCTTAAATTGTAACTCGTAAATCAAGTTAACCGAAATTTTTTACAAACTCTGGCTTTGGATTGTCATAATTCATGATAAAGTCGCATATATCCCCGCTACTCCTAGTTTACCATTTGCATTCTCCAGAACACTCCGTATCACTACAGATATTCATATTGCTTGGAACGCCCATCTCGTATAGTTACATACGAACTTGAAGAAATTCATTTCAGTTTGAGGATGGCCACGGGTTCTGGAAAAATTGAATTGCATAATTTGGATGTCTCCCCTTCCTCACCATCTTTCAAGTTGAGAGCTTCTTGTATAAGGAGAGTACACCAGTTACGATTGTTGGATAGTCTTTTTTCAAGCCTTAGGCTGGTGCTGAAAAGTAGGGAAGGTAGAAAACCAACTAGCATAAGTGTGGTGTACAGAAGGTAAAATGTAGAGACATATAAAGGGATTGAAGTGAGGATAAAGGAAATTGCAACAACTGCCGTAAATCTGGGCATTGAAAAAGCATTACTAGGAATACCCAGCCACCCCTTTGAAACATTTATTTTTCAGTTTTTCTGTGTAGTTTTAATTGAAAATTGTTTTCCTAATTAATTTTGACTCCAGGGTATGTATATACCAGATAAGAATCTCACATCTGAATGTAGTTACAGATTCAGAGAATGAGTAGAATATTGGGAAATGGGTAATTGATCATCAATATCGGAATTCATAGCAATTGGTGATATTGGATTAAATCACTTGGTTTTGCCTAACAACAAATATTTGGTTTTGAATAACCGTTGTTATGCACCATTTTTTAAAACTCATATATCTGTCTCTTTATTTTATAAAGTGATATATTTTTTGAAAAACATTTATCTTTATCAGTTGAGCATAATGTAAGATGCATTAAATAACGGTGTAAAACATTCTTAACTAAAATAGAGTTATCAACTTAAACACACACAGAATTTGAGTTAGTAAACTCTTGGGACTTATACATGAAAATGTATGTTGTCCAATATCTTTCAGGATAAGGGGATAAGGGGTTGGTACTTTTATTCCATTCAGGTTATCTTTGAGTTCTCTTGTTTTAGACACGCATTCGTTTAAATACAAGGTCCAAAGATTTTAAAAAGTTCATAGGTATAAGAATAAAGTAGAGAACCAAACGTTGGAAGTATCAAGGTTCTTCGAAGTGTCGAAGATGTAGATACTTATGCTAGGTATTCCGTCATAGTAATAATGAGAATATTGTTTCTCTCACAGGTTACTCATCCGTGGGTGCGCTCCTTGATGAGTAATGCTGTATGGCCTTCTTCCATTTGAGGATATGCACTGGATATAGTTGCATAACTTTTGAATCCGATTCCATCTAATTTTGTGCCTTTTGATTTTATACGGACATAGAATGGTAGCATATCTTATAGTTGTTAAGATATGAAGTTGTCCGATTTTTTTTAAATGCAAAATTCGGATATACTCAAGGCATGTTTCAGTAATGGCAGTTTGTGGGTTATCCCAAGATTCCGTAGGGGTTTAACTTCTACCATTTGCAATATCAAAAGTTGGTTTGTTCTTGACTTGCCACCTTTTTATAAAATCACTTCTTTGCAAAAGATATTAATAGGAGTATGATAGAACTTGAAGGTATTCCTGAACCACAAACAGTTACTGAAAATTTAGTAGAACCTAAGAATCAGTTGGACTCGACAAACTGTTAGCCGCTCCGCAGATTTAGTGGGTAACCTCAGCCACCCGAGAGGTACTTTGGTTTCCTCGTAGACGGTGACATGGAGGTTTGCATCATGAAAATGATGACCTTACTTGCTACCATTGCTAGTCATGACTATGCGATTTGGCAGGTGGATGACTATAACGTCTTTCTAATGGGAATTTAGAAGTGCACGTGTATATGACTCTGCTAGAGGGTTGTCTTAGTCAGTGGGAGCAACGGAAGGTGTGCAGGTTGCTTATGTCTATTTATAGACCAAAACAGGTATAGCGGAGACAGATCATCTGTTTTTGATGTGACAGTCAAGGTGTTTGACTTCATCAAAATAATAGATGAACAAAGTAAGAAGGACGTAGGGAGTATAATCATGGATGATATACTCCAAATATGAAGTGATGTTCCAACACTACAATCAGTCAAACTTTGGTTGTCACAGATATTTCTCCACATAGGATCTAGATAATATATTAGAGAATTCTAGTAATTATATCTATGTCGATAGATCTAGATTTGTGAAGTGTTCCAATCTGGGTACTTGGACACCATTCTAAAGTAGTTTAGAATGGACGACTATTAACGTGGTAGTTTAGCCGTAGGTGATAGAGTTATCCTCTTTAAAGAGAACTCTTCCAGACTGATTTGGTGAGGGACTCATATGAATGACACTCTAATTGCTTTGCCAATTGGGTCAATCATGCGATGTCAAGTATCAGACCAGAAGTTGCCTTTGCACTTAGTGTAGTAAGTAGATATTAATCCTGGAGAAACAAAAGGAAGCGGTGAAGAACATATCAGGATGTTCTTGGTGTAAGATAATGTCTGCCTCTTATAGGAGGCGTTTATCGGTTTTGGCTTCCGAGGTGACCTGGATGACAGAATGGCTGTTAGAGTTAAAAGTTTACCCTCTTCCGAGGTACAGTATGTTGGAAAGGGTTCAAGCGGATACTGATCCTGCTGACTCAACAGAGAATATAGCCTAAGAAGTTTGTTGGATAAAGTCATTCATTTATGAACTCGGTCCTATCAGGTATCTGATTGGTAGAATTTACGATATGCGTTCTATGTGTTCTAATTGCCGCAATCACTCGGTTTCGCTTGAGCTAGCCGGTTGAGTACAAGTCGATCCATGGAGAGATGGTTATGTATTTCCGTCGTCGTTTTAGACGAGTTAAGTTCAAGTTCGTTGGAGTTTGTTCGATGCTAACTATGTACCCAGATATGTTATATTAAAGAAAGCTTGTTAAGGTTAGGGTTAGGTTAGTTTGAGTTAGGAATTTGCTCACTTCTTCTATTTTCCTCTCTTGATATTGATGTTACGGTAATTGGCAACAACAGGGATTAGCACGACTAGGAAGGATACTTGCGAGTATAAGTTAGGATTTCCAATGCTTAGTACATTCCTTTTGGTCCTTATCCGTCCGTTCTTGGCTCTTAGCCATAACCTCCGGCCAACCCAACCACAACCAGTCTCACTAGGGTATCGCCACTATCATGGAGTATAGGGTGCCGAAGGGAAAGAATTGTGGATATTTTGACGGGAGTTCAACTCAAGTTGTTGGGTAAAGGAAAGAGTGATGGAGATTTCTTTCTCTCAAACTTCCCTTTTCTTATCCTAACAAGTGAGAAAATTACTCACTCATTATGAAAAATATAATAAAATAAGAAGAGAAGAAGATAGAAAAGAAACGAGGAAGTAGAGAGCAACTAGCTAATGAGGACCTCACCTAAACAAGGATCACACTATAACATCATAGTTTGCAAAAAGATAAATAAAAAGAAGAGAAGAAGACAATGAAAACCAATAAAACACAATTATACAACTAAGAAAATAAAAAGCAAGTAATAAAAACTAAGTTAACAATTTGGGTAAGACAAGATAAAAACTTTCAATTTTCATTTATCATCCACTCAAATACTCTCACTACAATTTTAATGGAGGAAAGATGATGAAGAAGAAGAAGACTACTCTATTTTATTACTAAACCTAGGGAAAATAATACATGGTTTGCTTGGCTCTAAATTGGTGTATTTATAGGCAGTGAAATGAAACCTTAAGGCTGTTTTCTGAACCCATATAAAGTTACCAAAAAGCTGATGAGATTTCGTCGCAGGATGCTACGTCATGGCTGCGGATCCGACGCCAATTACTCCTTGGTGGCCGTGGATATGCGGTAGGATTTTGGATTTAGGGCTCCATTTTTCTTGTGGGTTTTCATGCTATTCTGCTCCTGATTGATCATTAATTTCGATGTCGTATATAAGATGTTTCACAACCAAAGAAATTTATACCGCAATCAATTAACGATGTCGATGTAGTGCGTTAATGAATACAGATCGTCCACTGAGATGTGTGTTTTGCTCGATTTCGTTTTAGATGAGTCGAAATGAAAAGATAAAAGAAAAATTGCAAGAAAATTGGTGAAGTTTAGTTTTAAGAATAGTAAAGAACTAGATCTAAAGATCAAGAATCAACAAAGTTCTAGAAGATGTCCAAATCTAATGAACTATCAAGTTTTGTAATAAAACTCGTAGGAATCGATCGAATCGATAGTGATAATGAATACTTGTGATTACGTATTCTTATCCATTGATGATTTGTTACTAGATCGATGACGATCAACGAGGTTTAGGGATCTCTTGAAGAAACTGGGGTTTCTCCATCATCATCCCTTGTCCTTTCGTTGATTATCATTCAAACTCTAGCCTCTAGGAAATTCAATTATCGATCGTTGATCTCTAATTAAGAGCGAAAACATTCAATAAAGCATCTCGCTCAAAACTAGGTTATCGATGATTCAATTCCTAATGTTTACAAAACTTATAAGACTTAAGAATCGTTCAAGAATGTAATCATCATCATCTATTGATTTTCTCGATTCCTCCACGAGCGGAGTTTTCACTCAAACATCATAACAAAGAAATCAATCAAGAATTGAGAACTCATCATAATGCTCAAATGTAAAGAAAAGCAAGATAAAGAAATTTCACCTTTTATTATTCAACAATTCCGTTACAATTCGCTCAAGACTATAAGAATTGAGGAGAGAACTTGATCGTCGAATTAGTTTCGCATCGTCTCCGTGAGTCGCGGATCGTCTTGGATCACTTGCTCGATTGAAGATCGGCGTTGCTTCAAAAAGGCTTGATGGCTTCTTGCTTTAGTTCGGCACTCGATAGATCTTGATTTTGATCAAATTGTGTCACTCAATTTGATTTAGATTTGATTTGGATCTACAATTTTTCCTTACAATTTCAACAACTTTTCCCTCCAAAATGAACAACCTTTCCCTCCAAAATGAACAACCTTTCCCTCTAAACCCTAAATCTAGATCTCTTTTTATAACCACCTCATTTGAATCTTCCCTCCAAAGCTAGGTTGTTAGAGAGAATCTTCTAGAAGAAGTTTGTTGGAGGGAATATTCTAGAATGAGGTTGTTACAAGTAGGCTTCTAGAAGAAGATTGTTACAAGAAGGCTTCTAGAATAAGTTTGTTATGCTAAGCCTTCTGGAAGAAGCCGTGTGGTCTTTTAGGAGTCTTCTGGAACCTAGGCCGTTACAGAGAGACACGTGGAGGATTTTGCAATGCTGACGTGTCCATGAAGCCGCGGATCCGCCGCAAAGAGGCCCCTTTGGCCGCAGATCCGCGGCCGTTCTGAGGGCTTGATGCATGAAACTCTCAGGGTCTTTGGTGTTGGCTTTTATGGCACTTTTCTGATGTCTGTAATCTTTTTATACTTTCTTGTTCACTGCCAGATCACAAGTCTTGGACTTGGCGCATTTTTATCAGCACTTTTAACAGTTTCGGCTCTTTTTCCTGGAATTTCCTGCTCACAATCTCGAGACAAGTGTTGCGATATACGAAGATCATGCGTGCAATAATAAACACACAATTTCCCACAAAATGCCGGTTATAATGTATAACACATCTTATTTGGTATTTTGCAGACAAATTGCTAATATGTGCTATATTCATACCGAAAACCTTTAGATGATTGCAAATATTAAGGAAATTGATGTGTTAAAAATGCAATATTTTCGACTGATCAAATTCCCCCAAACTTATTTTTGGTCGTCTCGAGCAAACTTGTTTTATTAGAAAGAGAAGGAGAAAATAAAGAAAAAGAAAAACTAACTAGCACACTTTCGTAGGCAACATGATTGCACTG
The DNA here is from genome assembly GCA_030015575.1 of Agapanthus africanus. Classification (NCBI taxonomy): domain Eukaryota; kingdom Viridiplantae; phylum Streptophyta; class Magnoliopsida; order Asparagales; family Amaryllidaceae; genus Agapanthus; species Agapanthus africanus. Next base: position 121,122,617 of record JASDDO010000001.1, read on the forward strand.
AGCACGTGCAACAAGCCTTTAAACCTCTAGGTGTCCCTAGTAGGAGGAGTGTTGTCTTCTGAAGATTTTCAGCGGATTGCACCCACAAAATCCTATAATAAAAGGAAGAACGTGAAAGTTACATATAAAGATAAGACTTATAAAAGAAAGACTTTGAAAATTAGAGTTTTCAACTATACTAGCTTTTCGGTTGTCATGAGCCCTATCTTAATAGTCATGAAAAGATATTAGAAATCACATCATCCCTCAATAAAACATCGTCTTTATTCTTCATTCCTATCTTTCTTTCAAAAATCGATCATATAACCCTACGTGTGTATAAAGAATACCCCTACACTCGGAGAATTCAATTCAAGCTATCATACTCCTGTCCATCTGCCTCAGTACTTTTTAATCAATGAATATTTAGATGGATTTGCTCACACATTTTTCATGTGTCCGTTAATACTTCTTGAGGTACTAACCGACCGATTACTCATGTGCTTGCTTATTACGTGTTTTTTCCTCGTCTTGCACCACCTAAGGCTTAGTAGTGACTCCCAGACCAGTTGGTCTAAGGCACTAGGTGATGAAGCACCCTCGCTATATTTTTTTATTGCTGCCTTGGCGATAACAAAACCAGTGTTCATTTTTCTCACCAAATTTTTTTATTCATTTTAATTTTTATTTCCTTCATACTTTGGCTTTTTAGACAAGAGCATTTCAAGGTATCCTCTACTATCCCGAGTTTCAAGATGTGTGTAAGTGCGAATAGTAGGGTATCAAAATTCAAATGTTTGGTTTCCAAAATAGGAACTATTTTTCAGACTTATTTTTATCCTCAGATTAGTGACTTCTTTCATCTTACTAACCCTTGGGATAACGGCTCATAACTATTTATTACTAGTTCGTTTAAGAAAACTTCTAATTTTCTTGGTTTTCTTAAACTTTTCCAATCTTTTGGATGTAATTTTTCACTATCTAATCTTTTATTATCTTATTTATATACAAATTTTTTTATATATATTTTTTATATGTTTTGTGTGTTTTAAATGATATGTTTTGTGCTTATGCAAAGTATGATGCAAATGATGCGTAAATAAGCACAAACCTCCCCCAAACTTGTTTTCAACAGTGTCTTCTCCTTTGCTATCTCCTAAACCTCAAAAAACCTGTAATCTTGGGAGGACATTTATTAACGGGGTCAAAATATATTAAAGTGAAAATCCTCCCCCAAACTTATTTTTGGCTCACAATATTGAGGACAACAGTTATTTTCAAGAGCCAAAAATACACCCCCCCTCAAACATGAGTTAGACAATATTAAGCATTTTAAGAGGGGATGAGTCATTTGGTCAACATAAGACTTTACAAAGACAAAAATTTAATACCAACCATTCAAAGATTTTATCAGTGTAGCGTATAGGTCGGTGGAAGAACGTGTTGTATCGAGTCAAGAAAAAGTGGGAAAGGGATAAGAGGTGGTCTGGAAAGGGTTTGAATTTTAAATTTGAGAAATGAAAGAATGAGGATGGATGTGAATGATTAGGAAGAAGGAGTGGTGGCGGTTCAACTTCTATAGGTGGAGGTTGATCAATCACAAAATCCGTATTGTTTAAAAGTTCAAGTTCGTCAGCAAAAAGTTCTTCAAAACTTTCATCGATGATGTGATCAAACATTTTGCTGTCAATAAATTTTGTGTCCGATTTTACCATACTTGATTTATCAAAATACATGGAGGTAGAAGACTCGAATAACTCATCTTCCTCATTTTCAAAAATATCCAAATCAAGTTGGCTTTCTGGAATTGTCGAACTTGAACTATCGGATTGTGATTCATCAATACTCACAATCATTTCTGGAACAGAAGAAGAACCAGAGAGAGTGGAATATGAAATGGGTAAACCTATTGATGTGTCGAGTGTCGCTAAACCAGATGTGGGAGATGAAGGCTGAATTTCGGTCTGCTGTTCGGTTATACCATTATCATCAACTTCAAGACACATTTGGGGTTCGGGAAGAATTAAAGGCTCAAGATGATGACCACAAGGAAGTGAAAGGACCTGATGAATTGGTGGGACAAACTCATCCAAAATTTCGGGTTCATCAATCAATATATCCCCAACGTCAATCACCTCATTCAAGTGAAGGCTAAAATTCTCAAACACCTCATTCAAAGAATGGTTTTCAATCAGTTTTGGTTCTCGAGTGGAGGTGTAGAGATCACAAGGATTTATCATTGTTTCACTTGAAATGGACCCTTCGCAGTCGGGTAAATCAAACATCGCATTATTACACAACTTCTCATACATTCTATCGTCAATTGGTGAATCCTTTGGTGTACTCGATGAATCTGTGAAACTGGAGTTGTGGATTTCAGTTTGGAAAGGGAATGTTTGATTAGGAAAGGTGTACAGTTCTTTCTCACTACCCAAATTCTCATTTTGTCCGATGCCCGAATTATGTACTGAAAATTTTTGGGCCGGTTTGAAATTATTTGCTTGCATCCACTCTGTTGTTACCTTCCTAAATTGGTTCGTCAATTCCATATATTTTTCTAATGTCTGCTCAAGACTAGACTTGGGTCGATAAGGGGTTTCAGGATAAGATTGAAATTCTTGTGGACAATTAAAACTCCCAAATGACTGATTAGAAGGACCGTTTAGAGAAGATAGAAAAGTTGGATTGGATTGATAGGAACAGAATGGTTGTGAAAATTGGGTAGGAGTCGGGTCAACATTATGATAAGAAGAATTTTTATATTGGTTCGTCGGTTGGCTATTGGACATCATACATGCTACAAACTGATTATGAAATTCTTCTTTGGAAAGTGGAGGTGGTGGTTGATATTGGTCCGGGTTGAAACTCTGGCCTCTAGCCCTAGCTATATGCTCAGCAATGGAAATGCGTCTATGGGCATCCTCACTCGGAGTATCAACTGAAATGGATGTAGGATTAGGATACGGTTGATATTGGTTCGGATTGAAACTTTGGCCTCTAGCCCTAGCTATATGCTCAGCAATGGACATACGTCTAAGGGTATCCTCACTCGGAGTATCAGCTGAAACGGATGTAGAATTAAGATACGGTTGATAAGACCTGGACTGAGGTGGCCAACTGTTTCTACCCGCTTGTTCTATCCGATCTCTTAAGGACATAGAAGAGCCGGACGGTATACCGAAGGGATTACGAAAACAAGAAATATCTGGTTGTGGAAAACAAAACTCGGCAAGAGTTTTTCTGTTCGGGTCACCCATTATAAGAAGAGAAGAGAGGTAAAAGGGAGAAAGGGGGGGAATAATTGGTTTGTTTTAAAAAAGGACAGATTTATGAAAATTCACACAAACATGTACAAGCAACCCTATGTCTAATGGTCACCTAGGTCAAGTCTCTAGACCGCTCCTAAACTTTCAGAAGACAAATCGCAGGATAAATCCTCTACTGCCTCTTTGCCCCTTCTGTGGCCAGGTAAGTGCCAGGTAAGTGGGAGGTTCTCCACTACGTAAGTAGTGGGCCTAATTAAGTAACCACTTGCCTTAGACACACTTGCCTTAGACACCACAAAAGAAACGCGGATAAGCAATAGATTACCCATGACCTCCTTCTGTCCTAAATGAGTGCGACGGTCCTTAGAGTCTTGTCTAGATATTTTTTAATTAATGAGGGTGATACGGATGCAAGTTTGTGATTTCCGGGGCTTAGGAAGGGTAATGAACTCCCCACCTAATATGAATTTGGTCTTTGCCCCTTAATTTCCGTATTAAAATATGCATAAAACCAATGATCAAATCACGCAACAAATTTTTCTTTTTGCGGCGCTGCGAATTTTTGCAAAGAAACCTGCAGAAATTGGTTAATGGACAGAGCAGGGAGGAGATAAGAAAGTCAGAAGTATACCAGAGAATTTTGGAACAGTGAAGCAACTTCCCCGCCGCGGATCCGCCATGATATGCTCACTATGTCCGCGGAAACGCGGTGGTATGAGGAGATCTCTGCACAAAAATTTCAGCAAATGCTCCTGTTATCTCACTGAGCTATTTGAGATGCTCTGAAAATTTTTACTCTCGCTCCACAGATTCCAGATTTCCTCGCAACAAATCACAACAAATTGTTAAGCGCTTGTTATGAATTTTGATCAAAAAATTGATGGATTAATAATTTTTCAACTCAAATAATAAAAACGAACAAAATAGCATACATCCCCGGCAACGGCGCCATTTGATTGATCATTAATTTCGACGTCGTATATAAGATGTTTCACAACCAAAGAAATTTATATCGCAATCAATTAACGGTGTCGATGTAGCGCGTTAATGAATACGGATCGTCCACTGAGATGTGTTTTTTGCTCGATTTCGTTTTAGATGAGTCGAAATGAAAAGATAAAAGGAAAATTGCAAGAAAATTGGTGAAGTTTAGTTTCAAGAATAGTAAAGAACTAGATCTAAAGATCAAGAATCAATAAAGTTCTAGAAGATGTCCAAATCTAATGAACTATCAAGATTTCTAATGAAACTTATAGGAATTGATCGAATCGATAGTGATAATGAATACTTGTGATTACGTATTCTTATCCATTGATGATTTGTTGCTAGATCGATGACGATCAACGAGGTTTAGGGATCTCTTGAAGAAACTAGGGTTTCTCCATCATCATCCCTTGTCCTTTCGTTGATTATCATTCAAACTCTAGCCTATAGGAAATTCAATCATCGATCGTTGATCTCTAATTAAGAGTGAAAACAATCAATAAAGCATCTCACTCAAAACAAGGTTATCGATGATTCAATTTCCTAAAGTTTACAAAACTCATAAGACTTAAGAATCGTTCAAGAATGCAATCATCATCATCTATTGATTTTCTCGATTCCTCCACGAGCGGAGTTTTCACTCAAACATCATAACAAAGAAATCAATCAAGAATTGAGAACTCATCATAATGTTCAAATGTAAAGAAAAGCAAGATAAAGAAATTTCACCTTTTATTATTCAACAATTCCGTTACAATTCGCTCAAGACTACAAGAATTGAGGAGAGAACTTGATCGTCGAATTAGCTTCGCATCATCTCCGTGAGTCGCGGATCGTCTTGGATCACTTGCTCGGTTGAAGATCGGCGTTGCTTCAAAAAGGCTTGATGGCTTCTTGCTTTGGTTCGGCACTCAATAGATCTTGATTTTGATCAAATTCTGTCACTCAATTTGATTTAGATTTGATTTGGATCTACAATTTTTCCCTCCAATTTCAACAACTTTTCCCTCCAAAATGAACAACCTTTCCCTCCAAAATGAACAACCCCCAAACCCTAGATCTAGATCTCTTTTTATAACCACCTCATTTGAATCTTCCCTCCAAAGCTAGGTTGTTAGAGAGAATCTTCTAGAAGAAGTTTGTTGGAGGGAATATTCTAGAATGAGATTGTTACAAGTAGGCTTCTAGAAGAAGGTTGTTACAAGAAGGCTTCTAGAATAAGTTTGTTATACAAAGCCTTCTGGAAGAAGCCACGTGGTCTTTTAGGAGTCTTCTGGAACCTAGGCCGTTACAGAGAGACACGTGGAGGATTTTGCAGTGTTGACGTGTCCATGAAGCCGCGGATCCGCCGCAAAGAGGCCCCTTTGGCCGCGGATCCGCGACCGTTCTGAGGGATTGATGCATGAAACTCTCAGGGTCTTTGGTGTTGGCTTTTATGGAACTTTTCTGATGTCTGGAATCTTTTTATACTTTCTTATTCACTGCCAGATCACAAGTCTTGGACTTGGCGCATTTTTATCAGCACTTTTAACACTTTCGGCTCTTTTTCCTGGAATTTCCTGCACACAATCTCGAGACAAGTGTTGCGATATACGAAGATCATGCGTGCAATAATAAACACACAATTTCCCTCAAAATGCCGGTTATAATGTATAACACATGTTATTTGGTATTTTGCAGACAAATTGCTAAAATGTGCTATATTCATACCGAATACCTTTAGATGATTGCAAATATTAGGGAAATTGATGTGTTAAAAATGCAATATTTTCGACTGATCAGCTCCTTTGTTTGATAATGTCATATTTACAATATCTTTCAGAAATATTCTCAGATTTTCAACAGTCCAAAATGACAACTCTTTTTTGACTTTTTCTCATTTGAATTTTTGTGGCTTGGATCTCCCTCGAGCTCCGCGCTGCTACTCTTGATCCTTGTGTTGCCTTCCTCATGCCTTGTACATGTCTTAGAAACGAATGACCATCGCTTGATCTTGTCCCTTGTACTAGTAAGTGGCACCTGATAGATGTGGATGGCCAGAACCCATATTTTATCCGTCTGTCGGCAGGTGTCCTGAATTTGTTATAACTGTAAAGAATGTGCTTGATTTGCATTGTTCTGGACTGAAAACCTATAACTGTAATCATGTAGCAAATACGGATCAAAAGCACCTACCTATATGTAATGCGATCAAGAATGGTGGTAACAAGATGAAGTATTTTGGTATGAACAAATACTCTCAAACTTATCTTTTGCTCGTCCCAAGCAAACCGTTTTATTTTAAAGAAAATAAAAAGTTCTAAGTTCACTTTCATTGGTAACATGATTGCACTTAGCCAGCCGTTCGAACCTCCAGGCGTCCCTAATAGGAGGAGTGTTGTTTCATAAGGGTTTTCAGCGGATACTACCCACAAAATCCTGTCAAGTTAGCCGTCGACTCTAATTCTACAGTTTAGAATTTGAGTTAGAAATTCTATAACCCTAAGCAAGAAACTCCTAATCCGTATTTTCACCCCTCAATTTTACTTAACTTAAGCCCATATACGTCCTGTGTGCTCGTGCGATAGCGTCGTTTCCTCTCAAGAATTTAACTATTAACCCTCTAGTTTTCCCTAACAGAATAAACAGTTATCATGCCAGATTGGGAAGTTCTATATTCTTTCTATAGCTTGGTCACAAAACTAGGATTTTTATATTCTTTAATGAAACACTAAACCTTAATATTCACTCCACTTTTCCCCTGCCTTCGTTCCATACACACCTTTGTAATTGTGCAAAATATATATCAAACCGTCTCAAACTAATTCTTAGCCAAGATTATTTTCTATGGGAAATCATGAACTTTTTGATTTGCGGAGAACACTCGTTTGGTAGGTACTATTCAAGAAAATATGCTTCATATGTACCCTCAAATCTAGTTTGTTGAAAAATGCACATCATTGCATTTTTTTTTTAATCTCAGATCTAGCTCAAAAAGGCGTATGTGTAGGCAAGGTGTGCAGTTACTCCAACCTGGCTCAAAATGTGTTATCCTAAGACTTAGTGTTCATTAAAAACAACAATACTTTCCTTTTTATCTTTGAATTCACTTATATTTTAAAGAAAAGATTTCTATGTGTTTTTCTTTCACTATCTTTTCTTATAGGGCTCATTATTTAAATCTCGGGACTGACGACGCATGTAGTGTGTTGCAAAAAGGTATAAGAGCTTATGTTGAGATCCAGGAGGGTTATCTTTTGGGTTTCTCATTTCTAAATCTAGAGTTTAGTTATTTCTAACTAGTCAACCAACATGTCGAACTCGAGTCTAAATAACCAATCTTGACGACAAAGTTTTTATGTTTTGTTTTGGAATTTTTTTCAATTTTTAAATATAAACATGATACATGATGCAGTGGATAGAAAAACGCTCACCGAGCATACCCCCAAACTTAAATTGGACAGTGTCCGCACCGTTATATCAAGAAAGAAGCAAAAATTATTGGAAGGCACAAAATCTCAGAGAATCACTTATATTATTTCAATATTTTTTTTCAAAAGAGAATTTCACTAGGCAAGAATTATCACGACATACAAAACCGAGAATTACCAAACAAGAATGTTCGTCAGAAGAAAAATTAGACACACACCGGACAAGAACACACACACACACCCCCAAACTTATTTGAAACAGTGTTTCCACTATTTATGGCTGGATAACCGAAGTTTGGTGGTAAACGAAGGATGATTAGGGAAGATAAATCGGCTCCTGCAATATTAGGAGCTCCTCCGATGGTTATGCAGAAAAGAACGATTTTAATCTGTGTCCGCTCATTTTGAATAGTGAACCGTCCTTTGGATTCTACAAATCCACCGTACCGTGCGGGTATACACACCGCACCAAGAAAGGTCCCGTCCAACGAGATCACAACTTACTCGGATGAAAATGCAGTCGGGTATCGTAGAGAAGGACTTGTTGTCCTGGCGTAAATGTTTTTTGGACAAGGTGTTTATCATGAAACACTTTTGTCATGTTTTTCATGATAACCGTGTTATCTTATGCTTCATCCCAAAACTCGTTCAATTCGTTCATCTTCCGAAAGCTGCTCGCTTGGGAAAGATCGGCGTTCGGTTCTTTAATCACCCACATAGATCCGTGTTCGATCTTGATGGGGAGGCGACAAGCTTTTCTAAAAACAAACCGATACGGAGACATTCCAAGATCGGTCTTATATGCAGTACAAAATGCCCAAGGGTATCAGTCAATTTGGAAGACCAATATTTTTTGAACTCGTTTAAAAATCGACAGCAAGCTTGGTAAAGGAATTTGATTTCGGGCTAAATTCTTTCGATCGAACTTCTAACAATTTACTAACAAGCTAGTTTAGGTTTAAGTGGCTCTGATACCAGTGTAAGTCTATGTCGCGCACCCCGCGAGTTAGCGGGAAGGCGGAATACAGGAAAAATGATTTTTTCTTTTGTTCAAATATCAAGTTTGCTTTGCAACATAGACTTTATCAACTTAGGATCTTGATTAAATCTTAACTAGCTAAACTAAATATCAAGAAGGCTCTAACTACCCGGTTGAATGGTTATACCTTCGTGTCAAGTCCTTCGGGTCTTCTTATGGTTCTTTGCTCCTTAGTTCAAGCTTCTTCTTGATCTCCTTTCTTTGGCTCCTCCGAAGCTTCAAATGAACTCGGTTGCCGGTCTCCTTGGTGTCGAAGAAAGATACACCCGAGGGCCTATGGTCAAGCTCCAACCTCAAATGAGATAACTTAGTGATCCAACTTGCTAAGAGAGACTACTAAGTAGAAGTAGAGAAGATGTAATGGATTAATTTGTCTCAATTCTCACCGATTCACAACTCATGTGATGGGATGAGCTTGAGGGAGGAGGAGAGGAAACCTAGGAGAGAGAATGATAATGTGAGAATGAACTTGAGAATTGGGTGTGAGAATGGCTAAGCCTTTTTCTAATAATTCAAACATGGAATAAAATACTCACTAAAAATGGAGCCATGCTTGAATAGAAAACACAAATGAATAAACAATATATTAAGCCATGCTTGCAACCCATTCCTCAAATATCTCCTAATTTCCACCTCATTAATCCTTTTACAAAAAAAAGATAAATCAATAATGAGGTGTCTCCTTCTAGAAGCTCATTCTTGTAAAATTACAAGAATACCCTCACCGTATATACATACCCGTATCCGCATTCTGAAAAATACGGATACACTGAGACGATAAAAATCCAATAATACAATACTATGATCCGACTTATACCAAAGCCCACTAGTATTGTCCGTCCGAAAATCGTACGTATAGCCAGTATACGCATGTGATCGAAACCCTGTCGTATGACCATACGACCTCTACTTCGTATCGCCTGATCCAGGGAAACCCTCTGTGTGGGACTCTAAAGACTCGATAGTACGCTGGCAGTGGATTTAACTACAAGTCCGTCAGTGGCACTAGCTGTACGTAACGGCAACATAGGTACATGTCGAAAAGGAGGCCGACGAGCGAACTCATCCAAAACTCCAACCGAGCCAGTCCGTGACAATCTCCGTGCAGTCCGATCTCTTCGTCTGAGAGTATCACATGTAAGGTCTAGGGGGGTGGAGAATGTCAGACCCTTAATAACCAGATAAGTCATGTCGGTGTGGCTCAAGACTATCCGAGAATCTACTGGTCTGACCACTAGTAATTCTCAATCAGCCATGGCCATGGACTTATGGTAATGACCAACCGATCACAGCGCGATATCGACTCCCTATACCGGGAGAGATGAATCCCTAACAGTCGCTCATTGCCTCCATGTGGTTCGGAACTGTACCCAACTAAAACCTGTTTGCATGACTCCTTTGATCCGTGGTAGGGTAGTAATCAAAGCACAGTGGGAACTCACACGAAAAAAATGACGAGCTCATGTCGACAGACTATCTACACTCATGTCACCAGAGAACTGCTATCTGACGCTAGGTATAATACCAACTAGTCAGTTCTCGGCGAGTCCTGTCCGGTGTACTCACACCCAGTGAGCACCTGTATACAATCTTAGGTGCACCTCACCAATGGTTGCGGGACCAATCCATCGCCCCTCGTCAGGGTCTAGATATGTATACACTAGTCTATTCTGGAGTAATGATGCCCAGTCTCGATACTCCTACAACTAGAGACGCTTTTAAGGATGTGCCTTTTGACTACCCAGCTCCCACAAGTATGATCACCATCACAATGCAGGTAGTCAGGCAAATATCCTACGGGCTTTATCAACATGTATATTAAATACAAAGTAAAATACATCACATGTTAAGATAAAGTCAAACCAAATAGCATACTATCATATCAAGCAAGATTGTCCTGTACATATATATCCCTAGCATCCTATACAATGAAGGCCTCTAGGGCATACATATCCAACAGATAGTTCACAATATCTGCGAACTATGGTTCACATGATATTGTTAAGAGATGTTCATCCGAAAAAGTTTTATTGATTGGAACGAGAAGCTATGTGCATAAGGGAGTCGAGAAAGATGATCGGCTACGACGTTTTCATACCCACTCTTATTTTTGATTACAAGATCGAATTTTTATAGTAAGAGGATCCAATGTATTGTAAGGACCCTAATGCTTGCACCGCAAGACTTGCAGCGAATGCGAAAGTGAAAACAAAAACTTTAAAGAAAGCACTAGCGACCTATACTCTAGAATCGATTCCAAGCACTAAACTAGAATACAAAACATGCAAGGTTTAGGGGGATAACTATCTTTGTAGTGTGTCTAAGCAATTTCGGAAGACCCTTACACCGCTCCAAGGACTTTCGCAAGGCTTTAAAGTCATCGGGAACGAGCTTGGACGCCGATCTTCTTCGTCGAAGATGATCCACCCGAGAGTACACAAATCAAGCTCTACTTCACACTAATGAACTAGTGAAGCAACTCATGGATCATAACTTGATAGGAAGTGATGGTAAGAATGATGTAGTGGTGGTTATCTCATTGTTTTCTTTTTTTACCAATTTTCACTCCATTAATGAAGCTAAACATAAAGAAGAAGAGAGGAAGAAGAAGATATGAATGAATAAATCCATTATTCTTTTCTTTTCCCTTCTTCTCTTTTACTAATAGTGGAGAGTGGGTGGATGGGTGATTCACCCCAATAAGTCATCACCCATCCACATTCTTCACTATGCTTCTCAAATGAAGTGGAACAAGGTGTATGTGTTCATAAACAACACACACACATAAACCAAATATGCATCAAAATACATGTATCCGTATTCGTATCAAAATACGAATACCATATTCGTATAAAGATATGAATACTTGTATTCGTATTAAGATACAAATACCCGTATTTATACAAATACTCGTATTCGTATAAATACCGTATTCGTATTAAGATACAAATTCCCGTATTATACAAATACTCATATCCGTATAAATACCATATTCGTGTCAAAATACGAATACCCAAAAAGAGAGATAATGAGAAATATAATACAATCTCACAATGATCAGACTATCTTTCAAACCTGCCAGTATTATCAAAACGCCTGATTAAAATACATGTACAAAATACACGTATTTAATCGAACCTAAGTGTGTATCAAAATATGCATACACTAAATCGTTTCGTCTGAACCGGAAACGCTCTATGTGGGACTCTAAATGGGACTCTAAAGACTCAAAAATACACCAGTAGTGGGTTTAACCACAAGCACATCAGCAGCACTAGCTGTACGTAATGGCTACCAAGGTATCGAACGAAAGGAAGGTCGACGAGTAAACTCATCCGTACCCCTACTGAGTCTGTAAGTGACAATCTTCGTACATTCTGGTCTCTTCGTCTAAGAGTATCGCATACCAGGTCTAGGAGGTGGATAATGTCAGACCCCTAACAACCCAATAAGTCATGTCGGTATCAAGCCTATTACAAAACCAAGAAACTACTGATCTACATTCAGTAAATCTCATCCGCCCTAGCTAGGGATTTATGGTGATTGCAAACCGAACACGGTTCGGTATTGACTCCCTATACTAGGAGAGACGAATCCCTGACGATCGCTCACTGCCTCCATGTGGCTTGGGACTGTACCCAACTAAAACCTGTTTGCACGACTTAGTACAGCCGTGGTAGGGTAGATCTAAGTACAGTGGGAACTCACACGATACAAATGATGATCTCAGGTCAACAGACTATCTATACTCATGTCAACTGAGAACAGCTATCTGATAATAGGTATAGTACCATCTAGAAGTTCTCGGTGAGTCCGTTCGGTATACTCACCTCCAGTGAGCATTTGTATACAATCTTAGGTGAAACATACCGATGGCTATGAGACCTGCCACCGCCCCTCGTCGGGGTCTAGAAACGTATACACCAGTCTACTCTGGAATATCGATGCCTAGTTTCGATACTCTTACAACTAAGGACAATTAAGGATGTGCTTTTAGACTACTAAGATCTTACAAGTATGATCGCCATCATAACTCTGGTAGTCAAGCAAAGATCACACGGGCTTTATCATTATGTATTAACGACATGTAATAAAATATATACATATTAATGATAAAGACAAAGTAAATAGCATACTATCATATTAAGCAAGACTGTTCTACATGTATAGGTCCTCTTTCAATTATCATAATTGCCTACTTTCGATTACAATAATTGCCTTGAGGGCACTATAGCCAACCATCTCCTACTTGCACTTAAGGCTAATTATTGCGGTATCGCATACTCACTACTCGTGTGCTACCGAATACCCAACTTCTCTACTAACAGCTCGTGTATTCGAGAAATAGCCTCAGTAAGTGGATCCGCTATAATGTTTCTAACTTTCTCTATCTATATCTCAACTTCGTGGAGATCAAAAATCTCCTGAACTGAGTGATACATTGTCTTAGAATTTGTCTGGATACCTGATGGGACTAAGTTCATAAATGAACAACTTTATTCAACCAACTTCTGAGGCTGTATCATCCGTTGATTATAATCAGCAACCCACACCATGTCTACCTCAGTATTCTTCTTGAAACTCTGTCCAACATACTGCTCCTCAAAAGAGGATAAACTTATAACTCTGACAGCCACTCTATCATCTAGGTCACATTAGAAACCAAAACCGGTAATCGCCTTCTGAAGGAGGCTGCCATTATCATACCCTAAGAACATCCTAATATGTTCTTCACCGCTTCCCATTATTTCTCCAGGATTAATATCTGCTTACTACACTAAGTGTAAAAGCAACCTCGAGTCTGGTACTTGACATTGGCCTAACCGGTAAAGCAATTAGTATGTCATTCATGCAAGTCCCTCTCCTCATCAGACTAGAAGATCTTTATAGAGGGTGACTCCTTCATCTACGGGTACAACACTACGCTAGGAGTCCTCCATTCTAAAATCCTTTAGAATGGTGCCCAAATATCCAAATTGGGATACTTTCCAAATCTAGATCTAACGATATAGATCTAGTTACCATAATACCGGATATATTATCCTGATCCTATATGGAGAAACCTTTGTGACACCTACAGTTTAATCGATTATAATATAGAAACATTACTGTTCTCTCATAAAAAATACATTTTGTTTAAAAACAATCTGGCGGTGCCTCACGTGAAAGGCGCGTGAGCGCCAGCGCCGGTCTTTGATAGGATTAAATCCTATAGCAGCGCCTCACGTGAAACACATGTGAGCGCTGGTGTGCAAAGTACCTGGATGCTTGATTAAATCCTATGGCAGCGCCTCACGGGATACACGCGTGAGCCCTGGCATGCAAAACACGTGAATGCCTGTTTATGTAAGAATTAAATTCTTGAGTGGCGTCCACGTGCATAGCATATGAGCATCAGCGCCCAAATTAAAGCGGGTAGAATTAAATTCTACATAGGAAATATTTTCCTAAAATCTGGGGATATTCTTTGTTAAACAGAGCCGTTGGATTAAAAATCCAACGGTGATTAAAAATCATATTATGAGAATTAAATTCTATTAGAGGAAAATATCTTCCTGATCTTTCTAAATGAGAAAGATATTCTCTGTTAAACAGAGAGCTGTTGGATCAAAGATCTAATGATATAATTAAATTCTATTTTAGGAATATATTTCCTCAATCTTTCTAAACAAGAAATATATGTCCTGTTAAACAGAGAACCCCTGGATTAAAAATCCAATGGTGTTTAAAAATCATCGTTTGAATCAAGAGATGGAATAATATTATATATATGGGAAAATATTTCTCTAATATTATTAAAAACAAGAAAATATATTCTGTAAAAGAGAAATCACTGGATCAAAGAGCTAACGATGGATAAAATTCCCCAAATAATCTTTGAGACAAATTAAATCAATTGGTATCTTTTAAATGGGAGATTTTCTAAAAACCGATCAACAGTTTGCCTTACCTCTATAAAGGACCTGAGTCTTCAAGTCTCAGAGAGACAGAGAGAGAGAGAACCTTCCATAAGCTTTTGCAAACAAAAAAATAGAAGCTGCCTCGTACTCCTTTCAAACCCCAGGTAAAGAAAAAGAAAAGATTAAAAATATCTCTTTTGTCTAGTACATATAAAATACAAAGGTTTAACCCTTCAAAAAGAACTTAGTTCTTTCTTTGGATCTGAGATCCACAAGACAAATCTCCCATAAGTTGAGAATTTAATTCTCATCGGGAATATTTTGTTCTTCAGAACTCAACATCTAGGGGAAAAACTAGGTCTGAAGAAATAAATATAAAAAAGAAGAAGAAAAAGAAAGAAAAGATGGAAGTTACATTCCGGGAATTTAATTTATCTGAAAACAGGGTTTAACCCTATAAAGAACTTAGTTCTTATAATAAATAACATAAGAACTTAGTTCTCAAAAATTTGATCCCAAATCTTCAAAACAGAGATCTTGATGATCATCAATGGTCAAAATGCCATTAACAGAAATTTAATTTCTTTTCAAAAGATTAAACAAAGAGTAAATCTCTAAAAGGCTCAGCACTTCATGTGCTTCCCATGTAAGCGCCTAAAAATATGAATTCAGCTCCTCACGCGCTTTCTACGCAAGCACCCAAAAAACATAAACCTAGCGCCTCACGTGCTTCGCACGTGAGTGCCCAGAAGTAAATGCTCAACACCTCACGTGCTTCCTACGTGAGCGCTGTACAAAGTGCTTAGCACTATATCTATTCAAAACGACTAAATGTTTAGCACTGATAGGACAAAGCCCAGGTCTAAGTGCTTCACGTGCTTCCCATGTGAGCGTCAGAGCAACAAATAAGTGCTTAGCAATTCTGGAAAATGAAAAAAGCCCAGGACCGAGCCTAAATTGGCTATGTCTCTGAAGCTTTCTTGCAGCCGAGCCCCAATGCTCTGTTGTTGGATCTTAATAAAATTTAATGATCCTGAAAATATTTCTAAGTTAATCTTAGTCTCAAATAAGACTAACGTATCTTTATTTAAAATAAATTGAGTCTAAATGCTCATATATTTAAGTTGATCTTAATCTAAAAACAGGTTAACGGTCCTTAAATAAAATAAAATATTCTTTGAACTAATGTAACATACAACCTAAGTTCAAACCCCGAATCTAAAATTTATGGATTTGGACTAATCTGTGTCCTACGGGCGACGACATAAACTAGTCTCTGTATACAATCCATGGGTAACCAAAATAAAAAAACATAACACGACACGAAGTAACCTACCGGAGCAGGAGAAAGATGTTATTGCAACGCGATAGCATAATTAACTGCAGGGGTTTGCACCTGCAGGGAAGAGTGTCCCCACAATTAAAAACCCCTCACAAATGAGAGGGAATCTGATGAAGTCTACTACATCGGTCACATCTATCTAAACATCCGATATACGGCACCATAAATCAACTTGGTATCTTCGGAGAGGTGGATGGACATGTCCAAATAATATCTTCCCCCAAATTTAGGCTAGACGTCCTCTATGTCTCGGTCTAGTCTTCGACGGTATACAAATTCTGACACGCCAGGTGGAACCTCTTTCTCTTTCCACTTCACACTTCGTGTGTCGTGTTTTGCGAACGAAATTGTGGTTCACTGCATTCATGGTTGTCCCTGGATTCAAGGTACTAAAACTAGGTGCTTTGCTTCTGTGTAGAATCAATGGCTCTTAACTGCACTGCTTGCAACAACAACTCCCTCTACACCTCAGCCGAAGTAGCAACGAATGGGCCCAACACGGTCTCCATCTTCTTAATGGCGGTAGGGCAGGTTACTCAGGCTACTACTGGGTTATTCTTTGGGACCATGCTCCTGCCCATGAACTTTGGCGCCTCAGCGCCACAAGAAGAAGCTCTCAGAAGGTCAGCCTTTAATTAGCTAGTTACCATGACGGCTCCTATTAGTAAGCCGTCAAACTCTGATGTCTCAGTCTTCAAAAGGCTGAACAAGAACTCAAAAAGGCCTGCAAAGAAGCCTATGATACCTGAAGGGGTTGCCCTAAAACGGTTAACCCTCCCTACTCTTGCTGCGGGTGAAGCCGATAAAAGCGCTTCCCCTCCCAGATGGTCAGTCTTCGAATGATTGGCCATCTCCGCTTCAACTCCAACAAGGAAGTCGGTCTTCAATAGGCTGACACCAACTGAAATTCCCCAGCAATGAAGGGGCATGAGGAAGACACGCCCAAAACTGAGACAATTCCCACTCTACGACATGCTTGACGTCGCCACTGGCACCGAGTGAGACAGGCTGGGGGCAACTTCCTCTCTAGGCTCACCCTACCAGCCCCTATGGTAGAGGTTGACGCTGCTGTTCCAATTGCTAACAGATTTGACCCACTCAGGAGGGTGTGCAAGAACTCCCCGACAGCAGAACTGAAGAAATCACCTCCGCATGTAGAAGCTGTAGTGCAAGAAATGCCAGAGCAGCTATATCAGCGGCTCTCCTCACAAATACATAGAGTCTGGCGAAAAGTCTAAGACTCTGTACTTGACAAAAATTACTCTTATCGACCGAAGAAATTTAAGGGCCGACAAGAAAAAGACCGCTCCTCCGCTATACAACGAGGGACTTCTCCTAAACAAGCCCTTGTCATAACGGCTCCTTCAGCTCCAACCTCTCATAAAAGAATGTGGCCAGAGAAAACTCTACCGCCAGTGACAAAATCAAATGGTGAAAGATCTAAACGCCCCAACTCTGGGGGCATAACAATTCATACGGTCTATAGGGCCAACGGTAAAGAAGAAAGCCGTGTTTCGGTGAGTCGTAAGCCACATACTCAGTCTCTCACAAAAGCTCAGGAGCAACAACAAAAGTTCTAAGAGATGCTAACCAAAATGGCAGTGCTCACCGGACCAAAAGAAAGTCCGAACAATGAAGTCGAATAGCGCCAAGAGTAAGAGACCGATACAGAGTTCTTGCGTTGAGTGCTGGAGAGAAAAGAAAAAGAAGTTGCGGAATAAGCTGCTAACATTAAGCAAATGTCTCTTTTATTCCAAGACATGGTTGGAATGATGATCCAACCGGATCCATTATATGAAGATCCGCCGGTAATTATTGAGGATGATAGAGAAGAAATATCAAATCTTCTCCCAGCCTTATCAGCGGCAAAGGAGGAAATAATCTCCAAGGTGGCTCTAGATGACTACATTGCTCAGCAAATTAGAGCTCACCAGGCCAATGAAGCCGCCAACTAACTTATCAAAACCAGGCGACCATATCCGGCCCGGTATGACCAAATCAAGTACCCTTGGGATATAGGATCCCGAATTTCCATGTTTACAAAGGAACAGATAATCCCCACTAGCACGTTGCATAATTCAGAGCTCTGTGCGGCAATAGAGGAGGAGACGACAAATTGTTGCTTCGCCAATTCGTTGGAAGCTTATTAGAGACGGCTTTTGAATGGTAATCAGAGATCCTAAATGATTCCATGAAAACTTTCTCTAAAATGGAACTGCTATTCATGCAACGGTTCCCCAACGTGAGTGAACATACTCCGATCACGACACTGATCAATGCCAGGGTAAAGCCGGGAGAAACGTAGGTCCAATAAGCGATCCGGTGGCGGAACTTGTGGTCTAAGTGTGAACAGCGCATTGAAGAGTCTCTGGCCGTGGGCATGTTCATCAGGACTCTCGATCCTCAATCAACTGTGTCTCGGTTCATGACATTCTTCAAATCTATAACTTTTCAAGCGCTGATAGATAAGTTGGCCCAAATGGATCAGATGGGCCATGGCCTTTCCTCCTTAAATAAGGACCCTCAAAATAACAAGGGTAAAGGGTAATTGACCTTCATCGCCAATACGCAACAACAGCCGAACGGTCCAAAATCGACTGCTCGCCAAAACAACGCACGTACACGCCCATCCTTGGAAGAAGGGCTGGGACGTGCATACTCGTTTCCTCGTGATAAAACGCGGGGGTTGTTTGAGCTAGCGATGTGAAATAATCTCATCACATTGCCAGATCCACGGCAACCTACACAACCTGGTGACGTCAACAACCCTAACTACTGCTCCTATCATAGGATAGTGAGCCACTCAATCGAAATTGCTACATCTTTAAAAATTGGGTAACGGACCAATATCAGCTGGGGAAGTTCGCGCTGTCTAATAACTGGAGGGTAAACCTACCCTAAAAGCATGCTCCCAAAAAGGTGGACGCGCAGGGAGTATCATGCTCACTTGTGGAAGAAGCTCCATAGGAAGTAGTGTAAGTCGATATCGCGCACCCCGCGTATTCGCGGGGAGGCAGAATATGAAAAAAAAAAAATTTCAAAGCTCGCAACACTGACTTGAACTCCAGGATCGTTGCTAAACCCTAACTAGCATAACTTGGTATGAGGTTAACTACTATGATACGAAGTTATACCTCACGATACAAGTCCTTCGGGTCTTCATCGCTGTCCTCCACCTCATCGTCAGCTCCAAGGATCGAAACGGATCGGGCAACCTCGACGGCCTCCTCGAGTCAAAGAAGATCCACCTGAGAGTCTATAGTCCGAGCTCCTATCTCGAATCTGAGATAACTATGGCTTCTAATTCGCTAAACTAGAAGGCCTGGATGGTGTAGAGTGAGAAGATGGAGTGTATTGTCTCTTGTAACCCTAAGTTTCTCAACTCATGAGAGGTCTAGGGTTTTGAGGAAGAAGAATGAGCACTTGAGGAAATGAGAGGAGAGTGAACATTGAAACATCCTTGGCTACCCTCTCTTGGTTCTATGAAGCATATAAGATATTTTATGTGATAAATCTCACAAAATATCAACCAAGCTTCATTAATACCAAGTGGCGAGTCATGACTATGAGCCACCAAGTGCCATGCTAGGTTCAATGTAAAGTTCCACCTCATTCCTCCACCTATTTAGTTTAATCCAAAAAGAATAAACCCTAATAGGTGTCCCCTTTTCTAGAAGCTCTCCCGAACAATTACAAGAACGCCCCTCATCATATATACATACCCGCATCCGCATTCCGAAGAACACGAATACAAAGAGATGAAACAATCCATCAATATAATACTAGGATCCGGCTTAAACCAAAGCCCACTAGTATTACCTACCCGATTATCATATGTGCACAAATGCACGTACATGATCAAAGCCCTGCCATAAAACCATACGGCCTCTACAATTTTTGCCTGGTGCATGGAAACTCTCTATGTGGGACTCTAAAAACTCGATACTACGCTAGCAGTGGGTTTAACTACAAGCCTCATGCGGTGCTAGCTGCACGTAACAGCTATCCAGGTATGTGTCGATAAGAAGGCTGATGAGCTAACTCATCGGAAGTTCTACTGAGTCTGTATGTGAAAATCTTCATACAGTCCGGTCTGTTTGTCTAAGAGTATCGCATATCGGGCCTAGGGCAGTAATCGTCAGACCCCTAATAGCGTAATAAGTCGTGTCGGAGTGTAGCCCAAAACACCCTGAGAAACTATTGGAATACTTACCAGTAAGTCTCGCTTGCCTTGGCCAAGGAATTTGTATAATGGCCTTCTGAACACAGCGTGATATCAACCCCCAATACCTGGAGAGACGAATCCTATCTAACCGCCACTGCCTCCAAGTGCTTTGGGACTGCACCCAACTATTACCTGTTTGCACGACTCCTTTGAGCCGTGGTAGGGTAGTAATCAAAGTACAGTGGGAACACACTCGAGGCGAAGTAGCAGTGTCAAGTCGACGACTAAGCTGTACTCATGTCACCTGGGAACTGCTACCCGACGATATGTATAATACCCATCAGCAGTTCGCGATGAGTCCTGTCCAGTGTACTCATATGCTAATGAGCACCTGCATACTATCTCTAGTATGACATACTAATAGCCGTGGGATAGAACATATCCCCTGCTGGGATGATGTCACGACCCGAAATTTAGTTCGTGACCAGCACATAAATCACGCAACGTCTGAAGGCGCAACGTAAATTAAGTAAGCCGAATCCCACCAATCTCAGAACCGAGAAAACATATGGTGAACGTCTCGAAATATCATATCAAGAGAAACCGGATTTTTTAAAACAATACATACTTTCTTTTGAAACATAACCACGGTTCTCAAATCCAGAATCTCATGAAAACAACATCTCAATGCATATAATCGTAAAGCATGATATATGCGACATATAACATAAATGTAAGCATATATGTATATCATGCAACATGGAACAGTGATGTGAGCATATCATTATATCATGCGATATATCTTAATGATGTGAGCATAGCAAGTATGTCATGCAACATAGCATACGATGGGGAAATTCTACCGTGTAAGTGTCATAGCAATTATCGATGATGAAAGTGTGTGAGCCGGTAAATCTGTGTAAGTGTAACATACGCATCATCGATAATTGTGTAGGTTTACTAGCACAGGTATATGTAATGCAATGAGAATGTCATGAACGTAACATAAGGTACATCGTACGCGAAATGCTAACAGGTATATGTATCTACAATATATCCGAGTCGGTGAATCTATCAATCGGCATCCAGCCTCACAACATCACGTACGGTGTAATCCATCGTATGGAATCCTTTAGTCAAGGGTATGGATCAATCATCAGATAAAACTTATCACGTACGGTATCTATCATACGACGGCATTAAACAATTAGGGATCCTATCAACCTATATGACAATGAGGGTACGAACCTAACGTCTCGTACGACATATCACTCATGATTCACAACATTATATGCATCTTTATACTTATATCCCATGTCACATCCGTATTAATCTCATATCATGGGACCGGCAAAGGTATCAATTATCTCATATCGACTCGCATCCGTATACCGACATATCAAACCAAGTCGTCATATCTCATCGTATACTCTTTTCATCATATCAATATCTCACATCAAGTCATCTTATTAATCTAAAGTCGTATTTATCAACTTCATAACATGCCACTATAATCTCCTATTGATACTCTTTGCAACTACTTATCTATATATATCGTAATTCACATTCACGTTTCACATCTTTATACATCAATTCGAGACATCATTCCTATCATATCGTATCACCTAAACCATAAGCTATAATTTTAAGTCATGGTATGTCTTATCTCCTACTAATTCTTTAACCATATTCATAAGTTTCTAACACGGTTTCCTTAACCATATTCTACATATCGGTTTCCATCAAAACTTGCGGGGGTTCTATACGCCATCCACCCGACTTCCCCCATAGATATAAATCCACTCATCTACGGAACTCCTTGTTCAGCCGTAGTCGATGTGCTTCGTCGTCTCGGAATCTACGCAAAGCTACCTACAATCAATACATATCACAATACCATTAAAATCAATGTCTGCAACCCGATACGGTACACGAAAAGCCTATAGGTTAGAACCTATAGCTTAGGCATGCAAAAACAATCAAATAACCCTCGTCGTGGACGTACAAACATCCAACGACTCAATACAATATCAATTTCCAAAACCCCAGTTCATAAATCACAAATACCGAACTACGAATTCAAATATCGGGAAAACATAACCCAAAACCAAAACATCAACTAAAGAAAATGGTCCCAAAATTTGGTTTAGGTAAAATAAGGCCAAACTAGCAGTACAATGGGATAGTATAGGGGGTAAGTGAGCTACAGAACCAACATGGACACCAGATACCACAACATGGCCGTCCACATTACCCAGAAATCCGGCGAGCTCGGCCAGAATAGGAGGGAATGGTCTCGTATTTTCAGGATGGTCTCCTATTGGTTTAACTAGGTCTCTGGAGTTGCTAGATTTTCTCGTAAAGCCCTCAGATCATCCCAGTCCCCTGTAGGCACACAATACCACACAAAATTGACACGGGAATATATCTAAGTTCGTATTCTCTGTTCTAGGCCAGCAAAATCAACACTAAGGTCTTGTAGACACCCACTACAGATCATGATTCCACACAAACACCCAAACCCTTCTCTTGGAATTTCCAAATATCACTAATCTAAACAAGTTTAACTCTAAACTAATCTAGGATGCTATTAAACTCAAAAACTAAACTAGGGTCTAGAATTTTACCTCATTTGGCAACTCAAGAATTTTCTTGAGCTGCACAACGTCTTCAAAATCCAACTTTGCTTGGTACAATGTGTTGAGGATGATGTGGAGATCATTTTTAGTGAAGCGAGTATAGGGTTTTGATGAGGATTTTGAGATGGGTCATGAGGATAGAAGAGGTGGAGCTTGAAGATGAAGGAGGAAGTGAAGAAAATAATAGGGGAGGAAATGGCAGCCCCCCGTCTCTTTCCCTCTCTTATTCTCGCTCTCTTACCCTCACTTTCTCTCTCTTATGCTTTCCTCCCAAATATCTTCTTTTGTCTTTTAGCTTCCCTTTTCTTTTCTAATTTTCTTTTAAGCCAAATATCAATAAACACAAATGAAAAACATGCAACCAAATGAAACATGCCATAGTGCACCAACCATGGGAAAATGTAGAAATACGGATTTGGCCTAATCGTGATTAGTAGTGCACTAATCAATTTTTATTTAAACTGCATATAATTAATTATAAAAGTGCCAAATCTAATAAATATATATTTAAATGAATAAATCATTTTAATCTCCAATTATTTCACAAATATTGGTATATATTTATACCATTATACGAAAACCCCAATTTCGCAAATCAGCTGGTTTTCGTGAAATATATTATTTTAATATTAAATTCCAAAAATAATATTTTATATTTTCTGAAATGTTACAATCTCCCCGTTAAATAAATTCGGTCCCCGAATTTAAATTTAAACCCCCAAATGCTAAAACATTTCAATAATCAACTCAAATCAACGGGGCTCCGAAATCAGGGAAGATATAGAAATACTACAGCGCATCGCGTGCACCTAAAAACGAGTACGAAACTCAAAATCGAACTCCGTCAAGCGTCACGCAAATCATCGGATTTGTATGCATATCATCGGAGTTACAATGGAGATACAGATCTCGAAATCCACTACCGAAATCCAATATACACTAGTCAAATACTATAATACGTGTATAGTACGCATCCTTGTAAAAACCTTCAAAAACTGAATAAAACACATGCAAAATCTTTTCTGAATCGCCGTGTGATGCGTAACTCACGGCATAAGTGACGGACGCTCATTTGTAAATTAATAAATATACATTCATATATGTTTTGCTAAAACATACGTTCCGCCCTTTTAAAATATCTCAAAAGGTTTTCCTTTGTAAACATCCATGTCGCTCGCGGACACGTAGTAAAAAGCGAGACTATAGCTCCTTTCTGAAAATCTCTTGTTAAACTTTTAATGCATGCAAAGTACTCAGGTACTGTTCTCAGATCAGTCCTGTTCGGCTACTACATAATATAGTGCCCATCATAAAAACAAATGCTCAAGAGCAAAATCAGCCCCAAAAGGTGTTGGCTATAGTGCCCTCAAAGTCAATTATTGGATCGCAGGCACGTGATTGCAATGATTGAGGAGGACCTATACCGGTAGGACAGTCTTACTCAAGATGATAGTATGCTATCTGGTTTGCCTTTATCAGTCGTGTACAGGTTCAGGTGACTGATCACTGTTACACGTTGATAGAGCCCTTAGGATCTTGCTTGACTACCAACAGTATGATGGCAATCATATACGTGAGAGTTGGGTGGTCTATAAGCACATCCTTAAAGGTTGTCCCTAGTCGTGGGAGTTTCGAGACAGGGCATCGATACTCCGGAGTAGACTAGTGTATACAGTCGAGACCCCGACGAGGGGCGGTGGCCGGTCTCACAAGCCACTGGTGTCAGTTGGATCACCTAAGATGTATACAGGTGCTCATTGGGTTATGAGTACACCGGACATGACTCGCCGGGAACCTGCTAGTTGGTATTATAGATATCGTCAGATAGCAGTTCCCTGGTGACATGTGTACAGGTTAGTTCATCGACCTGAGGTCGTCATTTGTCTCGTGTGAGTTCCCACTGTGCTTTGATTTCTACCCTACCACGGCTCAAAGGAGTCGTGCAAACAGGTAGTTTTTGGGTACAGTCCCGAGCCATATGGAGGCAAGTGAGCGGATCGGCAGGGGATTCGTCTCTCCCGGTATTGGGGGTGGAGATCGCGCTGTGTCTAGGAAAGCTATTACACCAAGTCCTTGGCCAAGGCAGGTGAGAATTACTGGTAGGTACTCCGGTAGTTTCTCAGGGTGTTCAAGGCTTGTCTCCGACATGACTTATACCGCTATTGGGGGTCTGACGTTACTAGCCCCCAAGGCCGGATATGCGATACTCATAGACGAACGGACCGGACTGTATATACATTGTCACTGTTAGGCTCAGTAGGGTTTCCGTATGAGTTCGCTCATCGGCCTCCCTTGAGGTCAGTACATGGGCAGCCGTTACGCACAGCTAGTGCCGCTAATGGCTTGTGGTTAAACCCACTGCCAGGGTACTGACGAGTCATTAGAGTCCCCCACAGATAGTTTCCCAAGTTCAGGCGAAACGTTGTAGAGGTCGTATGGTTTTATGGCAGGGTTCGGAAATTGCACGTGCGTTTACGCACGTGTCATATTTCGGGCGGATAATACTGGTGAGCTTTGGTTTAAGCCGGATCCATGTATTATACTTTTTAGATATAATATCTTTGTCTCAGTTGCATTTGTATTCGGTCGTAATACAAATGCGGATATGTTTATACTGTTACGGGGTTATCCTGAAATTCGTTTCGGGATCGCTTTTGGAAGTTGCCAGTTTCCAGTTTTCTATCACCCGTATTTAACATTCGGTTTAATGTGGATTTATCTTTTCTTCACTTGGGTGAGTTATGAGGTGAGTCATGGGTGGAAGCTTCTTGTTGTGGTGACTAGGATTAGTGACTCATTGTTGCATTAATGGTTTTTGATGAGGTGTATTAGTGTGTCACCATTTGCATTAATGGTTGATGACTAGGTTCATATGACTCATGCTTTGTTTTAATGTTATGATAAGCTTCATGTTTATGGTCACCCTTCTTCCTTGCTCCTACACTCACCCCCCCACCTACATATTGTGGCCGGCCCTTCTTGTGAGGAAAGAGATTGATTCATTTTGGAAAAAGATTATAGTTTTGGTGTATGGAAATTTCATAGCTCATTTTATTCCATCACAGTTTCAAATGACAACTTCATTAACCGTTCGTCCATGGCTTTGGACGAAGCGAGACAAAGTGTTCTACTCATTCTCTACATCAATCTTGGTCATCTCTTTTAGCAAACTTGGTGACCGAGTTGCCTCGGGTCGGAGGCGGGAGCCCGTTTAAAGATCCGTTGACGTGGTGCCACCTAGACGAGGAGATCGGAGATCGACGAGATCGGAGCAGCCACAAAAGGAGCGTGGGATGATGGTTAAAGAACGAAGGACTCGGATCGTTCGGTATAACCTTTCTACCCTCTTTACAGTTTGTTAGTTCAGCGTTAATGGCAGATCCGGGTTATAGTATGCGATAGCACCAGTTATAAAAGTTTTTGTTCCGCATTTGGCGTCAGATTGACGGCTGGGGCGCTACCGTAGACTTACATGGTATCAGAGCTTCGCCATTAAGCTTTACTAACTTGTGCTAACGCGTTTAAAATATCGATCGAACGGATTTTTGAAAATCGCAAATTTCGAGTCTAAAGTTTCTGTTGAATTTAAATCTGGTCTAAAAATTATTTTGACTATACCAGAAAATTAAGCAGGCTTTTTAAAGAACACTGAAGAAAAACGACAAAGTGATTCGACCGTACGACCGCGGAAACGCGGTCAAAGCATTGCTTTGACCGCGGAACCGCGGCCGTCTTGGTCAATCATTTGACCATTTTTTCTTCTGGGGCTTCTACTTGGGAAATTGTGGTTTCTGGAACTGTTCATTTGGGCCCAGTTTTTGTTACTATACAGAAGATGTATGTGGGGCCCACTTCGGGAAGTTTTATCGATCGAAATTTTAAACTTGTTAGTTTACAGTACTTATATTATATCTCCGACCGTGAATGTCATTTGAGCGGTAAACTGCGTCTGATTGCTATAGTTCTTTTAGACGGGTTTGCGAACGTGACATTCGCGTTGATGTTCTGTGTTGTGCTGTGATGTTGCGGATATGTCGTGGTGGATAGCAGTGTGCAATGGTAGTGCAGTTTGAGTTTATTTGTACATTTTATATTGCGGGGCGAGCATCCAACATGTGGACTGCCGTCTCTGCCTGTTTGTATAATATTCTTTTGGGGCATGACCGGGCTGAGGTCGATGTACCCGTTGTACATATTTTTCATTTCTATACTAGGTTTACCCCGCGACGGAGTGCACGGATAGCCGGGTTCTGGAGGGCAACGGGTCCGCATCTCATGGCTTTAAGAGGCAGAGGGGCCTCACTCTAGAATTGGCAGACTATTCGCCGCACTCGTAGGGGGTACAGGTTGACCCAAGGAGGGGTGCTCAAGTTACCGGATTCCGTGAAGTGCTGGGTGGTCCATTCACTTTGCTGTAGGGGCTGCCTCGCTTCAGGTTTTGGCGGGTAACTTGCCGCACCCGAAGGGGTCTAGGTTTCATTGCACAGGCTATCCACACGACCAGGGGAACGTCGGGTTTCAGTAGCGGCTCTGTGAAACCCGGGGATCCCAGATTATCTGTATTGTTCTGTGATGCTTATTACTTTTCTGTAATGTTGCATATTATCACGCCTGGAGCGATTATTGTATATTGGTATATATACTAGTAGATGTTGTATATGTTTTGCACCCGCGCTAGTCCAGTCCCCGCTCTGTCGTTAGTTAAGTAACCTAACGGGTGATGACGGGACCCAGTGACGAATGCGGATGGCATATACGTACATTTTATTTTTGTTCTTTTCTGGTGTGATTAATTGATGGGAATGCGTTGATTCTGATCAATGCAATGGAAAACAAACCTGTTTGGATGTTGTTGGAACAGTTTCAAAAAGTGTTATTACAAAGACGTTTCCTTTTGTTTTGCATAGTGGTATTCAGTGGAGTATCCTGCACCTCATTCGACGAGGCAAGGGCCGATATTCCTTCACCGGGAATGACCCCTTGGGCAGAAGTTTACATCAGGGTAATAACTTCACTATAGTCGATTACAAGTTGCTTTGCATCGTGGTATTCAGTGGAATATCCTGCACCTCATTCCACGAGGAAAGAGCCGAGATCCCTTCACCGGGAGTGACCTCTTTAGCAAAGGTTATCGCCACTATATTTTTATAAAAAGCTATCAGGTTCCTTCAACGAGATCAAGTTCATTACGTTAAAGGTTTTTCGCCAAAAACCAGCCGTAGCCCTCCGTCATTTCTTATGGATGGTCAGTAGTATTCAAGCTATGTTTGTTGGCCTTCGTCAAGGCATAGTGTTTGGTAGCTGCTGGGGTATTCATTTGTTGCATAGATAGATGAGTTGGTTTGGGACAGTCGTATTACCTTGTTGGCCTTCGTCAAGAGTATGTACAGGTGGGTTCGAATTAACAAGATAATGACGGGCAGAACTTGACATGTGACTTATGATTTGTTGGCCTTCGTCAAGGTCATAAGAACATGGGGTAAAAATCATATCGGGAGTTTCTAAAGAAACTGAAACTTGCCAGGCTTGCGCATACCTTCTGGAGTGTGATAACGAGAGTGGATTCCGTCACGTTATCATGCAATGAGAGTTGGATCCCGATTCCCACTGATGAGTTGGTTTACTCTTCGGGTGATCCCGATTGATTCTTCTTTTAGGTTTGGAGGAGAATTTAACAGTACAGTGGGAGGTTTCCGGATTAGATAAAGTGATAACCATTCTGATCTAGGTTAGAGTGCATACAGAGTGTTTCTTTTCTCTCTCTCTCTGGCAGCGACCTTTGACCGACCCTAGACTATGACTCAGTGACCAAGTTGACAGAACCTTCTTAAAATACTGACTTTTGGATTGTCTGAGTTGCATAAGTCTTTGCCACTCCTTCTTTTACCCTTTGAATTTCTCAGAACACCTCGTATCACTACAAACATCCACTTCCATTGGATAGATCCATCGTATGGTTATAACGAACTCGAAGGGACTTCTTCGAGGATGGATCCAGGTTCAGGAGAAATTGAATTGGTTTATTCAGTTGTTTTTTATTATCACCTTCTCTCAGGTTGCGAGAGCTCCTTGGTTTAGGAGAGTACACCTATTACGCTTATTGGATAGTCTTCTTCCAAACCATAGGCAGGTGCCGAAAGGTAGGGAATGAAGAAAACCAATTAGCCTAAGTAGGGTGTACAGAAGGTAATAACTAAAGACAAAATAAAGGGATTAGAAAGAGGGCAAAGTAAATTGCGACTGTTATCATTCACGACCAAACCGCGTACTTCATCGCCACTCCTATTTCACCTTTGCTTTTTTCCCCAGTTCGGGAGAAATAGAATAAGGTATCATTCAGTTGTCTTTTATCATCACCTTCTCTCAAGTTGCGAGTACTCCTTGGTCTAGGAGGGTACACCTACTATGTTTACTGGATAGTTTTCTTCCAAACCATAGGCTGGTGCCGAACGGTAGGGAAGGAAGAAAACCATTTAGCCTAACGATGGTGTACAGAAGGTAACGACTAAAGACAAATAAAGGGATTTGGAGAGATGACAATGAAATATACGGTTATAGTCATGAATTGGATTATGGAAGAGGCATTAATAGGAATACCAGGATACCCCTACGAAACATTTTTATGTTTCAGTGCATTGTTAAAGGAAAACTGTTTTCCCGATTAGATACTTACTCCAGAGTATGTATTTACCAGGTATGATTCTCACATCTGTATGGTTTTACAGATGTTGAGTGGGAGTAGGTTATTGGGAATAAGGTGATCATTCTCATTATATCGGAATTCGTTGTAATTGGTGATATTTGAGGAAGTCGCCTGGGTTATTGCCGGCAGGCATGTATTTGGTTTTGAGTATCCGTTGTTGTGCACCAATTTCAAAATGATATATCTGTACGTTTATTTTTATAAAGTGAGATATAACTTTTTGATATTATGTCGATGACATTTACCTACATCAGTTGACGATTGGGTAAGGAGCATTGAACAACGGAGAAGTTCTTAACCATAAGTACAGTTTTCAACCTACGATGCACAGGTTTTGAGTTATTGAACTCAGCGGACTTATACAGAGTATTGTATGTTGTCCAGTGTCCATCAGGACAAAGGGGTTGGTCCTCGTACTATGTTCTGTTTACTTATGACTTCTCTAGTTTTTAGACAAGTGTTTCGAAGAAATACAAGGTCTAAGTTTTGAGAAGTTGTGGGTATAAGAATAAAGTAGAGAACCAGATGTCGCAAGTATCGGGATTCTTCAAAGAGATCGAAGATGTAGATTCTTGTGATTGGTATTCAAGTAATGGTTTTGAGAAACTTGTTTCTCTTTCGGGTTACTCATAATTGGATGGATTCCTAAGTTGAGTAATGCTGATTAGCCTCTCTCTATTAAGTTGATATTCACTGGAGACAGCTGCATGATTGAATCTGGTTCCAATTAAATAAGTGCCAAAGTTTCTATATTGGATATAGAATGGTTCATAACTTAACGATGTTAAGGTACGGGGAGTTGTCCAGCTTATGCTTAAAACCAGGCTCCGGATAACTCAAGGCACGTTTCTGTAATGGCAGTTTGTGGGTTGACTTGGGCTATGTCGAGGGTTGACTTTCTACCATCTGGAAGATCAATAGTGATATTGTTCTTGACTCGCCACAGTTTTAGTTAAATGGATTTTTTCAGAAAACAGTAGTGGGAGTATGGTAGAACTGGAAGTGATTCCAGAACCGCAAATGATTATGGAAAATTTAATAGGACCTAAAGATTCAATCAGGTTTGACATTCCATTAGCCACTCCGCAGATATGGTGGGTAACCTCAGACACCCGAGAGGTACTCCGGTAGCCTCAAGGGCGATGACAGGGAGGTTCCTGTTTACCCAGACTTGACACTACTGTTGTTCCAGACTATGAGACCCGGCAGGAGGTTAAGTATAGCGTCGTTCTAAACTAGCTTTAGAAGTGCACGTATATATTATTCTGCCAGAGGGTTGTTGTGGTTAGTGGGAGCAGCGGAAGCATAATGGGCAAGTAGCTTATGTCTATTTATAGACTTGAGCAGTTATAGCGGAGATAGATCATCTAATTTTGATGTGACAGTCATGGGTTTGACTTCATCAGAATAGGGGATGGATCTGTTAAGAAGGTAGTAGAGTGTGATATCTTGGTATTTGGATGACATACACAGAGTAGGAAGTAAAATTCCTATACTACGATCGGTTGTACTGTGGTCGTCACACAGATGTTTCTCCAGACAGGATATGGATATAATATCTGACATTCTGGTTTCTAGATCTATGGTTTTAGATCTAGATTTGGGTAGTTTCCCAATGTGGGTACTTTGAAGGTATTCTAATAGTTTTTAGAATAGATGACTTCTGGCATGGTGGTGTACCGGCAGGTGATGGAGTCACCCTCTCTAAAGGTGTCTTATAGACTAAAGGGGAGAGGGATGTGCATGATTGGCAGATCACTTGCTTAGGCAATTGAGTCAATCGTGGGATCTCAAGTACCACACCAGATGTTGTTTTTGCACTAGATGCAATAAGTTTGTATTAATCCAATCCTGGAGAAACATAAGGAAGCAGTTTTAGAACATAAGTGAATGTTCTACGGATTTGATGACGGCAGCCTCTTTTGGGAGACGGTTATCATTCCAGGCTTCAAAGGTGACATGGATGACAGAGTGATTGTCAGAGTTATAGTTTTCCCTCTGACGAGGGACAGTATTATGGATAAGTGGTCCAAGAGGATACTGTGGGAGGCATGGTGCAGGATACTGATTAGGTTCAGTTATCGATACAGTCTAAGAAGTTTGGATTTGGAGTTCATTTATGAACTAGGTCCCATCAGATATCCAGACATATTCTAAGACAGGTATTACTTAATTCGGGAGATGGCTTTCTCCACGAACTTGAGATTAAGAGAGATATAGAAAGAAACATCATGGTGGATCCACTCACTGAGGCTATTTCTCGAACACAATAGTTTTATGAACGGGCTTTGTGAAACTGATTAGTAGAGGAGTTGGATGTTCGGTATCACACGGGCTGTGAGTATACGACATCGCAATAATTAGCCTTAAGTGCAAGTGGGAGATTGTTGGGTATAGTGCCCTCAAAGTCAATTATTGGATCGCAGGCACGTGATTGCAATGATTGAGGAGGACCTATACCGGTAGGACAGTCTTACTCAAGATGATAGTATGCTATCTGGTTTGCCTTTATCAGTCGTGTACAGGTTCAGGTGACTGATCACTGTTACACGTTGATAGAGCCCTTAGTATCTTGCTTGACTACCAACAGTATGATGGCGATCATATACGTGAGAGTTGGGTGGTCTATAAGCATATCCTTAAAGGTTGTCCCTAGTCATGGGAGTTTCGAGACAGGGCATCGATACTCCGGAGTAGACTAGTGTATACAGTCGAGACCCCGACGAGGGGCGGTGGCCGGTCTCACAAGCCACTGGTGTCAGTTGGATCACCTAAGATGTATACAGGTGCTCATTGGGTTATGAGTACACCGGACAGGACCCGCCGGGAACTTGCTAGTTGGTATTATACCTATCGTCAGATAGCAGTTCCCTGGTGACATGTGTACATGTTAGTTCATCGACCTAAGGTCGTCATTTGTCTCGTGTGAGTTCCCACTGTGCTTTGATTTCTACCCTACCACGGCTCAAAGGAGTCATGCAAACAGGTAGTTTTTGGGTACAGTCCCGAGCCATATGGAGGCAAGTGAGCGGATTGGCAGGGGATTCGTCTCTCCCGGTATTAGGGGTGGAGATCGCGCTGTGTCTAGGAAAGCCATTACACCAAGTCCTTAGCCAAGGCAGGTGAGAATTACTGGTAGGTACTCCGGTAGTTTCTCAGGGTGTTCAGGGCTTGTCTCCGACACGACTTATACCGCTATTGGGGGTCTGACGTTACTAGCCTCCTAGGCAGGATATGCGATACTCATAGACGAACGGACCGGACTGTATATACATTGTCATTGTTAGGGTCAGTAGGGTTTCCGAATGAGTTCGCTCATCGACCTCCCTTGAGGTCAGTACATGGGCAGCCGTTACGCACAGCTAGTGCCGCTGACGGCTTGTGGTTAAACCCACTGCAAGGGTACTGACGAGTCATTAGAGTCCTCCACATATAGTTTCCCAAGTTCGGACGAAACGTTGTAGAGGCCGTATGGTTTTATGGCAGGGTTCGGAAATTGCACGTGCTTTTATGCACGTGTCATATTGCGGGCGGATAATACTGGTGGACTTTGGTTTAAGCCGGATCCATGTATTATACTTTGTAGATATAATATCTTTGTCTCAGTTGCATTTGTATTCGGTCGTAATACAAATGCGGGTATGTTTATACTGTTACGGGGTTATCCTGAAATTCGTTTCGGGATCGCTTTTGGAAGTTGCCAGTTTCCAGTTTTCTATCACCCGTATTTAACATTCGGTTTAATGCGGATTTATCTTTTCTTCACTTGGGTGAGTCATGATGTGAGTCATGGGTGGAAGCTTCTTGTTGTGGTGACTAGGATTAGTGACTCATTGTTGCATTAATGGTTTTTGATGAGGTGTATTAGTGTGTCACCATTTGCATTAATGGTTGATGACTAGGTTCATATGACTCATGCTTTGTTTTAATGTTATGATAAGCTTCATGTTTATGGTCACCCTCCTTCCTTGCTCCTACACTCACCCCCCTACATATTGTGGCCGGCCCTTCTTGTGAGGAAATAGATTGATTCATTTTGGAAAAAGATTATAGTTTTGGTGTATGGAAATTTCATAGCTCATTTTATTCCATCACAGTTTCAAATGGCAACTTCATTAACCGTTCGTCCATGGCTTTGGACGAAGCGAGACAAAGTGTTCTACTCATTCTCTACATCAATCTTGGTCATCTCTTTTAGCAAACTTGATGACCGAGTTGCCTCGGGTCGGAGGCGGGAGCCCGTTTAAAGATCCGTTGACGTGGTGCCACCTAGACAAGGAGATCGGAGATCGACGAGATCGGAGCAGCCGCAAAAGGAGCGTGGGATGATGGTTAAAGAACGAAGGACTCGGATCGTTCGGTATAACCTTTCTACCCTCTTTACAGTTTGTTAGTTTAACGTTAATGGCAGATCCGGGTTATAGTATGCGATAGCGCCAGTTATAAAAGTTTTTGTTCCACATTTGGCGTCAGATTGACGGCCGGGGCGCTACCGTAGACTTACAAAAGGCATGTCCAACAATCACGTGCGTCTAGTGCGCACGGAAACCAAAGCCAAATACAAGTGCTATGAATGTGCACAAAACCAAACTAAGTGCAACGGGGGTGCACGAAAACATCTGTCCAGTGCAACGGATGTGCATGACAACAATATCAAGTGCATCTAGAGTGCACGAAAATCTCAATCGAGTGCATCCGGTGTGCACAAAATGACATCTCATATCATGCGCCCAACATGCGCGAAAATCCAAATCAAGTGCATCCGTCATGCACGAATGAAATCTAAATCAAGTGCATCCAACACGCACGAATAAAATCTCAATCAAGTGCATCCGATGCGCACAAATCCAATACCAAGCGCCTAATATGCGCAAAAATCCAACCCAAGCGCGTCAGGTTCGTATAAAGCATCTAGTGCAGTAAAGATCACGAAAACGAATGTCAAGTGCAAACGCGCACAAAAACATAAATCTGGTAAAACGAATGCTCAAAAACATAAATCGGGTGCAACCAAGGTACGGAGTATAAATCTAGTGCAACTAATGCATGAAATACTCATCCGGTGCAACAAATGTACGAATTGCAAATCTAGTGCAACAAATGCACGAAATGCAAATCGAGTGTAACAAATGCACGAAACATGAATTTGGTGCAACAAATGCAAAAAATACAAATCCGGTGCATCAAATGCACGAAATACAAATCCGGTGCATCCAGTACATGAAATACAAATCCGGTGCATCCAGTGCACGAAATACCAATCCGGTGCATCCAGTGCACGAAATACCAATCTAGTTCAACAAATGCACGGAAACCATCAATAATGTTTCTCCCGAACCCCATTTACATCTTAAGGTTGTTGATAATGATTTGATCGAATGCATGGATGATCTTGATTTTGTGGAGAGTTTTGAGGTAATTTTTTAGGATAAACACGTTTTATTGGATGAGTCGGATTTTCCGATTCATCATGGCCCCTCCTTTGACTGTGAACATCCTCCTGCGCTTCTGACCGTTACCATACTTCAGTTACTTCCCTCCATCGTTTCGCTACCACAAGACCACTGGATACCTTCATTTCCTTCATCTGGTTTACCAAATTCAGTCGGCTCATGTTTTCTTGCGAATCTTGAAAGGTTTGACCCCATTTCTCATAGTATTGATAAATTAGTGCAGTTAGACAACTCCAGTTTCAAATCACTACAGACTGTACTAATTTATTCAATCAATTTTCAACCTCAAGTTCGCACTCCATTTCTTTCTCCCTTCCGTTCATCTCCTCATATACCGAGACCGTATACCACTTCCATCCACACACGGTCTCACGTATTCTTCGTTTTATTTCTCTCTGCATTCTTTCACCAACCATGGGTGAATCATGATAACATTTTTGAATGGTTGGTGTTAACTTTTGGTCTATGTAAGGCCTTGTATAGATTGAAACTGTACCCTCCCCTAACTTTGAACTTCAACGCTTAACAGTGGAAACACTGTTTTACTTAAGTTTGGGGGGCTTTTTGTGTATATATTTTGTTTTCTTTTATCTATTATAAAGAAAAAGAGAAGAGAGAACCGACTATTTTGACCCCACGGAAATTTTGACCCTCTTTGTGTAGCATGAAAGTGAGGGCACTGTCAAGTTTAAGTTTGGGGGTGTGCTCGGTAAGTATCTCTATCTTTTGCATTCATTTGTATATTCTGCATTTGCATGCATATTCAAAAACCCATAAAAATCAGAAAATTTCTAAAACATAAAAAAACTTTGGCGTCAAGTTAGCTAGTGGGAGAACTTAGATTCGAAACTTCGGTGATTTAGTTTGATAAGATAGGACCAACTAAATCATATTCTTAAATTTTGAAAAACCTGAAAGACAACCCTCCTTTGAGTTTAACCATAGCTAATATACGTCTTTGCATCACACTACACGTGTCGTGAGTTTTGAAAATAAGATGACTGTTAGTTATATGTATGCCTTAGAGGCCATTACTGTATATAGGATGTATATTGTAGTGGATACTGGGACATATATAGGGAGGACTTTCTTGCTCGACATGATAGTATGCTATCTGGTTGCTCTTTACCTTAACGTGTATACTGATTGTCTCTCTGTTACATGTTGGTAAAACCCTTAGGATGTGTACTTGACTACCTGGACTATGATGCAGATCATACTAGTGGGGACAGATAGTCTATAAGTACATCTTTCAAAGTCCCTAGTCATGGGTGTATCGAGACGGGGCATCGATATACCAGAGTAGACTAGCGTATACCTTCTCGACCCATACAGATGGGCGATGGATGATCCCATATCCATTGGTGTTTGACATCAGAGATGAAATACGGGTGCTCAGTGGAGACTGGGTACACTGGACGGACTCGCCGAGAACTCCCAGATGGTATTATACCTTACGTCAGATGGCAGTTCTCTGGTGACACTGGTACTAAGTAGTCTGTTGACCCGAGATCGTCATAGAGTCTTGTGTGGTTCCCACTGTGCTTTGATTTCCATCTTACCACGTCCAAGAGGGCGTGCGAAACGGTGGTTTTTGGGTACAGTCCCGAGTCACATGGAGGCAATGAGCGATAGGAGGGGATTCGTCTCTCCCGGTATAGGGGGTTGATGTTGCGCTGTGTTCGATTGGCTATAACCGGAAATCCCTGGCCAGGGTTGCTGAGATTTACTGGTAAGTGTTACCTGTAGTTTCTCGAAATGTTATAGACCTCATATCGACACGACTTATCGAGCTATTGGGGTCTGACGTTTACCACCCCTAGGCAAGATATGCGACATATCAGACGATCAGACCGGACTGTACGGTAAGTGTTACTGGTTGGATTCACAGGAGTGTGAGCGGGCTTGCTCGTCGATCTTCTGATCGCTCAATACCCGGGTGGCCGTTACGTTTAGCAAACCGCTTGCGGCTTGTGGGTGTTTGATATGATCGTCACCTGCTGCCGTCGTATTGACGAGTCTTTAGAGTCCTACACAGAGATTTCCTGGCTCAAGCGAAACGAAATAGGAGCGCATATGAGATATGTGCGAGACCGAGAATGATACCAGTATGTGATACTGTATTCGATTCTCGCGATTTGTGACATTGATCGGTTATATGCGATATAGCCGGGTTGTCGGATCAAGTGTTGATTCGATAAGTTGTTACTGCTGATATTAGTCGGTTATATGCGATATGACCGCATCATTAAATCAAGTGTTGATTTAATGATTTAATGCATAATTATATATTTGATATATTACTTTGCATTAACTAGTATCGGTTCACTTTAAATGGATATTCTCACTCGGATGTGCACATTGTATATGTGATATACTTTTGTGCACTTGATTGTATCATGTTTGATGATACATGTTTGCTAGGGTTTTTGTGTAAAGATCAAACCATGGTTACATAATAATGGTTAGGGTTTTGTTTTAGTCACTTATTTATTTATCTATTGATTTTTGGAAAATGAAAAGCATAAAGAAAATGGTGGCTAACTTTGTTGTATATTGAAGCTTCATGAAGCTTTGACTATGTGACCATTTTGTCTCATGCTTAACCCTAACCATTCCCACTAACCCTAGTTTAATCTCTACACTTGACCATGGTTGGTAGATGATAAGTATTATTATTATTTTCATTTTACTTAATACTAATGATATTATCTTCTTCTTCTTCTTCATCTTCTACTTGAAGAAAACCTTGCCTCCATCAATGGTAAGGTGAGAAAATGAGTGAAAAATCCAATTCTAAAGTGAACCCACTTCCTATTTCTTCATCCTCTACCTCTTGCCAAGTAGTAGAGTGTGTTTTCTTTATAAGTTTCATGACTTGGTGAAGTGGGAGCTTGATCTTGTGATGCCTCGACGTAGATCATCTTCGGCATGAAGCCGACGACCTTGCCCGTCCATTTCTCCGATGAAGCCGACGCTAGAGCCCGGGATTCCATTTGGACAGCGAGGAGACTTCATTGCGGAGCTATGGAGGTGGAGGACCGGATCTACAAAGATTGTATTTTCGTTCTCTTAGTAAAGTAGTTTACTAGTTGCATCTTTCGCCTAAATTTCTAGTTAACGATCCGTAGTCTAGGGTTTCTCGGCACCGTAAAATTTGAAATTGGCATGGTTGATGCCTTGTGAGACCTCTTGATAGTGCCTAGGAACCCTACAGTGGTATCAGAGCCTAGCTAGAGCCTTAGGCGATGCGTAGACGAAGTTTGAAACCCGATCGACCCGAAACCCTAACCCGTATATGCTCTCTGGACTTTTTTGAAAAAATAGGATTTTTCCAGATTAAAAATTGCTAAAAAATTCAGCAGGGAAATATAAGAATTACGGTGCAAAAATTATCCATTGAGTCGTCAATAGTGCGGCGGAACCGCGGCACAAGCATGGCTTGTGCGGCGGTTCCGCGGCAACTTTATCACATTATTTTATTATTTTTGCACAGTAATTTATATTTTTAGGTTCTGGATTTTCTGGGAATTTTTAAAATTTATTCATGAGTTGAATTTTCTGGGGTGTATTGGGACTCGATGAATCGATCGGATTATTTAACTTTGTCTATGTTGTTTTCCGGGTAAATTTTAGAATATGTTAAAAAGTTCGACCGGATATAAATACCCAACTTTTCCCCTGTCGGGAAATTTCCAAGTGTTGGATTTTTCCATGGTTTAAAGACGTTCTAAGTAGTGCAAGTAACGCGATGGACCCTCTAGAAGACAACAAACCTTAACTCGATTATGTGACCGTCTTGAACTGCCCTTTGAACCTTCGGGTTTGGGGCAGTACGGCGTGCCACATGTGAGGCGTTGGCTTGACCCTTCTACGGCTGGACCGTTGGTACTGAGGCACGAACTGAATGTTTTTAGACTTGTTTCATGTGTTGAGCTGTATCGGGAAAACTTGGGTGTTCGACTGTTCGATCGGAAAGTTTAACATTTTCTATTTATCCGGAATGGGATACAATAATTGGAATTCACAATTAGTTATGAGATAACTGAATGAATGTTATAAATCTAGTAGTTTAGTCTCACTTGATCGGTTGCCACGGAATTTTGATGTGATCAAAAGTCCGTCGCAATCACGTAGCGTACGCGGATACTCGCCGGGTAAACTTAATAGACAGCCTCACTCCATAGCCCCGACCAAGTGACTGTAGGAGAACCCCGTCGCCGAAAGCATCCGTCCGGGTGCTCGCGGTAGCGGTGTTCCGCCTTGGTGCACTTCGTCGACGGCGTCAGGGGTGCGGCCGCCTACTAAAGTTTGCGATGAGCATTCGATCAGGGTGTCGGGAATCTTGTTGAATTGCCCGACTTGATATTGAAAAGTGTTTTCGATAATGGGACTAAAATGCGGGGTTTATAATTGTTAGGCATGCGATGTCTAAGTAATTCATTTGGTCAGGCATGCGATGTCTGAGGTGGTTACGGATTCCAACTGTTGTAGTTTTACACTTTCTTTTCTGTGACCGTAAGTGTAATATGTGATATCGCCGGTTTCGTTGCAATATAACAACGACAATTGGGATGCGCATATTTACTTACGTTGATGACATGTGATGTTATGTGTTGCTGGATATGTTATATTGGATCGTCGTGTTTGAATAGCCGGGGGTTTTTATGTGAGATGAGGGTTTTTCATTTTCATTCATGTAAAAACTTGTATGTAATATTTTTTTATTGGGGCACTTCCAAGTTGCGGAAGATGTCACCTTTTGTATATTATTTACTTTTCCGCACTAGGTTAGACCCAAGGAGGGGAGCACAAGTAACCGGGTTCTGGGGTCCAGTGGGAAACCAACTCGAGGAGTCGAGTCCGGGTCTCCTAACTCCAGAATTGG
This sequence comes from Agapanthus africanus, assembly GCA_030015575.1. NCBI lineage: Eukaryota > Viridiplantae > Streptophyta > Magnoliopsida > Asparagales > Amaryllidaceae > Agapanthus > Agapanthus africanus. The sequence goes on from JASDDO010000001.1 coordinate 121,162,385, forward strand.
TAGGGTTGCTTGCCGCTCTCGTAGGGGTCTAGGGGTGTGGGTTTGGCTATTCATCGCGACCGTGGAATCCGTGTTTTATACTGGCTCGTATTGAAAACACGGACGTCCTAGTATATCCAATATTTCATACGATTCTTCTGCTGCGATATCTGTGATGTGATCATGTGATGTTCTGTGATAGATACTGTATATAGTATATATGATATATTATATAGATGTTACTTATGTTTTACACCCGCGCTAGCCCTGCCCCGCTCTGCCGTTAGTTACCTAACCTAACGGTGCATGAGGGGACATCGAGGCGAATGCGGATGGCATAAGTGTACGTCGTATTTATCTGTGATGTTTAGGTAATAAATGATGGGACTTCATTAATGAGATTAATGAAAATAAAAGAAACCTAAGATGTTGTGGAATCGAATTTCAAAATTAAAACAGGTAGCTACAGTTCTTGCTTTGCACAGCGGTATATATGATATATCCTGCACCTTATTCGATGAGGAAAGGACCGAGATCCCTTCACAGGGAGTGACTCCTTTAGTAATAACTGGCAGATGCTACACACTCGGTTTGTCTTTTGATTGCTTCTATAGTTTCTGCTTTGCACAGTGATATATATGATATATCCCGCACCTCATTCGACGAGGAAAGGACCGACGATCCCTTCACCGGGAGTGACTCCTTTAGCAAAACTAGAAAAGCCTCAAAAACACTCCATTTCAAAATTCATTCGATCCTACAACGATATCAAGTTCATTACGCAATAGGTTTTCAGAAAAACCTGTCGTATCCCTCCGTCATTTCAGATAAGTAGTAGTTAGTATTCGTGCTGCGTTTGTTGGCCTTTGTCAAGGCGCAGTGTGCGGTAGTTAACTGGTGCTTATCTGCTTATGCATATGATGCAGATTGGATTAGGGTAGTCGTGCGACTTTGTTGGCCTGCGTCAAGGGTCGTGCGGGTGGGTTTAATTCAATCAGGAAATGACGGGTTGAACTTGACTAGCGCACTATGGTTTGTTGGCCTGCGTCAAGGTCATAGGACGCTAAGGGCAAAATTATCGTGAATTTCAAGTGTTGAAATTTGCAATGAGATTGCATACCTTCTATGAGATAGTTGGATCCCGATACCCGCTGCGAGTAAGAGTTACTCCTGGGAGAGTTTTATACATTACAATTAGCCGATCAAGTAGGTGTCTAGAAAGGTGTTAACGAGGTTACGCCTCTGGGAAAACGAGGTTTACATTAATTAGGTCCGTGCGAAAGCACGGGGGACCTCCCTCAAAGTACCGACACTGGCCTGGCTGAAAGATGTTAGTTATATGTATGCCCTAGAGGCCATTACTGTACATAGGATGTATATTATAGTGGATGCTGGGACATATATAGGGAGGACTCTCTTGCTCGACATGATAGTATGCTATCTGGTTGCTCTTTACCTTAACGTGTACACTGATTGTCTCTCTGTTACATGTTGGTAAAGCCCTTAGGATGTGTGCTTGACTACCTGGACTATGATGCAGATCATACTAGTGGGGGCATGGTAGTCTATAAGTACATCCTTCAAAGTCCCTAGTCGTGGGTGTATCGAGACGGGGCATCGATATACCAGAGTAGACTAGCGTATACCTTCTCGACCCATACAGATGGGCGATGGATGATCCCATATCCATTGGTGTTTGACATCGGAGATGATATACAGGTGCTCAGTGGAGACTGGGTACACTGGACGGACTCGCCGAGAACTCCCAGATGGTATTATACCTTACGTCAGATGGCAGTTCTCTGGTGACACTGGTACTAAGTAGTCTGTTGACCCGAGATCGTCATAGAGTCTTGTGTGATTCCCACTGTGCTTTGATTTCCACCTTACCACGTCCAAGAGGGCGTGCAAAACGGTGGTTTTTGGGTACAGTCCCGAGTCACATGGAGGCAATGAGCGATAGGAGGGGATTCGTCTCTCCCGGTATAGGGAGTTGATGTTGCGCTGTGTTCGATTGGCTATAACCGGAAATCCCTGGCCAGGGTTCCTGAGATTTACTGGTAAGTGTTACCAGTAGTATCTCGAATTGTTATAGACCTCATATCGACACGACTTATCGAGCTATTGGGGTCTGACGTTTACCACCCCTAGGCGAGATATGCGACATATCAGACGATCAGACCGGACTGTACGGTAAGTGTTACTGGTTGGATTCACAGGAGTGTGAGCGGGCTTGCTCGTCGATCTTCTGCTCGCTCAATACCCGGGTGGCCGTTACGTTTAGCAGACCGCTTGCGGCTTGTGGGTGTTTGATATGATCATCACCTGCTGCCGGCGTATTGACGAGTCTTTAGAGTCCTACACAGAGGTTTCCTGGCTCAAGCAAAACGAAATAGGAGCGCATATGAGATATGTGCGGGACCGAGAATCATACCAGTATGTGATACTGTATTCGATTCTCACGATTTGTGACATTGATCGGTTATATGCGATATAGCCGGGTTATCGGATCAAGTGTTGATTCGATAAGATGTTACTGTAGATATTAGTCGGTTATATGCGATATGACCGGATCATTAAATCAAGTGTTGATTTAATGATTTAATGCATAATTATATGTTTGATATATTACTTTGCATTAACTAGTATCGGTTCACTTTAAATGGATTTTCTCGCTCGGATGTGCACATTGTATATGTGATATACTTTTTGTGCACTTGATTGTATCATGTTTGATGATACATGCTCTCTACGGTTTGTGTAAAGATTAAACCATGGTTGTGTAATGGTTAGGTTTTTCTTTTTCATTTATTTATTTATTTCATTTATTTTATTTTGGAAAAGAAATGGCAAATGAAAAGAAAATGGTTGCTAGTTTTGTTTTACATTGAAAGTTCATGAAGCTTTGACTAACTGACCATTTTGTCTTCATGCTTAACCCTAACCATTCCATCTAACCATGATTTATTCTCTACACTTGACCATGGTTGCCACATGATAAGTATTCAATTTATTTTCTATTTTGAATTAACTTATCATAACATTATCATCATCATCTTCTTCTTCTTCAAGAAGAAACCCTAGACTTCATCAATGGTGATTGATGAAAAAGAGTGAGAAATCCAATTCTAATGTCTACCCACTTCCTATTTCTTCATCCTCTACCTCTTTCCAAGTAGTAGAGTGTGTTTTCTTCACAAGTTTCATGACTTGGTGAAGTGGGAGCTTGATCTTGTGATTCTTCGACGTAGATCATCTTCGGCATCGTAGTCGATGACCTAGCCCGTCCTTTCTCCGATGAAGCCGACGCTAGAGCCCAAGATCCGATTTGTACAGCGAGGAGACTTCATCGCGGAGCCATGGAGGTGGAGAACCGGATCTACAAAGGTTGTATTTCCGTTACACTTTAGTTAAGTTGTTAACTAGCTCGTTGTTTCGCCTAAATTTCTAGTCAACGATCCGTATTAGGGTTTCTCGGCACCGTAATTTTTGAAATTGGCATGGTTGATGCCTTGTGAGACCTCTTAAGAGTGCCTAGGAACCCTACAGTGGTATCAGAGCCTAGCTAGAGCCTTAGGCGATGCGTAGACGGAATTGGAAGTCCGATCGAACCGAAACCCAAACCCTAATTTGCTTTCTGGACTTTTTCCAAAAATTGGGTTTTTTCCAGATTAAAAATATGCAGAAAATTCAGCAGGAAATTCTAAGAATTACTATGCAAAAATTACCTAATGATCTTTCTAAAGTGCGGCGGAACCGCGGCATTAGCGTGCTAATGCGGCGGTTCCGCGGCCTTTTTGTCTCTTCTCCCATTAAATTTTGCACAGTAATTCCTATTTGGCAGTGCTGGTTTTCCTGGGAATTTTTAATCTGAAATCAAGAGTTGAGTATTTTGGGTTGTATTGGGTGTTCGTACATTCGATCGAATCGTCAAATTTTGTCTATGTGTTTTTCCGGATAATTTTAGAATATGTTAAAAAAGTTCGACCGGATATAAATACCCAATTTTTCCCTGCCGGGAAATTTCCAATTGTTGGACTTTTCCGTGGTTTAAAGACGTTCTAAGTAGTGCAAGTAACGCGATGGTCCCTCTAGAAGACAACAAACCTTAACTCGATTATGTGACCGTCTTGAACTGCCCTTTGAACCTTAGGGTTTGGGGGAGTACGGCGTGCCACATGTGAGGCGTTGGCTTGACCCTTCTACGGCTGGACCGTTGGTACTGAGGCACGAACTGAATGTTTTTAGAGTTGTTTCATGTGTTGATCTGTATCGGGAAAACTTGGGTGTTTGAATGTTCGATCGGAAAGTTTAACATTTTCTATTTATCCGGAATGTGATACAATACTTGGAATCCACAAGTAGTTATGAGATAACTGAATGAATGTTATAAACATAGCAGTTTAGTCTCACTTGATCAGTTGCCACGGAATTTTGATGTGATCAAAAGTCCGTCGCAATCACGTAGCGTACGCGGATACTCGCCGGGTAAACTTAATAGGCAGCCTCACTCCATAGCCCCGACCAAGTGATTGTAGGAGAACCCCGTCGCCGAATGCATCCCTTCGGGTGCTCGCGGTAGCGGTGTCCCGCCTTGGTGCACTTCGTCGACGGTGTCGGGGGTGCGGCCGCCTACTGAAGTTTGCGACGAGCATTCGATCAGGATGTCGGGAATATTGTTGAATTGCCCGACTTTATATTGAAAAGTGTTTTCGATTTTGAGACTAAAATGCGGGGTTTATAATTGTTAGGCATGTGATGTCTAAGTATTTCATTTGATTAGGCATGCGATGTCTAAAGAGGTTGCGGATTCCAACTGTTGTAGTTTTACACTTTCTTTTCTGCGACCGTAAGTGTAATGTGTGATATCACCGGTTTCGTTGCTATATGTCAACGACAATTGGGATGCGCATATTTACTTACGTTGATGACATGTGATGTTATGTGTTGCTGGATATGTTATATTGGATCGTCGTGTTTGAATAGCCGGGGGTTTTTTATGTGAGATGAGTGCTTTTCATTTTCATTCATGTAAAAACTTGTATGTAATATTCTTTTATTGGGGCACTTCCAGGTTGCGGAAGATGTCACCTTTTGTATATTATTTACTTTTCTGCACTAGGATAGACCCAAGAAGGGGAGCACAAGTAACCGGGTTCTGGAGTCCAGTGGGAGACCAACTCGAGGAGTCGAGTCCGGGTCTCCTAACTCTAGAATTGGTAGGGTTGCTTGCCGCTCTCGTAGGGGTCTAGGGGTATGGGTTTGACTATTCATCACGACCGTGGAATCCATGTTTTATACTGGCTCGTATTGAAAACACGGACGTCCTAGTATATCCAATATTTCATATGTTTCTTCTGCTGCGATATCTGTGATGTGATCATGTGATGTTCTGTGATAGATACTGCATATAGTATATATGATATATTATATAGGCGTTACTTATGTTTTACACCCGCGCTAGCCTTGCCCCGCTCTGCCGTTAGTTACCTAACCTAACGGTGCATGAGGGGACATCGAGGTGAATGCGAATGGCATAAGTGTACGTCGTATTTATCTGTGATGGTTAGATACTTAAATGATGGGACTTCATTAATGTGATTAATGAAATAAAAGAAACCTAAGATGTTGTAGAATCGAATTTCAAAATAAAACAGGTAGCTACAGTTCTTGCTTTGCACAGCGGTATATATGATATATCCTGCACCTTATTCGATGAGGAAAGGACCGAGATCCCTTTACCGGGAGTGACTCCTTTAGCAATAACTGGCAGATGCTACACACTCGGTTTGTCTTCTGATTGCTTTTAAGAGTTTTGCTTTGCACAGTGATATATATGATATATCCCGCACCTTATTCGACGAGGAAAGGACCGACGATCCCTTCACCGGGAGTGACTCCTTTAGCAAAACTAGAAAAGCCTCAAAAACACTCCATTTCAAAATTCATTCGATCCTACAACGATATCAAGTTCATTACGCAATAGGTTTTCAGAAAAACCTGTCGTAGCCCTCCGTCATTTCAGATAAGTGCTAGTTAGTATTCGTGCTACGTTTGTTGGCCTGCGTCAAGGCGTAGTGTGCGGTAGCTAACTAGTATTTATCTGCTTATGCATATGATGCAGATTGGATTAGGGTAGTCGTGCGACTTTGTTGGCCTGCGTCAAGGGTCGTGCGGGTGGGTTTGATTCAATCAAGAAATAACGGGTTGAACTTGACTAGCGCACTATGGTTTGTTGACCTGCGTCAAGGTCATAGGACGCTAGGGGCAAAATTATCGGGAATTTCAAGTGTTGAAATTTGCAATGAGATTGCATACCTTCTATGAGATAGTTGGATCCCGATACCCGCTGCGAGTAATTGTTACTCCTGGGAGAGTTTTATACATTACAATTAGCCGATCAAGTAGGTGTCTAGAAAAACGAGGTTTACATTAATTAGGTTCGTGCGAAAGCACGGGGGACCTCCCTCAAAGTACCGACACTGGCCTGGCTGAAAGATTGGCAAACTTGTAGTGTGTAATTAATCCCGGCTAGTCTTTCCTTTTAGGGTTTGAAGGAAGATTTGATGAAAAGCAGTGGGAGCCATCCTGATTAGATAAAATAATAACCAATCTATTCTTGCTAGAGCGCACGCTGAGTGTTTTCTTCTCTCTCTCTCCAGGTAGTGACCATATCACGCCTTAATCAAGATAATAATACGGAATATTGACCGAACCCGCTTGTTATACTGAGCTGGGGAACGTTGGTCCCGCTCCAACTTATAATTGTTATAAGACAGAGCAGGAAATTGGGGATTGCCAGAATTCCCGTGCCGCCCAAACGAAGAGAGTGCATGCTGATGCATCATCTTCGGGTGTGTTCATTATACAGAACTGTTTCTCAGTATTCTTTACGTCCTGGGTATGTGATACCAGATCAGGATCCCGCATATGTAATATGTTACATGGGCTACAGATAGGTAAAGAACTGAGAACGGGTGATAAGTTTCATGAGGCAGAAAACGGGGCAAGTGTTGCAGCCAAGTCTGTTGGTCACTGTCACCCTGTATTACCAATACATTGATTCTGAACGAATGTTATTAGATACCGAACCTGATATACAAAATCATATCAGTCTCTTTATTAGTAAAGAAAGGATATAATTTTGTATTGTCGGATAATGTTTTGAACATTTCCTATATCAAAAGTTGATAGGTTCAGGTACGTTATCTAAAAGCGTTGATGTTCTAAATCAAACTACAGTTCTTAGTATACAAAACACACACAAGAGGATGAGTTCAGAAATGAACGAATATTTCTTGAGGTATTGTAGACTAGGTCATATCAATACGACCCGACTAGCTAAGTTGCACATAAATGCATATTTAAATCTGTTTGAATTTACATCTTGTGAAACTTGCCAGTCATGTCACAAAGATACGATGACCATAGCTCTGTTTATTGGAAACAGAGAAAGAGTTAGTAAACTCTTGGGATGATACATGTTGATGTATGCAAGGTCCCCTGTCTACACATGCCAAGACCGGTTCCTTATACTTCATTACATTCTCTGATAATCTCTCAAGATTCAGACATATGTTCCTGTTGAAACACAAGTCAGAACCTTTTAAGATATTCACAGAATATAAGTTAGAAGTAGAGAACCAAATACGGGTAAAAGTATTATGTCCTATGATGAGATCAGGGAGGAGAATACTTGTGCATGGAATTCCTGGACTTTTCTAAAGGAGAATGAGATTCTCTTTCAGCATTACTCCTCCGTATACACCATAGCACGATGGTATATCGGGGCGGAGCAATCACACCCTATATGATAAGGTGTGCTCTATGATGAGTACTACTGAGTTACCTATTTCCTTTTGGGAGTTATGCACTTGAGAAGCTGCATACCTATTGAATAGGGTTCAAATCAAATCAGTTGCCTACCACTTCATATGTGATATGATAAGGGAAGAGCCCATGTCTTAAGCTAGTTAAGATTTGGGGTTGACCGGCCTATGTCTAAAAGCAAAATCCGGACAAGCTTGAGGCAAGGTCAGTTATGTACAACTGGAAATGTTCCAGCTATACAAAATACAGCAAATGATTTGATAAAACCAAAGGATTCAATAGTTACCAACGAACCTCAGCCTCTCCGCCGATCTAGTAGGGTTCCTCACCCACCTGAGAGATACTTTGGTTTCTCTATGACAGTGGGAGCGAGGATTGCATCATGAGATGATGACCCAACTAGTTTCGAGCAGGCCATCGAGAGTAGGGACTCTGTAAGAATGGCTGGATGCTTAGCGATCTGAGATCGAATCCATGTACACCAACAAAGTATGGACTTTGGTTGCTATATCTGAAGGGTTAAATCCCCATCAGGAGCAAGTATATCTTGAGAAGATTACTTGGTGTAGATGGAAAAGTTGAGACTTTCAAAGCTAGACTTGTTAAAGGTCTACATCATTGACCAGGTATGGATGATGATGATGAAACCTTTTCTAAGTAGCTATGCTTAAGTCCATCCAGATCCTACTTGCCACGGCTACATACCATGACTACGATATCTGGCGGTTGGGTGTTGTGACTGCTTTTCTAAATAATGTTTTAGAAGAGAGAGTCTATAAGTACACAGCCAGAGGGCTTCGTAGATAGTGGGAGCAGCGGAAACGTGTGCAAGATATTTTATGTGATAAAGCAGGCATCGCGGAGTTGGAACATCTGTTTTGATGGATAAGTCAAACAGTTTGACATCATCAAAATGGTAGATGAACCTTGTATAAACAAAAAGGTAGTAGGGAGTATGGTGGTGATCCTCGTAGAGTACGTGGATGTCATGCTCTTGATAAGAAAGAAGTTTCCTATGCTACGCTCGGTCAATCTCCGTTTATCACAATGATTCTCCATATAGGATAAAAGTGATACCTCCTAAATCCTGGGTTTTGGATCTATGAGATAGATCTAATTGGATGTTAGAATTCTCACTAGATGTAGTGAGATGGTATCAACCGATTCTGGGGAGAATCACTGGAAGGGTTCCAGGGTGATAATGACGACTGAATGTCAGTCACAGGCATTGTCTTTACCCTCAGTAAAGGGACGGTATGTTGGAAGGGTTCCAAGCTAGATACCGTGGCATACTAGATGATAAAGGTTGGATACATCGCTACTAAAGATGCTACCAAAGAGGCAGTCTGGATGTATATTTGTTCATGAGATGAACTTTGTTCCTCCCATTGTGTGACAATGGAGTTGTGGCTTATGCCAAGGAACACCCGTCCCATCAGTGATCCAGACATATTCTAAGGCAGTGTCACCTGATCATGGAGATAGTTGATCTCCAGGGTGATCGAGGTTAGGAGAGTAGACTCAGAGGACAACACGGCGGATCCACTCACGAAGGCCTATTCCCAGAGAGAGATTTTTATGGGATGGTTGAGTATGAGATACTGCAACCACTGCTACAGATGGCCCTAGTGCAAGTGGGAGATTGTTAGTTATATGTATGCCCTAGAGGCCATTACTGTACATAGGATGTATATTGTAGTGGATGCTGGGACATATATAGGGAGGACTCTCTTGCTCGACATGATAGTATGCTATCTGGTTGCTCTTTACCTTAACGTGTACACTAATTGTCTCTCTGTTACATGTTGGTAAAGCCCTTAGGATGTGTACTTGACTACCTGGACTATGATGCGGATCATACTAGTGGGGACATGGTAGTCTATAAGTACATCCTTCAAAGTCCCTAGTCGTGGGTGTATCGAGACGGGGCATCGATATACCAGAGTAGACTAGTGTATACCTTCTCGACCCATACAGATGGGCGATGGATGATCCCATATCCATTGGTGTTTGACATCGGAGATGATATACGGGTGCTCAGTGGAGACTGGGTACACTGGATGGACTCGCCGAGAACTCCCAGATGGTATTATACCTTACGTCAGATGGCAGTTCTCTGGTGACACTAGTACAGAGTAGTCTGTTGACCCGAGATCGTCATAGAGTCTTGTGTGATTCCCACTGTGCTTTGATTTCCACCTTACCACGTCCAAGAGGGCGTGCAAAACGGTGGTTTTTGGGTACAGTCCCGAGTCACATGGAGGCAATGAGCGATAGGAGGGGATTCGTCTCTCCCGGTATAGGGAGTTGATGTTGCGCTGTGTTCGATTGGCTATAACCGGAAATCCCTGGCCAGGGTTGCTGAGATTTACTGGTAAGTGTTACCAGTAGTATCTCGAATTGTTATAGACCTCATATCGACACGAGTTATCGAGCTACTGGGGTCTGACGTTTACCACCCCTAGGCGAGATATGTGACATATCAGACGATCAGACCGGACTGTACGGTAAGTGTTACTGGTTGGATTCATAGGAGTGTGAGCGGGCTTGCTCGTCGATCTTCTGATCGCTCAATACCCGGGTGGCCGTTACGTTTAGCAGACCGCTTGCGGCTTGTGGGTGTTTGATATGATCATCACCTGCTGCCGGCGTATTGACGAGTCTTTAGAGTCCTACACAGAGGTTTCCTGGCTCAAGCAAAACGAAATAGGAGCGCATATGAGATATGTGCGGGACCGAGAATGATACCAGTATGTGATACTGTATTCGATTCTCGTGATTTGTGACATTGATCGGTTATATGCGATATAGCCGGGTTATCGGATCAAGTGTTGATTCGATAAGATGTTACTGTAGATATTAGTCGGTTATATGCGATATGACCGGATCATTAAATCAAGTGTTGATTTAATGATTTAATGCATAATTATATGTTTGATATATTACTTTGCATTAACTAGTATCGGTTCACTTTAAATGGATTTTCTCGCTCGGATGTGCACATTGTATATGTGATATACTTTTTGTGCACTTGATTGTATCATGTTTGATGATACATGCTCTCTAGGGTTTGTGTAAAGATTAAACTATGGTTGTGTAATGGTTAGGTTTTTCTTTTTCATTTATTTATTTATTTCATTTATTTTATTTTGGAAAAGAAATGGCAAATGAAAAGAAAATGGTTGCTAGTTTTGTTTTACATTGAAAGTTCATGAAGCTTTGACTAAGTGACCATTTTGTCTTCATGCTTAACCCTAACCATTCCATCTAACCATGATTTATTCTCTACACTTGACCATGGTTGCCACATGATAAGTATTCAATTTATTTTCTATTTTGAATTAACTTATCATAACATTATCATCTTCTTCTTCTTCTTCTTCTTCAAGAAGAAACCCTAGACTTCATCAATGGTGATTGATGAAAAAGAGTGAGAAATCCAATTCTAATGTCTACCCACTTCCTATTTCTTCATCCTCTACCTCTTGCCAAGTAGTAGAGTGTGTTTTCTTCACAAGTTTCATGACTTGGTGAAGTGGGAGCTTGATCTTGTGATTCTTCGACGTAGATCATCTTCGGCATCGTAGTCGATGACCTAGCCCGTCCTTTCTCCGATGAAGCCGACGCTAGAGCCCAAGATCCGATTTGTACAGCGAGGAGACTTCATCGCGGAGCCATGGAGGTGGAGAACCGGATCTACAAAGGTTGTATTTCCGTTACACTTTAGTTAAGTTGTTAACTAGCTCGTTGTTTCGCCTAAATTTCTAGTCAACGATCCGTATTAGGGTTTCTCGGCACCGTAATTTTTGAAATTGGCATGGTTGATGCCTTGTGAGACCTCTTAAGAGTGCCTAGGAACCCTACAAAAGATTGGCGAACTTGTAGTGTGTAATTAATCCCGGCTAGTCTTTCCTTTTAGGGTTTGAAGGAAGATTTGATAAAAAGCAGTGGGAGCCATCCTGATTAGATAAAATAATAACCAATCTATTCTTGCAAAGAGCGCACGCTGAGTGTTTTCTTCTCTCTCTCTCCAGGTAGCGACCATATCACGCCTTAATCAAGATAATAATACGGAATATTGACCGAACCCGCTTGTTATACTGAGCTGGGGAACGTTGGTCCCGCTCCAACTTATAATTGTTATAAGACAGAGCAGGAAATTGGGGATTACCAGAATTCCCGTGCCGCCCAAACGAAGAAAGTGCATATGATGCATCTTCTTCAGGTGTGTTCGTTACATAGAACTGTTTCTCAGTATCCTTTACGTCCTGGGTATGTGATACCAGATCAGGATTCTAGATATGTAATCTGTTACATAGGGCTACAAAAGGGTAGAAAGACTGAGAACGGGTGATAAGTTTCATGAGGCAGAAAACGGGGCAAGAGTTGCAGCCAAGTCTGTTGGTCACTGTCACCCTGTATTACCAATACATTGGTTCTGAACGACTGTTATTAGATACCGAACCTGATATACAAAATCATATCAGTCTCTTTATTAGTAAAGAAATGATAAAATTTTGTATTGTTGGATAATGTTTTGAACATTTCCTATATCAAAAGTTGATCGGTTCAGGCACGTTATCTAAAAGCGTTGATGTTCTAAATCAAACTACAGTTCTTTAGTATACTGAACACACAAAAGAGGAAGAGTTCAGAAATGAACGGATCCTTCTTGAGGCATTGTAGACTAGGTCATATCAATGCGACCCGACTGGCTGAAGTTACATGTAGATGCATATTTAAATCAGTTTGAATTTACATCTTGTGAAACTTGCCAGTCATGTCACAAAGATAAGATGACCATAGCTTCGTTTACTCGAAACAGAGAAAGAGTTAGTAAACTCTTGGGATGATACATGTTGATGTATGTAAGGTCCCCTGTCTACACATGCCAAGACTGGTTCTTTGTACTTCGTTACATTCTCTGATAATCTCTCAAGATTCAGACATATGTTCCTGTTGAAACACAAGTCCGAACCTTTTGAGATATTCACAGAATATAAGTTAGAAGTAGAGAACCAATACAGGTAAAAGTATTATGTCTTTTGATGTGATCAAGGAGGAGAATACTTGAGCACGAAAATCCTGGACTATTCTAAAGGAGAATGAGATTCTCTCTCAGCATTACTCCTCCGTATACACCATAGCACGATGGTATATCGGGGCGGAGCTATCTCACCCTATATGATAAGGTGTGCTCTATGATCAGTACTGCTGAGTTACCTATTTCCTTTTTAGGAGTTATGCACTTGAGAAGCTGCATACCTATTGTATAGGGTTCAAATCAAATCAGTTGCCTACCACTTCATATTTGATATGGAAAGGGAAGAGCCCATGTCTTAAGCTAGTCAAGATTTGGGGTTGTCCGTCCTATGTCTAAAAGCAAAATCCGGACAAACTCGAGGCAAGATCTGTTATGTACAACTGGAAAGGTTCCAGCTATGCAAACTACAGCAGATGATTTGAAAGAACCAAAGGATTCAATAGTAACCTACGAACCTCAGGCTCTCCGCCGATCTAGTAGGGTTCCTCACCCACCTGAGAGATACTTCGGTTTCTCTATGACAGTGGGAGCGAGGAATGCATCATGAGATGATGACCCAACTAGTTTCGAGCTGGCCATCAAGAGTGAGACTCTGTAAGAATGGATGGATGTTTTTCGATCTGAGATGGAATCCTTATACACCAACAAAGTATGGACTTTGGTTGCAATATCTGAAGGGTTAAATCCCCATCAGGAGCAAGTATATCTTGAGAAGATTACTTGGTGTAGATAGAAAAGTTGAGACTTTCAAAGCTAGACTAGTTAAAGGTTTTCGTCATCGACCAGGCGTGGATAATGATGAAACCTTTTTCCAGTGGCTATGCTTCAGTCCATCCAGATCCTACTTGCCACGGCTACATACCATGCCTACGATATCTGGCGGTTGGGTGCCATGACTGCTTTTCTAGATGGTGTTTTAGAAGAGTACGTCTGTAAGTACACAGACAGAGGGCTTCGTAGACAGTGGGAGCAGCGGAAACGTGTACAAGATGCTTTATAGGATAAAGCAGGCATCGCGGAGTTGGAACATCTGTTTTGATGTATTAGTCAAAAAGTTTGACTTCATCAAAATGGTAGATGAACCTTGTATGAACAAAAAGGTAGTAGAGAGTATGGTAGTGATCCTCGTAGAGTACATGGATGACATACTCTTGATAGGGAAGGAGTTTCCTATGCTACGCTCGGTCAATCTCCACTTATCACAAAGATTCTCCATATAGGATCAAAGTGATACCTACTAAATCCTGGATTTTGGATCTATGAGATAGATCTAATTGGATGTTAGGAATCTCACTAGTAGTAGTGAGATGGTATCAATCGATCCTGGGGAGAATCACTGGAAGTGTTCCAGGATGATAAAGACGACTGAATGTCAGTCACAGGCATTGTCTTTACCCTCAGTAAAGGGACGGTATGTTGGAAGAGTTCCAAGCTAGATACCGTGGCATACTAGACGATAAAGGCAGGATACATCGCTACTTAAGATGCTACCAAAGAGGTTGTTTGGGTGTATATTGGTTCATGAGAAGAACTATGTTCCTCCCATTGTGTGACAATGGAGTTGTGGCTTATGCCAAGGAACGCAGGTCCCATCAGTGATCCAGACATATTCTAAGGCAGTATCACCTGATCATGGAGATGGTTGATCTCTAAGGGATCGAGGTTAGGAGAGTAGACTCAGAGGACAATACGGCGGATCCACTCACAAAGGCCTATTCCCAGAGAGAGACTCTTATGGGATGGTTCAGTATGAGATACTACAACCACTGCTATCAGATGGCCCTAGTGCAAGTGGGAGATTGTTAGTTATATGTATGCCCTAGAGGCCATTACTGTACATAGGATGTATATTGTAGTGGATGCTGGGACATATATAGGGAGGACTTTCTTGCTCGACATGATAGTATGCTATCTGGTTGCTCTTTACCTTAACGTGTATACTGATTGTCTCTCTGTTACATGTTGGTAAAACCCTTAGGATGTGTACTTGACTACCTGGACTATGATGCAGATCATACTAGTGGGGACAGATAGTCTATAAGTACATCCTTCAAAGTCCCTAGTCATGGGTGTATCGAGACGGGGCATCGATATACCAGAGTAGACTAGCGTATACCTTCTCGACCCATACAGATGGGCGATGGATGATCCCATATCCATTGGTGTTTGACATCAGAGATGATATACGGGTGCTCAGTGGAGACTGGGTACACTGGACGGACTCGCCGAGAACTCCCAGATGGTATTATACCTTACGTCAGATGGCAGTTCTCTGGTGACACTGGTACTAAGTAGTCTGTTGACCCGAGATCGTCATAGAGTCTTGTGTAGTTCCCACTGTGCTTTGATTTCCATCTTACCACGTCCAAGAGGGCGTGCAAAATGGTGGTCTTTGGGTACAGTCCTGAGTCACATGGAGGCAATGAGCGATAGGAGGGGATTCGTCTCTCCCGGTATAGGGGGTTGATGTTGCGCTGTGTTCGATTGGCTATAACCGGAAATCCCTGGCCAGGGTTGCTGAGATTTACTGGTAAGTGTTACCTGTAGTTTCTCGAAATGTTATAGAACTCATATCGACACGACTTATCGAGCTATTGAGGTCTGACGTTTACCACCCCTAGGCAAGATATGCGACATATCAGACGATCAGACCGGACTGTACAGTAAGTGTTACTGGTTGGATTCACAGGAGTGTGAGCGGGCTTGCTCGTCGATCTTCTGATCGCTCAATACCCGGGTGGCCGTTACGTTTAGCAGACCGCTTGCGGCTTGTGGGTGTTTGATATGATCGTCACCTGCTGCCGGCGTATTGACGAGTCTTTAGAGTCCTACACAGAGGTTTCCTGGCTCAAGCGAAACGAAATAGGAGCGCATATGAGATATGTGCGGGACCGAGAATGATACCAGTATATGATACTGTATTCGATTCTCGCGATTTGTGACATTGATCGGTTATATGCGATATAGCCGGGTTGTCGGATCAAGTGTTGATTCGATAAGTTGTTACTGTTGATATTAGTCGGTTATATGCGATATGACCGGATCATTAAATCAAGTGTTGATTTAATGATTTAATGCATAATTATATATTTGATATATTACCTTGCATTAACTAGTATCGGTTCACTTTAAATGGATATTCTCACTCGGATGTGCACATTGTATATGTGATATACTTTTGTGCACTTGATTGTATCATGTTTGATGATACATGTTTGCTAGGGTTTTTGTGTAAAGATCAAACCATGGTTACATAATAATGGTTAGGGTTTTGTTTTAGTCACTTATTTATTTATCTATTGATTTTTGGAAAATGAAAAGCATAAAGAAAATGGTGGCTAACTTTGTTGTATATTGAAGCTTCATGAAGCTTTGACTATGTGACCATTTTGTCTCATGTTTAACCCTAACCATTCCCACTAACCCTAGTTTAATCTCTACACTTGACCATGGTTGGTAGATGATAAGTATTATTATTATTTTTTTCATTTTACTTAATACTAATGATATTATCTTCTTCTTCTTCTTCATCTTCTACTTGAAGAAAACCTTGCCTCCATCAATGGCAAGGTGAGAAAATGAGTGAGAAATCCAATTCTAAAGTGAACCCACTTCCTATTTCTTCATCCTCTACCTCTTGCCAAGTAGTAGAGTGTGTTTTCTTCACAAGTTTCATGACTTGGTGAAGTGGGAGCTTGATCTTGTGATGCCTCGACGTAGATCATCTTCGGCACGAAGCCGACGACCTTGCCCGCCCATTTCTCCGATGAAGCCGACGCTAGAGCCCGGGATTCCATTTGGACAGCGAGGAGACTTCATTGTGGAGCTATGGAGGTGGAGGACCGGATCTACAAAGGTTGTATTTCCGTTCTCTTAGTAAAGTAGTTTACTAGTTGCATCTTTCGCCTAAATTTCTAGTTAACGATCCGTAGTCTAGGGTTTCTCGGCACCGTAAAATTTGAAATTGGCATGGTTGATGCCTTGTGAGACCTCTTGAGAGTGCCTAGGAACCCTACAATGACAAGTCTGATATGTCTTAAAACTTTTAAATTGATAAACTATTTTTTAAGGATCAAACAGGTTTGTTCTGAAATAAGTAATATCAAGAATAGTTTATAAAGTGAAGTGGATATGAAGAGATATTATTGAAGCCTTAACAGAAAGTAAGTCTGAAAAATAACCCACCTGGATCTTGATTAGAGTAATTGCACACCTTATCTACACAAACATGTCTTTTATCTTTAAAAAAAGAATTGAACAACTGGCTATATCTCCGTTCACATTGAATTATTATGATTTTCACGCCAAAATGAGTCCTTTTGTTTTAGGGCCTAGGTAACTTGGACAATTAAGTCCGCCGAGGTGTCTCTACACCTAATGCCCCAAAACCAATTGGTTTGGGTGCATTGACCCAAAGCTCGCTAAGAAGCATAGAAAGCCCAAATTAAAATAAAGTCAACAAGTGTTCTCTCCGAGTTAAAATTTCTAACAGTTCTTTATGTGAGAATAATCTTGACATAAGATAAGTTTTATAAAAATATTTTAAAACGGAGATATGAAGGTTTTACTTGATGATAAAGACTATTGCACATTCACGAAAGTGTGTATGAAACGAAAACAAATAAAGGTGGAGTGAAGAATAAGACCTAGTTTCCTATTAAGGAAGATAGAAATTCTGAATTTGAAACCTAGCTGGAAAACGAAACTTGAGAAAAACTTAACTCTTTATAAAACTTGTGTGATCCTTTTAAAGTTTTATCCGGTCTTTATTTCGTGACATGTTGACTCTAATCGAACTTTTTGAAACGTAACGACGCTATTTGCACCGCACGTAAAGACGTATAGAATATTAAGTTAGATAAGAAGGGTGGTGTGAAAAATATGGGTTCGATATTTCTAACTTAGGATAATAGAATTTCTAGCTTTGAAGCTAAACCCTAGGGTTAAAATCAACAGTTATTTTGCAAAACTAATTTGACGGGATTTTGTGCGTGTAATCCGCTCAAAACACTCAGGAGAAAAAACTCCTCCTACTAAGGACACCTAGAGGTTTAACGGCTTGTTGCACGAGCTCAGTGCAATCGCGTTCCCTATGAAAGTGGGGTTAGGATTTTGTTTTCTCGGGACGAGCAAAAGATAAGTTTGGGGTTATTTGTTCATCACGAAAACCTGCATTTCAATACCACTCATTCATTATCAATTTTGTGATATATCAGTACTGTTAACCCGTGTCTGCTCAATAAATAAAAATTACAGGTATTCGTGACAATACACTGGAAACACACTCTAATACATGGACACAACATTTGTGAGCCGACACTGCAACCGGAACAGAAAACCAATCAGTATTCAAAGAGTTTTGCAAAACAATTCAAGTGTACACATTTTTATCAAGACAAATGCAGCAATTCAAGTGTGAACATATAACCCTTTTGATGCATGAATGTTGGGACTTCACCCGTGTCACGCCCCGCTTCCCAGAGTACGCTAAGATAGGCACGTGACATAGCCAACCATGCTACCTGTGGATAGGAAAAAGTCCCTCCATAGTCACATTACGGCTGTAGAGATATCAAGAACAGGAAAGTAAACTAAAACTATCTAGTACATGTCTACGAGCCAGAATAAATGAGTCAAGAAATAATATAATATGCGGAAGCAAAAGATCCAATAAATAAACACCTGGAAAGTAAAACGGGATACCAACAGGATCCTCACTGCTCGGTCTAACAGCAGCGGTACTCCTGATCAGCCTGCGACAAAGGTAGAGGATCTGGGCCATGCAAAACCCAGACGTCAGTGCGTCATAATATCAAGCAATAAAATAAACAGGGATAGCAATACATACAGGTATGTGTATGAACAGTAAAACAAGTATAACAATAATATAAAAGTGACAGTGAAGGGTAAGGCACATGTGATGTGTAGTGAGTATTCTAACTGGTCTATTGGATTATCTACTCTCAAGTCTTTGAAATCAATTTGATGAATCATCGATGTAACTCAATAGTATCCCGTGCATGCCCGGGATCACGGTCTATGACTCTCGGGCTGAATCCGAGACGTGTCGCAAGGCAGTAAAAGGGTAGTAGATAATGACGAGTGATGTCAACAGCATCACCCCGGGGCTGGCCTAGCCCGTAAGACTGATCAGAAAAGGTGTCGAACTGTCGAGTTACAAGTCAGGTTTCATCATTGATTTCCCCATACCCCCAAGTTATATATGTTCAAGTCATGTATTAAATAATCTGAAGCTAATGCCAACACAGGATCAGGTAGGTACAGGTTTGTCTGGATAGACAATAGGAAATGTCCGTAAGGACAACAGGTCAGGTTTGTTGGCATTAGTAACAAGATCAGGTTACAGGTAAAGCCATGGTACATCAGGTCAAGTCAGGTAGTATATAGGTATCATGTCATGTCAAGAAGTGCACGGTATCACGTCGTGTCAAGTAATAGGTATATCAAGTCATGTCAGGGGTGCACAACATGTCACGTGGGTGTTCATAATCAAACTAACATAAGCATGGGTATACAAAATAAGCATGGGGTACTAATGGAACAATAAAATGGAACATTGCAATGTGGTATACAAATAGGTACAGATTAAAACAGATGGATGCACAGTTATCGATTTGAGTTAGGGTTATAGTTCCAACATTAACTAAAATACACTTTATCAATTATGGAATGTTAAAATCACATTAATATGTAGTAAATGATCTAGGGATGCAATTGAATATATATATATTAAGCTAAATGGATGCAAACGGGTGTCTGATAGGGTACAAACTATTAAAAGGGTACTATGGGCTATGCAATCAAGCACTATGTGATATAAATATGGGTGTGGGCAACAATATAGTGTAATCTAACATGCAACAGGATATATTTTCATGTTTAACTCTAAAATGATATAAACGGGACATCGAATGGTAAAATGGAACATGTAGTATTATATTTAAATTACAGGTTTACTATGTAATTAAAGACGTGTAAAATAATACAAATAGCATGTAGCAAGTTTTACTTGCATCGACGGATCAAGAAACGGGTATACGGAACATCACACGTCGGCGGGAAAAGTCGCGACACGCACGGTACACGGATTTAATCCAAACAACGCACAAGGGGATCACACGGGTCAGATATGCTCGCTGGGTCGTCAGGATCGTCGTCGGTACGATCGGATTCCGGCGAACCAAAAGAACAGTGAACATTTTTATAAAAAAAAATATTATAGAAAGGAAGAAGAAGGAAAGATCTTACTGTGGTTAGGTGCTCTTGGATTCCAGGGGAGTTGGCAAGGGCGACGACGACGAGGGGTTGCCGGCGAAGGGTAGAGGCTGCGGTTCCGGCTAGGGTTTAGGTGTGTAGGGATCTTGGCAGCTCTGGTTTTTCTTGGTGTAGGGTGAGTTGGGATCTGTGACGGGGAGAAGACAGAGGAGGAAGGAGAGAAGAGTGAAGAGGAAGAAGATGATGATGGCGAGATGAGGTGGTGGTGCCGGGTTTAAAGGGTTCTCGGGTGCAGTGGTGTTACTCGAGGAAGAAAGAAGAAGGAGATGAGGAGGAGGAGAAGAGGATGAAGACTAGGGTGGAGGCGAGGTCGAGGGAATAGGAGTTAGGGTTAGGGTTTGAGGAAGCGGCGGAGCTTGGATGGGTTTCTCGTGGCGAGGCAGGGCTGTTAAATAGAGAAGAAAGAAAAGAGAGAAGGGAGGTGACGGTAGTTGGGAGGCGGTGACCAGAATCGAGAAGCGAACAGTGTTCGCGAGAGGAGAGAGAGAGCGTGAGAGGAGAGAGAAAGGGGAGAGAGAAAGAGAGAGACTGCGAGGAGAGAGAGAAAGAGAAAGAGAGAAAAGAGAGAGAGAGAGAGAGAGAGCAGGTGGGGTCGGCTCAAGGAAAGGGAAAATTTTGATTGGCTGAGAGAGAAAAAGAAAGGAAGAGAGAGGATAGGGCCCACGTGAAAGAGAGTTGGGTTGTTATAAAAAAAAATGGATTTGATTATACTAAAAAAATTGAAAAATGATTTATATTGGTTGGAAAATATTCTGAGCGGTTTGAAAGAAATATTATAATTGATTTAAAATTTAAATAATTGGATTTTTAGCGGGATATAAAAATATTTCAAAATGCGCCCGGGTCGGGTCTAAAAATTTAGATTTAAAATACGAAAATTATTTGTAAGTTCCAAAATTTAAAATGAAAGATTAGGTTACGAAAAAGCATACCCCCAAGGACGGACGCATGTACGTGCGCGTAGCCATCCAAACACGTCCGTTTCACTGAACGGGACGAGAACAAGATGCACGGACGCTACCACAGGGTTAGGGGTATCATGCAGGCCATGTTATGTATTTTTAAATTATTTTACGTGACTTAAATTGTTATATGTAAAAATACGCGATGCTAGGTGAAATGTTAATATGCAGTTTATACTAGATGCACGTGTCTATGCAACAAGCTAGGGTAATCTATAAATATGAATCAACCAGTTCAAGCAAGCGGGTCGGGTCGAATGCAGTATAAAATGTAAACTACCATTCGCACCCAAACACGATAAATTAAGAAAATACCACCAAAAAGGAAATATGGAAACTGTAATTGGTATAAATGAACTAGGTTATTACATTATACCCAACTACAAAAAGAATTTCGTCCTCGAAATTCCAAGAACAAGAAAAGATAAGCAATCAAGAAACTACAAAAATAGATGTGGAAACTTCTGTCGGATTTTATCTTCTCGTTCCCAAGTTGATTCTCCATGTGAGTGATTACCCCAAGAAACAAGTACAAGAGGGATAACTTTGTTCTTAAGAACCTTTTCTCTTCGATCCACAATCGACATCGGTCGCTCCTCAAAAGTCAAATCTTCTCGTACAGTCAGCTCCGAGTGATCCAACACATGTGTTTCATCTTGAACATATTTACGGAGTTGAGATACGTGAAACACGTCATGAACATTCGCCAAGGATTGCGGTAACGCCAATCGATACGCTACCTCACAAACACGCTCCAAAATCTCAAAAGGTCCGACGAATCGAGGACTGAGCTTTCCTCGACTTCCGAAACGAATCACCCCTCTTGTCGGTGATATCTTCAAGAATACCAAATCACCCACGGCGAACTCTAGAGGTCTTCTCGGCGTATCTTCCCAACTCTTCTGTCGGTCTTGTGCTGCTTTCATATAATTTCGGATAGTATTAACTTTCTCAATCGTCTGCATGACCAAATCTGGTCCCAACAATCTTCGTTTACCAACATCGTGCCAACAAACAGGTGAATGGCACTTGCGACCATATAAAGCTTCGAATGGAGCCATCTAAATAGTCGCCTGGAAACTGTTGTTGTAAGAAAACTTGTCACGCCCCGCTTCCCAATATACGGCGAAGTGGACGTGACGAGATCCGCTACGTATGTACTCAGAAGTACATACGCTAAGCGTAGCTAAGCAATATAAAGTAAATCACAAGAGACGAAAGATATAGAATAACAGCAACTTTATTAATAACATTCTTTGTACAATACATGAAAATGAAATACAACTGAAATGAAAAGCGATGCCTAAACAGTGGCATAACAGGAAATGAAAATACGGAAAGAACAAGGTACAATATCTAGAGCTCGGGGTCTTCGTGGAACTGCTCCAAATCTTCACCGGTGGGCTCGATCTCAGCTTGGTCCAACGCACCTGACGACATTCAAAGAAGAAAGAATAGAATGTCGTCAGCAAACAGGTCGCTCGGTAAGTCCCAAAGGTAAGAGGGAAGTAGAGAAGACAAAATAAGAAGGTGCATTTTTAAAATGTAAACTATTGTTATAATATTATGTTAACGATGTTATTTGTAGCTTGGTACAGAAGAATGCCAGTGTATACGAGAGGGGTCTCTATATGCTAGAGACCAGGGCAAACGGAAATAGAGTGCAAGGCTCCGTTATACAACCCGGAATAACGGCAACTGGATTCAGGTTAGGTGTCTTAAATCTGGCCAACTCGTGCCACCTTAACACCTTCCGTACCAATCTACCCGTTAAACCCCGTAGTGTTTTAACAGTATTGTGTAAGTTGGGTGACTGACCGAAATCATGATATCAGGAAACGGTTATAACCGTAGAGTCAGGTAAATGGAATAACAGGATAATGGATGAATATCCATGGTTTGATTCAGTCAAGTTGTAATGATTGTTAACAGGATTCTGGGATTCATGTATTCATATAGAGTTGGAAAATAAAGAATATAGATTGACTTGAATCAAATTCAAATCAGAAATAGTCAGACTCTAACCCGAGTCAGACTAAAAAAAAGATAATTTGAAGTTCTATAATTTGTTAGGGTCCTTATTGTAATTTATAAAACTTGAGGGGGTTTTATGTAAAAAGTACTATTGTATAATTTTCAAGATACACCTCAAGTATTTATTATTCGTCTTTATTGTTATAATGAGTGTGGATTTTATTTGTGTTATTCTAGTGAATATATCCTAATAAAAGTATTAATTTATAATATTGATTTATTTGAAATTCATGGTATTTTAATATAACTTTTAATCTTGTAATTTTTAGGAAAAGTGGAAACTTTATATTATAATAAAATAGTTGTTTAAATGATAAATATATATATTAATACAAGAATAATTTTATATAAATATTTTTATTTTCCAAAATCTCATTTTTCTTAAATGTCGTATTTTAAACCTTTCGAGACCGAATGCTCCTTGCGGAGGTCTGAATCTCGCACTACTAGCCCGTGGGTGCACGATGAATCGTACTATCCCTAACGGGTTCCCCAAAGGTGGGTTGTAGTGGCACTTTGCATAGGTTTAACAAATACCATTCATTTAGAAAAAAACGGTTTTATAAAGTTAAGGTATTTATTTGTAAAAGGTGTAAATTTCCGTATTTTAGATTCTAGGGTTTCCTAAGCCAACTAGTCTGTTTCTAAGTCTAAACGATAAGTCATTAGAAGCCTCAAATCGCCTCTGCACCGCCAATTGCGGCCAGGTAAATGCCAGGTAAGTGGGAAGGAACCACAGTAGTGGGCCTAATTAAAAACCACTAGCCTAGACACACTTGCCTAGTCACCACAAAGTCAGTTTAGATAAACGATCGATGTCCATGACAAATCGTATTTTCATTTTAAAAGATTTTATTTAGAATTGTGTACAACTTAAAGCTTTCAAGAAAGGTTTATGAAGAATATGGTATTTTAGTGAAAAGTCTTGTATTTTCGTATTCTATATTTTGACGTTTATCAATTAGGGTTATATTTGTGTGTGTGTAGAGGTAGGTCATTATCTCGTGACTTATTTAGGGTTTAATGAAGTTTTAGAGGTTAAATATGAAGTATTAAACTTGAAGGTATTAAAGCGCAAGAATACGGTATTTGAAAACGTTATCATTTCATGTGTGAAAACTCATTCAAATTGTTTTCTACAAGTTTATTTATCAAGATAAACATGTTTAGGAATGAGGGAATTAATTAGAACAAGAAAAGTAAACTTTATGGTATTTTTGTGAAAAGAATACGGTTTTACAAGAAAGCTATCATTTCATGTGAGAAACTTTATTTAAATTGGTTTCTATGTGGTTAATAGTCATCATGGATATGTTTAAGTATTATAGATTAGGTGACAGGTGGAATTTTGTAGAAAACCGAATAGGAAATCGGTTTGTTCCGATTTCCGTCGGGTTCCAAAAAGTCGTATTTTTTTTTTATTAAAAGAAAAGAGAGATAGAAGAGATGGGACTTACAAGTTTGGACAAGCTAAGGAGGCTAAGGAAAGTGGTGGTTG
Organism: Agapanthus africanus; assembly: GCA_030015575.1. Classification (NCBI taxonomy): domain Eukaryota; kingdom Viridiplantae; phylum Streptophyta; class Magnoliopsida; order Asparagales; family Amaryllidaceae; genus Agapanthus; species Agapanthus africanus. The sequence continues at coordinate 121,187,028 of JASDDO010000001.1, forward strand.
TCGGTGCGTCGAAAACGTCGCGAAGGTTCTAGTACGATCGCCGGAATTTGTCGTCGGTTTCGGCAGCGCTTCGCTTCTCGCTCTTTTTCTACGTACCGAGTTCTCTTAAGAATTTAAGAGAGTGGACTTAGAGTTGTAGGGTGAAATGGTAGAGGATAGGGGTGTTTATATAGGGCTAGGTTAGGGTTAGGGTTTGGATTAAAAAAAATATTAAAAAATGTAAAAATTCATTAAAATATCATTAAATTTGGGATTAAAAGAGGTGTAATGGGAATTTGGTAACAGTTCTGAAAAATTGAAGTATGCAGGGGTATTGACCAAGTCAGCACGGAATTTTTCCGTGTTGACGACTCGGCCAACCGGCCGAGTCCGGCCGGCGGCGCCGGCCGATTCGGCCGAACCGCCGGCCGACTTGGCCGAGTTGGGGCCGAGTCGGGGCTCAAACGGTAGGGTTTCACTTGGGGGGAAATTTGGTGTACTTCATTTTTTGTATACAGCATTAATTTTGTGTGTTATGGCTGTTTGACCGTTGACTTCCTAAAAAATTTAAAACAAAATGATATAAAAAATATGTGGGGCATGGGATTCGAACTCTGGTGGTTTGGTTCAGCAGTGCAAGGTATTACCAATGCGCTACAAGCTCCTTCTTGTAATTATTGTGTTATTTAATTACTTAAAATGATAGCAGAAAGAGTAAATACTCCAAGTATACATTAAATTTTAAAGTGATTTCTTGTACACTAAAAATGGAGTTATTTCATTCTTGTAGCTAGTAATTAAAAACGAAAATAATTACCTAAATCTTGTGCTCGGGCTAAAATACCCCTTTGTGGATTTTTTAAAAATATTTTGAAAAAAAAATTTGTATAGAAAAAAAGTGTATAAGAAAATTAGGGTTGTTACATTCTACCCTCCTTATAAAAATTTCGTTCTCGAAATTTGTAAAAGGAAAGTGTAACAGTGCAAAGAAGTTTGGTGGTTGTAGTATAGATAGTGTATAAATAACAAAGAGATACAAGGGTGAAAAAGGCTTACCGGTATTACCTTGACCTACAGTCTCGGCTTCTACGGCTTCTAATGTGAAGGTCTGTCGCCGTGGTATATTCCTTCTAGCTGGAGGTATATTCTGCCTTTGAGGCCTATTTCTCTGCCCTCTAGGCATGTCCCTCATTGCATGTTGGAATTGGCGAGTAGGTTGTGCAGGTGGTGGAGCAGGTAGTGCAGGAGCCTGGATGGTTGGCCACTGCGGTTGGTTGGTGTGTGGGTGAGATGAGTTGCTGTTGTAAGGACAGTTCCCAATTCCGTGGTTGGATGCGCCACAAATTAGACACAGGCCTTTTGCGCGCCTACAGTCCTTCCACAAATGTCCCTTTCTATGGAAGTAATGGCAAATTTCTTCAGTCCTCCTGGGTTCAAACGATGGCCTGGAAGAGGCTCCACCTGCCATCTGGTTGGCAGGGCGCTTGACTCCTGCAGACTGAGGTCTGCCCCTCTCTTTTATCACTGCCTCATAACTGCGGGCAGCTTCTAGAGCTTCCTCATAAGTCAAGAACTTTCCTGTGGCTAGAGCAGCCTTAATCTCTGTGTCCAAACCTTGTTGAAAGCGACGGGCTCTGATCTCGTCCGTCGGTATCAGGTGTGCCGCGAATCGGCTCAGCATGGTGAATTCAGCGTCGTATTCATCTACCGATTTGTCCCACATTGACCCTTGCTGTAGATGAATAAACTGCTGCTCCATTGCAAACCTGGCAGTCACAGGGAAATATTTCACGTCGAACTTCTCGCGAAATGTCTTCCATTCAATCGGCTGCGTAAGACAGCTTTCTTCCGCCTTCCACCAATTGCGAGCATTATCCGTGAGCTGTAGTTTCGCTACACGGACCCAAGCGTTGTCTAGCACTTGAGCAGCTGCCAGATATTCTTTGATGCTTTGTGCCCATTCTTCCGCTTCAAGAGGGCTTCCTTTACCAGAGAACTGCTTTGGGTGCAAAGCCCTGAATTGCTTTACTCCCGGTGCATCGGTCTCAGGACGGTTTAGAAGTTGTTGCTGTCCCTCGAGAAAGCTGCGGATCGCCTCAAATAGCATCGTTTGCTCAGTGGGTGGTGCAGGAACAGCTGGTGTGAGAGGTAGTGCTGAAGGGGTGTTATTGACGTTGATGCTTGTGCTGTTCGGGGAATCCATAACCTTGAAGAAAAATTTGGGTTAGGACAGATTCAAATACATTATAAGATTCAAGGAATAGAAATTTGCAAGATTCAAGGAACATGAATTGTACAGAATGTTTTAAGTTGCTGGTTCTTGTGTTATATTGCTTAGGTTGTTCACGCAGACCAGAACTGCATGACAGGGATTCATACAGCTCAACAAAACCTGTCACGCCCCGCTTCCCAGTATGCGGCGAAGTGGACGCGACGAGGTCCGCTACGTATGTACTCAGAAGTACACACGCTAAGCGTAGCTAAGCAATATAAAGTAAATCACAAGAGACGAAAGATATAGAATAACAGCAACTTTATTAATAACATTCTTTGTACAATACATGAAAAGGAAATACAACTGAAATGAAAAGCGATGCCTAAACAGTGGCATAACAGGAAATGAAAATACTGGAAAGAACAAGGTACAATATTTAGAGCTCGGGGTCTTCGTGGAACTGCTCCAAATCTTCACCGGTGGGCTCGATCTCAGCTTGGTCCAACGCACCTGACGACATTCAAAGAAGAAAGAATAGAATGTCGTCAGCGAACAGGTCGCTCGGTAAGTCCCAAAGGTAAGAGGGAAGTAGAGAAGACAGAATAAGAAGGTACATTTTTAAAATGTAAACTATTGTTATAATGTTATGTTAACGATGTTGTTTGTAGCTTGGTACAGAAGAATGCCAGTGTATACGAGAGGGGTCTCTATATGCTAGAGACCAGGGCAAACGGAAATAGAGTGCAAGGCTCCGTTATACAACTCGAAACAACGGCAACTGGATTCAGGTTAGGTGTCTTAAATCTGGCCAACTCGTGCCACCTTTAACACCTTCCGTACCAATCTACCCCTTAAACCCCGTAGTGTTTTAACAGTATTGTGTAAGTTGGGTGACTGACCGAAACCATGATCTCAGGAAACGGTTATAATCGTAGAGTCAGGTAAATGGAATAACAGGATAATGGATGAATATCCATGGTTTGATTCAGTCAAGTTGTAATGATTGTTAACAGGATTCTGGGATTCATGTGTTCATATAGAGTTGGAAAATAAAGAATATAGATTGACTTGAATCAAATTCAAGTCAGAAATAGTCAGACTCTAACCCGAGTCAGACTAAAAGAAAGATAATTTGAAGTTCTATAATTTGTTAGGGTCCTTATTGTAATTTATAAAACTTGAGGGGGTTTTATATAAAAAGTACTATTGTATAATTTTCAAGATACACCTCAAGTATTTATTATTCGTCTTTATTGTTATAATGAGTGTTGATTTTATTTGTGTTATTCTAGTGAATATATCCTAATAAAAGTATTAATTTATAATATTGATTTATTTGAAATTCATGGTATTTTAATGTAACTTTTAATCTTGTAATTTTTAGGAAATGTGGAAACTTTATATTATAATAAAATAGTTGTTTAAATGATAAATATATATATATATTAATACAAGAATAATTTTATATAAATATTTTTATTTTCCAAAATCTCATTTTTCTTAAATGTCGTATTTTAAACCTTTTGAGACCGAATGCACCTTGCGGAGGTCTGAATCTCGCACTACTAGCCCGCGGGTGCACGATGAATCGTACTATCCCTAACGGGTTCCCCAAAGGTAGGTTGTAGTGGCGCTTTGCATAGGTTTAACAAATACCATTCATTTAGAAAAAAACGGTTTTATAAAGTTAAGGTATTTATTTGTAAGAGGTGTAAATTTCCGTATTTTAGATTCTAGGGTTTTCTAAGCCAACTAGTCTATTTCTAAGTCTAAACGATAAGTCATTAGAAGTCTCAAATCGCCTCTTCACCGCCAATTGCGGCCAGGTAAGTGCCAGGTAAGTGGGAAGGAACCACAGTAGTGGGCCTAATTAAAAACCACTAGCCTAGACACACTTGCCTAGTCACCACAAAGTCAGTTTAGATAAACAATCGATGTCCATGACAAATCGTATTTTCATTTTAAAAGATTTTATTTAGAATTGTGTACAACTTAAAGCTTTCAAGAAAGGTTTATAAAGAATATGGTATTTTAGTGAAAAGTCCTGTATTTTCGTATTCTATATTTTGACGTTTATCAATTAGGGTTATATTTGTGTGTGTGTAGAGGTAGGTCATTACCTCATGACTTATTTAGGGTTTAATGAAGTTTTAGAGGTTAAATATAATGTATTAAACTTGAAGGTATTAAAGCACAAGAATACGGTATTTGAAAACGTTATCATTTCATGTGTGAAAACTCATTCAAATTGTTTTCTACAAGTTTATTTATCAAGATAAACATGTTTAGGAATGAGGGAATTAATTAGAACAAGAAAAGTAAACTTTATGGTATTTTTGTGAAAAGAATACGGTTTTACAAGAAAACTATCATTTCATGTGAGAAACTTTATTTAAATTGGTTTCTATGTGCTTAATAGTCATCATGTATATGTTTAAGTATTATAGATTAGGTGACAAGTGGAATTTTGTAGAAAACCAAATAGGAAATCAGTTTGTTCCGATTTCCGTCGGGTTCCAAAAAGTCGTATTTTTTTTTATTAAAAGAAAAGAGAGATAGAAGAGATATGACTTACAAGTTTGGACAAGCTAAGGAGGCTAAGGAAAGTGGTAGTTGTCGGTGCGTCGAAAACGTCGCGAAGGTTCTAGTACGATCGCCGGAATTTGTCGTCGGTTTCGGCAGCGCTTCGCTTCTCGCTCTTTTTCTACGTACCGAGTTCTCTTAAGAATTTGAGAGAGTGGACTTAGAGTTGTAGGGTGAAATGGTAGAGGATCGTGGTGTTTATATAGGGCTAGGCTAGGGTTAGGGTTTGGATTAAAAAAAATATTAAAAAATGTAAAAATTCATTAAAATATCATTAAATTTGGGATTAAAAGAGGTGTAATGGGAATTTGGTAACAGTTCTGAAAATTTGAAGTATGCAGGGGTATTGACCAAGTCAACACGGAATTTTTCCGTGTTGATGACTCGGCCAACTGGCCGAGTCCGGCCGGCGGCGCCGGCCGACTTGGCCGAGTTGGGGCCGAGTCGGGGCTCAAACGGTAGGGTTTCACTTAGGGGGAAATTTGGTGTACTTCATTTTTTGTATACAGTATTAATTTTGTGTGTTATGGCTGTTTGACCGTTGACTTCCTAAAAAATTTAAAACAAAATGATATAAAAAATATGTGGGGCATGGGATTCGAACTCTGGTGGTTTGGTTCAGCAGTGCAAGGTATTACCAATGAGCTACAAGCTCCTTCTTGTAATTATTGTGTTATTTAATTACTTAAAATGATAGCAGCAAGAGTAAATACTCCAAGTATACATTAAATTTTAAAGTGATTTCTTGTACTCTAAAAATGGAGTTATTTCATTCTTGTAGCTAGTAATTAAAAACGAAAATAATTACCTAAATCTTGTGCTCAGGCTAAAATACCCCTTTGTGGATTTTTTAAAAATATTTTGAAAAAAAAAAATTTGTATAGAAAAAAATTGTATAAGAAAATTAGGGTTGTTACAAAACTCAACCAAATGTAGATAATCCTCTCATGAACCCTTGAAGTCCAACATGCAAGCTCTTAACATGTCTTCAAGAGTTTGGATCTTTCTCTCCGACAGGCCATCTGTTTAAGGATGATAAGTGGTGCTAAACTTCAAACGAGTCCCCAAACTTTCCTGTAAGCTCCTCCAAAAGTGTGATAAGAAACGAGTGTCACGGTCGGACACGATGCTCACCGGTACTCCATGCAATCTTACAATCTCCTGCATGTACCGTTCTGCCAAAGTTTCTGTTGATTGACCAACTCAAAAAGGATGAATGAGTTGCCTTGGTCAATCGATCAACAATCACCCAAACTGCATTGTTACCTTTTTGGACTCCGCGGTAAAGCTGTCACGAAGTCCATGGTTATATGTTCCCACTTCCACTGAGGAATCGGAAGTGGTTGCAATAAACCAGCAACCCTTTGATGTTTAGCCTTAACTTGCTGACACACTAAGCACTTCGCTACAAAGCGGGCAATCTCCCGTTTCATTCCTTCCCACCCGAAATGTTGTCGTAAATCTCGGTTCCTCCTGGATGTACGGAATATGCGGAACTGTGCGCCTCCTTCATAACCTCTTCGCGAATATCTCCTTTTGGCACACACAAACGACTACCATATCGCAACGAACCATCTTCATGAATCAGTAAGTCCGTTCGAAGTCCAGCTTCTACTTGTTCCCGAAACTTTTGCAATTTTGGGTCCTGCAATTGCGCTGCTTTAATGTTCTCGATCAACGACGACTGTACTTGCAGCTGCATCAACTGTCTTGAAGAATGCGGCAGCACAATCTCCAAATCAAATCTTCGAAAGTCTTCAATAAGTTCCTTCTGTGCAGTCAACATTTGAATTGCTGGCAACCGACTAAGCGCATCCGGCATGACATTAATTTTCCCCGGATGGTATTTAAGATCAAGATCGTAGTCAGCCATCAGCTCCAACCATCTACGCTGCCGCATATTAAGCTCCTTCTGTGTGAACACATACTTCAAGCTTTTATGATCGGTGAATACTTCGACCCTTTCACCCAATAAATAATGTCTCCAAATCTTCAAAGCAAAAATCACAGCTGCTAGCTCCAAATCATGAGTTGGGTAATTCTTCTCATGGGTCTTCAACTGTCTCGATGCGTAAGCTATAACCTTCCCATGCTGCATCAAAACACATCCCAATCCTTTTCCCGATGCGTCGCTGTGAATCACCAATCCTCCGGAACTGTCTGGTACGGTCAGAATAGGAGCGGTTATCAATCTCTGCTTCAACGTCTTAAAAGCTGACGCACACTTATCCGTCAACACAAATGATACTTTCTTGCGCGTAAGCTTGGTCAAAGGCTCAGCCAGATGAGCAAAGTTTTCCACGAACCTTCTGTAATATCCGGCAAGTCCAAGAAAGCTTCTTATCTCCGCAACATTCTTCGGAATCGGCCAATCTCGAACTACTGCAATCTTTTCGGGATCAACGGCGATTCCATCGCCAGACACGACATGCCCCAAAAACTTTACTTCTTCCAGCCAAAACTCGCACTTGCTCATCTTTGCATATAATTTTTCTTGTCTCAACGTCTGCAGTGTAATCTTCAAATGTTCTGCATGCTCTTCAATACTCTTCGAGTAGACCAGAATATCATCAATGAACATCACTATAAACTGGTCCAAGAATGGTGAAAAGATTCGGTTCATCAAGTCCATAAATATCGCCAGTGCATTCGTTACTCTGAAGGGCAACACTAAGTACTCGTAATGTCCATACCGAGTTCGGAATGTCGTATTGCAAATATCTTCTGTTTTAACTCGGACCTGATGATATCCGGATCGGAAATCCAGCTTCGAGAATACCCTCGCGCCACAAAGCCGCTCAAACAATTCGCAAATGCGAGGGATCGGGTACTTGTTATTAATAGTCACCCGGTTTAATTCTCGATAATCGATACACATCCTCCTGGTGCCATCTTTCTTCTTTACTAGAAGAACTAGAGCTCTCCAAGGTGAGCTACTGCTGCGAATCCAACCCTTCTCAAATAATTCAGTAACCTGCTTCTTGACTTCTTCCAACACCACTGGTGCCATCGGATAATACGCCTTCGAGATTGGCGCTGCACCAGGAAAAAGATCAATCACGAACTCCACATCTCGTTTTGCGGTAAACCCGAGATGTCCTCGAACACGTCCATGAACTCTCAAAATATAGCCAGCGCTTCTTCCTTATCAACTTTCATCGACGAAAGAACATTATTTGTCGGCCTAGCCCTAAACTCGACTGGCCCCACAGAACTGCTTCCTCCAGCAAAGATAAACTCTGGATGTCCAGGAATCTGGAAAATCACTTCCTTTGTCCTACAATCAATGTGAGCGTGGACAGTGCCGAGAAAATCCATTCCCAAGACGACGACAAACAAAGGGCTGCACCAGAATTGAATAATTCTAATGCGGGAAAGACATGAACAAGTAGGATACTTGAAACGATTTCACCTGAAGCCAAACACTGAAGAAGATAAGCACGGTAAACAGGATTCAAGCTTGTGATAAAACTTGAACTGGAAGCAAGAGAAACGAGGCAATATAACGACCATGAAACAAGGAAGTGAATCAAGCATAGAATTCCAAGTTACTTAAATAGAGTACCGCATTGTAACCGTGCTGCAGTTCATGGGTACAATTACATAACCCCACTCAAGTCGCCCAAATCCTAGTATCAGAATCAAGGAACAGGGAGAAACAATAGTGAACCAAAAAGGGTTTCAAGCCGAGATGCAAAGTTGTTTGCATATCGTCAAGATAAGAATCAAGAGAAAGATATGATTCAAGAATCACGATAACAAGATGGCAGGACATGTTCCTAATCACGAGTATTCTGATTCGTGTATTGGGTCCAATACCCAACTACAAAAGAATCAAACTCGATTAACCTATATCCTATGGCTCTGATACCAAAAGAACCATGTCACGCCCCGCTTCCCAAAGTACGCTAAGATAGGCACGTGACATAGCCAACCATGCTACCTGTGGATAGGAAAAAGTCCCTCCATAGTCACATTACGGCTGTAGAGATATCAAGAACAGGAAAGTAAACTAAAACTATCTGGTACATTTCCATGAGCCAGAATAAATGAGTCAAAAAATAATATAATATGCGGAAGCAAAAGATCCAATAAATAAACACCTGGAAAGTAAAACGGGATACCAACAGGATCCTCACTGCTCGGTCTAACAGCAGCGGTACTCCTGATCAGCCTGCGACAAAAGTATAGGATCCGGGCCATGCAAAACCCAGACGTCAGTGCGTCATAATATCAAGCAATAAAATAAACAGGGGTAGCAAGACATACGGGTATGTGTATGAACAGTAAAACAGGTATAACAGTAATATAAAAGTGACAGTGAAGGGTAAGGCACAGGTGATGTGCAATGAGTATTCTAACTGGTCTATTGGATTATCTACTCTCAAGTCTTTGAAATCAATTTGATGAATCATCGATGTAACTCAATAGTATCCCGTGCATGCCCGGGATCACGGTCTATGACTCTCGGGCTGAATCCGAGACGTGCCGTAAGGTAGTAAAAGGGTAGTAGGTAATGACGAGTGATGTCAGCAGCATCACCCCGGGGCTGGCCTAGCCCGTAAGACTGATCAGAAAAGGTGTTGAACTGTCGAGTTACAAGTCAGGTTTCATCATTGATTTCCCCATACCCCCAAGTTATATATGTTCAAGTCAAGTATTAAATAATCTGAAGCTAATGCCAACACAGGATCAGGCAGGTACAGGTTTGTCTGGATAGACAATAGGAAATGTCCGTAAGGACAACAGGTCAGGTTTGTTGGCATTAGTAATAAGATCAGGTAACAGGTAAAGCCATGGTACATCAGGTCAAGTCAGGTAGTATATAGGTATCATGTCATGTCAAGAAGTGCACGGTATCACGTCGTGTCAAGTAATAGGTATATCAAGTCATGTCAGGGGTGCACAACATGTCATGTGGGTGTTCATAATCAAACTAACATAAGCATGGGTATACAAAACAAGCATGGGGTACTAATGGAACAATAAAATGGAACATTATAATGTGGTATACAAATAGGTACAGATTAAAACAGATGGATGCACCGTTATCGATTTGAGTTAGGGTTATAGTTCCAACATTAACTAAAATACACTTTATCAATTATGGAATGTTAAAATCACATTAATATGTAGTAAATGATCTAGGGATGCAATTGAATATATATATATTAAGCTAAATGGATGCAAATGAGTGTCTGATAGGGTACAAACTATTAAAAGGATACTATGGGCTATGCAACCAAGCACTATGTGATATAAATATAGGTGTGGGCAACAATATAGTGTAATCTAACATGCAACAGGATATATTTTCATGTTTAAATCTAAAATGATATAAACGGGATATCAAATGGTAAAATGGAACATGTAGTATTATATTTAAATTACAGGTTTACTATGAAATTAAATACATGTAAAATAATATAAATAGCATGTAGAAAGTTTTACTTGCCTCGACAGATCAAGAAACGGGGATACGGAATGCCACACGCCGGCGGGAAAAGTCTCGACGCGCGCACGGTACATGGAACGAATCCAAACAACGCACAAGAGGATCACACGGGTCAGATATGCTCGCTGGGTCGTCGGGATCGTCGTCGGTACGATCGGATTCCGGCGAACCAAAAGAACAGTGAACATTTTTTTAAAAAAAATATTATAGAAAGGAAGAAGAAGGAAAGATCTTACTGTGGTTAGGTGCTCTGGGATTCCAGGGGAGTCGGCAAGGGCAACGACGATGAGGGGTTGCCGGTGAAGGGTAGAGGCTGCAGTTCCGGCTAGGGTTTGGGTGTGCAGGGATCTTGGCGGCTAGGGTTTTTCTTAGTGTAGGGTGAGTAGGGATCTGTGAAGGGGAGAAGACTGGGGAGGAAGGAGAGAAGAGAGAAGAGGAAGAAGATGATGATGGTGAGATGAGGTGGTGGTGCCGGGTTTAATGGGTTCTCGGGTCCAGTGGGGTTACTCGAGGAAGAAAGAAGAAGAAGGAGATGAGGAGGAGGAGAAGAGGATGAAGACTAGGGTGGAGGCGAGGTCGAGGGAATAGGAGTTAGGGTTAGGGTTTGAGGAAGCGGCGGAGCTTGGATGGGTTTCTCGTGGCGAGGCAGGGTTGTTAAATAGAGAAGAAAGAAAAGAGAGAAGGGAGGTGACGGTAGCAGGGAGGCGGTGACCAGAATCGAGAAGCGAACAGTGTTCGCGAGAGGAGAGAGAGAGCGCGAGAGGAGAGAGAAAGAGAGAGACTGCGAGGAGAGAGAGAAAGAGAAAGAGAGAAAAGAGAGAGAGAGCAGGTAGGGTCGGCGCAAGGAAATGGAAAATTTTGATTGGCTGAGAGAGAAAAAGAAAGGAAGAGAGAGGATAGGGCCCACGAAAAAGAGAGCTGGGTTGTTATAAAAAAAATAGGATTTGATTATACTAAAAAAATTGAAAAAAGATTTATATTGGTTGGAAAATATTCTGAGCGGTTTGAAAGAAATATTATAATTGATTTAAAATTTAACTAATTGGATTTTTAGCGGGATATAAAAATATTTCAAAATGCGCCCGGATCGGGTCTAAAAATTTAGATTTAAAATACGAAAATTATTTGTAAGTTCCAAAATTTAAAATGAAAGATTAGGTAACGAAAAAGCATACCCCAAGAATGGACGCACGTACGTGCGCGTAGCCATCCAAACACGTCCGTTTCACTAAACGGGACGAGAACAAGATGCACGGACGCTACCACAGGGTTAGGCGTATCATGCAGGCCATGTTATGTATTTTAAAATTATTTTACGTGACTTAAATTGTTATATGTAAAAATACGCGATGCTAGGTGAAATGTTAATATGCAGTTTATACTAGATGCACGTGTCTATGCTGTTAGTTATATGTATGCTCTAGAGGCTATTGCTATACATAGGATGTATATTGTAGTGGATGCTTGGACATATATAGGGAGGACTTTCTTGTTCGACGTGATAGTATGCTATCTGGTTGCTCTTTACCTTAACTTGTACACTGATTGTCTCTCTGTTACATGTTGGTAAAGCCCTTAAGATGTGTACTTGACTACCTGGACTATGATGCGGATCATACTAGTGGGGACATGGTAGTCCATAAGTGCATCCTTCAAGGTCCTTAGTCATGGGTGTATCGAGACGGGGCATCGATATACCAGTGTAGACTAGCGTATACCTTCTCGACCCATACAGATGGGCGATGGATGATCCCATATCCATTGGTGTTTGACATCAGAGATGATATACGGGTGCTCAGTGGAGACTGGGTACACTGGACGGACTCGCCGAGAACTCCCAGATGGTATTATACCTTACGTCAGATGGCAGTTCTCTGGTGACACTGGTACAGAGTAGTCTGTTGACCCGAGATCGTCATAGAGTCTTGTGTGATTCCTACTGTGCTTTGATTTCCACCTTACCACGTCCAAGAGGGCGTACAAAACGGTGGCTTTTGGGTACAGTCCTGAATCACATGGAGGCAATGAGCGATAGGAGGGGATTCGTCTCTCCCGGTATAGGGAGTTGATGTTGCGCTGTGTTCGATTGGCTATAACCGGAAATCCCTGGCCAGGGTTGCTGTGATTTACTGGTAAGTGTTACCAGCAGTTTCTCGAACTGTTATAGACCACATATCGACACGACTTATCGAGCTATTGGGGTCTGACGTTTACCACCCCTGGCAAGATATGCGACATATCAGACGACGAGACCGGACTGTACGGTAAGTGTTACTGGTTGGATTCACAGGAGTGTGAGCGGGCTTGCTCGTCGATCTTCTGATCGCTCAATACCCGGGTGGCCGTTACGTTTAGCAGACCGCTTGTGGCTTGTGGGTGCTTGATATGATCATCACCTGCTGCCGGCGTATTGACGAGTCTTTAGAGTCCTACACAGAGGTTTCCTGGCTCAAGCGAAACGAAATAGGAGCGCATATGAGATATGTGCGGGACCGAGAATAATACCAGTATGTGATACTGTATTCGATTCTCGCGATTTGTGACATTGATCGGTTATATGCGATATAGCCGGGTTATCGGATCAAGTGTTGATTCGATAAGATGTTACTATTGGATATTAGTCGGTCATATGCGATGTGACCGGATCGTTAAATCAAGTGTTGATTTAATGATTTAATGTATAATTATATATTTGATATATTACTTTACATTAACTAATATTGGTTCACTTAAGATGTTTTCCTCACTTGTTTGTGCACATTGTATATGTGATATATTTTTGTGCACAAGTTTGTATCATGTTTGATGATACATGGAAACTTGGGTGTGTATGATTAAACCATGGTTATGTTAATGGTTAGGGTTTTGTTTTATTTATTTATTTATTTATTTCATTTTGGCTTAAGATAAAATGGTGGCTTTCTTTGGATTTTGTTGAACCTTCATGAAGCTTTGAAAAAGCTTTGACCATTTTGTTTTATTCCTTAAACCTAACCATTAAACCTAACCCTAGTTTATTCTCTACACTTGACCATGGTTGCTATATGATAAGAATGACTTATTTTATTTTTTGAGAGAATTCTTATCATATTCTTTTCTTCTTCTTCTTCTTCAAGATGAAGAAAACCTTGCATCCTTTAATGGTGTCTTGAGAAAAAGAGTGAGAAATCCAATTCTAAAGTGAACCCACTTCCTATTTCTTCATCCTCTATCACTTGCCAAGTAGTATAGGGTGTTTTCTTCACAAGTTTCATGGCTTGGTGAAGTTGGAGCTTGATCTTGTGTTGCCTCGACGTAGATCATCTTCGGCATCGAAGTCGACGACCTAGCCCGCCCATTTCTCCGATGAAGCCGACGCTAGAGCCCTGGATCCGATGATCGCAGCGAGGGGACATCATCACGGAGCTATGGAGGTGGAGGACCGGATCTACAAAGGTTGTATTTTACGTTCACTTAGCACTAAAGTAGTTTAGTAGCATTTCGTTTCGCCTAATCTCTAGTTAACGATCCGTATTAGGGTTTGTAGGCACCGGAAATTTTTGAAATTGGCATGGTTGATGCCTTGTGAGACCTCATTTGTGTGCCTAGGAACCCTACAGTGGTATCAGAGCCTAACTAGAGCCTTAGGCGATGCGTAGACGGAGCTAGAAGTCCGATCGAACTGAAACCCTAATGCAAAATCCCTCTCTGGACATTTTCTGGAATTTTGGATTTTTGAGAATTAAAAATATGCAGAAAATTCAGCAGGCTTTTCTAAGAGTTACTGTGCAAATTCGAGTGACTAATTCAATTAAAGCGCCGCGAAACCGCGGCACGAGCTTGGCTCGTGCGGCGGTTCCGCGGCCGTTCTGTGGTTTCATTTGTCAATTTTTGCACAGTAATGTTTAACAGTTGGTCCTGAGTTTTCTGGGAATTTTTAATTTTCACTCAAGAGTTGAGTTTTCTGGGTTGTATTGGGAGTTCGTAGATTCCATCGGATTGTCTAATTTTGTCTATGTGTTTTTCCGGGTAATTTTAGAATATGTTAAAAAGTTCGATCGGATATAAATACCCACTTTTTCCCCTGCCGGGAAATTTCCAATTGTTGGATTTTTCCGTAGTTTAATGACGTTCCAAGTTGTGCAAGTAACGCGATGGTCCCTCTAGAAGACAACAAACATTAACTCGATTATGTGACCGTCTTGAACTGCCTTTTGAACCTTAGGGTTTGGGGCAGTACGGCGTGCCACATGTGAGGCGTTGGCTTGACCCTTATACGGCTGGACCGTTGGTACTGAGGCACGAAGTGGATATTTTTAAACTTGTTTCATGTGTTGAGCTATTTCGGGAAAACTTGGGTGTTCGATTGTTCGATCGGAAAGTTTGACATTTTCTATTTTCCGGAATGTGATACAATATTTGGAATCCACAAGTAGTTATGAGATAACTGAATGAATGTTATAAACATAGCAGTTTAGTCTCACTTGATCGGTTGCCACGGAATTTTGATGTGATCAAAAGTCCGTCGCAATCACGTAGCGTACGCGGATACTCGCCGAGTAAACTTAATAGACAGCCTCACCCCATAGCCCCGACCAAGTGACTGTAGGAGAACCCTGTCGCCGAAAGCATCCGTGAGGGTGCTCGCGGCAGCAGTGTTCCGCCTTGGTGCACTTCGTCGACGGCGTCGGGGGTGCGGCCGCCTACTAAAGTTTGCGACGAGCATTCGATCATGATGTCGGGAATCTTGTTGAATTGCCCGACTTGATATTGAAAAAAGAGTTTTCGATAATGAGACTAAAATGGGGGTTTATAATTGTTAGGCATGCGATGTCTAAGTATTTCATTTGATTAGGCATGCGATGTCTATGCAGGTTGCGGATTCCAACTGTTGTAGTTTTACACTTTCTTTTCTGTGACCGTAAGTGTAATATGTGATATCGCCGGTTTCGTTGCTATATGTCAACGATAATTGGGATGCGCATATTTACTTACGTTGATGACATGTGATGTTATGTGTTGCTGGATATGTTATATTGGATCGTCGTGTTTGAATAGCCGGGGGTTTTTATGTGAGATGGGTGTTTTTCATTTTCATTCATGTAAAAACTTGTATGTAATATTCTTTTATTGGGGCACTTCCAGGTTGCGGATGATGTCACCCTTTGTATATTATTTACTTTTCCGCACTAGGACAGACCCAAGGAGGAGGGCACAAGTAACCGGGTTCTGGAGTCCAGTGGGAGACCAACTCGAGGAGTCGAGTCCGGGTCTTCTAACTCTAGAATTGGTAGGGTTGCTTGCCGCTCTCATAGGGGTCTAGGGGTGTGGGATTGGCTATTCATCACGACCGTGGAATCCGTGTTTTATACTGGCTCGTATTGAAAACACGGACGTCCTAGTATATCCAATATTTCATATATGTTTCTTCTGCTGCGATATCTGTGATGTGATCATGTGATGTTCTGTGATAGATACTACAGTATATATTATATATGATATATTATATAGACGTTACTTATGTTTTACACCCGCGCTAGCCCTGCCCCGCTCTGCCGTTAGTTACCTAACCTAACAGTGTACGAGGGGACATCGAGGCGAATGCGGATGGTATAAGTGTACGTCGTATTTATCTGTGATGTTTAGGTAACTTAAATGATGGGACTTCATTAATATGATTAATGAAAGTAAAAGAAACCTAAAAATGTTGTAGAATCGAATTTCAAAAATAAAACAGGTAGCTACAGTTCCTGCTTTGCATAGCGGTATATTTGATATATCCTGCACCTTATTCGATGAGGAAAGGGCCGATGATCCCTTCATCTGGAGTGACCCCTTTAGCAATAACTGGCAGATGCTACACACTCGGTTTGTCTTTTGATAGCTTCTATAGTTTCTGCTTTGCACAGTGATATATATGATATATCCCGCATCTCATTCGACGAGGAAAGGGCCGACGATCCCTTCACCGGGAGTGACCCCTTTAGCAAAACTAGAAAAACCTCAAAAACACTCCATTTAAAATCATTTGATTCTACAACGATATCAAGTTCATTACGCAATAGGTTTTCAGAAAAATCTGTCGTAGCCCTCCGTCATTTCAGATAAGTTGTATATAGTATTCGTGCTACATTTGTTGGCTTTCGTCAAGGTGTAGTGTGCGGTAGCTATATGCTGCTTATTTGCTGCATACGATGCGATTGGATTAGGGTAGTCGTGCGGCTTTGTTGGCTTTCGTCAAGGGTCGTGCGGATGGGTTTAATTCAATCAAGAAATGTATGGGTTGAACTTGACTAGCGGGCTATGGTTTGTTGGCTTTCGTCAAGGTCATAGCACGTTAGGGGCAAAATATTATCGGGAATTTCAAGTGTTGAAATTTGCAATGAGATTGCATACCTTCTATGAGATAGTTGGATCCCGATACCCACTGCGAGTAAGAGTTACTCCTGGGATAGTTTTACACATTACAATTAGCCGATCAAGTAGGTGTCTAGAAAGGTGTTAACGTGGTTACGCCTCTGGGAAAACGAGGTTTACATTAATTAGGTTCGTGCGAAAGCATGGGGGACCTCCCTCAAAGTACCGACACTGGCCTGGCTGAAAGATTGGCGAACTTGTAGTGTGTAATTAATCCCAGCTAGTCTTTCCTTTTTGGGTTTGAAGGAAGATTTGATAAAAAAAAGTGGGAGCCATCCTGATTAGATAAAATAATAACCAATCTGATCTTGCAAGAGCGCACGCTGAGTGTTTTCTTCTCTCTCTCCCCAGGTAGCGACCATATCACGCCTTAATCAAGATAATAATACAGATTATTGACCGAACCCACTTGTTATTCTGAGCTGGGGAACGTTGGTCCCGCTCCAACTTATAATTGTTATAAGATAGAGCAGGAAATTGGGGATTACCAGAATTCCCGTGCCGCCCAAACGAAGAAAGTGCATACTGATGCATCATCTTCGGGTGTGTTCATTATACAGAACTGTTTCTCAATATTCTTTGCGTCCTAGATATGAGATACCGGATCAGGATCCCGCATATGTAATTTGTTACATGGGCTACAGATAGGTAAAGAACTGAGAACGGGTGATAAGTTTCATAAGACAGAAAACAGGGCAAGTGTTGCGGCCAAGTCTTTTGGTCACTGTCACCCTGTATTACCAATACATTGATTCTGAACGAATGTTATTAGATACCGAACCTGATATACAAAATCATATCAGTCTCTTTATTAGTAAAGAAAGGATATAATTTTGTATTGTTGGATAATGTTTTGAACATTTCCTATATCAAAAGTTGATCGGTTCAGACACGTTATCTAAAAGCATTGATGTTCTAAATCAAACTACAGTTCTTAGTATACGGAACACACACAAGAGGAAGAGTTCAGATATGAATGAATCCTTCTTAAGATATTGTAGACTAGGTCATATCAATGCGACCCGACTGGCTGAAGTTACATTTAGATGCATATTTAAATCAGTTTGAATTTACATCTTGTGAAACTTACCAGTCATGTCACAAAGATAAGATGACCATAGCTCTGTTTATTGAAAACAAAGAAAGAGTTAGTAAACTCTTGGGACTGATACATGATGATGTATGTAGGTCCCCTGTCTACACATGCCAAGACCGGTTCTTTGTACTTTATTACATTCTCTGATGATCTCTTTAGATTCAGACATATGTTCCTGTTGAAACACAAGTCCGGACCTTTTGAGATATTCACAAAATATAAGTTAGAAGTAGAGAACCAAAACGGGTATAAGTATTATGTCCTTTTATGTGATCAAGGAGGAGAATACTTGAGCACGGAATTCCTGGACTATTCTAAAGGAGAATGAGATTCTCTCTCAGCATTACTCCTCCGTATACACCATAGCACGATGGTATATCGGGGCGGAGCAATTGCACCCTATTCGATATGGTGCGCTCTATGATGAGTACTACTGAGTTACCTGTTTCCTTTTGGGAGTTATGCGCTTGAGAAGCTGCATACCTATTGAATAGGGTTCGAATCAGATCACAGCCTACCACTCCATATGAGATATGGTATGGGAAGAGCCCATGTCTTAAGCTAGTTAAGATTTGGGGTTGTCCGGCCTATGTCTAAAAGCAAAATCCGAACAAGCTCGAGGCAAGGTTAGTTATGTAGAACTGGAAAGGTTCCAGCTATGCAAACTACAGCAGATGATTTGGTACAACCAAAGGATTCAGTAGATACCAACGAACCTCAGCCTCTCCGCCGATCTAGTAGGGTTTCTCACCCACCTGAGAGATACTTCAGTTTCTCTATGACAGTGGGAGCGAGGATTGCATCATGAGATGATGACCCAACTAGTTTCGAGCTGGCCATCAGGAGTGGGACTCTATAAGAATGGCTGGATGCTTAGCGATCTGAGATGGAATCCTTATACACCAACAAAGTATGGACTTTGGTTGCTATATCTGAAAGGTTAAATCCCCATCAGGAGCAACTATATCTTGAGAAGATTACTTGGTGTAGATGGAAAAGTTTAGACTTTCAAAGCTAGACTTGTTAAAGGTTTTCGTCATCGACCAGGCGTGGATAATGATGAAACCTTTTCCAGTGGCTATGCTTAAGTCCATCCGGATCCTACTTGCCACGGCTACATACCATGACTACGATATCTGGCGGTTGGGTGTCATGACTGCTTTTCTAAAATGATGTTTTAGAAGAGAGCGTCTGTAAGAACACAGCCAGAGGGCTTCGTAGACAGTGGGAGCAGCGGAAACGTGTACAAGATGCTTTATAGGATAAAGCAGGCATCGCGGAGTTGGAACGTCTGTTTTGATGAAGTAGTCAAAGATTTTGACATCATCAAAATGGTAGATGAACCTTGTATAAACAAAAAGGTAGTAGGGAGTATGGTGACGATCCTCGTAGAGTACGTGGATGACATACTCTTGATAGGGAAGGAGTTTCCTATGCTACGCTCGATCAATCTCCGCTTATCACAATGATTCTCCACATAGGATCAAAGTGATACCTCCTAATCCCTGAGTTTTCATCTATGAGATAGATGTAATTGGATGTTAGGATTCTCACTAGATGTAGTGAGATGGTATCAATCGATCCTGGGGAGAATTACTGGAAGTGTTCCAGGGTGATAAGGACGACTGAATGTCGGTCACAGGCATTGTCTTTACCCTCTATGGAGGGACGGTATGTTGGAAGAGTTTCAAGCTAAATACCGTGGCATACTAGACGATAAAGGCTGGATACATCGCTACTTAAGATGCTACCAAAGAGGAAGTCTGGGTGTATATTAGTTCATGAGATGAACTTCGTTCCTACCATTGTGAGACAATGGAGTTGTGGCTTATGCCTAGGAACGTCCGTCCCATCAGTGATCCAGACATATTCTAAGGCAGTATCACCTGATCATGGAGATGGTTAATCTCCAAGGAAATCGAGGTTAGGAGAGTAGACTCAGAGGACAACACGGCGGATCCACACACAAAGGCCTTTTCCCAGAGAGAGACATTTATGGGATGGTTGAGTATGAGATACTACAACCACTGCTATCAGATGGCCCTAGTGCAAGTGGGAGATTGTTAGTTATATGTATGCCCTAGAGGCCATTGCTATACATAGGATGTATATTGTAGTGGATGCTTGGACATATATATGGAGGACTTTCTTGCTCGACATGATAGTATGCTATCTGGTTGCTCTTTACCTTAACGTGTACACTGATTGTCTCTCTGTTACATGTTGGTAAAGCCCTTAGGATGTGTACTTGACTACCTGGACTATGATGTGGATCATACTAGTGGGCAAATGGTAGTCCATAAGTGCATCCTTCAAGGTCCCTAGTCGTGGGTGTATCGAGACGGGGCATCGATATACCAGTGTAGACTAGCGTATACCTTCTCGACCCATACAGATGGGCGATGGATGATCCCATATCCATTGGTGTTTGACATCAGAGATGATATACGGGTGCTCAGTGGAGACTGGGTACACTGGACGGACTCGCCGAGAACTCCCAGATGGTATTATACCTTACGTCAGATGGCAGTTCTCTGGTGACACTGGTACAGAGTAGTCTGTAGACCCGAGATCGTCATAGAGTCTTGTGTGATTCCCACTGTGCTTTGATTTCCACCTTACCACGTCCAAGAGGGCGTGCAAAACGGTGGTTTTTGGGTACAGTCCCGAATCACATGGAGGCAATGAGCGATAGGAGGGGATTCGTCTCTCCCGGTATAGGGAGTTGATGTTGCGCTGTGTTCGATTGGCTATAACCGGAAATCCCTGGCCAGGGTTGCTGAGATTTACTGGTAAGTGTTACCAGCAGTTTCTCGAACTGTTATAGACCTCATATCGACACGACTTATCGAGCTATTGGGGTCTGACGTTTACCACCCCTAGGCAAGATATGCGACATATCAGACGACGAGACCGGACTGTACGGTAAGTGTTACTGGTTGGATTCACAGGAGTGTGAGCGGGCTTGCTCGTCGATCTTCTGATCGCTCAATACCCGGGTGGCCTTTACGTTTAGCAGACCGCTTGCGGCTTGTGGGTGCTTGATATGATCATCACCTGCTGCCGGCGTATTGACGAGTCTTTAGAGTCCTACACAGAGGTTTCCTGGCTCAAGCGAAACGAAATAGGAGCGCATATGAGATATGTGCGGGACCGAGAATAATACCAGTATGTGATACTGTATTCGATTCTCGCGATTTGTGACATTGATCGGTTATATGCGATATAGCCGGGTTATCGGATCAAGTGTTGATTCGATAAGATGTTACTATTGGATATTAGTCGGTCATATGCGATGTGACCGGATCGTTAAATCAAGTGTTGATTTAATGATTTAATGTATAATTATATATTTGATATATTACTTTACATTAACTAATATTGGTTCACTTAAGATGTTTTCCTCACTTGTTTGTGCATATTGTAAATGTGATATATTTTTGTGCACAAGTTTGTATCATGTTTGATGATACATGGAAACTTGGGTGTGTATGATTAAAACATGGTTATGTTAATGGTTAGGGTTTTGTTTTATTTATTTATTTATTTATTTCATTTTGGCTTAAGATAAAATGGTGGCTTTCTTTGGATTTTGTTGAACCTTCATGAAGCTTTGAAAAAGCTTTGACCATTTTGTTTTATTCCTTAAACCTAACCATTAAACCTAACCCTAGTTTATTCTCTACACTTGACCATGGTTTCTATATGATAAGAATGACTTATTTTATTTTTTGAGAGAATTCTTATCATATTCTTTTCTTCTTCTTCTTCTTCAAGTTGAAGAAAACCTTGCATCCTTTAATGGTGTCTTGAGAAAAAGAGTGAGAAATCCAATTCTAAAGTGAACCCACTTCCTATTTCTTCATCCTATACCACTTGCCAAGTAGTATAGGGTGTTTTCTTCACAAGTTTCATGGCTTGGTGAAGTTGGACCTTGGTCTTGTGTTGCCTCGACGTAGATCATCTTCGGCATCGAAGTCGACGAACTAGCCCGCCCATTTCTCCGATGAAGCCGACGCTAGAGCCCGGGATCCGATGATCGCAGCGAGGGGACATCATCACGAAGCTATGGAGGTGGAGGACCGGATCTATAAAGGTTGTATTTTACGTTCACTTAGCACTAAAGTAGTTTAGTAGCATTTCGTTTCGCCTAATCTCTAGTTAAAGATCCGTATTAGGGTTTGTAGGCACCGGAAATTTTTGAAATTGGCATGGTTGATGCCTTGTGAGACCTCATTTGTGTGCCTAAGAACCCTACATATGCAACAAGCTAGGGTAATCTATAAATATGAATCAACCAGTTCAAGCAAGCGGGTCGGGTCGAATGCTGTGTAAAATGTAAACTACCATTCGCACCCAAACATGATAAATCAAGAAAATACCACCAAAAAGGAAATATGGAAACTGTAATTGGTATAAATGAACCAGGTTGTTACAACCCGCGCGCTCAAACATGCATGTTTTGGAAAATAAATTGTTTTGGAAATAGTGCACACGTGAGCTCGTTCTCGTTTTAAAATTTATAAATCCACAACTGCACAGCGCGTTGTAGCGAGCCGGCAAGTACGGGTCGATCCACAGGGAATTGGTGATTAGGTATTGTTGCTTAAGGTTCGAGAATAAAAGAATTGGGTTTGGTTGTCACGAATTATAAAATACGAAAATATAGAAACAAGTTAAAGAAGAAAGGTGGCCGTGGTTTTGGCTCGGATGGTTGAATCGTGGCGATTTTTTCGACGCTCCCTTGATCATGAGTTATCCATCCTTGTGTCGATCCCAACATGAAGCATGACTTGTCGATGCGGTTGCGAAGCACAAATCATCAAGTTTTCGAATTTCGATGCAACCTCAACACTAAATTAATTTTAACTTAAACATTGGAAAATGGAGAGAAGGAGTGAATATGGTATATGAAGAGGTTGCCTTGTAACCATGGATTCAAAATACCATATCAAACCAAAACATAAAGCAATCTTTAAGTTAGAATCACAATAAGCACATTAAACAATAACAAGAGGAGGAGAAAGGAAAAGCCATTCATCTCGCATCCTTACCATCACCACAACCAAAGATTAGTTACACATCATAATAAAAAGGAAAGCAAAGAACAAAAGAAGCAAATAAATAAAACAAAGACAAATATATTACGCTTGAATGAGTTGAGATACAAGATATCGGTTACATTTTAAACCTCCATAATAAAGCTCTCAAAAGAAAGCTCCAAGAGGGAAGAAGAATAAGAAAACCAAGTTGAGCTCACACAACTCTCAAGCTAAACCAAAAACTAAAGACTTGGAATGGGTATATACATATATTTTTTTACATCCCCTCTCACTAAATCTTGTTCTGGTATTTATAGACATCATACCAGAATAAACAAACAATATATATTGGATGATGTGACCCTAAGAAATGACCAGAGAAAAATAGGAGACAGGAGGGGCTAGGGGGGCCGGTGATGCCGGACTTTTGGGGAGTCTCGCCGGTTTTGTAGTGACAATTTAGGCTCGTGTTGGTATGGTGAACTCAAGTGCACTCCATGATCCTACTGGTGTTGTTTGATTTCTTTATAAAACCATAGTGTGTGCTCAGTAGAATTGGAAGGAAACTTGCACTTTATATCACATCAGAACGTTTAGCATTTATCATTCTCACATGCCCACTTGCACAAATTGTGCCAAGGCAGCCCCCACCATGGTCCAAGTCTCAAAGAGCATGTGCACACTTGTAATGTGTTGGACCAAAATTGGGTACACTTTTATTTGTTGTAAAAGAACTCTTTGAATATCGATCGGTTTTCTGTTCTGATTGCAGTGTCAGCTCACAAATGTCATATCCGTGATTTTGAGTATGTTTTCTAGTATTTTGTCACGAATACCTGTAATCTGTATTTACTGAGAAGACACTGGTTAATAGTACCGATATATACAAAATTGATAATGAGTGAGTGATATTAAAATGCAGTTTTCTGTGATGAACAAATACCCCCAAACTTATCTTTTGCTCGTCTCGAGCAAAATAAAAATCCTAGCCTCACTTTCGCAGCGAACACGATTGCACTGAGCACATGCAACAAGCCGTTAAACCTCTAGGTGTCACTAGTAGAAGAAGTGTTGTCTCCTGAGGATTTTCAGCGGATTGCACCCATAAAATCCTGTCAAGTTAGTATCGTACGAAAACTGTTGATTCTAATCTTAAGGTTAGAGATCAAAGCTAGAAGTTCTATCACCCTCATTAGAAACGTCCAACCCTTATTTTTCACTCCTCACAATTTATTTAACATAAGCTCATACACGTCTTTACGTTGTTGTGCGAATAGCGTCGATAAGTTTTAAGAATTTGGTTAGGGTCATCATGTCATAAATACGGACTAAGATAGACTTCTAAAGGATTAAACGAGTTTGAAAGGACTTAAGATTTTCTCAAGTTTCGTTCTCCAGTTATGTTTCAAGTCAGAATTTATATCATTTTTAACAAAGAACCAAGTCTTATTCTTCACTCCTACCTTTCACCTGTTTTTGTTCATACACACCTTTCGTGGTCATGCAAAACGTCTTTATAAATATAAACTTTCATAGCTCCGCTAAAAAACTGTTTATAATCGAAAACTCGTCTCTACCAAGATTATTCTCCCACAAAAAACCGTGAGGACTTTTAACTCGGAGAAAACACTTACTCAGCTTGTTTTATTTGGCGATTAGAAACTTAGCGAGCTTTGGGTCAACGACTCCCAAACCATATGGTTTTAAGGTATTAGATGTGGAGACACCCCAAGGATTTAATTACCCAAGTTACCAAGGCCACAAAATAAAAGACTCATTTTATTTGTGTTTAAAATATTCTAAAAGCAGTGAAAACGGAGATATTGCCAGCTTTTTCTTTTTAATACCAAAGACGTGTTCATGTGGATAAGGTGTGTAATCACTCCAACAAGCTTCCAGATGGGTTATTTTTCAAACGGGTTATTTTTCAGACTTTTAGTTTCTATTAAAACCTCAATAATATCCTTTATATCTACTTCACTTTACGAACTATTCTTGATATTACTTAATTCAGAATAAACATGTTTGATCCTAAAGATATTTATCAAATTTTCAAAAAGGTTTGAAACATGTCAGACATTCATCTAATTCTCAAAAACATGACACGTGTAAAGTGATATAAAAGACGTATATTAGCTACGGCTAAACTCAAATGAGGGTTATCTTTCGGGTTTTCAATCTCTCGAAAATGATTTAGTTATTTCTATCTTATCAACCGAACCGTCAAACTTCGAGTCTAAATTTCCCCGCTAGCTAACATGAAGAAAAAGTTTTTATGTTTTGGAAAAAAAAATCAATTTTTATAGGGATTTTAATATGTATGAAATACAGAATATATATATGATGCTGCAAAATAAACGGAGTGCTCACCCCAAACTTGAGTATTACGATGTCCTCATCGTTGCTCCCCCCTCCCCGTCTCCAGTAGCTAAACTTAGACACCAGGGTGAGAATTTATTCACAAAAAAGAAAAGATCGAAGAACAAACTATAGTATTCACAAGTTAAGAGATTGCGTTAGTTCAGAAATTAATACCAGCCATTTAAAAAATTTGTCAATATATGATCGGGGCTGGTAAAAGAAAAAGTATATAACAAAGAAAAAGAAAAAGAAAATGTTATGTTAGATGTTAGCGAAAGGTCTGGAGTGTGAAATTAGGAATCAGAAGATGTTGAATGCAAAGAAGAAGTTTTGAAGGAGTCAAAGAATTGTTGCCCGAATAAATTGAATGTTCAAGAAGTATGTGTTGAGTTTCGAGATCAGGTTCGTTTAAAAACTGGAGTTCATTCTTAAAAAGTTCAGCAAAAGAAAGGTTTGTAGGATGTTCCCAAATTGTTTCTGACTCAAACTCACCAAGAATATCAAGTTCGTCTGCAAATATTTCCTCAAAACTCCACATGAAAGACTGTTTCTCAAGGCTGTCTTCCTCCCTATGATCCTCCATAATCCTACTCTCGTCGCTACAGCTCACAACTCCCAAAACTAGATTTCCCTCATCACATTCATATATGGGTAGGTTCATGTAATCTAGAAAAGTAGGTTCCCATACTAACGTTTCTTCCGAAATAATATCAATAGATGATAAAAAAAATTGTGGGTTCCTGATCCTTGATTTCCTCTAACAATCTATCCCAACCATATCCATCAAATTCACAAGCTCTCTCCTCTAAAATTAGAGTGAAATAATCAGTCGGTGCAAGAATTTCTTCTTCAAGTAGTATATCAATTAAATCACCCTCTAGATCACAAGTGACAAGAGGCTCAGTAGGTACCTGAAGGCTAGTGTTGGACTGACTTAGAGGGTTTTCTTGTTTGTCCTGATAACACTCAGTCAACTCAATTGCATCATCATCTATGAAATCATTAAAATTTGTTTGATCGTTTATCTTATTCGGGTGACTTCCTAGATAACACATATTAACATTATTGGGTTCTGATTGACAGTGTTCACTCCCTAGAATCTGGACAGCTAAA
Source organism: Agapanthus africanus (assembly GCA_030015575.1). NCBI lineage: Eukaryota > Viridiplantae > Streptophyta > Magnoliopsida > Asparagales > Amaryllidaceae > Agapanthus > Agapanthus africanus. Next base: position 121,213,268 of record JASDDO010000001.1, read on the forward strand.
TGTTTCACTTGTTCTTCGATTCTAGCCAATGATTGAGCTTGAGCGTGAAACAATTGCTCAGATTGTTGTATGAACAGGGCTAGCATCGCAGCTGTTTGATTCTCGACTGCAGACATCACTTCAATACCCTTCTCTAAAGCGGTCAACCTAGCATCCATCTCACTATCATACCTTAATGGAGTGTCAGTTGTTTCAGGTTAGGGGTTGTGATGGTGGTGATGCTAAAGCAGTCATGTTGTCGATCTCTTTCTCTAAATTTTCAATCATTTGATCTATGTTTGAAGTGGGACTGGGTTCAAGAGTGCTATATGGGTGATCGATATCAAAACACTGGGATGGTTGGACACCCCCTGGGAAAGGACAATTTTCATGAAAGTGAGAAGAATCTTGGCAATTGGAACAAAAGGATTGGGAATGAGTATAAACAAAAGAATGTAGATCGTGAAGAATCAAATCAAACTGTGTGTCACCCATATCAACAAGAATTCAAAATCACGAAAACAAATAATATCACACCCCTAGCAGTCTATATTATGCTAAGTCAACTAGACCTGCTCAAGAACCTGATTGTCGAAATAAAAATGTGTCGAGAAATGTGCTCAAGATATACAGATCACAAAGCCAGGTAAGTGCAGAGATAAGGGGAGGTTATCCAATACTTTCGCGATGTTCCTTAATTAGAATAACCCTTTCTCTTTTGGAGGTTTCACCGTAAACACTTGCCTAGACACCTTGTGAACAATATACCATTAAACAGTGTTCTAAACACAGTTAACTTCTCCTAATGAGCGCGAAGTCCTTAAAATCAGAGTTCTAATTGATTTTAAAGTTACTTTGGGTGTGTAAGAATGCAGTTTTGTGATTTGTGGGCCACAGAAAAATGTGATGAAATTCTTTACTGTATCTTGTTTGGTTTCGTGCCCTTAATATCCGTATTAAGATGCAAATGCGCAAATCAATAAAAGAATATAAGAAATCAATCAATCAAGCAATTCTTTTTCCGTTTTAATTTTAAGCGCTGCAACAAATACGGGTTAGTTTTCTGCGCAATTGGTTGGCAAATTGTGCGAAGAATCTTGCAGAAGATAGAAAATTGGAATGCGTCGGATTTGAGCGAAAGTGTTAGAAAAATACGTACCGATGTGATTTGGGTTAAGAAACCCCCGTTGAAGTGATTACGGGTATTTGAATGTTCGCTTGCACGGGTCAAACTACCCGGATCTTTGGCATTATACTTCACTAACGTCTTGCAATTGAATTTGAACCTTGCTATGCACGATCGCTTCTCGTAATCCCGTCGAAATCTGAAAATGTCGGAAAATACGATATTTGGTATAAAAAGCGATATATCTGCCCAAACTCCTGCACACACATAATTATAAAAATCAAACAATACCACTAGAATACTAACAATACACTGGAGAAACCACAGAAAAAATTCCAAAACACCTAAAGGGGCCGACGGCGCCGAATTTTTGATGAATGTCGCCGGCCAATTTTAAGAGTTGGGTGCTCGAGTTTTGTGTGGCTCCTCCAGGATGTATTATTATTCTACTGTTATATTTTGATTTTTTAATTTAAGCACAGGGTGTTAGCAGGTTATAAAGACAGAGAGCAAAGTGTTAGAAAATTAGTGTTGTGTTAGTTTTGAAAAAAAATTGCGTTAATAGTCAGTTTGTTAGTACAAACCAGAAATAACAATACCTAATGACTACCAACTCCCCGGAAACGGCGCCAAAAACTTGTTGGGACTTCACCCACGCGCGCAAACGTGCATATTTTAGAAAAGAGATTGTTTTGGAAATAGTGCGCATGTGTTCGGCACGATTTATTACATTTTAATACCGCTCATTTCCTATCATTTTGATAATAAATAGTTCTATTTTATCTCTGTCTACTCATTAGTACAGAATACAGGTACACAGGCAAAAACACTGGAGAACGTCTCACAACACGAACAGAAACTACTGTTTTTAGCCGGAACTGCAAACGGGACAGAATACAGATCAAGACAAATGTGTTTGCACCAAATAAAGTTGTGTACAATAATTTTTTGGTTTTGGTCCAACATGATACAATATCATGTTACATGTGTGAACATGGCACACAAGTGGGAATGGCTCATCATTAGGTTTGTATGGATGTGATATGCAAGTTGGCACACTTTTGGGACAGCCATGATCTTGTCTCATACAAGTTGCATAAGTATGAAAAGTTGTGATGTGAGGTTTTTCTACTTTTCTGTCCTTAAAGTTGTATGAGCAATACAGTGAGAGTTGTTGAAAATAAACACTTTCTAAAATTATCTTTTCATATCAGAAGATCGCCCAAGAAATTTGGTAGCCTAACTCACTAAACCGCGGCGGAAGCGCGGCGAATTGACCACCTTTGCGGCGGAAGCGTGGCTGTCTTGGAGCCAAACGTCTCAGGATTTCAGCGGTAGTTTGGTAACTTTATAATACTTTAGCAAACACCCCTGGACTTTCATTTGAAGGCCTATAAATACAGCAGATCGTCACAGAGAGAGGATCCCATCTTCTTTAGTTTAATTTTTGTATAAGTTTTAGTTTAAGGTTTGAAGAGAGTTGTGTGGAGCTCAAGCATGGTTTTCTTCTTCTTATTCCCTCTCGGAGCTCTTATTTGAGAGCTTCATTATGGAGGTTGAACAAATAACCTATCATGTATCTCAACTTATTCAATTGTTAATAAGAAGTGTTGTTTTCTTTTTCTTGTTTTTAATTGTTCTTGTTCTTAACTTTGTTTTTGTTTTTCATTCTTTCTATGATGCTTGAGTAGTTTTTCATGGTTGTGGTGATGGTTAGGATGGTGATGAATGGCAAAGCCTTCCTCCATCTCTTATGAATGTTTAATATGCTTAATTGAGGTTGTAGCTTTAAGATTGCTAGATGATTTGATTTGATATGATATGTAATTCTATGGTTACTTGGTAAGCTCATTACACACCATATTCTCTCCAAAACCCCATGTTGAAATGTTAAGGTTAGAATCATTCTAGTGTTAAAATTGCTAAGTGTTAGATAGGGTATTTTGTTAACAAGTTGATTGACACACTTCTTCATTTGATATACCCTATACTATCAATATTCACTTAGCAAGTTTAATGCTAAAACCACTTGCTCTCATATGCTAATTTGTGTATTTGATGTTGATGTATGCTTGCTAACTCTTGTGCTTAGTGTTGATACATCAATCTTGGACATACAAACGGTAAGTGAGACAATACGGATTCGTTTCGTGTCTTGCGTCGAACTTCGATACCTTAATGACTTGTGCTTCGCAAAGGCCTTGACATGCCATACTTCACGTCGGAATCAACACAAGGACGGACAACTCATGATCAAGGGAGCGTCAAAGAATTCTTCGCGATTCAACCATCCGAACCGGAGCCACGGCCATTTTACATAACTAGTTCTATATTTTCGTATTTTATATTTCGTGACAAAAAACTCAATTCTTTATTTCTCGAACCTTAAGCAACAAGACCTAATCTCCAATTCCCTGTGGATCGACCCATACTTGCCGACTCGCTACAACATGCCCTGCACTTGCGGTTTATAAATTTTTAAACGAAACCGAGCTCTTGTGTGCACTAGTTCTAAAACCATTTCTTTCAAAACCATAAAAGCACGCGCGGGTGAAGTCACAACAAGTTTTTGGCGCCGTTGCTAGGGATTTGGTAGTCATTAGGTATTGTTATTTCTGGTTCGTATTAAAAAACTAACCATTAATCAAATTTTTTTCAAAACTAAAAAACTTCTAACTTTGTTCTCTGTCCTTAGAACCTGCTAACACCCTGTGCTTAAATTAAAAAATCAAAGTGTACCAAAATATTACTAATATAGCCTAGAGAACCCCCCAAAATTCGAGCACCAAACTCTTCAAATTGACCGGCGACATTGATCAAAAGTCCGGTGTCGCCAGCCCCATTGGGGTGTTTTGAAAATTTTCCTGTTGTGGTGTCTCCAGTGCACTGTTAGTATTCTATTGGTATTGTTTGATTTTTATAATTTTGTGTGTGCAAGAATTGGGGAAGATATATCGCTTTTGGCACTAAATATCGTATTTCCCGACATTTGCAGATTTTTACGGAATTACGACCAGCGATCGTGCGGAGCAAGGATCAAATTCAATTGTAAGAAGTTAGTGAAATATAGTGCCAAAGATCTGGGTAGTTTGACCCATGCATGCGAACATTCAAATACCCGTAATCACTTCAAAGGGGGTTTCTAAACCCAAAAATCACATCGGTACGTATTTTTCTAACACCTTCACTAAAATCCAACGCACTCCAATATTCTATGTTCTGCAGGATTCTTCGCGCAATTTTCCACCATTGAACAGAGAACTAACTCGTATTTGTTGCAGCGCTTAAGCTTAAAATGAAAAAGAATTGCTTGAATGATTGATTTCTTAAAATTCTTTTATTGAATTGCGCATTTGCATCTTAATACGGATATTAAGGGCACGAAACCAAACAAGATACGGTAAAGGATTTCGTCACCTTTTTCCATGGCCTACAAATCACAAAACTGCATTCTTGCATACCCCCGGTAATTTTAAAATCAATTAGAACTATGACTTTAAGGACTTCGCGCTCATTAGAAGAAGTTAACTGTGTTTAGAACATCGCTTAATGGTATATTGTTCACGGGGTGTCTAGGTAAGTGTTCACGATGAAACTGCCAAAAAAAAGGGTTATTCTAATTAAGGAACTTCGCGAAAGCGTTGGATAAGCTCCCTTTATCTCTGTACTTACCTAGCTTTGTGATCTGTATATCTTGAGCCCATTTTTCGACACAGTTTTACTTCGACGATCAGGTTCTTAAGCAGGTCTAGTTGACTTAGTATAACATAGACTGCTAAGGGTGTGATATTCTTTGTTTACGTGATTTTTGTGAATTCTTGTTAATATGGGTGATACACAGTTCGATTCGATTTTTCACGGTCCTTATTCTTTTGTTTATACTCATTCCCAATTTGTTTGTGCAAATTGCCAAGATTCTTCCCACATTCATAAAAACTGTCCTTTCCTAGGGGGTGGCCAACCGTCCCAGAATTTTGATATCGGTCACCCACCTAACACTCTTGAATCCAGGCCCACTTCAAACATAGATCAAATGATTGCAAATTTAGTGAAAGAGATCGAAAGGATGACTGCTTTAGTATCACCACCATCACAACCACCCCCAACCTGAAACAACTGACACTCCATTAGGATATAATAGTGAGATGGATGTTAGGTTGACCGCTTTAGAGAAAGGTATTGAAGTGATGACCGCAGTCGAGAATCACACAGCTTCGACGCTAGCCATGTTCATACAACAATCTAAGCAATTGTTTCACACTCAAGCTCAATCATTGGCTAGAATCGAAGAACAAGTGAAACATTTAGCTGTGCGGATTCTAGGGAGTGAACACTGTCAATCAGAACCCAATAATGTTAATATCTGTCATCTAGGAAGCCACCTGAGTGAGATAAACGGACAAACAAATTTTGATGATTTCATAGATGATGATGCAATTGAGTTGACTGAGTATTATCAGGACAAATAAGAAAACCCTCTAAGTCAGTCCAACACTAGCCTTCAGATACCTACTGAGTCTCTTGTCACTTATGATCTAGAGGTCGATTTAACCGATATATTACTTGAAGAAGAAATTCTTGCACCGACTGATTTTTGCACTCCAATTTTAGAGGAGGGAGCTTGTGAATTTGATAGGTATGGTTGGGATAGATTGTTAAAAGAAATCAAGGATCAAGAACCCACAATTTTTGTATCACCTATTGATATTGTTTCGGAAGAAACGTTAGTGTGGGAACCTACTTTTTTAGATGACATGAACCTACCCATATATGAATGTGATGAGAGAAATCTAGTTTTGGGAGTTGTGAGCTTTAGCAATGAGAGTAGAATTGTGGAGGATCATAGGGAGGAAGACATCCTTGAGAAACAGTCTTTCATGTAGAGTTTTGAGGAGATATTTACAGATGAACTTGATATTCTTGGTGAGTTTGAGTCAGAAAAAATTTGGGAATATCCTACGAACCTTTCTTTTGCTGAACTTTTTAAGGATGAACTCCAGTTTTTAAACGAACCTGACCTCGAAACTCAACACATACTTCTTGAACGTTCAATTCATTCGGGCAACAATTCTCTGACTCCTTCAAAACTTCATCTTTGCATTCAGCGTCTTCTGATCCCTACTTTTACACACACATGCCCTTCACTAACATCTGGCATATACATTTTCTTTTTCTTTTTCTTTGTTATATACTTTTTCTTTTACCAGCCATGGCCATATATCGACAAAAAATTTAAATGGCTGGTATTAATTTCTGGACTAACGCAATCTCTTCACTTATAAATACTATAGTTAGTCTTAGATTTTTTCTCTTTTTTGAATAAATTCTCACCCTGATATCTAAGTCTAGCTACCGGAGACGGGGGCAACAACGAGGACATCGTAAAACTCAGGTTTGGGGGTGAGCACTCCGTTTATTTTGCTGCATCATGTGTATATTCTGCATTGCATACAAAAAAAACCCATAAAAATTGAAAAATTTCTTCAAAAAACATTAAAAAAAAACTTTTTCGTCATGTTAGCTAGCGGGAGAACTTAGACTCAAAATCTGACGGTTCGGTTGATAAGATAGAAGCAATTAAATCCTTTTCGAGATAGAAAACCCGAAAGATAACCCTCCTTTGAGTTTAGCCATAGCTAATATATGTCTTTTATATCACTTTACACGTGTCATGAGTTCTTGAGAATTAGATGAATGTCTGACATGTCTTCAAACTTTTTGAAAATTGATAAATATCATTAGGATCAAACAGGTTTGTTCTGAATTAAGTAATATCAAGATTAGCTCACAAGGTGAAATAGATATAAAGGATATTATTGAGGTTTTAACAGAAGCTATAAGTCTAAAAAATAACCCATCTGGAATCTTGTTGGAGTGATTACACACCTTATCCATATGAACACGTCTTCGGATTAAAAATGAAATACTGACAATATCTCCATTCTCACTGCTTTAAGATTACTTTAAACACAAACAAAATGAGTCTTTTGTTTTGGGACCTTGGTAACTTGGGTAATTAAGTTCTTGAGGTGTCTCCACACCTAATGCCCTAAAACCATCTGGTTTGGGAGTCAATGACCCAAAACTCGTTAAGTTTCCAATCGCCAAATAAAACAAGCTAAGCAAGTGTTCTCTCCGAGTTAAAAGTCCTCACGGTTCTTTGAGGGAGAATAATCTTGGCGGAGACAATTTTTCTATTATAACAGTTTTTTCGCGGAGATATGAAGGTTTATATTATAAGAATTTTTGCACGATCACGAAAGGTGTGTATGAACAATAACAGGTGAAAGGTAGGAGTGAAGAATAAGACTTAGTTCTCTGTTAAAAATGATAGAAATTCTGACTTGAAACCTAACTGGAGAACGAAACTTGAGAAAATCTTAAGTTCTTTCAAACTCGTATGATCCTTTAAAAGTCTATCATGGTCCGTATTTATGACATGATGACCTTAATAAAGTTCTTAAAAATTTGTCGACACTATTCGCACAACAACGTAAAGGCGTGTATAAGCTTATGTTAAATAAATTGTAAGGAGTGAAAAATAGGGTTGGACGTTTCTGATTAGGGTGATAGAACTTCTACCTTTGATACTTAACATAAGATTAGAATCAATTGTTTCTTCACGACACTAACTTGACAGGATTTTGTGGGTGCAATCCACTGAAAACCCTCAGGAGACAAAACTCCTCCTACTAGGGACACATAGAGCTTTAACGGCTTGTTACACGGGCTCAGTGCAATCGCGTTCCCTGCGAAAGTGAGATTAGGATTTTGTTTTTCTCGGGACGAACAAAAGATATGTTTGGGGGTATTTGTTCGGCACGATTTATTACATTTTAATACCGCTCATTTCCTATCATTTTGATAATAAATAATGCTATTTTACTCATTAGTACAGAATACAGGTACAGTGGAGACGGTACACAACACGAACAAAAACGATGGTTTTTATCCAGAACTGCAAACGGGACAGAATACAGATCAAGACAAATGTGATTGCATCAAATAAAGTTGTGTACAATAATTTTTTGGTTTGGTCCAACATGACACAATATCATGTTACATGTGTGAACATGGCACACAAGTGGGCATGGCTCGTGATTAGGTTTGTATGGATGTGATATGCAAATTGGCACACTTTTGGGATAGCCATGATCTTGTCTCATACAAGTTGCACAAGTATGAAAAGTTGTGATGTGAGGTTTTTCTACTTCTCTGTCCTCAAAGTCGTATGAGCAATACAGTGAGAGTTGTTGAAAATAAACACTTTCTAAAATCATCTTATCATGTCAGAAGATCGCCCAAGAAATTTGGTAGCCTAACTCCACTAAACCGCGGCGGAAGCGTAGCAAATTGACCACCTTTGCGGTAGAAGCGCGGCCATCTTGGAGCCAAACGTCTCAGGATTTCAGCGGTAGTTTGGTAACTTCATAATACTTTAGCAAACACCCCTGGACTTTCATTTGAAGGCCTATAAATACAGCAGATCGTCACAGAGAGAGGATCCCATCTTCTTTAGTTCAATTTTTGTATAAGTTTTAGTGTAAGGTTTGAAGAGAGTTGTATGGAGCTCAAGCATGGTTTTCTTCTTCTTCTTCCTTCTTGGAGCTCTCATATGAGAGCTTTATTATGGAGGTTGAACAAGTAACCTATCATGTATCTCAACTTTCAATTGTTAATAAGAAGTGTTGTTTTCTTTTTCTTGTTTTTAATTGTTCTTTTTCTTAACTTTGTTTTTGTTTTTCATTCTTTCTATGATGCTTGAGTAGTTCTTCATGGTTGTGGTGATGGTTAGGATGGTGATGAAGGGCAAAGCCTTCCTCCATCTCTTGTGAATGTTTAATATGCTTAATTGAGGTTGTAGCCTTAAGATTGCTAGATGGTTTGGTTTGATATGATATGTAATTCTATGGTTACTTGGTAACCTGTCACGACCCAAAATTTGGCACGTGACCGGCACTTAAACCACGTAACGTTTACAGGCGTAACGCAATTTAAGTAAGTCAAAAACCCAGAAATCTAAACCATCAAAAGTAGTAAGTGGTAAAGACATTGTTAAAAACATTTGGAAATCTCAAGTAAAATCTTTAAAGTTTAAATTTATTTTCTTTAAAATTTTGGCAACACCTCCTTTGTAAAAACTAGCCCCGAAAAGGGTACAAACATAAGATATAAGTAAAGCAACATATGATATAAATAAAGTATCCCCAAACGGGAGCAAATCACGCCCAAAGGTGGAAACAACCACCACAAGCAAATATATGACGCCGTAGAGAAGAAATGAACAATATAAGTGAAAAACAGCATAAAAGAGATAAAATTGCATAATAAAAGTCGGCTCACACGAGCTCGACACCCAGAATCACAAAATATACAATATCGTCCTCAAAACTCGTCTCTAAGTCAATACATGAAATGGTAGATGGAGAATACTAGATACAATAAGATGTACAATGAATATAAACGGATAACCGCAAAACCCACCTATAGAAAAACGGCTCACAGCCAACCATAGTGGTATCCGCTGCAAAAAGATACAATAAGATAGCCCTGCCGCGACAACTCTGAGGGTCAATCTGCAAAACATTGTGGCACAATGAGGGTAAGTTGCCAACTCATGAATAGTAGGTAATATCATACAGGTAATCGCAGATATGCACGTACTGCGATACTCTATCACATGCAATCTGATAGTATCAATATACTAATATGGATATGCAACAATCATGAAAGGTACTCTATCAGGTACTGCAAATACATGAAGTAATGCATATCAATGAATGCTGAGTATGGGATAAAACATATCATCATCACGAATCATCATCGTGGAAAAACCCGGTGTCCATCAACGAGACCCCAAATCCCAATACTTCAGGCGTCGTCTCTTTGATCGGCCATCATATCTGTAAATCTCATAGAACCTGAGTGCCCAATATCGGCACTCGAAAACATCATGAAATACTCATGTCCAACAACGATACGCAAATCCACATATATCGGGCTCCGTTGGTCCGGATTGGCCCACGGGCTCCGTCAGTCCGGATCGGCCCATATCCATCTCTCGACTCCGATCGGTATCCTCCGGATAACCGCCAGGTCCAACCAATCACCGGTAGGTAGTAGTCCCTCTGCCAGGCTCATCGTCTACTGCGCGACATCCCTTTCTTGCCCCGGGGTACCATACCGGATCCACCATGAACCCGCAAACGGATCATCCAACTCCTCAAATCGGGTTTCCATCACACGTCTCAGAACCGAGAAAACGCATGGTGGACGCACTGAAATATCATATCAAGAGAAACCGGGTTTTCAAAACAATAAATACTTTCTTGAAATAATACCATGGTTTTCAAATCCATAAATCACATGAAATCCGTATCTCAATGCGTAAATCCATGAAATATGATATATGCAACATAAAACCGTAATATGAGCATATCGAGAGAAAACCTCTCTTTTAAATGAATCCAGTTTTTAAATATATCATGCGGTTCCCAATTTCTCCAAAATCAATTCCAACATCATCTAAAGATGCACATGTAGCTATAGCAAGTATGAGTGTATACATGTAAGTTGGTATGCACGATGTATCTCATGTGCGCAATAGAACAATAATCCATGTGTCAATATCAATAACAATAAAATACTGCATATGTGTATAGCTTGTGCGTATCATGGCAATTACCGACGGTGTGGGTGTAGCATACAATTTAGTGCTCATGCAATATGAACCGTCAGTAATGGTGCAGTGTCCACTAGATACTAAGTCAAGACATAACAAGTAATGGTATGCAATGATGCTCATGCACAATCAACATATATGAATATAAACATGTGGCCATACTAGCATATCAAGCCCTGACGCATAACGCCATACGGGCGATTTTCCCATAGATGTTAAATCTACTCACCGACGATCTCGAGCTAAGTAAAGCTAACCACTTGTTTTCCCTTCTTTGCAGCGTCCGAAGTCCCCGCACTTGCCCCTAAAATCACACAAACATAGCAAGTGCACTTAGAAATCGACCCATAATATGTACGATTACATTTAAATCGACGCACCGACTCAAACACCCTCTAAAGTGTTCGCTTAGCGGCTAACGTGCAACTCTAAGTGCAGAAATCACGCGAAGCGCAGAAACTGAGTCGGACACCGTGTCAGATATCGTAACGCGCATAGTCGAAACACTAAAAACTAGCTAACTGTTCCCAGATTTTACATACTGTCACAACCTAAAAATCTAGCAGTACCAAACACCCTAAAACAACAGCAAACAGCCACCCACAAAAACTCAACTCCCCAGTCCCCAGAACAGCCGAGCTCGCCGGATTTCCCTCGTGTGTCGCCAGTCAAAACCGGTGGGTTTGGGTTCGTGCTTCAGGTGAACACCCAGGATAACTAGTACAACACTTCTACACTGCTAGTTTTTACAGTATCAGCTCGTAGTCACAGCAGATCACAGACACTCAAAACCGACACTAAAAATACGATATTTCACCAAAACTATAACTTAAGTGTTCTAAACTGAAACTAATTAGCAACACAACATTAAAAGGACCTAATTTTCAGTAGAGATGTCATTACCTAGCCACACTTGCTCAAAACCCTATCTTTCCATGCTCCAAGTGATCCTAGTGGCTTGATCTTGGTTTGTGAGGGGTTTAAGTGAAGTTTAGTAGAGATTTGGTGTGGGCTTGTGAGGATTAAGTTAGGGTTTCAATTGAGGGATGTAAGGGTGATGAAAAATGAGGAGGAGAAAATGATAAGTGAGTGAGAGTTGTGAATGAGAGTGAGGGAGTGTATGAGTGAGGGTGTATGTGTGAGGGTGAGGGATGAGTGAATGAGGGGTAAGTTTAGAGAGAGCCATGCCCTTCTCTCTCCTCATTAAATGCATGGCATGCTTGCCCCATGCCTCATGATGCATGCCATGGTCAGCCCCCCCCCCCCCCCTCTCTCTCTCTCAAGTCAACAATTTCAAAAACCCTTTTTATTTTAAAAACCAACTAATTTAAATTAATTAATTAAAACAAAATGCATGACATTAGGTTAGGATGCCATGGCTACTTAAACATGGTTAACCCTAATTAACCCTAGGTTAACATGCACATGTGTGTGCAAGCCCAAAAGAAATATTAATAAAATATTTATTAATTTTTATAAAATATTTGAAAACTATTTTTGTAAACTTTTTACTAAAAATCCGCATTATCGCTTAATTAACACTAATCGCATCCTAAGGTGTTACAATCTTCCCCCTTAAAGAAATTCGTCCCCAAATTTAAAAATCTTACTATGCGTACCTTCAAAGAGATGAGGGAATTTCTTCCGCATCTCGCTCTCGGCCTCCCAAGTGACCTCTTTACCATTCGGGCAACGCCAAAGAACCTTCACAGATGGCAAGATCTTTGACCGAAGTTTTTTCACCTGTCGATCCAATATAACTACCGGCTGCTCGGTGAACGAAAGATCGCGCTCTAGCTTAACGGTCTGGTGCTGAATCATGTGAGAAGGATCATGAAGGTATTTACGAAGCATCGATGCATAGAATATGGGGTAAACATCCGAAAAACTGGGTGGAAGTGCCAAACGATAGGCAACGGTACCAACTCGCTCAAGAATCTCAAAAGGACCTACAAATCCGGGACTAAGCTTCTCTTTCTTCCCAAATCTCATCACGCCCTTCATCGGAGAAATCCGTAGGAATACATGATCCCCCACTGCGAACTCGAGCCTGCGACGATGATGGTCGGCATAAGACTTCTGTCTGTACTGGACTGCTCTCATCCTATCCTGAATCAACTGAATTTTCTCTATAGTCTTTTGAACTAGCTGGGGTCCCAAAATCCTGCTCTCGCTGAGTTCGGTCCAACAGACTGGCGATCGACACCTCCTACCATACAAAGCCTCAAAAGGTGCCATTTGAATCGTCTCCTGATAACTGTTATTGTAAAAGAACTCTATCAATGGAAAGTAACGATCCCAACTGCCACCAAAATCAAGCACGCACGCACGAAGCATATCCTCCAGAGTCTGTATAGTCCGCTCTGACTGACCATCGGTCTACGGATGGAAAGCGGTGCTAAAGCTCAAACGGGTACCCAAGGCTTCCTGAAGCTTCTGCCAAAGACGGGTAGTGAACTGGGTGCCCCTGTCGGATACGATGCATTTAGGAATGCCGTGCAAACGCACAATCTCATCAACATACAACTGAGCATACTGAGCATAACCGAAAGTGGTCTTCACTGGAAGGAAGTGAGCCACTTTCGTCAACCGGTCAACGATCACCCAAATGGAGTCATACCCTCGACTAGACCTGGGTAGACCCACAACGAAGTCCATGGAGATATGTTCCCATTTCCACTCCAGAACGGGTAAAGGCTGCAACTCTCCTGCCGGTCTCTGATGCTCAGCCTTGACTTGCTGACAAGTCAAGCACCTCAAAACAAAATCCGAAACATCACTTTTCCCAGCCCACCAGTAAATATCTGTCAAGTCAAGATACATCTTGGTGGAACCTGGGTGAACACTAAAAGCTGACTGATGTGCCTGCTCTAGGATCTCGCATCTCAACCCATCAGTATCAGGTACACACAAATGAGTCCCAAAACGCAGCATATCCTGGTCATCAATCTCAAACTCCGAATCTCGACCCTGCCGAATATGCTCCAGAATCTCAGACAAACGGGCATCGGCGGGCTGTGCCTCACGAATACGATCTAGTAGAAGTGGACGGGCGCAGACATGAGCAAACTATCCCCCAGTGGAAGTGAACTCAAACTGTACTCTGCTGTCACACAAGACCTGCCAATCTGCAGAAGACTGTCTCTGAACTACGCTCAACTGGGACAAGCAACCCCCGGGCCTACGACTCAAGGCATCGGCTACCATATTCGTCTTGCCTGGGTGATAAAGGATCTCACAATCATAATCCTTCACAAGCTCTATCCAACGGCGCTGTCTCAAATTCAGATCCCGCTGCTTGAAGATGTACTTTAAGCTCTGGTGGTCCGTGAAAATCTGACACGACTACCCGTACAAGTAGTGTCTCCAAATATTAAGCGCAAAGACCACCGTGGCCATCTCAAGATCATGAGTGGGATAATTCTTCCCGTGCTTCTTCAACTGCCGAGAAGCATAAGCGATAACTCTATCATGCTGCATCAATACATATCCAAGCCCCACTTGAGAAGCATCACAGTAAACGACAAAGCCGCCTGATTCAGAAGGCAAAGATAACATTGGTGCAGTCGTTGATTAGTCCAAAAATATAAGTTAACCGTAATCAGAAACGGCGTCGCTTTGCAGCTAGCCGATGAATACGGGTCGATCCACAGAGATGTGTAATTTTCTGATTTGTGTTTTTACGAGTTGATTCCGATGGTGGTTTGGTTTTTGTTGATTGATTTAAAAACTAATTTATACGATATTAAAGAACTTGTTAGGATTAGGTCTAAGGTAAGGTTGATAAGATTAATATTGTCACCTCTTTCAATGCCTTTTGATTAAAACTTTTTAGAAGTCATAACAATTATTAGCAAAGGGGATTAGGATGATTAGAAAGAAGCAAAGTTCCTTCCTCTAGATCCTTGTCCGTCCTTTCCTATTAATTGCTATAACCTTCATGGACGTCATGTATGTCCGGCCCTTTATACTACGGTTCACCGTTACCTCGTGGGTAGGGTGCCGTAGGGAGCGGATCATGCATGCGTGCATGAAGTTCTACTTATGAAAATTTATTGGCATTGAAGGAGATGAGAGATATTCCTTTCTCAATCCCTCCCTTGTTCCTAACCCTAACAAGCGAGGATTTTACTCGCTCATTAGGGGATCTTCTAAAAATGACATCTTTTTTTATGTTTAATGTGTTTTGTTTAGATCTAAAATTATTACTTATCTACTTCAGATTAAAAGAACTACACTAAGTTAACTAGGGCAAGTGATATGATTACTCTACTGCAAGAATTATACTAGATAGCTAGGGCAAGAAATGAATTAACACTAAGGCAGGAATTTAAAAAAAATAAAGACTTACAAAAATGATGCTCTTGATCTCCCAACAAATTCTGAATTTTATTGATTGAAAAGAGACATGAGTTTTACAGATCTGTAATTACAATTTATAGCAAAACAGGGAAACTAGGGTTACAGACTCTCGCACATGTGCAATTACAGATTTGCCCACTGAAAATCCTAACACCTGCACCGACACACCGACAGCAGAAAATTCCACCGACACGGGCGCCATACGGTCGCGGAACCGCGGCATAGGGGGGGTTTGGGCCGCGGTTCCGCGGCCCTTTGGTGGGATCACTCCACCATCTTTTCTGGGCTTCATTTTGGTTGTGTGGGCTTGTTATTTATTCATCCCATTTCTCTGTTTGGCTTCTTACTCTTCTCCAGATCTTCAGTGAAGATTTGTATTGGTCTTTTAACCGTTTCACCTTGACATGTTTAGACCTTGCGTTGCCTTGCACTTATGTGAACTGTGATTAGTCTGGGCTTGACTAGAATCCGTCTACTTGTTGGTCAAAAGTCCCTTTTCTGTATCAACTTTCGTCTTTTTCACTGTATTCGCTCCAAAAACCTGTATCCTGTAATATGCAACAAACGTGCGTCAAGAGTACCTGTTTATTTATAAAACGGATAAGAATAGGGGAATGAAAAATGCAATATTATGGTTTGAACAGTCGTCAATCGAGTCTTCAACTGCTGAAAACTCTGCTCGCATGCCTTAGTCCAAAGAAAAGGAATCCTCTTCCTGGTCAGTCCGGTCAGCGGTGCAGCGATACTCGAGAAGTCCTGCACGAAACGGCGGTAATAACCGGCTAAGCCCAAAAAGCCGCGGACCTCTGTCACTGATACAGGTCTGGGTCAAAGCTGTATGGCCTTGATCTTCCTCGGGTCCACACGAATACCATCTCCCGTAACCACATGACCAAGGAAGTCAACACTATCAAGCCAAAAGGCACACTTCGAGAATTTAGCAAATAGTTGGTGCTCTCTCAATGTCTGCAAAGCAATCCTCAAGTGCTGCTCATGCTCCTCACGACTCTTGGAATAAACCAGAATGTCATCAATAAACACAATAATAAACTGGTCGAGGAACGGCCTGAAAATCCGGTTCATCAAATCTATGAATGCTACTGGGGCATTAGTGAGTCCGAACGACATCACCAAAAACTCATAATGCCTGTAGCGCGTACGAAAAGCAGTCTTCGGAACGTCATCATTCCAAACCCGCAATTGATGATAACCCGATCTCAAATCAATCTTAGAAAAAAGTCCCGCACCCTGGAGCTGATCAAACAAATCGTCAATGCGAGGTAAAGGATACATATTCCGCACCGTAACTCGGTTCAATTGACGATAATCAATGCACAATCTCAAACTGCCATCCTTCTTCTTGACGAACAGGACAGGAACTCCCCAAGGCGAAACACTCGGATGTACAAGTCCCCTATCAAGCAACTCTTGCAACTGATCCTTAAACTCCCTAAGCTCCGTCGGGGCATCTGGTAAGGCGGTATAGAAATAGGCCCCGTGCCGGGAATCTGATCAATGCAAAACTCAATCTCACGCTCTGGCGGCAATCCAGGTAACTCATCGGGAAAAACGTCGGGAAACTCTCGCACGATAAGAACTCGGTCCAACAAATCTACCGTGGCTCCGTTATCACGAATGAAAGCTAAGAATCCCCGACATCTTCTCCTCAAAAGCCGACTAGCGCAAAAGGCTGAAATCAAACTGTGAGGGGCGGCACCACAATCCCCCTGCACAACAAGAACTGACTCGCCGGGAAAACAAAACCTGACTGTCTTCTCGCGGCAGTCCACAGACGCGTAGCAAGTAGCTAACCAGTCCATACCCAGGAGAACGTCAAAGTCCAACATCTCAAGAAGGATCAAGTCGACGGACGAAACTCTATCTCCAATACGAACAACACACGACTGAAACACGTGTCGTGCAACAAACGACTCGCCAACAGGAGTAGTCACAACAAGCGGCTGATCTAGCAAACACGACTCTCGGCCCAATCTCGACACGAAGTGTGTAGAAACATACGAGTGCGTAGATCCCGGATCAAACAACACGTGCGCACCAAAAGAACATACTGAAGAGTACCTGAAACCACTGCATTGGACGCCTGCGCGTCCTGATGAGTTAAAGCAAAAACTCGTGCCTGCCCTCTACCTGCAACTGACTGTCCTCTGCCTCTGCCACCCTGTCCTCTCTGAATAAACCCCCCGCGACCATGACCTCTCTGAGCATAAGTCTGACGCGGAGCAACAACAGGTGTAAGAGGAAACGCTCTCTGAGGTGGAGAAGGTGGTAAGATAACATGCGATATGCTGCCTCGTCCTGACGGGGCTCAGTACAATCTTGAACACGATGATAAAAACTCCCGCACCAGAAACATCCATACGATGACTGTTGACCCTCCTGAGGATAAGAGCTGAATAACTTGCCTCGTCCCAAGCCTCTTCTACTCCCCGTACCTGAACGAAATCTGTCGCGGCATTTAAACATCTGTCTCCGAGCTGATATACCAGTATGAGCCCTCTTCGGTTCCGAAACGACCGACATCTCGGAAAGACGCTCCTCAACTAGTAGGGTTGTGTCCACTGCGGCTGCATATGTACCGCAATGCTGTGCATTGATAGAGAGGAACAACTGGGCAATCAGGCCTCAAACAAACCTCTTGATCCGCATCTCCTCAGTGTCCACCAAATACAGAGCATACACAGATAGATTGGTAAACTGCACATCATACTCTGCCACCGTCATACCCGGAGTCTGGCATAACGACTCGAATCTGCGCGCTCGAGCATCCCTAACGCTCTGTGGAACAAAACGGGCAAGAAACACCGTCATGAACTCATCCCAGGTCATAGGAGAAATACCTGCGGCTCTGGCCCTCTCTAAAGACTTGCACCACTTCTGGGCAAGACCTTCCAGATGAAAACTCGCGAACTCTACCCATCTCGTGTCGGAGCATTTCAGCGAACGACATATCCTAGCCATCCGATCGATAAATGACTGCGGATCCTTAGCTGCATCAGTGCCGGCGAAAACCGGAGGTTTCAGCCTCATGAACTCAGATAACGATACGGTGATAACCTCTGTAGCTGCAGGTACAACTGCCTGAACAGTAGGCACCATCACGGTCCCCGTAACGGGTGGGATAACCTCCTGTCTCTGCGCTCTACTGGCCTCGACTAACGATCCCATCATCTGGCGCAAATCCTACATACCGGCCTCTAGCCTAGTAATACGATCAAGCGAAGGTGGATCAACCTACTCCTGAACAACGGGCGTACCGCCCTGGTCAGTCCTCGTCTCAGACAAGCCAACTCAGACCTCGGCTCTCGCGGCCGCTCTCTGTGCCCTCGTAGTCTTCGGCGGCATAATGGCAGGAAATGAAAATAGGATTCGATAAGAACACGGAAATTGAATCATAAGGATGTATATAATCATGGAAGGAATTTCAACCAACAAGTCTTAAGGTCACTTAGGCGGAGTACCGTGTCGTAAGTATGCCGTGGAATATACACACGCTGCGTCACTCTGCTTAAGCTACCTACTCCATCATACCAAGATCATCCTACACTCCGAAAGGTAAAACCTAGCGCCCAAATACCAACTTTGTCACGACCCAAAATTTAGCACGTGACCGGCACTTAAACCACGTAACGTCTACAGGCGTAACGCAATTTAAGTAAGTCAAAAAGCCAGAAATCTAAACCATCAAAAGTAGTAAGTGGTAAAGACATTGTTAAAAACATTTGGAAATCTCAAGTAAAATCTTTAAAGTTTAAATTTATTTTCTTAAAAATTTCGGCAGCACCTCCTTTGTAAAAACTAGCCCCGAAATGGATACAAACATAAGATATAAGTAAAGCAACATATGATATAAATAAAGCATCCCCAAACGGGAGCAAATCACGCCCAAAGGCGGAAACAACCACCACAAGCATATATATGACGCCGTAGAGAAGAAATGGAAAATATAAGTGAAAAACAGCATAAAAGAGATAAAACTGCATAATAAAAGTCGGCTCACACGAGCTCGACATCCAGAATCACAAAATATAAAATATCGTCCTCACAAATCGTCTCTAAGTCAATACATGAAATGGTAGATGGAGAATACTGGTTACAATAAGATGTACAATGAATATAAACGGATAACCGCAAAACCTACCTATAGCAAAACGGCTCACAGCCAACCGTAGCGGTATCTGCTGCAAAAAGATACAAAAAGATAACCCTGCCGCGACTACTCTGAGGGTCAACCTGCAAAATACTATGGCACAACGGAGGTGAGTTTCCAACTCGTGAATAGTAAGTAATATCATACAGGTAATCGCAGGTATGCACGTATTGTGATACTTTATCACATGCAATCTGATAGTATCAATATACTAATATGGATATGCAACAATCATGAAAGGTACTCTATCAGGTACTACAAATACATGAAGCAATGCATATCAATGAATGCTGAGTATGGAATAAAACATATCATCATCGTGGAAAAACCCGGTGTCCATCAACAACACCCCAAATCCAAATACCTCAGGTGCCGTCTCTCTGATCGGCCCTCACATCTGTAAATCTCATGGAACCTGAGTGCCTAACATCGGCACTCGAAAATATCATGAAATACTCGTGTCCAACATCGACACGCAAATCCACATATATCGGACTCTATCGGTCCGGATTGGCCTACGGGCTCCGTCGGTCCGGATCGGCCCATATCCATCTCTCGACTCCGGTCAGTATCCTCCGGATAACCGCCAGGTCCAACCAATCACTGGTAGGTAGTAGTCCCTCTACCAGGCTCATCGTCTACTGCGTGACATCCCTTTCTTGCCCCGGGGTACCATACCGGGTCCACCATGAACCCACAAACGGATCATCCAACTTCTCGAATCGGGTTTCTATCACATGTCTCAGAACCGAGAAAACGCATGGTAGACGCACTGAAATATCGTATCAAGAGAAACCGGGTTTTCAAAACAATATATACTTTCTTGAAATAATACCACGGTTCTCAAATCCATAAATCACATGAAATCCGTATCTCAATGCGTAAATCCATGAAATATGATATATGCAACATAAAACCGTAATATGAGCATATCGAGGGAAAACCGCTCTTTTAAATGAATCCAGTTTTTAAATATATCATGCGGTTCCCAATTTCTCCAAAATCAATTCCAACATCATCTGAAGATGTACATGTAGCTATAGCAAGTATGGGTGTATACATGTAAGTAGGTATGCACGATGTATCTCATGTGCGCAATAGAACAATAATCCATGTGTCAATATCAATAACAATAAAATACTGCATATGTGTATAGCTTGTGCGTGTCATGGCAATTACCGACGGTGTGGGTGTAGCATACAATTTAGTGCTCGTGCAACATGAACCGTCAGTAATGGTGCAGTGTCCACTAGCTACTAAATCAAGGCACAACAAGTAATGGTATGCAATAATGCTCATGCACAATCAACATATATGAATATAAACATGCGGCTATACTATCATATCAAGCCCTGACGCATAAAGCCATACGGGGGATTTCCCCGTAGATGTTAAATCTACTCACCGACGATCTCGAGCTAAGTAAAGCCAACCACTTGTTTTCCCTTCTTCGCAGCGTCCGAAGTTCCCGCACTTGCCCCTAAAATCACACAAACATAGCAAGTGCACTTAGAAATCGACCCATAATTATCACGACCCGAAATTGGCACGTTACGGCCCTTAAACTACGCAACGTCCACAGACGTAACGCAATTTAAGTAAACCGAAAACCCAGCAATCTAAACCATCAAAAGTAGTAAGAAATAATAGCAAATTTTAAAAGTTGAAATCTCAACCCAAATTCTTTAAAGTCCCAATTTTATTTCCTTTAAAATTTTGGCAGCACCTCCTTTGTAAAAACTAACCCCAAAATGGGTACAACAAAGATAAAAGTAAAGCATCCCCAAACGGGAGCAAATACACGCCCAAAGGCGGAAAACAACCACCACAACAGATATACGACGCCGTAGCGAAGAAATAAAAGACGATATAAATAAACTGCATAAAAGACATCCAAGTCACAAAATAATATACAATATTGTACTCACATCAAGTCTTTAAATCATACAAGATAATGGTAGATGGAGAGTACAGGATACATCGAATATACAATAAACATAAACAACATCGGATAACCGCAAAACCCACCTAAGCAAAACTGCACACTATGAGCCGAAGCGGTATCCACAGCAAAAGATGATAAGATAGATGAATAGCCTGCCTCTACTACTCTGGGGAACAACCTGCAAAACACTGTAGCACAACGGGGGTAAGTTGCCAACTCGTGAATGGTAAATAACATATGCAGCTAATCGCAAGTATGCGCGTACAATGCGAATCTAACAAATACAAGCTAAATAGCAATAAATTGTCATATGTATGCAATAGTCATGAAAGGTACACTAGCAGGTACTACTAATACATGAAGCAATAATATGACAATCTGTATGCAATAATCATGTAAAGTACTCAATCAGGTACTACTAATACATGAAGCAATGATATGACAATATATATATGCAACAGTCATGAAAAGTACTCTAGCAGGTACGACTAATACATGAAGCAATGCATATAAAATAAAAGTATGTAAATGCAACAGTCATGGAATGTACTCTATCAGATATTACTAATACATGAAACAGTGCATAAACAATAAATGTGGAGTATGGGATAAAACATGTCATTTCTACGGATCCTGACATCGTGGTAGGACCAAAATCTATCAAGACAATCCAAATCCCAATTTTCTCAAATCAGCCCCCAAATTGGCTCTCATATCATGTAAGTCTCATAAATCCTGAATGTAAAATATCAAGTAAATCTCATATATTTTGAATGTACAAAATCAAGTAAATCGCATATATCATGTATCCAATATCAAGTCAATCTCATATATATCTTGTATCCAATATCAAGTCAATCTCATATATATCCTGTATCCAATATCAAGTGAATCTCAAATATCCTGAATCCAATATCAAGTGAATCTCAAATAACCTAAGTATATTTGCATGAATAATTATGATGAT
Source organism: Agapanthus africanus (assembly GCA_030015575.1). Classification (NCBI taxonomy): domain Eukaryota; kingdom Viridiplantae; phylum Streptophyta; class Magnoliopsida; order Asparagales; family Amaryllidaceae; genus Agapanthus; species Agapanthus africanus. The sequence goes on from JASDDO010000001.1 coordinate 121,235,497, forward strand.
GTATATAAATTGATATGTATACATATATATTAACGTCTCATTCCACTAATATATATATATATATATATATATATTATATATATATAACAACGTTCCATTCCACTGTTATATATACTTAGGAGTAAAAATATCATGAAATCCTGTGCCAAGCATCGACACATAAAGGCTGATCTATCAGGTGTTGTCGCCGTGACTGGCACCCTAATAGGTACGTATCATACGCTATCCGAAAACCCGAGTGCCCAGCTTTGACCCTCATCCTTCGACGTATCCATATATACATGACTCCCTTCGGTATCCCCACGATAACCGCCGAGTCATAGATACTGTCACCGACAGGTATGGTTCCCCTGTCAGGCCTCATCGGTATGTTACATCGACTATCCCTTTCTTGCCCCGGGGTACCTCCGGGCCCCACCATGTACCCTCACACGGCCCACGATGCTCCTCGCATGGGGTATATATATATCAGAACCGATAAAACTCATGGTGGCTGCTGAAATATCATATCAAGAGAAACCGGGTTTTTCAAATAATGCATAATTTCATGAAACTACCATGGTCCTCAAATCCAGAAAATATCATGAAAAATCCATATCTCAATGCGAAAATCCATGAATATAATATATGCAACATAAAACTGAAATGCGAGCATATAAAGGAAAAGCCGCTAATTAACTGAAACAAGTTAATATATATATCATGCGGTTCCTAATTTCTCCAAGTACAATATAACATCAAATAAAGGTGAACAAGTAGCTATAACCAAAAATATGTATAAACATGTAGGTATAGCAAAGTATATGTACCTACCTATCAGTAATGATGTAATATACCCTCCGGGTATAAGTGAAGTATGTATGCAAGGTATACAAGTAGCTATGTCATTATGTGTGTATGTACCTATCGCTAATGGTACAATACTCTATAGGTATACAGGTAACTAGCATGTAAGCATGTCAAGGAATATGTGTAAGCATGTAGGTATACAGGTATGCTATATGTCATAAGCATAAAGGAATATGAATCAATGTCACAATGTCCCTAACCAAAAAATATCATATCTATATGTGTGTTGTGCGTGTCATGGCAATTATTGACGGTGTGTGGCATACAATCGGTGCTCGTGCAACATGAGCCTTTAATAATAGTGCAGTGTCCTAAGGGTACAAGTCTAAGCACAACTAGTAACTAAGCAATAAGGTGTATGTGCAACTCTATTTATGAAATAGAATATGCGACAATATTATAACATCTCTAGCCCAGACGCATAACGCCATGCGGGCGATTCCCCTGTAGATGTTAAATCTACTCACCAACGCTCCTGGCTAAGTAAAGCCTACCACCTGTTTCCTCTTCTTCGCAGCGCCCGAAGTCCCCACCTGCGAACCTAAAACATAACACAACAAAGCAAGTATATATTAGCAATAGACCCAACACACGAACAAACTACGCGGACCAACGCGACACCACAAACGTACCCTCAAGTGTTCGTATTGTAGCTAGCGTGCATAGCGACACTACGAAACCAGCTCAGAGCAACAGCAACACAAAACACGAATCGTATCGGATAACGTAACGCATGAAACGAAACACAAGAAATACGCAAAGTGGTCCCAGATTTTGCTATACTAACAAATTGTAAAAGTTGCAAGTACCATGAGAACACATACAACCCCAGAGACCCCTACACCAAAACCCAAACCCTAACTCCCTAGTCTGGCCGCAATTTGCGGCCAGAAGCAATAAATCTGCGGCCGTAACATGAGGGACTGGGTTCGTATTTTGAGGGTAGGTTCTAGGTCACTACACTAGGTCACTGTGATGGGAACTTTTGTAACAAATACCTGGTTTGATAGCAGATCATCCCAGACCCAAAAACAACACTAAAAATACGATATTTACCCGAAACGATACGATACACGATCTAAACTGAAACTAACAAGCTACGCTACACAATAAACACATAAATAACATAAAGAGATCATTACCTAACCAAAAGAACTCAAAGATCCTAGCTTCCCAAGCTTCAAGGCATCCAAGAGGCAAAACCAAGCAAAAGATGTGATTTTTGTGAGTTTGGATGAAGTTTTGAGATGGATTAATGAAGGAATGATAAGTGTTCAGTTTAGGCTTAGAGGAGATAGAGAAATAATGATAAGGGGAAAAAGTGAGAGAGAAATGAGTGAAGGAAAAGATAAAGAGAAAGAGAGAGGTGAGTGCAAGAGTGAATGCACCATTCATTAAATGCAAGCTTAAGTTCACCATGCCACCTCTCACAAAACAAAAGATCCAAAAGAAATATCTCTCTCTCACAAACAAAATATCAAGAGGTTTAATCAAGCAAAGGATTAGGTTAAAGCAAAGGATTAGATTAAGGGTTAAGTTGTCATGGTTGCTAAGAACAAGATTATCACAAAACAAACCCTCACATTAACGTGCACACGTGCGTGCATGCCAAAACAAATAATAATAAATTATTAATTAAATGTTATAAAATGTGAGGAACCCGAATTGGTAAACTTTTTACCAAAAGCCCGCATTACCGTCTAAACTATCACTAACCAAAATCTAAGGCGTTACAATAATACGTACAATTATGTTTAAATCGACGCACTGACTCCAACACCCTCTAAAGTGTTCGCTTAGCAGCTAACGTGTGTGGCGACACTACTAAAACAACCCTAAGTGCAGAAATCACGCAAAGCACAGAAACTGAGTCGGACACCGTGTCGGATATCGTAACGCGCGTAGCCGAAACACTAAAAACTAGCTAACTGTTCCCAGATTTTACATACTGTCACAACCTAAAAATCTAGCAGTACCAAACACCCTAAAACAATAGCAGACAGCTACCCATAAAAACTCAACTCCCCAGTCCCCAGAACAGCCGAGCTCGCCGGATTTCCCTCGTGTGTCGCCGGCCAAAACCGGTGGGTTTGGGTTCGTGCTTCAGGTGAACACCCAGGGTAACTAGTACAACACTTCTACACTACTAGTTTTTACAGTATCAGCTCATACTCACAGCAGATCACAGACACTCAAAACCGACACTAAAAATACAATATTTCACCAAAACTATAACTTAAGTGTTCTAAACTGAAACTAATTAGCAACACAACATTAAAAGGACCTAATTTACAGTAGAGAGGTCATTACCTAGCCACACTTGCTCAAAACCCTATCTTTCCATGCTCCAAGTGATCCTAGTGGCTTGATCTTGGTTTGTGAGGGGTTTAAGTGAAGTTTAGTGGAGATTTGGTGGGTTTGTGAGGATTGAGTTAGGGTTTCGGTTGAGGGATGTGAAGGAAATGAAAATGAGAAAAAGAAAATGATAAGTGAGTGAAAGTTGTGAATGAGAGTGAGGGAGTGTATGAGTGAGGGTGTATGTGTGAGGGTGAGGGATGAGGGAATGAGGGGTGAGTTTAGAGAGAGCCATACCCTTCTCTCTCCTCATTAAATGCATGGCATGCTTGCCCCATGCCTCATGATACATGCCATGGTCAACCCTCTCTCTCTCTCTCTCTCTCTCTCAAGTCAACAATTTAAAAAACCCTTTTTATTTTAAAAACCAACTAATTTAACTTAATTACTTAAAACAAAATGCATGACATTAGGTTAGGATGCCATGGCTACTTAAACATGGTTAACCCTAATTAACCCTAGGTTAACATGCACATGTGTGTGCAAGCCCAAAATAAATATTAATAAAATATTGATTAATTTTTATAAAATATTTGAAAACTATTTCGGTAAACTTTTTACTAAATATCCGCATTATCGCTTAATTAACACTAATCGCATCCTAAGGTGTTACATAACCTCATTACACACCATATTCTCTCCAAAACCCCGTGTTGCAATGTTAAGGTTCGAATCATTCTAGTGTTAAAATTGCTAAGTGTTAGATAGGGTATTTTGTTAACCTGTTGATTGACACGCTTCTTCATTTCATATACCCTATACTATCAATATTCACTTAGTAAGTTTAATGCTAAAACCACTTGCTCTCATATGCTAATTTGTGTATTTGATGTTGATGTATACTTGCTAATCCGTGTGCTTAGTGTTGATACATCAATCTTGGACATACAAACGGTAAGTGAGACAATACGGATTCGTTTCGTGTCTTGCGTCGAACTTCGATATCTTGATGACTTGTGCTTCGCAAACGTCTTGACAAGCCATGCTTCACGTCGGAATCGACACAAGGACGGACAACTCATGATCAAGGGAGCGTCGAAGAATTCGCCGTGATTCAACCATCCGAACCGGAGCCACAGCCATTTTACTTAACTAATTCTATATTTTCGTATTTTATATTTCGTGACAACAAACTCAATTCTTTATTTATCGAACCTTAAGAAACAAGACCTAATCTCCAATTCCCTATGGATCGACCCGTACTTGCCGGCTCGCTACAACGCGCCGTGCATTTGTGGTTTATAAATTTTAAAACGAAACCGAGCTCGCGTGCGCACAATTTCTAAAACCATTTCTTTCAAAACCATAAAAGCGCGCGGAGGTGAAGTCCCAACAGCACGCGAGCTCGATCTCGTTTTAAAATTTATAAAACCGCAAGTGCACGGCGTGTTGTAGCGAGCCGGCAAGTACGGGTCGATCCGTATGGAATTGGTGATTAGGTATTGTTGCTTAAGGTTCGAGAATAAAAGAATTGGGTTTGGTTGTCACGAATTATAAAATACGAAAATATAGAAACAAGTTAAAGAAGAAAGGTGGTCGTGGTTTTGGCTCGCATGGTTGAATCGCGGCGATTTCTTCGACGCTGCCTTGATCATGAGTTGTCCGTCCTTGTGTCGATTCCGACGTGAAGCATGTCTTGTCAAGGCGGTTGCGAAGCACAAATAATCAAGTTATCGGATTTCGACGCAAAACACAAAATGAATCCATCTTGTTCACTTACCATTTATTTGTCCAAGCTTGAAGTATTAACACTAAGCACAAGGGTTGGCAAGTATACGACAATATCAAAAACACAAATTAGGGAGTGAGAGCAAGTAGTTTTAGTGTTAAGTTTGCTATGAGTTTGTGATAGTATATGGTATATGAAACCAAGAGGTTTGTCAGGCCACTTGATCACAAAATACCATATCTAAACTTAGCAACCTCAACACTAAATTAATTTTAACTTAAACATTGGAAAATGGAGAGAAGGAGTGAATATGGTATATGAAGAGGTTACCTTGTAACCATGGATTCAAAATACCATATCAAACCAAAACATAAAGCGATCTTTAAGTCATTCACAATAACAAAAGGAGGAGGAAGGAAAAGTCATTCATCTCACATCCTTACCATCACAACAACAAAACATTAGTTACACATCATAATAAAAAGGAAAGCAAATAACAAAAGAAGCAAATAAACAAAACAAAGACAAATATATTAATACTTGAATGAGTTGAGATATAAGATATCGGTTACTTGTTCAACCTCCATAATGAAGCACTCAAAAGAAAGCTCCAAGAGGAAAGAAGAATAAGAAAACCAAGTTGAGCTTACACAACTCTCAAGCTAAACCAAAAACTAAAGACTTGGAATGGGTATATACATATATTTTTTTACATCCCCTCTCACTAAATCTTGTTTTGGTATTTATAGACATCGTACCAGAATAAACAAACAATATATATTGGATGATGTGAGCCTAAGAAATGACCAGAGAAAAATAGGAGACAATAGGGGCTATGGGGCCGGCGATGCCGGACTTTTGGGGAGTCTCGCCGGTTTTGTAGTGACAATTTGGGCTTGTGTTGGTATGGTGAACTCAAGTGCACTCCATGATCCTGCTGGTGTTGTTTGATTTCTTTATAAACCCATGGTGTGTGCTCAGTAGAATTGGAGGGAAACTTGCACTTTATATCACATCATAACTTTTAGCATTTATCATTTTCACATGCCCACTTGCACAAATTGTGCCAAGGCAGTCCCCACCATGGTCCAAGTCTCAAAGAGCATGTGCACACTTGTAATGTGTTGGACCAAAATTGTGTACACTTTTATTTGTTGCAAAAGAACTCTTTGAATATCGATCGGTTTTCTGTTCTGATTGCAGTGTCAGCTCACAAATATCATATCCGTGATTTCGAGTATGTTTTCCAGTATTTTATCATGAATACATGTAATCTATATTTATTGAGCAGACACTGGTTAATATTACCAATATATACAAAATTGATAATGAATGAGTGGTATTAAAATGCAGTTTTCTGTGATGAACAACGAACCTTGGTGGGGCAGCATGAAGAAATGGAGTTCACTCCCGCACTGCAATCAGTTTTCATTCCAAAGAAGTAATTTACTATCTAAAGAAGATCTTAAGTGGGCACACAAGTTGGCTCTACAAATCATGGCATGTGCAAGTGGATGAGGCAAGTGGACTTGTGATGGGTGGAAATAAAGTTGTGATGTGATTTAAAGGTTGTATTTCCCTCCAAATGAACAGAGTGCAACCCAAGCTTTTATAAAAGAATCAAACAATGCTAGTGAGATCATGGAGAGCACACAAGATTACCATACAAAAAGGAGCCCCAAATCTCAACAGAAAACCGGCAGAAACTTCCAAAAAACCGGCGCCGCTGGCCCCACCAAGACCAATGAGCTCCAACTTTCTTTTAGTCGTTCCATTTTGTCACATCATCCTTATTTTATTGTTTGTTTATTCTGATTTTGTGCCTATAAATACCAGAACAAGGAGCAAGCTAGGAGATACTTTTGGGAAATAGTTTGAGACTTAATTCCAATTTCATTTTGAAATTTTGTTTTAGTTCTTATACATAGTAGTTAGTTTACCTTCAGTTCCTTGCCTTCTCCTGATCTTGCAACCTCTTCATTGAGCTTACAAGTTTAGATTTTGGTTATTGAACTCAAGGTTTGTATCATCAATTTGAACTTAATGAAACATTCATTTGTGCACTTGGGTTCTTAGCATTTCTATCTCTTTTACTTTCTTGCAATTTTATTTCTTGCCATTTGCTTACTTGCAATGTTGTTTCTTTGATATCTTCTTCTTTTGCATTATCTTGTGATGTTAATTATGGTTTGTGAATAGCGATATTGTTAGGGAAATAGAATGGTTATGTAAATTAAAAATCTCTTTTTCTCATTTCCTTTGCCCGATATTTGCTAATTGAACTCCGCCCAAAGCTCACGCAAGCACTCCGTTAGGCACCCTACCCTACCACGGTATCGGTGATCTCTAACCGTGACCGGTTGCGTTTGATTTGGCCGGAGGCGAAAGTCAAGAGACAAGAACGGACGGACAAGGATCAATAAGCCGGATTTCACAAATACCGTGCTTAAGCACCCTAATCCATGTTGTTGCCGATTACTCTAGCTTCAATAGTCAAGTTAGGAACAAAGGAATGAGTACAGATTTTCCTAACTTACACTAACCTATCTCTATCCCCAACAAACTTATATTTTGCATATTCGGACCTTCGGCTTAACTCGTGAGAACAAGAACTTAGAACGCACCATCTCCCTGCGGACGACCTGTACTCATCACAGCTAGCTACACGCGACGCCGTCTTGATTGCAGTTAACTTTAAAACTTAGATACGACACGCTAAAATCTATTTCAATCAAAAGTGCGCCCCAAAAGGAAACATAATCATTCACGGGTATGTGTTTTTCTAGGGCGAAGGAAACGCAATCATTCACGGGTATATGTTTTTCTGGGGCGCAGTTGCAAACTGCGCCCCAGAAAAACACATACCTGTGAATGATTGTGTTCATTATATTAAGAGTTTAATATCTTCCTCTCTATCTCGAATCTCACTATCTGTACATAGCTCTCTCATACTCTTTCAGATCTCATCGTCATCACATTCTCTGTCTTTCTCCCTCTCATTTCTTAGCCTCGCTCTCTCTCAATGTCGGGATCTTCATCTGCAGGATTGTCATCAATCGATGAAATTAAGAGGTGCATCTCTTACACCGTGGTGAAATCTATATATATGATGATAGACTACTCTGATTACGAAGGCATTCTCTATCGATTACGAGGGGGTATGAACTCATCGATGAAGATCGATCGTGAAATCCTGCGGCTCTTGCATTAAGCCGTATTAGATGCGCTCCCGTCTCTCCCTGAAGAAGTAACCCATGACCACCTTGGGGAAGCAAATCGTCGTCTCCACTTCTTTCATTCTATGGGTCTTCTTTCTGGTCGCAATATTGAGTACTCCGTAAGCTCTCTTTACCGCATCTTTATGCACCGTCAGATTTTGAACCACCTCAAACTCACTCAAGATTCTGCACTAGGTGTTGAGGCCATTGATGCAATTACAGAGCGAATTAATTCTGTTGCAGCAGAGCTAAGTAACATAGAGAATTTATTTTTGAAATTTTAGTGATGAATTATAGTGTTGTTATTGTTCTTTCTATCTATTTTGTTTGCGTCATTCTCATGTATGTTGCGGATGTGTGTACCATGTGTATGTAATATATCATGTATGAACACGTGTTTGTGTGAGAGAGAATCAATGTTTGAATTAAAATGTTGTTTTGTAAATAAATAATGGGGGGAAATCGGACAGTGCCTCCTTTGTAAATTTTGAATAAAATTCATGTACAAGCATAGTAAAATAATAGCATCCACAGACGGAACTAACTCAACACCCAAATGGCGGAGACACAATCTACGCACAATATACGACGCCCAAACGGCGAAGAACAATAAACTGAAAACAATAAACAATGTAAAATAAATAACGAATTCATCGCAACACAATACAATATGAACACGCATGACAATCTAACGAAGTCGTTGCACCTCCCAGGTGTACTCCTTTTCGCTACATGATGTCGAGGTTGTGACTGTGACGGTCCGGCTTCGTCGGTGGCAGGTGGCTGAGACGGCTCTGGCTGTGATGGTCCATACTCATACTCATCGGGATGCTGAGACGGTTGTCTCTGTCTATATCATGCATACGTGATAGGAATGGCAGGTGCGGACACAGCTGATAGAGGCATGAGTGGTGCAGGCACGGGTGGCGGAGGCATGGGTGGTGCAGGCAAGGCCAGGGACGTATGAATCTGTGCCTCGTCATCACACTCCTGATCAAGGACTTGATGTTCATAAAGCAGCTCGCTCGGTCCCTGGTACCACTAATCCCTCATCAGCTATATTCTCCAACGCGTAAATGGTATGGACCTATATTGATGGTAAATAAGATAACAAATTTCATAAAAATAAGATTTTAGTTTTAAAAGGTTTGATATAACTTACCAAATCTCTCTCTATCGGTGCTCGAGACGTATATAAGAAAGGCGGAGGGGCGGCTATAATAACATATCTGTGGGTAATCATCTAATACCAGGAAAGGTACTAATCTATCAGTATACCTGGCTGTATCTCATCAACTATGTAGTATACCCGATCGTACCATCGACCCACCCAAATCTAATATTCGACGAGCCAAGTATCCCCAACTAGCGCTTTACCCTATCGCAGTGTCTACTTCACCGCGCCTAGTATGTGCTACCTCAAATCGAACTGGCGAAGCACACGATCTGGCACGTGCATCTGAATAATATCGTTGCAAATGGTCGGCGTCCGCGCACGCCAGAAACCGGCGCCTGCCAAGCATAATGGATGTAAAGTTCCTATCAGGTCATCTGTGTACGATTTCCACGTAACTGCTGCCTCCTCCATGACATCGAACTCATTGACGTAGAAGCGGAGGCTGCGATCCGGTGTCACGTCCCATGACCTGGGCACATTCCACATGTATAGAGATTACACACTGTTAGTTATATGTATGCCCTAGACGCCATTACTATACATGTGTTGTATATTGTAGTGGATGCTTGGACATATATAGGGAGGACTTTCTTGCTCGACATGATAGTATGCTATCTGGTTACTCTTTACCTTAACGTGTATACTGATTGTCTCTCTGTTACATGTTGGTAAAGCCCTTAGGATGTGTACTTGACTACCAAGACTGTGATGCGGATCATACTAGTGGGGACATGGTAGTCCATAAGTACATCCTTCAAGGTCCCTAGTCGTGGGTATATCGAGACGGGGCATCGATATACCAGAGTAGACTAGCGTATACCTTCTCGACCCATACAGATGGGCGATGGATGATCCCATATCCATTGGTGTTTGACATCAGAGATGATATACGGGTGCTCAGTGGAGACTGGGTACACTGGACGGACTCGCCGAGAACTCCCAGATGGTATTATACCTTACGTCAGATGGCAGTTCTCTGGTGACACTGGTACAGGTTAGTCTGTAGACCCGAGATCGTCATAGAGTCTTGTGTGATTCCTACTGTGCTTTGATTTACACCTTACCACGTCCAAGAGGGCGTGCAAAACGGTGGTTTTTGGGTACAGTCCCGAGTCACATGGAGGCAATGAGCGATAGGAAGGGTTTCGTCTCTCCCGGTATTGGGGGTTGATGTTGCGCTGTGCTCAATTGGCCATAACAGGGAAGTCCCTTGCCAGGGCTGGTTTAGAGATTTACTGGTAAGTGTTACCCATAGTTTCTCGACCCGTTATGAGCCTCATATCGGCACGACTTATCGGTTATTGGGGTCTGACGTTTACCAGCCCTAGACTTGATATGCGACATATCAGACGAGGAGACCGGACTGTACGGTAGTGTCACTGTCAGGATTTTTGCAGGAGTTGGAGCGGGCTTGCTTGCTGATCTTCTGATTGCTCAATACCCGGGTAGCCGTTACGTCCAGCTAGTACCGCTGACGGCTTGTGGGTGCTTGATATGATCATCACCTACTGCCGGCGTATTGACGAGTCTTTAGAGTCCTAAATAGAGGTTATACTGGCTCAGGCAAAACGAGATAGGAGCGCATATGTGATATGTACTGGACCGAGAATAATGCGTGTATGTGATACCGTATTCTATTCTCGCGATGATTGTATCGATTGGTTGTATTTGATATAACCTAGTTATCGAATCAAGGATACATTCGATAAGTTGATACATTGATATTAGTCGGTTATATGCGATATGACCGGATCGTTAAATCAAGTGTTGATTTAATGATTTAATGTATAATTATATATTTGATATATTACTTTATATTAACTAGTATTGGTTCACTTAAGATTGATTTTCTCACTTGATGTGCACAAGTTGTATATGTGATATTTTTGTGCACAAGTTTGTATCATGTTTGATGATATATGCAAACTTGGGTGTGTGTATCACTTACCCCAAATTTAGGTTAATGGTTAGGTTATATTTATTTTATTTATTATGGTTAAAAAACTAAATGGTTGCTTTTGTTCTTTTGCAAGAAGCTTCATGATGCTTCATGCATCTTGAAAAGGGTGCAACCATTTTGTTTTTATCCTTTAACCTAACCATCAACCTAAACCCTACTTTATTCTCTACATGAGTTAACCTCACCCATGGTTGCATTATGATAATTCTTCACTTGATTTTCTATTATTGATTATTCTTTTCATTTTTTTCTTCTTCTTCTTCTTGAAGAAAAAGAGATAGCTTGCTAGAAAATTTCAAGTGAAGATTTAGAGTGAGAAATCAAAATCTAAAGAGTACCCACTTCCTAGCTCACCATCCTCTACTAGACTAGCACTTTAGTTTAGGGTGTTTGCTTCACTAATTCTATGGTTAGTGAGGTAGAAGCTTGAGTCCGTATTCCCTCGACGTAGATCATCTTCGGCCTCGAAGACTTCAAGCGATCCCGTTGCAATTTCATCAAGGAGCCGTCCGAGAGTCCGGGAGTTGGATGATCGCAGCGAAGCGACGTCGTCACGGAGCTTTGGAAGTGGAGGGCCGGATCTACAAAGGTTGTAGTCCCTTCTCTTAGTGATAATTGTTATCTACTAGCTTTATGTTTCACCTAATCTCTAGTTAACGATCTAGCTTAGGGTTGTTCGGCACCTAAAAATTTTAATCCGGCATGGTCGATACCTTGTAGAGCCTCCTTAGTGTGCCTAGTAACCCTACAGTGGTATCAGAGACTAGCTAGAGCATTAGGCGATGTGTTAACGAAGTTAAAACCCCGATCGAACCCGAATACGACATTTCAAACCCCTCTTTGTACATTTTTTAAAATCTGGGTTTTTCCAGAATTAAAAATACCTAAAAAATTCAGCTGGCTAATATAAGAATTATGGTGAAAAACGAGCCCCCAATTCCTCAACATGGCCGTGGAACCGCGGCAAGGTAAGGGTATTAGGGATGGATTTTTGCACAGTAATTCTTGTCTCTGTGGTTACTATTTTATGGGTATTTTTAATCTGACTCAAGTGTTAAGTATTCTGGGGTTTATTTTGTAATCGTCGATTCGATCGGGAATTTTAAATTCGTTATTATTTTCTGGGTAATTTTAGAAAATGTTGAACAGTTCGACCGGATGTAAATACCCACTTTTCCCCTGTCAGGAAATTTCCAAGTGTTGGATCTTTCCGTAGTTTAAGAACGTTCGAAGTAGTGCAAGTAACGCGATGGACCCTCTAGAAGACAACAAACCTTAACTCGATTATGTGACCGTCTTGAACTGCCCTTTGAACCTTAGGGTTTGGGGCAGTACGGCGTGCCACATGTGAGGCGATGGCTTGACCCTTCTACGGCTGGACCGTTGGTACTGTGGCATGAAGTGAATGTTTTTAAACTTATTTCATATGTTGAGCTGTTTCGGGAAAACTTGGGTATTTGTTTGTTCGATCGAAAAGTTTAACATTTTCTATTTATTTGGAATGTGATACAATATTTGGAATTCACAAGTAGTTATGAGATAACTAATATGAATGTTATAAACATAGCACTTTAGTCTCACTTGATCGGTTGCCACGGGATTTTGATGTGATCAAAAGTCCGTCGCAGTCACGTAGCGTACGCGGATACTCGCCGGGTAAACTTAATAGACAGCCATGCCCCATAGCCCCGACCAAGTGACTGTAGGAGAACCCCGTCACCGAAAGCATCCGTTCGGGTGCTCGCGGCAGCGGTGTTCCGCCTTAGTGCACTTCGTCGACGGCATCCGGGGGTACGGCCGTCTACTAAAGTTTGCGACGAGCATTCGATCACTTATCGGGAATCTTGTTGAATTGCCCGACTTGATATTGAAAAGTGTTTTCGATATTGAGACTAAAATGCAGGGTTTATTGTTAGGCATGCGATGTCTAAGGAATTCATTTGGTTAGGCATGCGATGTCTAACGAGTTTGCGGATTCCAACTGTTGTAGTTTTACACTTTCTTTTCTGCGACCGTAAGTGTAATATGTGATATCGCCGGTTTCGTTGCTATATGTCAACGACAATTGGGATGCGCATATTTACTTACGTTGATGACATGTGATGTTCTGTGTTGCTGGATATGTTATATTGGATCGTCACGTTTTGAATAGCCGGGGGTTTTATGTGAGATGAGAGTTTTTATTTTCATTTATGTAAATTTAAATGTATGTAATATTCTTTTATTGGGGCACTTCCGGGTTGAGGTTGATGTCACCATTTGTATATTATTTACTTTTCCGCACTAGGATAGACCCAAGGAGGAAAGCACAAGTAACCGGGTTCTGGAGTCCAGTGGGAGACCAACTCGAGAAGTCGAGTCCGGGTCTCCTAACTCTAGAATTGGTAGGGTTGCTTGCCGCTCTCGTAGGGGTCTAGGGGTGTGGGTTTGGCTATTCATCGCGACCGTGGAATCCGTGTTTTATAGAGGCTCAAAATAAAACACGGACATCCTAGTATATCCAATATTTCATATGTTTCTTCTGCTGCGATATCTGTGATGTGATCATGTGATGTGCTGTGATAGATACTATATATAGTATATATGATATATTATATAGACGTTACTTATGTTATACACCCGTGCTAGCCCTGCCCCGCTCTGCCGTTAGTTACCTAACCTAACGGTGCACGAGAGGACATCGTGGCGAATGCGGATGGCATAAGTGTACATCGTATTTATCTGTGATGTTTAGGTAACTTAAATGATGGGACTTCATTAATATGATTAATGAAAGAAAAAGAAACCTAAAAGATGTTGTGGAATCGAATTTTCAAAAACAGGTAGTTACAGTTCTTGCTTTGCATCGCGGTGTTCCTTGTAGAACATCCTGCACCTTATTCGATGAGGAAAGGGCCGAGATCCCTTCACCGGGAGTGACCCCTTTAGCAATAACTGGCAGATGCTACACACTCGGTTTGTCTTTTGATTGCTTCTATAGTTTTTGCTTTGCACAGTGATATATATGATATATCCCGCACCTCATTCGACGAGGAAAAGGCTGACGATCCCTTCACCGGGAGTGACCCCTTTAGCAAAACTAAAAAAGCCTCAAAAACACTCCATTTTAAAATCATTTGATTCTACAACGATATCAAGTTCATTACGCAATAGGTTTTCAGAAAAACCTGTCGTAGCCCTCTGTCATTTCAGATAAGTTGTATATAGTATTCGTGCTACATTTGTTGGCTCTCGTCAAGGTATAGTGTGTGGTAGCTATATGCTGCTTATCTGCAGCATACGATGCGATTGGATTAGGGTAGTCGTGCGGCTTTGTTGTCTTTCGTCATGGGTCGTGCGGGTGGGTTTAATTCAATCAAGAAATGTACGGGTTGAACTTGACTAGCGGGCTATGGTTTGTTGGCTTTCGTCAAGGTCATAGCACGTTAGGGGCAAATTATCGGGAATTTCAAGTGTTGAAATTTGCAATGAGATTGCATACCTTCTATGAGATAGTTAGATCCCGATACCCGCTACGAGTAAGAGTTACTCCTGGGAGAGTTTTACACATCACAATTAGCCGATCAAGTAGGTGTCTAGAAAGGTGTTAATGAGGTTACACCTCTGGGAAAACGAGGTTTACTTTAATTAGGTCCGTGCAAAAGCACGGGGCACCTCTCTCAAAGTACCGACACTGGCCTGGCTGAAAGATTGGCGAACTTGTAGCGTGTAATTAATCCCGGCTAGTCTTTCCTTTTAGGGTTTGAAGGAAGATTTGATAAAATCAGTGGGAGCCATCCTGATTAGATAAAATAAAAACCAATCTGATCTTACAAGAGCGCACGCAGAGTGTTTTCTTCTCTCTCTCACTCCAGGTAGCGACCATATCACGCCTTAATCAAGATAATAATACGGATATTTGACCGAACCCGCTTGTTATACTGAGCTGGGGAACGTTGGTCCTGCTCCAACTTATAATTGTTATAAGACAGAGTAGGAAATTGGGGATTACCAGAATTCCCGTGCCGCCCAAACGAAGAGAGTGCATGTTGATACATCATCTTCGAGTGTGTTCATTACAGAGAACTGTTTCTAAGTATCCTTTTCGTCCTGGGTATGTGATACCGGATCAGGATCCCACATATGTAATTTGGTACATGGGCTACAGGTAAGAAAAGAACTGAGAACGGGTGATAAGTTTCATGAGACAGAAAACGGTGCAAGTGTTGCAACCAAGTCTGTTGGTCACTGTCACCCTGTATTACCAGAATACATTGATTCTGAACAAATGTTATTAGATACCGAACATGATATACAAAATCATATCAGTCTCTTTATCAGTAAAGAAAGGATATAACTTTGTGTTGTTGGATAATGTTTTGAACATTTCCTATATCAAAAGTTGATCGGTTCAGGTACGTTATCTAAAAGCATTGACGTTCTAAATCAAACTACAGTTCTTAGAATACAGAACACACACAAAAGAAAGAGTTCAGAAATGAATGAATTCTTTTTGAGGTATTGTAGACTAGGTCATATCAATGCGACCCGGCTAGCTGAAGTTACATTTTAGATGCATATTTAAATCAGTTTGAATTTACATCTTGTTAAACTTGCCAGTCATGTCACAAAGATTAGATGACCATAGCTCTGTTTATTAGAAATAGAGAAAGAGTTAGTAAACTCTTGGGACTGATACATGATGATGTATATAAAGTCCTCTGTCTACACATGCCAGGACCGGCTCTTTGTACTTCCTTACATTCACTGATGATCTCTCAAGATTCGGACACATGTTCCTGTTGAAACACATG
Organism: Agapanthus africanus; assembly: GCA_030015575.1. Taxonomy (NCBI): domain Eukaryota; kingdom Viridiplantae; phylum Streptophyta; class Magnoliopsida; order Asparagales; family Amaryllidaceae; genus Agapanthus; species Agapanthus africanus. The sequence goes on from JASDDO010000001.1 coordinate 121,251,518, forward strand.
TCTGAAGCTTTTGAGATATTCACAGAATATAAGTCAGAAGTAGAGAACCAAAATACGGGTATGAGTATTATGTCCTATGATGAGATCAGGGAGGAGAATACTTGAGCACGGAAATCCTGGACTATTCTAAAGGAGAATGAGATTCTCTCTCAGCATTACTCCTCCGTATACACCATAGCACGATGGTATATCGGGGCGGAGCAATCACACCCTATATGATAAGGTGTGCTCTATGATGAGTACTACTGAGTTACCTATTTCCTTTTGGGAGTTATGCACTTATGAAGTTGCATACCTATTGAATAGGGTTCCGATCAAATCAGTTGCCTACCACTTCATATGAGATATGGAAAGGGAAGAGCCCATTTCTTAAGTTAGTTAAGATTTGGGGTTGTTCGGCCTATGTCTAAAGGCAAAATCCGGACAAGCTCGAGGCAAAGTCAGATCTGTGGAAGTTTGTTGGATATCCCAAGCATTAGCAAGGGAATATCTTCTACCAAACCGAGGAACAAAAATGTTTTTGTTTCTCAACATGCCACCTTTGTGAAAGGGAATTTCTTGAGAAGAAATTAGTGGTCATGAGGTAGAACTGGAAAAGGTTCCAGCTATACAAATTACAGTAGATGATTTGGTAGAACCAAAGGATTCAATAGATTCCAACGAACCTCAGCCTCTCCGCCGATCTAGTAGGGTTCCTCACCCACCTGAGAGATACTTCGGTTTCTCTATGACAGTGGGAGTGAGGATTGCATCATGAGATGATGACCCAACTAGTTTCGAGCTGGCCATCAGGAGTAGGACTCTGTAAGAATGGCTGGATGCTTAGCGATCTGAGATGGAATCCTTATACACCAACAAAGTATGGACTTTGGTTGCTTTATCTGAAGGGTTAAATCCCCATCAGGAGCAAGTATATCTTCAGAAGATTACTTGGTGTACATGGAAAAGTTAAGACTTTCAAAGCTAGACTTGTTAAAGATTTGCATCATAGACCAGTTGTGGCTAATGATGAAACCTTTTCAGGGGTCTATGCTTAAGTCCATCCAGATCCTACTTGCCACGACTACATACCATGACTACGATATCTGGTGGTTGGGTGTCATGACAGCTTTTCTAAATGATGTTTTAGAAGAGAGCGTCTATAAGTACACAGCCAGAGGGCTTCGTAGACAGTGGGAGCAGCAGAAACGTGTACAAGATGCTTTATAAGATAAAGCAGGCATCGCGGAGTTGGAACGTCTGTTTTGATGTGTTAGTCAAAGAGTTTGACTTCATCAAAATGGTAGATGAACCTTGTATATACAAAAAGGTAGTAGGGAGTATGGTGATGATCCTCGTAGAGTACGTGGATGACATACTCTTGATAGGGAAGGAGTTTCCTATGCTACGCTCGGTCAATCTCCGCTTATCACAAGGATTCTCCATATAGGATCAAAGTGATACCTACTAAATCCTGGATTTTGGATCTATGAGATAGATCTATTTGGATGTTAGGATTCTCACTAGCTGTAGTGAGATGGTATCAATTGATCCTGGGGAGAATCACTGGAAGGGTTTCAGGGTGATAAGAACGACTGAATGTCAGTCACATGCATTGTCTTTACCCTCAGTGGAGGAACGGTATATTGGAAGAGTTCCAAGCTACATACCGTGACATACTAGACGATTAAAGGCAAGATACATCATTACCAAAGATACTACCAAAGAGGCAGTCTGGGTGTATATTAGTTCATGAGATGAACTTCGTTCCTACCATTGTGTGACAATGGAGTAGTGGCTTATGCCTAGGAACGCCCGTCCCATCAGTGATCCAGACATATTCTAAGGCAGTGTCACCTGATCATGGAGATGGTTGATCTCCAGGGGATCGAGGTCAGGAGAGTAGACTCAGAGGACAGCACGGCGGATCCACTCACAAAGGCCTTTTCCTAGAGAGAGACTATTATGGGATGGTTGAGTATGAGATACTACAACTACTGTTATCAGATGGCACTAGTGCAAGTGGGAGACTGTTAGTTATATGTATGCCCTAGAGGCCATTACTATACATGTGTTGTATATTGTAGTGGATGCTTAGACATATATAGGGAGGACTTTCTTGCTCGACATGATAGTATGCTATCTGGTTACTTTTTACCTTAACGTGTATACTAATTGTCTCTCTGTTACATGTTGGTAAAGCCCTTAGGATGTGTACTTGACTACCTGGACTGTGATGCGGATCATACTAGTGGGGACATGGTATTCCATAAGTACATCCTTCAAGATCCCTAGTCGGGGGTATATCGAGACGGGGCATCGATATACCAGAGTAGACTAGCGTATACCTTCTCGACCCATACAGATGGGCGATGGATGATCCCATATCCATTGGTGTTTGACATCAGAGATGATATACGGGTGCTCAGTGGAGACTGGGTACACTGGACGGACTCGCCGAGAACTCCCAGATGGTATTATACCTTACGTCAGATGGCAGTTCTCTGGTGACACTGGTACAGGTTAGTCTGTAGACCCGATATCGTCATAGAGTCTTGTGTGATTCCCACTGTGCTTTGATTTCCACCTTACCACGTCCAAGAAGGCATGCAAAACGGTGGTTTTTGGGTACAGTCCCGAGTCATATGGAGGCAATGAGCGATAGGAGGGGTTTCGTCTCTCCCGGTATTGGGGGTTGATGTTGCGCTGTGCTCGATTGGCCATAACAGGGAAGTCCCTGACCAGGGCTGATTTAGAGATTTACTGGTAAGTGTTACCCGTAGTTTCTCGACCCGTTATGAGCCTCATATCGGCACGACTTATCGGTTATTGGGGTCTAACGTTTACCACCCCTAGACTTGATATGCGACATATCAGACGAGGAGACCGGACTGTACGGTAGTGTCACTGTCAGGCTTTTTGCAGGAGTTAGAGCGGGCTTGCTTGCTGATCTTCTGATCGCTCAATACCCGAGTAGCCGTTATGTCCAGCTAGTACCGCTGACGGCTTGTGGGTGCTTGATATGATCATCACCTACTGCCGGCGTATTGATGAGTCTTTAGAGTCCTACATAGAGGTTATACTGGCTCAGGCAAAACGAGAAAGGAGCGCATATGTGATATGTGCGGGACTGAGAATAATGCATGTATGTGATACCGTATTCTATTCTCGCGATGATTGTATCGATTGGTTGTATGCGATATAACCTAGTTATCGAATCAAGGATACATTCGATAAGTTGATACATTGATATTAGTCGGTTATATGCGATATGACCGGATCGTTAAATCAAGTGTTGATTTAATGATTTAATGTATAATTATATATTTGATATATTACTTTATATTAACTAGTATTGGTTCACTTAAGATTGATTTTCTCACTTGATGTGCACAAGTTGTATATGTGATATTTTTGTGCACAAGTTTGTATCATATTTGATGATACATGCAAACTTGGGTGTGTGTATCACTTACCCCAAATTTAGGTTAATGGTTAGGTTATATTTATTTTATTTATTATGGTTAAAAAACTAAATGGTTGCTTTTGTTCTTTTCCAAGAAGCTTCATGATGCTTCATGCATCTTTGAAAAGGGTGCAACCATTTTGTTTTTATCCTTTAACCTAACCATCAACCTAAACCCTAGTTTATTCTCTACATGAGTTAACCTCATCCATGGTTGCATTATGATAAGTCTTCACTTGATTTTCTATTATTGATTATTCTTTTCATTTTTTTCTTCTTCTTCTTCTTGAAGAAAAAGAGATAGCTTGCTAGAAAATTTCAAGTGAAGATTTAGAGTGAGAAATCAAAATCTAAAGAGTACCCACTTTCTATCTCACCATCCTCTACTAGACTAGCACTTTAGTTTAGGGTGTTTGCTTCACTAATTCTATGGTTAGTGAGGAAGAAGCTTGAGTCCGTATTCCCTCGACGTAGATCATTTTCGGCCTCGAAGACTTCAAGCGATCCCGTTGCAATTTCATCAAGGAGCCGTCCGAGAGTCCGGGAGTTGGATGATCGCAGCGAAGCGACGTCGTCACGGAGCTTTGGAAGTGGAGGGCCGGATCTACAAAGGTTGTAGTCCCTTCTCTTAGTGATAATTGTTATCTACTAGCTTTATGTTTCGCCTAATCTCTAGTTAACGATCTAGCTTAGGGTTGTTCGGCACCTAAAAATTTTAATCCGGCATGGTCGATACATTGTAGAGCCTCCTTAGTGTGCCTAGTAACCCTACACACACAAGTTAATATTCCAAAAAAAAACTTGATATTTGAAATATGCGTATAGTTTTAATTACTTACTGGCATCCATATAGCATTTCGCCATCTAAAGTGAACTGTGTCGTAATGGTCGGGTGACCAATAGAGACATATGTCCATGACTATATCTGAAATAAAATATGATAGAATTACGTTTTGCGTTGAATATCATTTTAATTACGAAAAAATAGTAGAATGCGGTTTCAAGTATTGTATACCTGAAGAAGCGTCAATCAGCCCCCAAAACTCTTCTGCTCCACCAATGCAACCATCCTCAGCTCGCTATAAAGGAATGACAGAACTGCACTTCCCCATAATAAAGTAGCACACTGGTCGAGATCAGCTAAAAGAGGCATCCAGGCAAGACTAACTCTGCTCTTACTCCTATCCGGGAACAAGCGAACCCCGATCTGATGTAAAATTAAGGCTCGTGTGTGCTGCTCGATTGCCGCGGGGGTAGCATCCATGGCAGGCTCAGCACTAAACGCCTCCTGTAACCAACTCAAGTGAATGTTACTGCCTCTTCTTTGCCCAACAGGCGGGATCCTACTCAACAAGCTGGGACACAAGTCTGAACAATCGTGGCCATACCCCACAGAAACCACCTCTCCGTCTATAGGTAGACCAAGTGTCACGACCCAAAGTTTGGATGTGACCGGCACTTAGATTGTATAATATCTAAAGATATCTATACAACCCGAGTAAGCCAAAAACCAAGATCAAAGACCCTTTTTGCGGAATTTTAAGAAAATTTAGTTTTTAAGTAAAAATCACGGTTTGTAAGTATTAAAATCTTAACAGTAATTTCCTAAAAATAAAACAGCAATTATAAAGAGTTTTAGTTGGTTACATCCCTAGCTGGGAGTAACGATGCCAATAGCGGAAATTAATATACAACTTTATACGACATCAATAAGAATCTCAGACATAAGTAAAAGAAATATCATTTAACATAACTAAACGATCTCATCTGTTAAATAATATACGTACAATCACCTCTCGTTCTAAGTCATAATACAGGGTCTGATGGAGATATTCTAGATTCAATATACAATACCAAAAGAGAAGGTTACTATATATGTAACCCACCTAGCAAAAGATGCGATAAAATCTGATAAGTGGATCTGCACTACTGCTAACCGTCCACTCGACTCCTGTAAGGAACTGTGGCACAACGGGTGTGAGTTGCCAACTCAGTGAATAGAACTAACATATAACGGCTGATAATGTAAATATGACGAACTATAACTAACTGCTATATGGATAAGTATGATGCATGATAGCATGTGGAATACATGAATTTGTACTACTAATCATATAAACCAAAAACTGAAATCTCATCACTTATTTCCAAATAAAGATTATCTTTCCATGTCCAACATCGACACAAATCTTCCGTTTCTCTCAGGCATCATCCCTCGAACGATCATGTAATCAATAACACCAGTCGGTATCATCTAGATATCCGCCATGTTTTACAACTATCTCCGGTATCGAGTATCCTCGTTAGGCTCCCCGCCTCAAATGCGGCTATCCGGCCCCTCGGTCTCAACCGGGTCCACCATGTATCCAACTGTATGCCCCCCGACTCAGTCTGGATAACGTATAAATCCGCAACCGTATGACCCCCAACTCGGTTCGGAATAAAACCAAATCATAAAAACAACATCTCATGGTAGACATGTCACGTCAATCATAAAGAATTTCTGAATAGACTTAATAGTGTATGAAAACTCAAAACCATAAATCTTCAATAATACAAATGCCTCTAATGTCAACTTCTAACACATGAACATAAAACATGATGTCAATTATGCAAAGTAATACTGTTATTGATGTTTAAGGTATGATAGGAATTATATTTAACAGGATAATTCCTAAGTGTGAAAGTGGCATGTGAATATCGACGAGGTGTAGTGTAAAATGTAGATATGTGCATGTGCGGCATAACTCGATGATAATGGTGCAGTGTTCTAACAAGTATTAATCATGGAGGTATATATATATTTAAGAATGCATATGATCAATTTAACATACAAAAGCAAAACTTTTATTTAAACTTAATTACGGGTGTATCACGCCATCTATACAAAATCCCCCGGTAGATGTTTAGTCTACCACCGGAATACGTCGTAAACTACTCAGAAATCGCCAATCCTTTACCTTTCCTTGCGGCCTCCGAAATTCTCGTATTTGAATCTAACATCGAAATTAACTTGTATAAGGAAACGGCTAATTTCGATACGGCGAAATATGGAAATACGAGTTTCACGTACTAACTATACTGCATACGACTAATTTAAATTATTTAACACCTATACTAACTGAGTTTTAACCAAACGTTGTTTCGTAATAGAAAACAGAACGCGTTACGATTTACCCGTGTCGTATATTAAACGTTTTAACCCTTTTTCAGACATTAACTCCCAGATTCCATATACTATTAAATTAACTTAAATAAACAATACCAATTATCATAACACCTACACAGAGCCCTACCCCAAAAACCCAAAACACCCAACTCCTCCAAAATTCCGGCGACGTCGGAATTTTTCTAGGTCTCGCCGGCCAAAATCCGAGCCCCCTTGCTCGTATTCTTATGGTAAATTCTAGGTCTTGTGTATAAGATTAAGGTACTGTTTAGGTAAATTAGTTATTATCTAAGTTATAGCAGATCTTCACAGAGACTATACTTCCCTAAAATACCATTTTTTTCCGATATCCGATTTCTAAAATTTTACAAATTACAGAACTAAAACCTACTGAGTTAAGAATTTTACCTACTAAGGATGGTTGAAAGGCTTCCTCCAAGATACCCAAGTCTTTCACTCCTAGCTTGATGGTGAACTCCTTAGCTCCTAGTTCTTCTTCTCTTCTCTTTCTTTTTTTCTATTTTCCTTGTTGTTCTAAGTTTTCTTTCTTCCTTTGAACTTTTCTGATTTTTATTTGGTTAAGTAATCTAAACACAAGGTATAGGGTAAAGGAAATGAGTAAGGTGTAGGAGGAGGTGTCACCAAGAAAGGGTGTAGTTGTTTCATGCAAGGAGATGGTGTAGCAAGGGGAAAAGGTGGGATTTTCATGCGAGGATGAGGTGGATGTGCAAAATTAATCCTAATTTATGGTATTTTGAGGAATTTCTGAGCTAAAACATTTCCTAACCCTTTTTCACATACACCCTCAACATTTCCAAGTTTGCACTTTTTCCTAAATTTTACACAAAGACCCTTCACTACCTATGTTATTATATAAACACCATTTTATTAAAATGAAGCTAAATTTATCACTAAAACCCTTGTAATTTATTTATATTACAAGTTAAAATTTAATTTTAAATAGTTTCACACATTATTTATGAAAAGGTCCTAATTTGATTAATAACTTTTTAAATTAACATTTTATTATTTAATTAATTAATTTTATTTATTTCTAAATTTCCAAAATGTTACAATATTCCCCCCTTAAGAAAATTCGGTCCCCGAATTTAAAACTTAATTATACATACCTTCAAAAGGATGTGGAAATTTCTTTCACATCGCATCCTCGGTCTCCCAAGTGATCTCCTCTCGATTCGTTCCTCGCCAAAGAACCTTTACAGATGGAAGTACCCTTGATCTCAGTTTCTTTGCCTGCTGGTCTAGAATAGCTACTGGCTGCACTGTGTAGGATAAATCCGGCTTAAGCTGTAAGGTCTGATGCTGGATCGCGTGAGAAGGATCGTGAAGATACTTGCGAAGTATAGACACATGAAACACCGGATGCACATAGGGAAAACTCGGTGGAAGTGCTAAACGATAAGCTACAGCACCCACTCTTTCCAGAATCTGGTAAGGTCCGACATATCTGGGGCTGGGCTTCCCCTTTTTCCCGAAACGCATCACACCTTTCATCGGAGATACACGAAGAAACACATGATCTCCCACCTCAAACTCGAGTCTACGACGACGTCGATCTGCATATGATTTCTGTTAGTTATATGTATGCCCTAGAGGCCATTACTGTACATTGGATGTATATTGTAGTGTGCTTGGACATATATAGGGAGGACTTTCTCGCTCGACATGATAGTATGCTATCTGGTTACTCTTTACCTTAACGTGTACACTGATTGTCTCTCTGTTATATGTTGGTAAAGCCCTTAGGATGTGTACTTGACTACCTGGACTATGATGCGGATCATACTAGTGGGGACATGGTAGTCCATAAGTACATCCTTCAAAGTCCCTAGTCGTGGGTATATCGAGACGGGGCATCGATATGCCAGAGTAGACTAGCGTATACCTTCTCGACCCATACAGATGGGCGATGGATGATCCTATATCCATTGGTGTTTGACATCAGAGATGATATATGGGTGCTCAGTGGAGACTGGGTACACTGGACGGACTCGCCGAGAACTCCCAGATGGTATTATACCTTACGTCAGATGGCAGTTCTCAGGTGACACTGGTACAGAGTAGTCTGTTGACCCGAGATCGTTATAGAGTCTTGTGTGATTCCCACTGTGCTTTGATTTCCACCTTACCACGTCCAAGAGGGCGTGCAAAACGGTCGTTTTTGGGTACAGTCCCGAATCACATGGAGGCAATGAGCGATAGGAGGGGATTCGTCTCTCCCGGTATAGGGGGTTGATGTTGCGCTGTGTTCGATTGGCTATAACAGGAAATCCCTGGCCAGGGTTGCTGAGATTTACTGGTAAGTGTTACCAGTAGTATCTCGAATTGTTATAGACCTCATATCGACATGACTTATCAAGCTATTGGGGTCTGACGTTTACCACCCCTAGGCAAGATATGCGACATATCAGACGACGAGACCGGACTGTACGGTAAGTGTTACTGGTTGGATTCACAGGAGTGTGAGCGGGCTTGCTCGTCGATCTTCTGATCGCTCAATACCCGGGTGGCCGTTACGTTTAGCAGACCGCTTGCGGCTTGTGGGTGTTTGATATGATCATCACCTGCTGCCGGCGTATTGACGAGTCTTTAGAGTCCTACACAGAGGTTTCCTGGCTCAAGCGAAACGAAATAGGAGCGCATATGAGATATGTGCAGGACAGAGAATAATGCGTGTATGTGATACCGTATTTCATTCTCGCGATGAATGTATCGATATGGTTGTATGCGATATAACCTAGTTATCGAATCAAGGATTGATTCGATAAATCGATACATTGTATATTAGTCGGTTATATGCGATATGACCGGATCGTTAAATCAAGTGTTGATTTAATGATTTAATGCATAATTATATATTTGATATATTACTTTGCATTAACTAGTATTGGTTCACTTTAAATGGTTTTTCTCACTTGATTGTGCACATTGTATATGTGATATACTTTTGTACACAAGTTTGTATCATGTTTGATGATACATGCTCACTAGGGTTTGTGTAAAGATTAAACCATGGTTGTATATTGGTTAGGGTTTTCATTTTCTTATTCATTTATTTTATTTATTTTATTTTGAAATGATAAAGAGAAAATGGTGGCTTTCTTTGTTCTTTGCTTGAAGCTTCTTGAAGCTTCAAAGCATCTTTGACTAAGTGACCATTTTGTCTCATGCTTAACCCTAACCACTCCATCTAACCTTAGTTAAATCTCTACACTAAACCATGGTTTGGATATGATAAGAATTGATTTTTCTTTTCTATTTTATTATTCTTATCATAACATTTTTGAGCTTCTTCTTCTTCTTCTTCAAGAAGAAAGCTTGCTTCATCAATGGCAACTTGAGCAATTGAGTGAGAAATCCAATTCTAAAGTGGACCCACCTCCTATTTCTTCATCCTCTACCTCTTGCCAAGTAGTAAAGGGTGTTTTCTTCACAAGTTTCATGACTTGGTGAAGTGGGAGCTTGATCTTGTGATGCTTCGACGTAGATCATCTTCGGCACGAAGCCGACGACCTTGCCCGCCCATTTCTCTGATGAAGCCGACGCTAGAGCCCGAGTTTCCATTTGGACAGCGAGGAGACTTCATTGTGAAGCTATGGAGGTGGAGGACCGGATCTACAAAGGTTGTATTTCCGTTCTTTTAGTTAATTTGTTAACTAGTCGCATCGCATAGCCTAAATATCTAGTTAACGATCCGTATTAGGGTTTCTCGGCACTTATAAAATTTGAAATTGGCATGGTTGATGCCTTGTGAGACCTTATTAGTGTGCCTAGGAACCCTACAGTGGTATCAGAGCCTAGCTAGAGCCTTAGGCGACGCGTAGACGGAGTTAGAAGTCCGATCGAACCGAAACCCTAATCTCAAAATGCTCTCTGTACATTTTCTGAAATCTGGTCTTTTTCGAAATTAAAAATATGCAGAAAAATCAGCAGGGAATTTGATGAATTACTGTGGAGCACGTGCTCATGATTCTTCTAAAGTGCGGCGGAACCGCGGCACAAGCTGGCTTGTGCGGCGGTTCCGCGGCCAATTAGTCACATCAGCCTTTTTAATTTGCACAGTAATTCCTAATTTCTAGTGCTGTATTTTCTAGAATATTTTAATATTTACTCTACAGTTGAGTTTTCTGGGGTTGTTTAGGGAATTCGTAGATTCGATCGGATTGTCTAATTTTGTCTCTGTGTTTCTCCGGGTAAATTTTAGAATATGTTAAAAAGTTCGACCGGATATGAATACCCACTTTTTCCCATGCTGGGAAATTTCCAATTGTTGGACTTTTCCGTAGTTTAACGACGTTCTAAGTAGTGCAAGTAACGCGATGGTCCCTCTAGAAGACAACAAACCTTAACTCGATTATGTGACCGTCTTGAACTGCCTTTTGAACCTTAGGGTTTGGGGCAGTACGGCGTGCCACATGTGAGGCGTTGGCTTGACCTTTCTACGACTGGACCGTTGGTACTGAGGCACGAACTGAATGTTTTTAGACTTGTTTCATGTGTTGATCTGTATTGGGAAAACTTGGGTGTTTGAATGTTCGATCGGAAAGTTTAACATTTTCTATTTATCCGGAATGGGATACAATAATTGGAATTCACAAGTAGTTATGAGATAACTGAATGAATATTATAAACATAGCAGTTTAGTCTCACTTGATCGGTTGCCACGGAATTTTGATGTGATCAAAAGTCCGTCGCAATCACGTAGCGTACGCGAATACTCGCCGGGTAAACTTAATAGACAGCCTCACTCCATAGCCCCGATCAAGTGACTGTAGGAGAACCCCGTCGCCGAAAGCATCCGTTCGGGTGCTCGCGGCAGCGGTGTTCCGCCTTGGTGCACTTCGTCGACGGTATCGGGGGTGCGGCCATCTACTAAAGTTTGCGACGAGCATTCGATCAGAATGTCAGGAATCCTGTTGAATTCGCCGACTTAATATTGAAAAGTGTTTTCGATTTTGAGACTAAAATGCGGGGTTTATAATTGTTAGGCATGCGATGTCTAAGGAATTCATTTGATTAGGCATGTGATGTCTAAAGAGGTTGCGGATTCCAACTGTTGTAGTTTTACACTTTTTTTTCTGTGACCGTAAGTGTAATATGTGATATCGCCGGTTTCGTTGCTATATGTCAACGACAATTGGGATGCGCATATTTACTTACGTTGATGACATGTGATGTTATGTGTTGCTGGATATGTTATATTGGATTGTCGTGTTTGAATAGCCGGGGGTTTTTATGTGAGATGAGTGTTTTTCATTTTCATTCATGTAAAAACTTGTATGTAATATTCTATTATTTGGGGCACTTCCAGGTTGCGGAAGGTGTCACCCTTTGTATATTATTTACTTTTCCGCACTAGGATAGACCCAAGGAGGGGAGCACAAGTAACCGGGTTCTGGAGTCCAGTGGGAGACCAACTCGAGGAGTCGAGTCCGGGTCTCCTAACTCTAGAATTGGTAGGGTTGCTTGCCGCTCTCGTAGGGGTCTAGGGGTGTGGGTTTGGCTATTCATCGCGACCGTGGAATCCGTGTTTTATACTGGCTCGTATTGAAAACACAGACGTCCTAGTATATCCAATATTTCATATGATTCTTCTGCTGCGATATCTGTGATGTGATCATGTGATGTTCTATGATAGATACTGTATATAGTATATTTGATATATTATATAGACGTTACTTATGTTTTACACCCGCGCTAGCCCTGCCCCGCTCTGCCGTTAGTTACCTAACCTAACGGTGCACGATGGGACATCGAGGCGAATGCGGATGGCATAAGTGTACGTCGTATTTATCTGTGATGTTTAGGTACTTAAATGATGGGACTTCATTAATGTGATTAATGAAAGTAAAAAGAAACCTAAGATGTTGTAGAATCGAATTTCAAAATAAAACAGGTAGCTACAGTTCTTGCTTTGCACAGCGGTATATGTGATATATCCTGCACCTTATTCGATGAGGAAAGGACCGAGATCCCTTCACCGGGAGTGACTCCTTTAGCAATAACTGGCAGATGCTACACACTCGATTTGTCTTTTGATTGCTTTTAAACAGTTTTTGCTTTGCAAAGTGATATATATGATATATCCCGCACCTCATTCGACGAGGAAAGGACCGACGATCCCTTCACCGGGAGTGATTCCTTTAGCAAAACTAGAAAAGCCTAAAAAACACTTCATTTTAAAATCATTTGATTCTACAACGATATCAAGTTCATTACGCAATAGGTTTTGAGAAAAACCTGTCGTAGCCCTCCGTCATTTCAGATAAGTCCTATTTAGTATTCGTGCTACGTTTGTTGATCTCCGTCAAGGCGTAGTGTGCGGTAGCTAACTAGTATTTATCTGCTTATGCATATGATGCAGATTGGATTAGGGTAGTCGTGCGGCCTTGTTGACCTCCGTCAAGGGTCGTGCGGGCGGGTTTAATTCGATCAAGAAATGACGGGTTGAACTTGACTAGTAGCCTATGGTTTGTTGACCTCCGTCAAGGTCATAGGGTGCTAGGGGCAAAATATTATCCGGAATTTCAAGTGTTGAAATTTGCAATGAGATTGCATACCTTCTATAAGATAGTTGGATCCCGATACCCACTGCGAGTAAGAGTCACTCCTGGGAGAGTTTTACACATTACAATTAGCCGATCAAGTAGGTGTCTAGAAAGGTGTTAACGCGGTTACGCCTCTGGGAAAACGAGGTTTACATTAATTAGGTTCGTGCGAAAGCACGGGGGACCTCCCTCAAAGTACCGACACTGGCCTGGCTGAAAGATTGGCGAACTTGTAGTGTGTAATTAATCCCGGCTAGTCTTTCCTTTTAGGGTTTGAAGGAAGATTTGATTAAAACAGTGGGAGCCATCCTGATTAGATAAAATAATAACCAATCTATTCTTGCAAGAGCGCACGCTGAGTGTTTTCTTCTCTCTCTCTCCAGGTAGTGACCATATCACGCCTTAATCAAGATAATAAAACGGATATATTGACCGAACCCGCTTGTTATACTGAGCTGGGGAACGTTGGTCCCGCTCCAACTTATAATTGTTATAAGACAGAGCAGGAAATAGGGGAATACCAGAATTCCTTTGCCGCCCAAACGAAGGAAGTGCATATGATGCATCTTTTTCGGGTGTGTTCATTACAAAGAACTGTTTCTCAGTATCCTCCGCATCCTGGGTATATGATACCGGATCAGGATCCCAGATATGTAATCTGTTACATAGGGCTACAGATAGGTAGAGAACTGAGAACGGGTGATAAGTTTCATGAGACAGAAAACGGGGCAAGTGTTGCAGCCAAGTCTGTTGGTCACTGTCACCCTGTATTACAAATACATTGATTCTGAACGAATGTTATTAGATACCGAACCTGATATACAAAATCATATCTATCTCTTTATTAGTAAAGAAATGATAAAATTTTGTATAGTTGGATAATGTTTTGAACATTTCCTATATCAAAAGTTGATCGGTTCAGGCACGTTATCTAAAAGCATTGATGTTCTAAATCAAACTACAGTTCTTCGTATACGGAACACACACAAGAGGAAGAGTTCAGAAATGAACGAATCCTTCTTGAGGCATTGTAGACTAGGTCATATCGATGCGACCCGACTAGCTGAAGTTACATGTAGATGCATATTTAAATCAGTTTGAATTTACATCTTGTGAAACTTGCCAGTCATGTCACAGAGATAAGATGACCATAGCTCCGTTTACTGGAAACAGAGAAAGAGTTAGTGAACTCTTGGGATGATACATGTTGATGTATGTAGGTCCCCTGTCTACACTTGCCAAGACCGGTTCTTTATACTTCATTAAATTCTCTTATGATCTCTTTTGATTCAGACATATGTTCCTGTTGAAACACAAGTCAGAACCTTTTGAGATATTCACAGAATATAAGTTAGAAGTAGAGAACCAATAAGGGTATAAGTATTATGTCCTTTGATGAAATCAAGGAGGAGAATACTTGAGCACGAAATTCTTGGACTTTTCTAAAAGAGAATGAGATTCTCTCTCAGCATTACTCCTCCGTATACACCATAGCACGATGGTATATCGGGGCAGAGCAATCACACCTTATATGATAAGGTGTGCTCTATGATGAGTACTACTGAGTTACCTATTTCCTTTTGGGAGTTATGCGCTTGAGAAGCTGCATACCTATTGAATAGGGTTCGAATCAGATCACTGCCTACCACTCCATATGAGATATGGAATGGGAAGAGCCCATGTCTTAAGCTAGTTAGGATTTGGGGTTGTCCGGCCTATGTCTAAAAGCAAAATCGGGACAAGCTCGAGGCAAGGTCTGTAATGTAGAACTGGAAAGGTTCCAGCTATACAAACTGCAGCTGATGATTTGAAAGAACCAAAGGATTCAATAGTTACAAACGAACCTCAGCCTCTCCGCCGATCTAGTAAGGTTCCTCACCCACCTGAGAGATACTTCGGTTGCTCTATGACAGTGGGAGCGAGGATTGCATCATGAGATGATGACCCAACTAGTTTCGAGCTGGCCATCAGGAGTAAGACTCTGTAAGAATGGCTGGATGCTTAGTGATCTGAGATGGAATCCATGTACACCAACAAAGTATGGACTTTGGTTGCTATATCTGAAGGGTTAAATCCCCATCAGGAGCAAGTATATCTTGAGAAGATTACTTGGTGTAGATGGAAAAGTTGAGACTTTTAAAGCTAGACTTGTTAAAGGTTTTCGTCATCAACCAGGCGTGGACAATGATGAAACCTTTTCAAATGGCTATGCTTAAGTCCATCCAGATCCTACTTGCCACGGCTACATACCATGACTACGATATCTGGCGGTTGGGTGTCATGACTGCTTTTCTAAAGTGATGTTTTAGAAGAGAGCGTCTGTAAGTACACAGCCAGAGGGCTTCGTAAACAGTGGGAGCAGCGGAAACGTGTACAAGATGCTTTATAGGATAAAGCAAGTATCGCGGAGTTGGAACATCTGTTTTGATGTGTTAGTCAAAGAGTTTGACATCATCAAAATGGTAGATGAACCTTGTATAAACAAAAAGGTAGTAGGGAGTATAGTGACGATCCTCGTAGAGTACGTGGATGACATGCTCTTGATAGGGAAGGAGTTTCCTATGCTACGCCCGGTCAATCTCCGCTTATCACAAGGATTCTCCATATAGGATCAAAGTGATACCTCCTAAATCCTAAGTATTCATCTATGAGATAGATGTAATTGGATGTTAGGATACTAACTAGATGTAGTGAGATGGTATCAATCGATCCTGGGGAGAATCACTGGAAGGGTTCCAGGGTGATAAAGACGACTGAATGTCAGTCACAGGCATTGTCTTTACCCTCAATGGAGGGACGGTATGTTGGAAGAGTTCCAAGCTAGATACCGTGGCATACTAGACGATTAAGGCTGGATACATCACTACTCAAGATGCTACCAAAGAGACTGTCTGGGTGTATATTTGTTCATGAGATGAACAGAGTTCCTCCCATTGTGTGACAATGGAGTTATGGCTTATGCCAAGGAACGTCCGTCCCATCAGTGATCCAGACATATTCTAAGGCAGTATCACCTGATCATGGAGATAGTTGATCTCCAGGGTGATCCAGGTTAGGAGAGTAGACTCAGAGGACAGCACGGCGGATCCACTCATAAAGGCCTTTTCCCAGAGAGAGACTTTTATGGGATGGTTGATTATGAGATACTACAACCACTGCTATCAGATGGCCCTAGTGCAAGTGGGAGATTGTTAGTTATATGTATGCCCTAGAGGCCATTACTGTACATTGGATGTATATTGTAGTGGATGCTTGGACATATATAGGGAGGACTTTCTCGCTCGACATGATAGTATGCTATCTGGTTACTCTTTACCTTAACGTGTACACTGATTGTCTCTCTGTTACATGTTGGTAAAGCCCTTAGGATGTGTACTTGACTACCTGGACTATGATGCGGATCATACTAGTAGGGAAATGGTAGTCCATAAGTACATCCTTCAAAGTCCCTAGTCGTGGGTATATCGAGACGGGGCATCGATATGCCAGAGTAGACTAGCGTATACCTTCTCGACCCATACAGATGGGCGATGGATGATCCCATATCCATTGGTGTTTGACATCAGAGATGATATACGGGTGCTCAGTGGAGACTGGGTACACTGGACGGACTCGCCGAGAACTCCCAGATGGTATTATACCTTACGTCAGATGGCAGTTCTCAGGTGACACTGGTACAGAGTAGTCTGTTGACCCGAGATCGTCATAGAGTCTTGTGTGATTCCCACTGTGCTTTGATTTCCACCTTACCACGTCCAAGAGGGCGTGCAAAACGGTGGTTTTTGGGTATAGTTCCGAATCACATGGAGGCAATGAGCGATAGGAGGGGATTCGTCTCTCCCGGTATAGGGGGTTGATGTTGCGCTGTGTTCGATTGGCTATAACAGGAAATCCCTGGCCAGGGTTGCTGAGATTTACTGGTAAGTGTTACCAGTAGTATCTCGAATTGTTATAGACCTCATATCGACACGACTTATCAAGCTATTGGGGTCTGACGTTTACCACCCCTAGGCAAGATATGCGACATATCAGACGACGAGACCGGACTGTACGGTAAGTGTTACTGGTTGGATTCACAGGAGTGTGAGCGGGCTTGCTCGTCGATCTTCTGATCGCTCAATACCCGGGTGGCCGTTACGTTTAGCAGACCGCTTGCGGCTTGTGGGTGTTTGATATGATCATCACCTGCTGCCGGCGTATTGACGAGTCTTTAGAATCCTACACAGAGGTTTCCTGGCTCAAGCGAAACGAAATAGGAGCGCATATGAGATATGTGCAGGACGGAGAATAATACGTGTATGTGATACCGTATTTCATTCTCACGATGAATGTATCGATATGGTTGTATGCGATATAACCTAGTTATCGAATCAAGGATTGATTCGATAAATCGATACATTGTATATTAGTCGGTTATATGCGATATGACCGGATCGTTAAATCAAGTGTTGATTTAATGATTTAATGCATAATTATATATTTGATATATTACTTTGCATTAACTAGTATTGGTTCACTTTAAATGGTTTTTCTCACTTGATTGTGCACATTGTATATGTGATATACTTTTGTACACAAGTTTGTATCATGTTTGATGATACATGCTCACTAGGGTTTGTGTAAAGATTAAACCATGGTTGTATATTGGTTAGGGTTTTCATTTTCTTATTCATTTATTTTATTTATTTTATTTTGAAATGATAAAGAGAAAATGGTGGCTTTCTTTGTTCTTTGCTTGAAGCTTCTTGAAGCTTCAAAGCATCTTTGACTAAGTGACCATTTTGTCTCATGCTTAACCCTAACCACTCCATCTAACTTTAGTTAAATCTCTAGACTAAACCATGGTTTGGATATGATAAGAATTGATTTTTCTTTTTTATTTTATTATTCTTATCATAACATTTTTGAGCTTCTTCTTCTTCTTCTTCAAGAAGAAAGCTTGCTTCATCAATGGCAACTTGAGCAATTGAGTGAGAAATCCAATTCTAAAGTGAACCCACCTCCTATTTCTTCATCCTCTACCTCTTGCCAAGTAGTAAAGGGTGTTTTCTTCACAAGTTTCATGACTTGGTGAAGTGGGAGCTTGATCTTGTGATGCTTCGACGTAGATCATCTTCGGCACGAAGCCGACGACCTTGCCCGCCCATTTCTCCGATGAAGCCGACGCTAGAGCCCGGGTTTCCATTTGGACAGCGAGGAGACTTCATTGCGGAGCTATGGAGGTGGAGGACCGGATCTACAAAGGTTGTATTTCCGTTCTTTTAGTTAATTTGTTGACTAGTCGCATCGCATAGCCTAAATATCTAGTTAACGATCCGTATTAGGGTTTCTCGGCACTTGTAAAATTTGAAATTGGCATGGTTGATGCCTTGTGAGACCTCATTAGTGTGCCTAGGAACCCTACAATTTCTGTCTGCACTAGGCCGCTCTCATTCTGTCCCGTATCAACTGAATCTTTCTGTAGTCTCATGTACTATCTGCGGTCCCAAAATGCTACTCTCGCTCAGTTCCGTCCAGCAAACGGGTGATCGACATTTCCTCCCATACAAAGCTTCAAAGGGTGCCATCTGGATCGTCTCCTGAAAACTGTTGTTGTACGAGAATTCTATCAAAGGTAAGTGACGATCCCAACTACCACCAAAATCAAGGCTGCAAGCTCGAAGCATATCCTCTAGAGTCTGAATGGTCCGCTCTGACTGACCATCTGTCTGTGGGTGAAAAGCTGTACTAAAACTCAATCGTGTACCAAGAGCTTCTTAAAGTTTCTGCCATAGCCTGCTGGTAAACTGGGTACCCCTATCGGATACTAGGCACGTCGTAACTCCATGCAATCGTACAATCTCGTCGATATAAATCTGAGCATACTGTGCAAACCCATACGTCGTCTTCACCGGAAGAAGTTGAGCTGCCTTTTTCAATCTATCTACAATCACCCAGATGGAATCATACCCTCTGCTAGTCCTGGGTAGACCCACAACGAAATCCATGGAAATCTGTTCCCATTTCCACTCCGGAATGGGCAAGGGCTGCAACTCTCCTGCCGGCCTCTGGTACTCGGCCTTGATTTGCTGACAAGTCAAGAATCTCGAAACAAACTCCGCAACATCCCTCTTCATTCCTTCCCACCAATAAACATCCTTCAAATTATGATACATCTTGGTGGAACCAGGATGAATACCGTATGCTGATCGATGGGCCTCCTCTAAGATCTCACGTCTCAGTCCATCCGAATCTGGCACACAAAGACAAGTCCCAAAATGTAATACTCCACGGTCATCTATCACGAACTCCGACTCTCTGCCCTGTCTAACCTGATCCATAATCTCCGACATACGAGCATCTGCGGGCTGTGTCTCTCGAATACGATCCAATAACTGAGGACGGATGCGAACATGTGCTAACTGTCCTCCTGTCGTTGTGAACTCAAACTGTACACGACTATCACATAGAATCTGCCGGTCTTTAGAAGACTGTCTCTGCAAGGTGCGCACATGAGATAAGCTACCTCCAGGCCTCTGACTCAAAGCATATGCTACAACATTCGCTTTGCCTGGATGATACAAGATCTCACAATCGTAATCCTTCACGAGTTCCATCCATCTACGCTGCCTTAGATTCAGATCCCTCTGCTGAAAAATATACTTCAAGCTCTTATGATCTGTAAAAATCTGGCACGACTCTCCATACAAGTAATGCCTCCAAATCTTCAGTGCGAAAACTACAGCAGCCATCTCCAAATCATGAGTGGGGTAGTTCTGCTCGTGCCTCTTCAACTGCCGAGAAGCATAAGCTACAACCCTGCTGTGCTGCATCAGCACACAGCCTAAACCCACTCGAGAAGCATCATAATACACCACAAAACCACCAGACCCAGAAGGTAAAGATAAGACTGGTGCAGTCATCAAGCGAGTCTTCAACTGCTGGAAACTCTGCTCACATGCATCTGTCCAAAGAAATGGAACTTCCTTCCTAGTCAATCCGGTCAACGGTGCAGTGATCCGAGAAAAATCCTGCACAAAACGTCTGTAATAATCGGCCAGACCCAAGAAACTTCGAATCTCTGTAACTGACACAGGTCTGGGCCAGTGCTGTACCGCTTCGATCTTCTTTGGGTCCACACGTATCCCATCCCTCGTAACTACGCGACCCAAGAAATCTACACTATCCAGCCATAAAGCACACTTGGAGAATTTAGTGAACAGCTGATGCTCCTTCAAGGTCTGCAACGTTATGCGCAAATGCTGCTCGTGCTCCTCCCGACTCCGGGAATAAACAAGAATATCATCAATGAATACTATAATGAACTGATCAAGGAATGGCCTGAAGATACGGTTCATCATATCCATGAAAGCTGCTGGGGCGTTGGTGAGTCCGAACGACATCACCAGAAACTCATAATGTCCATAACGTGTGCGAAAAGCAGTCTTCGGAATGTCATCCTTCCGAACCCTCAACTGGTGATACCCTGACCGCAAATCAATCTTTGAGAAGTAGCCAGCTCCCTACAGCTGATCGAACAAGTCATCGATATGAGGTAATGGATACCTATTTCGCACAGTAACTCGATTCAGCTGCCTGTAGTTGATGCACAGTCCCATACTACCGTCCTTCTTCTTAACAAATAAGACAGGAGCTCCCCACGGCGATACACTTGGACGAACAAGTCCTCTATCTAACAACTCTTGCAACTGGATTTTGAGTTCCTTCAACAACGTCGGGGCCATCCGGTAAGGTGGTATAGAAATAGGCCCCGCACCCAGAATCAAGTCAATGCAAAATTTGATATCACGATCGGGCGGTAATCCTGGTAATTCAGCAGGAAACACATCCGGAAATTCTCGTGCGATCGGAACCTGGTCCAACGGGACTTCAGCGGCTCCTAAGTCCTGAACAAATGCTAAGAACTCATGACAACCCTTCTTCAAGAGTTGTCCCGCACAAAGAGCAGAAATCATGTTGGCAGGAATTACATTACAGTCTCCCTGCACAACAAAAAACGGTTCACCTGGAAAACAAAATCTGACAGCTTTCCCCCGACAATCTACATAAGCATGACAAGCGGCCAACCAATCCATGCTAAGAAGTATATTAAAATCTAACATATCCAGGAGAATTAGATCAACTAAAGAATCCCTATCACCAATACATACTGAACATGACCTGAATACATGTCAAGCTATAAAAGAATCCCCCACCGAAGTAATCACAACTAGCGGTAACTCTAACAGTAACGACTCTCTCCCCAGAGAAAGTGCAAAGCGTGAAGATACGTAAGAATGTGTAGAACCGGGATCAAATAAAATATGTGCATCTAAGGAACATACTGTAAGAGTACCTGTCACAACTGCATTGGATGCCTAGGCATCCTGTGGAGTCAGTGCAAATACCCGTGCCTGGCCCCTACCCGCATCCTGTCGTCCTCTACCTCTGTCTCCTCGACCCCTCTGAAAGTGTCCTGCAAAACCTCTACCTCGTGGTGCAACCATCTGGCGCATAGTGCTAACTGGGGGAGGAAGTAAGGCCATCGAAGTAGAAGGTGGAGGGGGTAAAGCAGACTGTGGAGTAACAGTCCCGCCATGGCGTGTACACTCTCTAGCCATATGCCCTGGAAGTCCGCAACTATAACATGTAAATGGGGTCCTCTGATCATCGGGGTATGAACTGAACATCTGTCCCTGGGTCCAACCTTGTCCGAAACTGCGGCCTGGAGCGTACCTGCCTCTACCTCTGCCAAATTTCCTAGTCATTGACCCAATCGGTCTAGTCCTCTTTGGCTCCGGAACAATCATTGCCTCGCTCAAACGCTCCTCTACTCACATAGCTGCGTCTATGGCCTGCGCATACGTATCGAAATGCTGGGAGCCTATAGCAAGAAACAACTGCATGTCCAGACTCCTTATGAACCTCTTCACCCTAAGCTCCTCCGTAGGAACTAAGTATGGAGCATAGCACGACAACTGGGTGAATCGTAAATCATAATCTGCCACTGACATACTCGCAAATTTCCGCAACGCTTCAAAACTGCTAGCTCTGGCGTCCCTCACACTCTGTGAATGAAACCTAGCAAGAAAAACCTCAGAGAACTCGGTCCACGACATCGGAGGAAGACCAGTGGCTCGCCCTCTCTCCGTCGAATCACACCACTCCTATGCAAGCCCCTCCAAACGAAAGCTAGTTAGCTCAACTGACCTCGCATCAGAACATCGCAATGATCTGCCAATCCTCGCCATCCTATCAAGAAAGGACCGAGGATCCTCCGCTGCATCGGTCCCGGTAAACACCGGAGGTCTCAACCTCATAAATTCTGGAAGAGATACCTCCATCACTCTCGGTTCTGCCAGTGCGACAGTTTGCATAGGCTGTTCATCGGGTTCTACCATCGTCGGTGTTTGATCATGTCTCTGTAGTCGAGTGTCCTCAGCCAACTGTCCTACCACCTACTGCAATCCTAACATGCCATCCTCGATCCTAGTCAATCTATCTGGAGGAGGAGGATCGACATGCTTATGCACCGCCAAAATGTCTGGTGCGCCAGTCGTCGTCACAGGCAGATTCTCCCTAGCTGCATCTCTGGCTGCGGCTCGCCTAGCTCGCATAGCCATAGCAACTGGAACAAGAAACGAGAATTGATAAGGCTTACGAATAGGGATAATCAATATCATAGAGTCAAAGAAAGAATAAATCAAGATATATATCCTAAGGTTAGTTTGGCTGAGTATTGTAACGTAAATACGCCGCGGAACATACGTACGGTACTGTACTCATCCTAATTCACCTACTCCATAAAACCAAAGGTCATCCTACGTAACGAACTCAAGTCAACTTATCTTAACTCACTACTCAATTCCGTAAAGTTAAGTCTAAGCTCTGATACCAACTTTGTCACGACCCAAAGTTTGGATGTGACCGGCACTTAGATTGTATAATATCTAAAGATATCTACACAACTCGAGTAAGCCAAAAACCAAGATCAAAGACCCTTTTTGCGGAATTTTATGAAAATTTAGTTTTTAAGTAAAAATCACGGTTTGTAAGTATTAAAATCTTAACAGTAATTTCCTAATAAATAAAACAGCAGTTATATAAAGTTTTAGTTGGTTACATCCCTGGTTGGGAGTAACGATGCCAATAGCGGAAATTAATATATAACTTTATACGACATCAATAAGAATCTCAGACATAAGTAAAAGAAATATCATTTAACATAACTAAACGATCTCATCTGTCAAATAATATACGTACAACCACCTCTCGTTCTAAGTCATAATACAGAGTCTGATGGAGATATTTTAGATTCAATATACAATACAAAAAAAGAGAAGATTACTATATATGTAACCCACCTAGCAAAAGATGCGATAAAATCTGATAAGTGGATCTGCACTGCTGCTAACCGTCCACTCGACTCTTGCAAGGAACTGTGGCACAACGGGGGTGAGTTGCCAACTCAGTGAATAGAACTAACATATAACGGCTGATAATGTAAATATGACGAACTATAACTAACTGCTATATGGATAAGTATGATGCATGATAGCATATGGAAAACATGAATTTGTACTACTAATCATATAAACCAAAAACTGAAATCTCATCACTTATTTCCAAATAAAGTTGATCTTTCTATGTCCAACATCGACACAAATCTTCCGTTTCTCTTAGGCATCATCCCTCGAACGATCCTGTAATCAATAACACTGGTCGGTATCATTTAGATATCCGCCGTGTTTTACAACTATCTCCGGTATCGAGTATCCTCGTTAGGCTCCCCGCCTCAAATGCGGCTATCCGGCCCCTCGGTCTCGATCGGGTCCACCATGTATCCAACTGTATCCCCCCCGACTCAGTCTGGATAACGTATAAGTCCGCAACCGTATGACCCCCAACTCGGTTCGGAATAAAACCCAATCATAAAAACAACATCTCATGGTAGACATGTCACATCAATCATAAAGAATTTCTGAATACACTTAATAGTGTATGAAAACTCAAAACCATAAATTCTCAATAATACAAATGCATCTAATGTCAACTTCTAACACGTGAACATAAAACATGATGTCAATTATACAAAGTACTACTGTTATTGATGTTTAAGGTATGATAGGAATCATATTTAATAGGATAATTCCTAAGTGTGAAAGTGGCATGTGAATATCAACGAGGTGTAGTGTAACATGTAGATATGTGCATATGCGGCATAACTCGACGATAATGGTGCAGTGTTCCAACAAGTATTAATCATGGAGGTATGTATATATTTAAGAATGCATATGATCAATTTAACATACAAAAGCAAAACTTTTATTTAAACTTAACTACGAGCGTATCACGCCATCTATACAAAATCTCCCGGTAGATGTTTAGTCTACTCACCGGAATACGTCGTAAACTACTCAGAAATCGCCAATCATTTTCCTTTCCTTGCGGCCTCTGAAATTCCTGTATTTGAATCTAATATCAAAATTAACTTGTATAAGGAAACGGCTAATTTCGATACGACGAAATATGGAAATACGAGTTTCACGTACTAACTATACTGCGTACGACTAATTTAAATTATTTAACTCCTATACTAACTGAGTTTTAACCAAACGCTGTTTCGTAATAGAAAACAGAACGCGTTACGATTTACCCGTGTCGTATATTAAACGTTTTAACCCTTTTTCAGACATTAACTCTCAGATTCCATATACTGTTAAATTAACTTAAATAAACAATACCATTATCATAACACCTACACAGAGACCTACCCCAAAAACCCAAAACACCCAACTCCTCCAAAAATCCGGCGACGCCGGAATTTGTCTAGGTCTCGCCGGCCAAAATCCGAGCCCCCTTGCTTGTATTCTTATGGTAAATTCTAGGTCTTGTGTATAAGATTAAGGTACTGTTTGGGTAAGTTAGTTATTATCTAAGTTATAGCAGATCTTCACAGAGACTATATTTCCCTAAAATACCAATTTTTTCCGATATCCGATTTCTAAAATTTTACAAATTACAGAACTAAAACCTACTGAGTTAAGAATTTTAACTACTAAGGATGGTTGAAAGGCTTCCTCCAAGATACCCAAATCCTTCACTCCTAACTTGATGGTGAACTCCTTAGCTCCTAGTTCTTCTTCTCTTCTCTTTCTTTTTTTTTCTATTTTCCTTGTTGTTCTAAGTTCTCTTTCTTCCTTTGAACTTTTCTGATTTTTATTTAGTTAAGTGATCTGAACACAAGGTATAGGGTAAAAGGAATGAGTGAGGTGTAGGAGAAGGTGTCACCAAGCAAGGGTGTGGTTGTTTCATGCAAGGAAATGGTGTAGCGAGGAGAAAAGGTGGGATTTTCATGCAAGGATGAGGTGGATGTGCAAGATTAATCCTAATTTATGGTATTTTGAGGAATTTCTGAGCCAAAACACTTCCTAACCCTTTTTCACATACACCCTCAACATTTCCAAGTTTGCACTTTTTCCTAAATTTTACACAAAGACCCTTCACTACCTATATTATTATATAAACACCATTTTATTAAAATGAAGCTAAATTTATCACTAAAACCCTTGTAATTTATTTATGTTACAAGTTAAAATTTAATTTTAATTAGTTTCACACACTACTTTTGAAAAGGTCGTAATTTGATTTAATAACTTTTTAAATTAACATTTTATTATTTAATTAATTAATTTTATTTATTTCTAAATTTACAAAATGTTACACCAAGCAGCACAGCGATGTCCTGAAGGGTGATAATCATCTCACTAACTCTAAAATGAAATGTGCAGGTCTCTGGTCTCCATCTATCTACCAAAGCCGTAATCAAGTCTCTATCCAGACGTATATATTCTAATCTTGATAGAAAATGAAAACCTGCCTGTTGCAGCTCATCCTGCACATGGGCATCTCCAGCTGGGATCCGGCTGCTCTGGACTGGGTGGTCAACGCATGCAATCATCTGATCACTCTGTCAATTACAAAAAGATGACTTGTATCAGTAACGTATAAATAAAATGTGTAATTAAAGGGTAAAGTAGGAGTGAATGCCTTTTCCATTATCCAGATTCATGACAATAGTCGCAATTTTCTTTGTCCTCATTTCAATCCCTTAATATTTCTCTACATCTTACCTTCTGCACACCGTCCTTAGGCTAATTGATTTTCTTCCTTCCCTACCTTTCAGCACCAGCCTGAGGTTTGAAAGAAGACTATCCAATAAGCATAACAGGTGTACTCTCCTAATACAAGGAACTCTCGCAACCTGAGAGAAGGTAAAGGGAAGAGACAACCGAATATTCCTATTCAATTTCTCCAGAACCTGTGGCCATTCTCGACTGAAATAACTTCTTCGAGTTCGTATGTAACTATACAATGGCCGTTTCAAACGATATGGATCATCGTAGTGATACGACGTGTTCTGAAGAAATGCAATGGGTAAAGTAGGAGTTACAGGGATATATGCGACTTTGTCGCGAATCATGACAATCCGAAGCCCAAAGGTGTAAGAAGGTTCGGTTAAATTGGTTCATGAGTTTTTAAGGTAACACATGGGTTGCTGTACCAGAGAGAGAGAAAAGAAACACTCGGTGTGCACTCTATCAAGATTTGATTGGTTTTCACTTTATCTAATCAGGATGGCTCCCACTGTTTCCTCGAATTCTCCTTCAAACCCTAAAAGGAGAACTAGTCAAGATCATTTACACTTTTACTAGTTCGCTAACAGTTCAGCCATGCCAGTATTGGTACTTCGAGGGAGGTCCCCTGTACTTTCGCATGGACCCAATTAATAACCTCTTTTCCGCAGAGGCATAACCTCGTTAACACTTTCTAGACACCTAATAGCTTAGCTAATTGTGAAATGAAAAATCTCTCGAGGAGTAATACATACTCATCAGTGGGAATCAGGACTCAACTATCATCATGTGATAACCTGACAGAATCCACTCAAGTCACAACACTCTAGAAAGTATGCACATGCCTGGAAAGTTTCCCGTATATTTGAAACTCCCGATACAGTGTTTGCCTCTAGGATCCAAGTGACCTTGACAAGGTCAACAAATCAAAGGGTCCTAATCAAGTTCAACCCGTCGTTATCCTAATTGCATTAGACACATCCGCACAGACCCTTGACAAGGTCAACAAGGTCGAACGACTGTCCTAACCAATCCACGTATCCATGCGACAGAAAAGTATTACAAAGATACCGCACACTACGTCTTGACAAGGGCAACAAACGCAGCACGAATACTAAGCAATACTAATCTGAAATGACGGCGGGCTACGGTTAGTTTTTGGCGAAAAACCTTTAACGTAATGAACTTGATATCGTTGAAGGAACTCAAGTGGCTTTGAAATGGAGCGGTTTAAGCTCCGCTTTTTAAAACTAGCAACATAAACTTTTGCTTAAAAGCGAACTCACGATGAAGGGATCAAGGCTCTTCCCTCATAGAATGAAGTGCGGGATATTCCTAACCAAATACCTCTATACAAAGCAAAAGAATACGACTATGAGTTTTGAAGAAACCCGGAGAATTTTAAAATTGGTTCCAACGACATCATTTAGGTTTATTTTCCTTACAATATTCAAATGATGCGTTCCCATCATTTTAAGTTTCCAAGCCACAAAAGAAACAACCAAAATAACATGCTTTTTATATGCCATCCGCATTCGCCACGGGACCCCGTCATGCACCGTTAGGTTATTTACTAACGGCAGAGCGGGGGAAGGACTAGCGCGGATGCAAAACATATAGAAGCATCTACTAAATATATAATATATATATATATCAATATCGCAGGCAGATAATAGTCATCACAGGCAGATAAAAATCATCACAAGCATGCGAACAACAATATGCAATAGCAGATAATTAGGAGCCTTGCGTTTCATTTGATCCATAAATGAGATGCGGCGTTCCCCGATCGTGTGGATAACCGGTGCAATAAAGATCCTAGACCCCTATGAGTGCGGCAAGTTACCCGCCAATCCCCGAAATGAGGCAACCCCAATAAACAAAGTGAATGGGCCACCCAGCACTTCACAAAATCCGGTAACTTGAGCATCCCTCCGTGGGTCAATCTATACCCCCTACGAGTGCGGCGAATAGCCCGCCAATTCTAGAGTAAGGCCCCTCCCGGTCTCAATGCCGTGAGATGCAGGCCCGTTGCCTTCTAGAACCCGGCTATTCGAGCACGCCTCCGCGAGGTAATCCTAGTACAGAAAAGAAAATATATATACAACGGTGACATCGACCTCAACCTGGTCGTGCCCCAATAAAACAATATACATAACTGGCAGTGACGGCAGTCCACATGTCGGACGCTCGCCCCACAATAATGAATATACAAATGAATCTGAACTGTACATCTAACATTGCACACAAGGCTATCCATCACGACAATCCATCCATAACATCAGTGCAACACAGAACATCAACGTGAATATCATGTCCGTAAACCCGTCTGATTGTATATATAGCAAGCAGTCGGATTGTACCGTGCAATGATATTCACGGTCGCAGAAACTAATATTTGTACTGAAAAACACGAATTCAAAATTTCGATCGATTAAAACTTTCCGCATTGGCCCCAAGTACAAACCAGTACTCAAACAAATCCGGGCCAAAACCAAATATCCCAAAAATCACATTTCCATATAATAGAGCACATGAAGAAAATTGGGGCACAATGGTCACAAGATGACCGCGGAACCGCGGCCAAATGCTATGATAGGCAGCGGTTCCGTGGCCAAAAATTGGGTGCTTGTGCTCCAATTTCTTTCTGGCTTCTTTTAAGGCAACCAGAACAATTTTTTGAACAACTTTAAAACTCGAACAGCAAGCATATGAAATGGAAATGCGATTCAGAAAAATCCGTCGATCGAAATTCTAAACAATTGCAAAGTAGCTAGTTAAGGTTTATGAAGTGGCTCTGATACCATGTTGGGTTTCAGTGCCCGCGCCGCGGAAACCGCGGCCGAGGTGGAAGCAAAAAACAAAAATTTTAGCGAACAACCGTAAAAGCCAAGATTCGATCCATAGACCTAAACTAGCTAACTAAGAGTGCAAGGGTTGAGAAATTACAACTTTTGTCGCGTGTCCACCCAACTGTGGAAGACCCCTCCAAGCTCATAGCCGCCGAGATCGCGCTTGAGAATCGACCACCCTTACCGAAGGCGATCCACCTGAGAGAAACCGGAGGAGGCTCTAACCGATTATCCAAGCTCGCTAGGTTTGGATGGTTGGTGATATAGGAATATTTCACTAAATTTTTCTCTCATGAGCCATGCTCAAAAGGAGAGCAAGAAGAAGAAGGAGAAGACATGAGGAAGCAACCATGAAGCATGCTTGAGGAATGAAGAAAACATCATCAAGTGTAGAAAATGAGGATGTCTTGTCTTTTTACAAACATGGAGCAATAGTGCATCCAAATGAATTTTCCAATATATAATCCCCAAGCCATACCTCTCTACATGCTAAGAACCATGCTTCATAACTCCTCACTTTCCACCTTGTTTCTAATTAATTTTCTACACAAAAATCAAATATGAGGTGTCCTTCTTCTAGAAGTATTCCCATATAAATACGGAATACTTCACCCGGTATATGTATCAATACATATACGCGTATCCGTATAAAAATACAGATAGTACCAAAGAGAGAAAATGAATAGTGAACAATAATACTAAAATATATGTACCAAAATACATATATAAATTATTAAATCAAAACCTGATTTAATAATCCGGTTTAATCCTAAGCCGGCTAGTATTATCAATCGTCCGATTAAAGTCCGTGATCCCGTACACGTATTTAATCGGACCCCTGCACGTACCAACGTACAACTTCTACATCTGTCGCCTGAACCGGGAAAACCCTCTGTGTAGGACTCTAAAAACTCGACAATACGCTGGCAATGGGTTTAACCACAAGCAGGTCATGTTGGAGATAGTGCCCTCAAAGTCAATTATTGGATCGCAGGTACGTGATTACAATGATTGAGGCAGGACCTATACCGATATGACAGTCTTGCTCGAGATGATAGTATGCTATCTGGTTTGTCTTTATCATCGTATACATGCTTTAGTTCACTATTGCATGATGATAGAGCCCATAGGATTCTTACTTGACTACCAGCAGTATGATGGCGATCATATATACATGGGAGCTGGGGTCTGTAAGCACATCCTTAAACGTGTCCCTAGTCGTGGGAGTTTCGAGACAGGGCATCGATACTCCAGAGTAGACTAGTGTATACAGTCGAGACCCCGACGAGGGGCGGTGGCCGGTCTCACAAGCCACTGGTGTCAGTTGGATCACCTAAGATGTATACAGGTGCTCATTGGGTTATGAGTACATCGGACAGGACTCGCCGGGAATCTGCTAGTTGGTATTATACATATCGTCAGATAGCAATTCCCTGGTGACATATGTACAGGTTAGTTCATCGACCTGAGATCGTCATTTATCTCATGTGAGTTCCTACTGTGCTTAGATTACAACCCTACCACGCTCAAAGGAGTTGTGCAAACAGGTTTTAGTTGGGTACAGTCCCGAGCCACATTGGAGGCAAGTGAGCGGATCGTCGGGGATTCGTCTCTCCCGGTATTGGGGGTTGATGTCGCGCAGTGCACGGGTGGCCATCACTAGGAATCCTCGGCTGAGGTAGTGGAGAATTACTGATTTGGATCAGTAGTTTCTCAGGTGGTGATGGGCTTCATTCCGACACGATTTATCGCGTTATTAGGGGTCTGACTTTATCCACCCCCCTAGACTCGATATGCGATACTCTTTAGACGAATGGACCGGACTGTATATACATTGTCACTGTCAGGCTCAGTAAGGTTTATAGATGAGTTCGCTCGTCAGCTTCCCTTCCAATCAATACATAGGAAAACCGTTATGTACAGCTTGTACCTCTGACGTGCTAGTGGTTATACCCAGTGCCAGTGTGTTGATGAGTCATTAGAGTCCCCCACAGACACTTTCCCAAGTTCGGGCGAAACGTTGTAGAGGCCGTATGGTGATATGGCAAGGTTCGGAAAAAGCACATGCGTTTTCGCACGTGTCGTTTTTCGGGCAGATAATACTGGTAGGCTTTGGTTTAAGCCGGAACCCAGTATTATACTGTGTAGATATAATATCTTTGTCTCAGTTGCATTTGTATTCGGTCGTAATACAAATGTGGGTATGTTTATACTAATACGGGGTTATCCTGAAATTCGTTTCAGGATCACTTTTGGAAGTTGCCAGTTTCCAGTTTTCTATCAGCCGTATTTTGACATTCGGTTAAATGCGGATTTATCTTTTCTTGATGAGGTGAGTCAGTGTTCTAGAAGGTTCTAGAGAGGGTGACAAGGCTAGTGAATCATTAGTGCATTAATGGAGCAATTAATGCTTGATGACTAAGGGTTTAGGTTCAATGTATGCTTTGAATGTGTTCACACTAGGTGTTAAGATGACTCATTCTCTTCATGAATGTTCTTTGGCTTATGATCACCTCCCCCTCTCCTACACTCACCTCCCTCTTCTCCTATAAGTGGCCGGCCTCCCCCCTCTCTTGGATCATGGTTGTTGTTTGAAAAGATTAAGGATTTTGGTTCATGGAAATTGATATACTCCATTTCTCATTTCGTATCGATCCAAAAGGCAACTTCATTAACCGTTCGTCCATAGTCTTGGACGTAACGAGACAAAGTATTCTACTCATTCTCTACTTCATCTTGGTCGTCTCTTTTAGCAAACTTGACGATCGAGTTACCTCGGTTCAGAGGCGGGAGCCCGTTTAAAGATCTGTCGACGTGGTGCCACCTGGACGAGAAGACTGGAGATTCAGGAGATCGGAGCAGCCGCAACAAAGCGTGGGATGATGGTTGAAGACCGAAGGACTCGGATCATTCGGTATAACGTTTCTACCCATTTGCAATTTGTTAGTTTAGCTTTAATGGCAGATCCGGGTTACGGTACACGATAGCGCCAGTTGTAAAAAGTTTTTGTTCCGCATTTGGCGTCTGTTAGACGGCCGGGACGCTACCGTGGACTTACAGTGGTATCAGAGCCTCACCATTAAGCTTTACTAACTTGTGCTAACACGTTTAAAACATCGATCGAACGGATTTCGCAAAACTACAATTTTCTGTTCAAGGTTTCTGTCGATTTTAAATCAGGTCTAAAAAATTATTTGACATATCACAGAAAACTAAGCAGGCAATTCTAAGCAAACTGGTGAAATTTGGTCACGTGATCCCACAGAATGGTCGCGGATCCGCGGCCCAAACCAGGGTTTGGCCGCTGATCCGCCGCGCTTTTGTGGGAACAGTGCCCCAAATTTTTCCAGTGAGTTTAGCATGGGAAATTGTGGGTTTTGGTATATGTTTTTTTGGCCCAAATTTTGTTACTGTACACCAGATGTACGTGGGGCCCACTTCGGGAAATTTAGTCGATCGAAATTTTAAACTTGTTAGTATGCAGTATTTACATTATATCTCCGACCGGGAATGTCATTTGATCGGTAAACCGCGTCTAATTGCTATAGTTCTTTTAGACGGGTTTGCGAACGTGACATTCGCGTTGATATTCTGTGTTGTGCTGTGATGTTCCGGATATGTCGTGGTGGATAGCAAGGTGCAATGATAGTGCTGTTTGGATTTATTTGTACTTTTGATATTGCGGGAGGAGCGTCCAACATGTGGACTGCCGTCACTGCCTGTTTGTATAATATTCTTCTGGGGCACGACCGGGTCGAGGTCGATGTACCTATTGTACATATTTTTATTTCTGTACTAGGTTTACCCCGCGACGGAGTGCACGGACAGCCGGGTTCTGGAGGGCAACGGGTTCGTATCTCATGGCTTTGAGAGGCAAAGGGACCTCACTCTAGAATTGGCAGACTATTCGCCGCACTCGTAGGGGGTACAGGTTGACCCAAGGAGGGGTGCTCAATTTACCGGATTCCGTGAAGTGCCGGGTGTTCCATTCACTATGCTGTGGGGACTACCTCGCTTCAGGTTTTGGCGGGTAACTTGCCACACCCGTAGGGGTCTAGGTTTCATTGCACAGGCTATCCACACGACCAGGGGAACGTCGGGTTTCAGTAGCGGCTCTATGAAAGCCGGGGATCCCAGATTATCTGTATTATTCTGTGATGCTTATTACTTTTCTGTAATGTTGCATATTATCATGCCTGGAGCGATTATTGTATATTGGTATATATACTATTAGATGTTGTATATGTTTTACACCCGCGCTAGTCCAGCCCCCGCTCTGTCGTTAGTTAAGTAACCTAACGGGTGATGACGGGACCCAGTGGCGAATGCGGATGGCATATACGTACATTTTATTTTCGTTCTTTTCTGGTGTGATTAATTGATGGGACTGCATTGATTCTTATCAATGCAAAGATAAAACAAACCTATATTTGATATTGTTGGAACAAATTTTAAAAGGTGTTATTACAAAGATGTTTCCTTTTGTTTTGCATAGCGATATTCAGTTAGAATATCCCGCACCTCATTCGATGAGGCAAGGGCCGAGATCCCTTCACCGGGAGTGACCCCTTGGGCAGAAGTTTGCGTCAGGGTAATAACTTTAATATAGTCGATTACAAGTTGCTTTGTATCGCGGTATTCAGTTGGAATATCCTGCACCTCATTCCATGAAGAAAGAGCCGAGATCCCTTCACCGGGAGTGACCTCTTTAGAAAAACGCTTTCGCCACTATATTTTATAAAAAGCTATCAGTTTCCTTCAACGAGATCAAGTTCATTACGTTAAAGGTTTTTCGCCAAAAACCAGCCGTAGCCCTCCGTCATTTCTTTTGGGTATTCAGTAGTATTCAAGCTATGCATGCTTGGCCCTTAGTCAAGGCATAGTGTTTAGTAGCTTCTGGGTATTCATTTGTTGCATAGATAGATGAGTTGGTTTGGGACAGTCGTTCTGTCATACTTGGCCCTTAGTCAAGGGCATGTGCGGGTGGGTTCAAATTGACCTGGATAGTGACGGGTAGAACTTGGCATGTGACTTATGACATACTTGGCCCTTAGCCAAGGTCATAAGAGCATGGGGCAAAAATCACATCGGGAGTTTCAAACATACAGGAAACTTGCCAGGCATGCGCATACTTTCTGGAGTGTGATAACTTGAGTGGCTTCCATCAAGTTATTATGCGATGATAGTTGGATCCCGATTCCCACTGATGAGTTGGTTTACTCTTCGGGTGATCCCGACTAATTCTTCTTTCAGGTTTGGAGGAGAATTTGATATTACAGTGGGAGGTTTTTTGATTAGATAAAGTGATAATCATTCTGATCTAGGTTAGAGTGCACGCAGAGTGTTTCTTTTCTCTCTCTCTCTCTCTTTGGCAGCGACCATTGACCGACCCTAGACTATAACTCAGTGACCAAGTTGACCGAACCTTCTTAAAATACTGGCTTTTGGATTGTCCAAGTTGCATAAGTCATTGCCGCTCCTTCTTTTACCCTTTGTATTTCTCAGAACACCCCGTATTACTACGGATATCCACTTCCATTGGATAGATCCATCGTATGGTTATATACGAACTCGAAGGGACTACTTCAAGGATGGATCCAGGTTCAGGAGAAATAGAATTGGTTTATTCAGTTGTCTTTTATTATCACCTTCTCTCAGGTTGCGAGGGCTCCTTGGTTTAGGAGGGTACACCTATTACGCTTATTGGATAGTCTTATTCCAAACCATAGGCAGTTGCCGAAAGGTAGGGAATGAAGAAAACCAATTAGCCTAAGTAGGGTGTGCAGAAGGTAATATATAAAGACAAAATAAAGGGATTAGAAAGAGGGCAAAGTAAATTGCGACTGTTATCATTCACGACCAAACCGCGTACTTCATCGCCACTCCTATTTCACCTTTGCTTTTTCCCCAGTTCGGGAGAAATAGAATAAGGTTTTATTCAGTAGTCTCTTATCATCACCTTCTCTCAAGTTGCGAGTACTCCTAGGATTAGGAGGGTACACCTATTATGCTTACTGGATAGTCTTCTTCCAAACCATAGGCTGGTGCCGAACGGTAGGGAAGGAAGAAAACCATTTAGCCTAACGGTGGTGTACAGAAGGTAACGACTAAAGACAAATAAAGGGATTTGGAGAGATGGCAAAGAAATATACGGTTATAGTCATGAATTGGATTATGGAAGAAGCATTACTAGGAATACCAGGATACCCCTACGAGACATTTTCATGTTTCAGTTACACTGTGCATTGTTAAAGGAAAACTGATTTCCCGATTAGATACTTACTCCAGGGTATGTATTTACCAGGTTACATTCTCATATCTGTATGGTATTACAGATGATGAGTGGGAGTAAGTTATTGGGAATTAGGTGATCATCCTCATTATATCGGAATTCGTTGTAATTGGAGATATTTGAGGAAGTCGCCTGGGTACAGTTTTCAACCTACAATGCACAGGTTCTGAGTTATTTAAACTCAGCAGACTTATACAGAGTATTGTATGTTATCCAGTGTCCGTAAGGACAAAGGGGTAGGTCCTCGTACTATGTTCTGTTTACTTGTGACTTCTCTAGTTTTTAGACAAGTGTTTCGTAGAAATACAATGTCTAAGTTTTGAGAAGTTGTGGGTATAAGAATAAAGTAGAGAACCAGTTGTCGCAAGTATCGGGATTCTTCAAAGAGATCGAAGATGTAGATTCTTGTGATTGGTATTCAGATGAAAGTAATGGTTTTGAGAAACATGTTTCTCTTTCAGATTACTCATAATTGGATGGATTCCTAAGTTGAGTAGTGTTGATTAGCCTCTCTCCATTAAGTTGATATGCACTGGAGTCAGCTGCATGTTTTTGAATCTGGTTCCAATTGAACTAGTGCCTCTATTTCTATATTGTACATAGAATGGTTCATATCTTAACGATGTTAAGATACGGGGACTTGTCCAGCTTATGCTTAAAACCAGACACTGGATAACTCGAGGCACGTTTCTGTAATGGCTGTTTGTGGGTTGACCCTGGCTTTGACGAGGGTTGACATTTCTACCATCTGGGAGATCAATAGTGATATTGTTCTAGACTCGCCACAGTTTTATTAAAATGGATTTTTTCAGAAAACAGTAGTGGGAGTATGGTAGAACTGGAAGTGATTCCAGAACCGCAGACGATTACGGAAAATTTAATAGGACCTATATATTCAATCAGGTTTGACATTCCAATAGCCACTCCGCAGATATGGTGGGTAACCTCAGACACCCGAGAGGTACTCCGGTAGCCTCAAGGACGGTGACAGGGAGGTTCTTGTTTACCCAGACTTGACACTACGGTTGTTCCAGACTATGAGACCCGGCAGGAGGATATATATAGCGTCGTTCTAAACTAGTTTTAGAAGTGTACGTATATATTATTCTGCCAGAGGGTTGTCGTAGTCAGTGGGAGCAGCGGAAGCATAGTAGGCAAGTAGCTTATGTCTATTTATAGGCTTGAGCAGATATAGCGGAGAGAAGATCATCCAATTTTGATATGACAGTCATAGGTTTGACTTCATCAGAATAGTGGATGGATCTGTTAAGAAGGTAGTAGGGTGTGATGTCCTGGTATTTGGATGACATACACAGAGTAGGAAGTAAAATTCCTATACTACGATCGGTTGTACTGTGGTTCTCGCACAGTTGTTTCTTCACACAGGATATGGATATAATATCAGACATTCTGGTTACTAGATCTATGGTTTTAGATCTAGATTTGGGTAGTTTCCCAATGTGGGTACTTTGACAGTATTCTAATAGTATTTTAGAATAGATGA
Source organism: Agapanthus africanus (assembly GCA_030015575.1). Taxonomy (NCBI): domain Eukaryota; kingdom Viridiplantae; phylum Streptophyta; class Magnoliopsida; order Asparagales; family Amaryllidaceae; genus Agapanthus; species Agapanthus africanus. The sequence continues at coordinate 121,288,464 of JASDDO010000001.1, forward strand.
CTCCTGGCATGGTGGTGTACCTGCAGGTGATGGAGTCACCCTCTCTAAAGGTGTCTTAGAGACTAAAGGAGAGAGGGATGTGCATAATTGGCAGATCACTTGCTTAGGCAATTGAGTCAATCATGAGATGTCAAATACCACACCAGATGTTGTTTTTGCACTAGATGCGATATGTTTATATTAATCCAATCCTGAAGAAACATAAGGAAGCAGTTTTAGAACATAAGGTGCATGTTCTATGGATTTGATGACGGCAGCCTCCTTCGGGAGACGGTTATCATTCCAGGCTTCAAAGGTGACATGGATGACATAGTGATTGTCAGAATTATAGTTTTCCCTCTGACAAGGGACAGTATTATGGACAGGTGGTCCAAGAGGATACTGTGGGAGGCATGGTGCTGGATACTGATTAGGTTCAGTTATCGATACAGTCTAAGAAGTTTGGATTTGGAGTTCATTTATGAATTAGGTCCCATCAGATATTCAGACATATTCTAAGACAGGTATTACTCGATTCGGGAGATGGCTTTCTCCGCAAACTTAAGATTAAGAGAGACATAGAAAGAAACATCAGGGCGGATCCACTCACTGAGGCTATTTCTCGAACACAAGAGTTTTACAAACTAGCTTTGTGAAACTGATTAGTAGAGGAGTTGGATGTTCGGTATCACACGGGCTGTGAGTATGCGACATCGCAATAATTAGCCTTAAGTGCAAGTGGGAGATTGTTGGAGATAGTGCCCTCAAAGTCAATTATTGGATCGCAGGTACGTGATTGCAATGATTGAGGCAGGACCTATACCGATATGATAGTCTTGCTCGAGATGATAGTATACTATCTGGTTTGTCTTTATCATCGTATACATGCTTTAGTTCACTATTGCATGATGATAGAGCCCATAGGATTCTTGCTTGACTACCAGCAGTATGATGGCGATCATATATACGTGGGAGCTGGGGTCTGTAAGCACATCCTTAAACGTGTCCCTAGTCGTGGGAGTTTCGAAACAGGGCATCGATACTCCAGAGTAGACTAGTGTATACAGTCGAGACCCCGACGAGGGGCGGTGGCCGGTCTCACAAGCCACTGGTGTCAGTTGGATCACCTAAGATGTATACAGGTGCTCATTGGGTTATGAGTACACCGGACAGGACTCGCCGGGAATCTGCTAGTTGGTATTATACATATCGTCAGATAGCAATTCCCTGGTGACATGTGTACAGGTTAGTTCATCGACCTGAGATCGTCATTTATCTCGTGTGAGTTCCCACTGTGCTTAGATTACTACCCTACCACGCTCAAAGGAGTTGTGCAAACAGGTTTTAATTGGGTACAGTCCCGAGCCATATTGGAGGCAAGTGAGCGGATCGTCGGGGATTCGTCTCTCCCGGTATTGGGGGTTGATGTCGCGCAGTGCACGGGTGGCCATCACTAGGAATCCTCGGCTGAGGTAGTGGAGAATTACTGATTTGGATCAGTAGTTTCTCAGGTGGTGATGGGCTTCATGTCGACACGATTTATCGCGTTATTAGGGGTCTGACTTTATCCACCCCCCTAGACTCGATATGCGATACTCTTTAGACGAATGGACCGGACTATATATACATTGTCACTGTCAGGCTCAGTAGGGTTTATGGATGAGTTCGCTCGTCAGCTTCCCTTCCAATCAATACATAGGCAAACCGTTATGTACAGCTTGTACCTCTGACATGCTAGTGGTTATACCCAGTGCCAGTGTGTTGATGAGTCATTAGAGTCCCCCACAGACACTTTCCCAAATTCGGGCGAAACGTTGTAGAGGCCGTATGGTGATATGGCAAGGTTCGGAAAAAGCACGTGCGTTTTCGCACGTGTCGTTTTTCGGGCAGATAATACTGGTAGGCTTTGGTTTAAGCCGGAACCCAGTATTATACTGTGTAGATATAATATCTTTGTCTCAGTTGCATTTGTATTCGGTCGTAATACAAATATGGGTATGTTTATACTAATACGAGGTTATCCTGAAATTCGTTTCAGGATCACTTTTGGAAGTTGCCAGTTTCCAGTTTTCTATCAGCCGTATTTTGATATTCGGTTAAATGCGGATTTATCTTTTCTTGATGAGGTGAGTCAGTATTCTAGAAGGTTCTAGAGAGGGTGACAAGGCTAGTGAGTCATTGGTGCATTAATGGAGCAATTAATGCTTGATGACTAAGGGTTTAGGTTCAATGTATGCTTTGAATGTGTTCACACTAGGTGTTAAGGTGACTCATTCTCTTCATGAATGTTCTTTGGCTTATGATCACCTCCCCCTCTCCTACACTCACCTCCCTCTTCTCCTATAAGTGGCCGGCCTCTCCCCTCTCTTGGATCATGGTTGTTGTTTGAAAAGATTAAGGATTTTGGTTCATGGAAATTGATATACTCCATTTCTCATTTCGTATCGATCCAAAAGGCAACTTCATTAACCGTTCGTCCATAGCCTTGGACGTAACGAGACAAAGTGTTCTACTCATTCTCTACTTCATCTTGGTCGTCTCTTTTAGCAAACTTGACGATCGAGTTACCTCGGTTCAGAGGCGGGAGCCCGTTTAAAGATCCGTCGACGTGGTGCCACCTGGACGAGAAGACTGGAGATTCAGGAGATCAGAGCAACCGCAACAAAGCGTGGGATGATGGTTGAAGACCGAAGGACTCGGATCATTCGGTATAACGTTTCTACCCATTTGCAATTTGTTAGTTTAGCTTTAATGGCAGATCCGGGTTACGGTACACGATAGCGCCAGTTGTAAAATGTTTTTGTTCCGCATTTGGCGTCTGTTAGACGGCCGGGGCGCTATCGTGGACTTACAGGTCAGCGGCACTAGATGTACGTAAGGCTACCCATGTACTTGTCGAAAGGGAGGTCGACAATCAAGTGCGTCCTTATCCTACTGAGCCTGAATGTGACAATCTCCGTACAGTCCGGTCTCTTCGTCAAAGAGTATCCCATATCGGGTCTAAGGGGCGGATAATGTCAGACCCCTACCAACCCGATAAGTCGTATCTGAGTCAAGCTCATCACCAACAGAGATACTATTGATCAACCATCAGTAAATCTCATCCACCGTGGCCACGGATTTCTGGTGATAGCCAACTGAACACAGCGCAACATCGACTCCTAATACCAGGAGAGACGAATCCCTGACAGTCGACCACTGCCTCCATGTGGCTCGGAATTATACTTAACTAAAACCTGTTTGCACAACTCCTTTGAGCCGTGGTAGGGTAGTAATCAAAGTACAGTGGGAACTCACACGAGAAAAATGATGACTTCAGGTCAAAAGACTAACCTGTATGCATGCCACATGAGAACTTCCATCTGACAATAGATATAATATCATCTAGAAGTTCTAGGCTAGTCCGTCCAATGTACTCACGTCCAATGAGCATATGTATACTATCTTAGGTGACACAACACCAATGGCTTGTGAGACCGACCATCGCCCCTCGTCGGGATCTAGAAGCGTATCACTAGTCTACTCCGAAATATCGATGCCCAGTCTCGATACTCCCACGATTAGGGACATTTAAGGATGTGCTTATGGACAACCCCGCTTCCACATATATGATCGCCATCATAATACTGGTTGTCAAGCAACTATTCTACGGGCTTCATCAACGATGAAGAAAAACCAGATAGCGTACTATCATCTCGAGTAAGACTGTTATACATGTATAGGTCCTCTCTCAATTATCATAATCGCCTAGTTGCGATCGCAATAATTGCCTTGAGGGCACTATATCCAACACGCCGACTTTCAACCCACTTTCAATATCGACTGCTGAAAGCCTATCCGTACGAAAGTTGACATTCTCCATTACCGATATAGATAACATGTGAGCATATGTCATATATCGGCAAGTGGATTTTCAAACTCAACGAAGTCATTGTTAACACATGAATTAGTAATCCACTGCCTATCATTCTCATCAGTAAGGACATGTGCAATTTGCATGCTATCTTGTGCTTGAATCTCCTGCTCATCACTAGCATCATCATCATCATCATCATCATCACTTTCATCTTCATTATGTTTCAACACCGCTGGATCCGTAGCAGGTATATCGGTTGGATGTACGGGACCAATATTGGGGACTTGCATGGTACTTGATGTTCCGGCTTCATACCGATGAATCTCGACCTATCGTATGCAAACGATGTCCATCCCGTATTGTATTCCATATTGTTTGACTGCATGTGCTCGGTATTTTGGGGTATAATATTGAAGTCGAAGCTTGGCACTGGCATGCAATTAAAACCGAAGCTTGGAGGTGACATGCAATTATAACCGGGCGGCGGTACATAAGAACTGTACACAGATTTATGAATACTTAGTAACTATAACATATCTCCACTATCAATAAATAGTGATCCGCTAAATGTATATGCGGTATAAAGATATGAAAGGTAACACTTACTTCGTAAACTGCCAATTCACTGGCGTTCTGCTTGATGTGCCTTTACCTACATAATTTTGATCTATATACTGTTCATCATTGGTGGGAGAGATAAATCTGGTAGAATCAGCATTTATATTGAGCATGTGTGTCATTTCTCCTTGTGGATATTGCTTGGATGCTCAAAAAGAAGGATCAGGCACTTCAGAATAAGATTCGGGCAGTTGAGCGAACGTCAATATCTCTTTCTTCACAAACAACTCGATCGATTTTGATTCCGATGCAAGCATGACTTGTGTATTCTCATCATCGGATATTTCAATGGCGGTATATTCATACTCCGTCGGCCATTTGTATATTACGGATATATTGAACTCTAACAGATTGATTTTAATAGCTTTGTACACTACTTGGCTCAGCGCGTTGTATATGCTAGACTTCTTGACTCTTGTCATCTTAGTTTTTCCACCGTCATATTCAGGAATATTATTTTTTTCAATCGTTAATTGGCCACCGAAATAGCAAACTAGATAGATGTAATTATCCGCCATTCTTCCACCTGCCAGAAATATTGACACATTTTGAGAGTTCTCATCAAACAATCTACTTATTTATCTTTACAATTATACTCAACTAATTACATAAAATTACAATAAAATTCATATTTATAGCATGTAACAAGTTGCAAAAACTTGTATCCTATTCATTAATTCGTCATAAGTAAAATCGAGAAAAAACCCTAATATATACCCAATTTGTTCGAATTGTTTATCCGATACGAAATTTTAACCAATTTTTTTGAATTATTTTTAAATAAAATTAGGGTTTAGCCTTAACTAGCTCTTTCATCTTTCGAAGCCTTAGAGATGCTCACAGTGGTGACAACGATGGCGAGGATGAAGGTGATTGTTCGTCCATGAATTTCCATCTAAATCTGTACAAGTGAGAGACTGTGAGATCAAGAAATCTGAGCGAGCGAGGGAGATGAGAGAGAGAGAATCCAGAAGAGGCTCGGGGGAAGGTCGGAGGAGGCTCGGGGGGGAGGTGGGGGAGGTCGGAGTAGGGAGGTAGGTCAGGCAAAAATTGGTCTCGGAGGGAAGAGAGAGAGAGATCGACAGAGAGAGAGCAAAGATAGAAAGATCGAGAGAGAAAGAGAGTACCCCAGAGAGAGAGAGCGCTCTCGAGAGAGAGATGAGAGCGAAGTGAGGAAAAGGGAAAGGTAGCGTTGGACATTTTAAGTAAGGGAATGGACGCATTTTGAAAGCGCACCCCATTATTTTTTACTAAAATTTTTAGGGGCGCAGTTTCAAACTGAGCCCATAACATTTGTGTGGGACGCACTTTCAAACTGAGCCCCATACAAATATCATGGACGCCCTAAAAAAATTTATTTCACACCAGCGCGAGCACTGAGCTGGCGCTGACGTGACGCCTACGAGACAAAAGGTGGTCTCTTTTTGTAATTATTTTTTAAAGTGGTTTTTTTATATAGTAGTTATTTAAATTTGGTATACTAAAAAAATTGTCCTAAAAATTCCATAATCTAAAACAATTCGATTTTTGGCATTGACTACAGGGATCATTTTCTCCCATCATGTTCATCCATCGAATTGCTATCAGATCATCATCGAAAACCCGATGGAAATCGAACCTATAGAGCTCTTCGAAGCTGAGGCCGCTGGCGTTGTGGTTGTAGATCTCGTGGATCATGTGCTCGAGGACCTTCCATGTCTTCTCCGAGTACTTGGGATTGACCTCGATGCGATGCTTGAACGCCTCGATCTTGAACGACGTCTTCTTTTGCAAGTTCATCGTCCACCAAAATTTGGTGCATAAATTAGGGAGGAGAGAGTTAATTTATAGAGGTAAATGAAACGAGAAAAAGAATCGAAAGGAAAATAAATCATCTTTTCTATTTGTCTTTCCTATGGGATAAGATTGGAGGTTATAGGCGTCGATCTAGGCTGGAGAGGAGACGGCGATGATGGGACTCGTCGACGGCGATGACGGTGGCGGAGGAGCGAGCCGAGAAGATGAGAAAAAGAGATTGCGAGAGCCGAGAAATTTGTTATTGAGGTGAAGGGTAATTTTGTAGCTCCATCTAATTTATAATACCAACTTCATTCAAATACAGCCCAGGCTTTATTTACAAACAAGTAACAGTATCCAAGTATTTTGGAAATACCAAGTGTTTTTGGACAACTCCTGAATGGTCCAGGGGCTTTTTGAAAATTTACCATAAATTTTAATGGCAAACAACGAGGCCTTATCAACTTGCAAGCATCTAAAAGCAGAGGGTTCATTTCGACAAACTATCCATCCCAGCAAAATAATAAGGTGGAGCTCAAAAACCATAAACCCCAAAAAAATCTTATCCCACAAAACAAAACCCTAAAAATGGCCGCCGCCGCCTCCGCCGCCTCCTCCTCCTCCTCGATCCGCCACCTCTCGACCACCATCTCCTCAGCCGCCGCAAAATCCCAGCTCCGCAAGGTTTTCGACCCCGACAAGGCCCTCACCATCCTCTCCTCCTCCTCCTCCTCCCCTTCTTCCTCCTCCCGCTTCGCCGTCGACCTCGCCGTCCGCCGCCTCGCCCGTTCCCGCCGCTTCTCCGACATCGACTCCCTCCTCCAGTCCAAGCTCAAGGCCGCCGCCGGCGAGTCCACCGCCGACGAGCCCTTCCTCTCGACCCTCATCCTCTCCTACGGCTCCGCCTCCATGCTCTCCCACGCCCGCTCCCTCTTCGACTCCATCCCCAACCCCACCTCCGTCTCCTTCAACGCCCTCCTCTCCTCCCACCTAAAAAATAACAAGAAGCCCAAGAACCTCTCATCCCTCGTCCCCACCCTCTTCGCCGACCTCCCCTCCACCCACCCCTCCATCCGTCCCGACCACGTCAGCTACAGCATCCTCATCAAGTCCCTCTGCCTCTCCGAAAACCTCGACAAGGCCCTCCAGGCCCTCTCCGAGATGAAGGGGAAGGACCTCACCCCCGGCGTCATCGTCTACAGTACCCTCGTCGACGCCTTCTACAAGAAGGGCCTCCCCTTGGACGCCGACAGGCTCTGGGACGAGATGATCGCCTGCGGCCTGGAGCCCGACGCCGCCGCTTATAACGTCAGGGTCATGTACCCCGCCACCAGCGGGAAGCACGCCCCCGAGGACGTGCTGGAGGTGATCAAGGAGATGGAGGAGAAGGGGCTGAAGCCGGATGCCATCACCTATAACTACTTGATCACTAGCTACTGTAACCACGGGCGGTTCGAGGAGGCAAAAGGGGTTTACAAGGAATTCATGACGAAGAAGAAGAAGCAGCAGCGGCGTCATCAGCCAAACGCCGCCATGTTTAAGATGTTGGTCAAGGCCTTGTGTGGGAATGGGGACTTTGATGGGGGGTTGGAGGTGTGTAGGGATAGCATGAAGCATAATAAGATTCCGGATTTTAAGACGATGAAGGCCTTGGTTGAGGGGCTGGCAAATGCGGGGAAAACGGATGAGGCCAAGGAGCTGGTTCGTGTTGTGAAGGAGAGGTTTCCGAAGGAGTTGTTGGGTGGGTGGAGGAAGATAGAGAAGGATCTAGGCTCCTTGAGTGCTGAGAAGGCTGAGGCTGAGGCTGAGGCTGCTTGACAGTAATCGTGATGATTTCGTTAACTAAATCGGTGAGTGTGTTCCCTAGACTAGACTGTCTCTTGTTTCGGTATTGTTTTTGTGAGTATAATGTTGGATTGAACTGTTACAGGAGGAACTTTCTCCTCTGTCTTTTTCGTCTCTAGACACAATGCTTTTAAAAGATGTTTGGTCTTGTATTATGCAAATCGGGATGAAATTCAATAACGGAAAACGTTCTCTTGATGATTGAATTTCCTTCTATATGAGAGATGGGTGTTCTGCTATATTTTTCTTAATTGGATTCAATGTTTAGATTAAAGTGTCAAGTTGGGTAGTAGTGTCGAATGTCTGTCTATCGCTTTACATGTTTATTATATCACATATTTATAATTTTGTGTAGAGTAAGATGGAGAATACCCTATGCAATTAGTAAGCTAGCTTTCAATGGTTCATCTTTTCCTGTGGACTTTGGATTTGCCAAAGGATTTAGGGTTTTGTTACTTTGAAATAGGATTTAGAAACTGGTTGTGTTCTTAAAGCAGTGACTGGAGAAAGGTTCCAAGAGGCATTGCCGTATTTTTGTATTGATTTCTATCGACAAAATAGAGTTTCTTGGGTTATTTTCTCCTTTTATCTTAAAAGAGAGTTCCATTTTGAAACCTTAAAAACAAAATTTCACCTAAAAGGTGTTCCAAGTAGGCTCAAAACCTAAATATAATTTGAGTCATAATGTCATAAGACATCTTTATCGTGTCCTAAGGTAGATGAATTGTACCATAAGATCATTTGACCTCATCGTTACATAAGATAAATATTGATTTCCTAGTATAATACATCAAGTTATACTGAGTTATAGGGTATGTATTGTATATGTCTATGACAACACTGTAAAATCTGACTTTTATCGCTATCCATGGAACCTCGACTCTGCTAGATGATCATAGAGTTACATAATGTATTATCATCAAAATCAACTCTCAATTATAACAGTATATTGGAATTTACTAGCAACAAGAAGCTAATGAAGACCACATGCTCTTTATGGATTGGATGTTCCTGCTCTGTTCCATCTGAGCCTTCGCTCACAATCAAAAGACACCCTCACACACATAACACCCCCCCCCCCAAACCCCACCCCCAAAAAAAACGCCCCCCTCTTTCAAATCCACCATCGATTTGGAATAATGGCATCCCTGCTATTAATTGATGGGACCCCAGATCTGTCTTCAATAGGTGAGTGTGTGTGCACGCGCTCGTGCACACCCCCACTCGCATTCTTCGTTTTCTTAGAATTAATTCCTTCTTTTCTATTGCTTTTTTCCTCTCAACTTTCAAGTATCAGCCAAAATTGGAAACTTTCTCGAAACAGGAGAACCTTTCCCAAACTGTATCATTTTGGACCGATGCTTGCATGATACTGGGCATTAATAGGATTTTTCGGATTGGTATTCGCTGATATCAATTTCACATACCATGATCCATGCCCCATCAACAGAATGCATCATGTCTTGAACATGGATTATTTTAATGGGTCAGCTTCTATAAGAAAATGTATGTCCTCTTGTATTTCATTACATAGACGGATTAATATTTTCAGAACTTCGACTGGATATTTTATTGATATATACTTGGGCTGAACAAGTATGTGATGCTATTTCCCAATTTGTGCATGTCATTCATGTATTCAAGCAAACACTTTATGGATCAATGTGTATTTCAGCTGATGGTTCACACTAATTGCTATTTTCATCACTAGTTTATAAGTAGAGAGAAATAATTTTTTACTAAACTTTTTAGATATATGCATCCTACATATAACCTGCAAAGTTACAAGTAAAGTAGGTAATTACAACAATATGCAGTCGGAGCAATTGCTTAGCAGAAAAACTAGTAGAAAAAATACAACAATATAAGGTCCAAGGAATTATAAAATTTCGGTCAAGTAATAGGAACATTTTCCAGTAAACAGTCAATGCTATTGCCACCTTGCATTTTCATCCTCAAATCTACAGATCCCGGCTATGTGCTATCCTTATATTCCCATATGAACAATGTATGATATATGTCCTATGTAAGCATATATGTAGCAGTAAAATGATGCAGCAAGTGGTGAGATAGAGGTAATCTCACTGACACGGAGAGCAGATTTGCTCGAACACAGGAAGCCTGCACCTTGAGCTAGGCCCATACAGCATCTGTGTTATCAGCGCGTCTTCTTCTTTGGTCGGAGGCCAACTGTAGGTAGTCGATGACATTGGAGGAGCGGTGATTGGAGCGACTTCGATGGGTTCTGTGATCGGTGTCTTAATGTCTTCATGTGTCGCAGCAGCATTAGCAGGAAGAAAGAGATCACGTGTTTTGGGCCCTGGCAGCGAGATGCAGCGACATAGTTTGTTGCCAGATAATGATCCTGGACTTGGCGTAGATCTGCTGCCCTCACTGCATCCCATCACCTAGTATGGAGCAACCTGTAAGTACGTTGCTTCACAAAATTATTTAAGTACAGAAGAAAGAGATGAATTGATTGTGTTTCAAGTAGATGTGCCATCAGGAACTGAGAGAGTTATTCTAACAAAGGTTAATTGCATATAATCCTTCCAATATCCTATGATAGACATATCTTATGATAGATACTTCATTTCTCCTATTGTTTCATGATAGACACTTGCTTCCTCTGGTGTTTCATATTGTACTTGAAAATGCTTATTCTTATTTTGCTCGAGGTTGAGTTAAATGGTGGTATATACTTCCACAACAAAATTCTTAGTTCTCATAATGAAAAAGTGCCGAGCTTTCACATTCTTCTTGCAGGCAGCCACTAATCACCAAGCTCTTTGGTTAGGATTAAAGCCACGATGTTTAAGGAAAAAACGATAAAGAAGAAACGAATAGCATTTGGTTGCAGGATATCATGAAATTAACATGACATTTGGTTGCAGGATACCATGAAATTAACATGACGTAAGTTAGTAAATTTCCATCCGTGTGTAGAACAAAGGCTCTAAATGCAGGTAACATTTATAAATATCATTGATCTGCCTAGTTTTGTTAGTTTGCAAAGTACTTAAATATGGCATGTCTTTGCACTTATTCTCTCGATCAAAGAACTTAGTTTATTATCGCTTATTCAAAATATTTGATTTTTTAATTACTCATAAGTATATACCAGTCAAATGGGTTTTTTTTTTAAATTATAGAGTGAGTAAACTTTTCCTACAAACCCAATAGATTTCAAATATAGGCCCAAAGCTATCCTATTTTATTATCCAATCACCAACTGGTTTATATGAAAACTGCCGAGTCATAAGTTCCAAGAAAAGAGAAGACAAGAAGTAGCCTACTTATCACGAGAAATAACGAAGGGGTGGCCCTTACTGATGCCAACCTTAAAAAAAGTTTCAATAAGTTCAAATAAAATTATTCATATCATGCAAAAATGGCTAAATTTATATGTTCTTATCAATCTTTTTGGTTGCATGCATCACTAAAATTTTAAACTATATCCTAATTTCATTCTATTCGTATCTAGCACATCTTTGTTTTTAAAAAAAGGCAATGATCCTCAGAAAGAGGTTTCCCAGCTTGAATCCCACGGATATTGTAATAACACATTTCTAGACACCATGTATAAAACTCCTATTATGCATTTCGTATGATTATATGCTGCAAAAAGAAAATGAAAATTTAAAAAATACTTTTCATCCTCTAGGAATTAAAGTCTCGGCTACTATCTCTACTATTATAATACAAACATCCAAGTTGTAGATCATGTCATCAATTGATAGTCTATCGTCATTGATTGATTCAATTGAAGCAATGAGAAAATTCTTCTAATTTATTCTTCATTTGAAGATGTCCACGTCAACATCTTATTTAAAAAATATTTTTTACGACAGTACAGTACACCAATCCTCCTTTTTGTGCCAGAGCTAATGGACTGTGATGCTACAAGAAAACGGAAAAAACTACCCTAGAAAGGCTTGCATGGTGCAAGCCCCTTTAGGGCCCTTGGATAGGCTCTCCTTGCATGTTGGGGGAGCCCATCCAAGGGCTATGCAAGGGCTTGCACGATGCAAGCCCTTGCATAGAAGTTCTCAATTAAACTAGGTGTTGGAAAGCAACTGATGAAGTCATTAAGATAAAATTGGGCCTTCAAATGTCAAAATTCCCCTACCCAGTTCATACAAACAAGTTAATAAAAATACTTTTTCTAAAAAAATGATGAAGTTACTAAAATTTACCTCAAATCCCTGCTTCCAAGATCGAGGACCGATAACATCACAGCGTAGTTCTTTCCAATGAGCAAACTGCAATTTCCATAGAAAACAAATTTAACAAAAATTCCCACTCTAATAAAAATAATAATAACAATCAAAGGCACGAATTTTACAGAGCCAGTCGCTACCTGGCACTTAGTCCCGAACCGACAAATCCCCAGCTCCTCCCACGACCTGAACAGCTCCGTCTTAAAATTCGCCGAATTATTCGAACCGAACTCCGCCGAACTTTTCGCCTTCGCAGCATTCGCCCTTGCGTCGCTCACCAACACCCCATCCATCACCAGCACGTCCTCCTCCATCTCCACCACCTTCACCGGCGTCTTATACGCCGCCGCAGACGATCTGAGACCCAGCGGTGATGATTTCATTTGCAGGAGGAGACGAGCCGCCGCAGCCGCCGATCGATCGGAGGAGGAATCGGAGCGGAGGAGGAGGGAGCGGGCGAGGCGGAGGAGGGTGGGGTCCACATCCGACGTGGCGGAGGCGCAGGCGTTGAAGGCGTGGGCGGCGACGGCGAGGCGGCGGCGGGTGCGGGTTAATGGGTGCGGAGACGATCCGGATCCGCTACCGGCGCTGCGTCCTAATCCGAAATATCGCTCCATTTTCTTCTTTTGATAAAATCTGATGAATTTCAAATCAAGATATAAACGAGATCAGGCTTTTGAATTTCAAAACGTTTGATTCGATTTCAGTACACGATTCACAAAAAGGATCGAAAACCCATTAGAATTGAGCTATTATACCTAAATCGATAGAAATTACTTCAAAATTGAAAGGGGGGAAAAAGAGTTATATCAATTCGAATTGAGCTATTTCTGTGGAAAATTCGAAAATATCTTGAAGAAATCCGAGGGGGCAAAAACCTAAATCGACAGAAATTAGTTTGAAATTGAAAGAAAAACTGTTTCGAATGAAATTTAGGGGGGGAGGCGGGGGGGACCTAAACTTTTTTTTCTTTTTCGAGAAAATAAAATGGAAGAAGAGCATTATTCTAATCTAACCTGCAGAAATGAAATCGTAAACTCAGCGCTCGATCGCCATTGGAGCAGATCGCTGTTTCGAAAGGAAATTTTTTAGATCCGAGTTTTTGCGGGAAAGAGAGGAGAATATAAAGAGGAAGGAGGAACCTCTGATGACGACGCGTGGCGGTTTTAGATTCATCTCGCGGAGAGTTAAATGATCTCAGCCGTCAAATCGAATGAAGCAGATTTGTACGAAATAAAGAAGGATAATTGCAGGGAACCCTCATTTGTGGCATTTATATACTTCAACTAATTTATTGGAGCAATATTTCTCAGCTCATCGATCAGGAAGTGTCCGAGTGCATAGAGGAAAGAGATGGATAATCGTACTTTCTGAGTATATAAGAAATTGGATGGTCTATGACCAATAAATATACGGAGAATTAGAACTTCAGGATTGAAAGAGAGCTGAGTGGTTAGTGATGGAGGTCCTTTTCGGGTCTCCGTCAGATGTTGTCTTCCGTTGATCTCCCGGTGGTGATCTTCTGTTGCGTGTGGGTCTCAATGGGTTTTGAGGAGATTGGTGGTTTGAGGAGTTAGCGCCGAGTACCTGCAAAGAAGTCCCGGGGTGGTTTGGTATCACCGAGGACCCTCCGACAATCAAGTTAGTACTAGATCCGAGCAGAGTAACGGCTAACTGGAATCAAGAATGGCTTACTTGACCCCTCTGTGATGGGGGTTTATATAGCGGCGACAGCACGCAGCAGCAGGCGCGAGAATCTCGCCGGCAGTTACGCTCCCGACGTCACGTCCGCGTGAAGAGCGGATCGCCCATCAATGGGGATTGTGATGGCATGGAACGCGAGACGTTGCTAGCGGAGAATCTGCGCATTGCGAGATTTGCGGAGCGGCGGTTACGCCTGTGAGTGGTGGAGTTGGTCGGTCGGAGGGACCGAGGAAGACGGGCTCGGCTGGGAAGCTCGGAACCGGGCAAGAGGGCTGAAGAGTCTTGGTCCTGTGGCAGCTCGGGGCGAGCTGAGGGGCCGAGGAGGCAAATTTGCCGGGGCCCCCGAGGAGGGCTAGCTTGTGCTCGCAGGTCGGGTTCAAGGGTGGCATGGTCGGCCTCTGTGGGCCCTTTCTTCTATGTCTTGGGACACGTCATCCGCCACGTGTCCTGATCTCGCATCGCCAATATAGAGCATCATCATTAGCCCCCCACTCTTGTCCCGACCAGCTAGCGGGTCGGGTCAGGAGTGGACTGCCAGGCCTCCCGAGGTGAGCTCCTTCCTAAGGCTTCGTCGGGACGAGTCCTCGGGCTGTTAGTTGTCTTTTCTGTCAGGGTGAGATTTCTGCATTTAAGGAAGGTGCGCCGGTTCGTGCATTCTGCCACTGACACGATGGTCCACGTGTCGAGCGTCGGTTGGCCGACACGACGTACGCAGGCCTGCAGCGTCTGACGGATGCGCCTCATCGTGGGAACGATACGTGGAGCAATCGGAGCCGTTGGACCCGAGGAGACGTTTTGGTGGGAGATGAAAGGCGCCGTTGGATGAAGTATTTTGCCGCGATAAGTAGGGGTGGGGCCCGCTCTAGGGCCCCTACTCCTTCATATTTCCTCTCTTCTAAGTCGCGGCTGCTTGGCGTTCTTCTTCTTTTGAATACATGGTTCGTTCCCACTCCTTGGGTTGCTCGTGCCAGAGGGAGGCTAGTGGTGCGGCCGAGCCCCTGGCCGGCTCGTGCCCGCACCGGATGTTCTGCCGGCAATAGGGTCGTCTGCTTCGTTGACGGCTCCTGGTGGTTGTTCCGGCGGCGGCCAGGGTCGTCCACGGTTATCCGAGCTCCAGACGGGGGACAGAGGGGAGGGCGAGGACGGGGCTCCTCTTAAGAGAAAGAGGACAATTTCTCGCGAGTCGTCGTCGAGGGTCCCTGAGGGGATTTCCGTGCAGGAGGGCGGTGCCGTCTTCACGGTTCCGTCTGGTCTTTCCGTTGCTGCTGGCCTGCTCGTCGGGATGGAGGAGTCGGCTGGGGGAAAGCTTTCACATGGCTCCCTGAGGGCCCAACTGGAGGCCATGGCCCAAGGGGCGGTCCAAGTACGAACTCCTCTACGTGTAGTTTTTCTGGTATTCCTTTCTTTGGCTCGAGGGCCTCCCGGTTTCTCATTCGCTTTCCGTCAGGTCCTTCAACACTGCGCCCTTACCGCTCGTATTGAGACCGAGGGGGCGTTCCACGCACCGAAGCCAGTAGAAGCGTTTCCCTCGGAGGTCGAGGTTTTGCGGCGTGACCTGCACCTGGAGAGGGCAAGGGCCGACGTCCTGGAAGCCCGTGCGGAGGCTGCGGAACTTGCCAATTCAGCGAATCGGGGTGTCCATCGTCGTCTGAGTGCGTCCCTCCGGGTCGCCGATAGGAAGCTAGCAGATCTGGCCGAACGCTTCGCGGCCATGGAGAAGGAGAGGGACGCCAGCAGGGGAGATGCTGAGGCGGCGCTTCTGGAGGCCCAGGTTGCCGAGGCTCGGGCCAAGAAAGCTGTGGCCGATTATAAGGCGTCAGAGCAGTTTTACGCCGAGCTCGGGGAGTATTCTGCCGTCGCGTGGAACAAGTCCCTGGACGCCGTGAAGGAGCAGCTTCCCGAGTTCGCGCTCGGGTTCCGCTCCCAGCAGCGAGGCCTCCGGTGGAAGATGGCGAGGGGAGCGGGGGGCGTCCCTGGTGGCGAAATCTCCGGTGGTAAAGCCCCCGGCAGGCCGTGATGCCAGCGATGAGGGGACCGAAGTAAGCCTCTGGGCAGTTTGTAGGGCTGGGGAGCCCCAGAATACCCTTTGTAAAAACTTTGCCTTTGGTAATAAAAGAAAATTCTTGTTTCATCAGTTTGCATTTCATCTTCTGTGTATGAAGAATGTTTGTAAAATATCTCTGCTTGCACTGTTGGGTCAGCTATCTGTCTAGCGATCGTTCGTCGAGTTGATTTCGATCACTTGCCAAGCGTTGCCGATCTCGTATCTCCACCACTTGCCAAGCGCTGCCGAGGAGGCATCTCCATGGCCCCGGAGTCGAGGGGGGATCGCTTAGACTTCGATAGACTTGTTGCCTCTTTTTGGGGCCTCGGATCCTCTGCGTTGGTGGGGCTGTAAGAAGCCCGCTTAGGATAACCGGGCAGTAAAGCTGCGCGGTCGCCTCTTTGCGAGGACTTTGATCTCTGGCGTCGCGGGTAGGCAACTACTAGCCTGGGATGACCGAGAGGGGCAGCCGCTCGGATGCCTCTTGCGAGGGCTTCGATCCATGGCATCATGGGTAGGGAGCTACCAGCCGGAGATGACCAAGCAGGGTAGCTGCCCTGTTGCCTCTTGCAAGGGCTTTGATCCTTAGTGTTGGAGGGGCTGTAGGAAGCCCACTAAGGATGACCGGGCAGTGAAACTGCGCGATTGCCTCTTGGCGAGGGCTTGGGTCTCTGGCGTCGTGGGTAGGCAACTACCAGCTTGGGATGAAGGAGCGGGGTAGCCGCTCGGGTGCCTCTTGCGAGGGCCTCGATCCCTGGCGTCTTGGATAGGGAGCTACCAGCCGGAGATGACCGACCAAGATAGCTGCTCGGTTGCCTCTTGTGAGAGCTTTGATCCTTCAGGACGGGGACCGAGCAAGGTTACTGCCCGGTGCTTCTTGGCGAAGGTGTCACGACCCAAAATTTGGCCCGTAACCGGCACTTAAACTACGTAACGTCTACAGGCGTACGCAACTCAAGTAAGCCGAAACCCATAAATCTAAACCACCCAAAACTGGATCAACGGAGAAAACATAGTTTTAAACATTTGGAAATTTTCAAGTAAAAATCTTTAAGTTTAGTTTTCGTTCTTAAAAATTTCGGCAGCACCTCCTTTGTAAAAACTAGCCCCGAAAACGGGTACAACATAGACAATAATAAAAGCATCCCAAACGGGAGCAAATCACGCCCAACGGCGGAGACAACCACCACAAACATATATACGATGCCGAAGCGAAGAAATATAAAAGAAAACTGCATAAAGAAGTAAAACTTTTCAACAAAACCGGCTCCCACGAGTACGGCACCCAAAGTCACCACAAAATATAACACTGAATCCTCACAAGTCGTCTCTAAGTCATATAGTGGTAGATGGAGAATACTAGATCCAACAAAAGATATACAAGGTATAAACAGATAACCGCAAACCCACCTAAAAGCAAGGCCTCACAGCCAACCGTCGCGGTATCCGCAAAAGTAGAGATGATAAGACGCACTGCCGCGACTACTCAGAGGGTAAGTCCTGCAAAACACTATGGCACAACGGGGGTGAGTTGCCAACTCGTGAATAGTAAATAACATAATACAGTAATCACAAGTATGCAGGAACAGCGGTCTATCTATCACATGTAATCCGATAGCATAAGTATGATAAGTGAATATGCAACAATCATGTAAAGGTACATCATCAGGGTACTACAACTACATGAAGCAATGCATATCAACATAATCCTGAGTGTGGGATGATATAATATAAAATCTCATGCAAAATCATCAGCATGGAAAAACACCAGTGTCCCTCACTGACACATCAAATCCCAAATCCACAGGCACCGCATCCTCAGATCGGCCCTCACATCCTGTAAGTCTCATGGAACCTGAGTGTCTATCATCGACACCCGAAACATCATGAAAACATGTACCTATAAGTATATATATATGAGGAAATCAACCCCGTATATCCACCGACTATACGTAAAAATTATGGAAACCTGAGTGTCTAACACCGACACTCGAAACATCATGAAACCCGTGTCTAGCATCGACATGTAAATCCTCATAACTCAGATGCTGTCACCACGACTGGCCCTGACGATATGTCGTACATCACTCCGGTCGGTATCCCCACGATAACCGCCGAGTCCAAATACAATCACCGGTAGATACTTGCCCGCCTTCCAGGCTCATCGTCAGTACCACGAACATCTTGCCGAGGGGAACCGTACCGGGCCCCACCATGTACCCGCACACGGCCCACTCACTCCTCGCATCGGGTATATATCACAAATCTCAGAACCGAGAAATCTCATGGTGGACGCATCAAATATCATATCAAGAGAAAACGGGTTTTCAAATAATACATAGTTTCTTGAAAATACCCCCACGGTTCTCAAATCCATAAATCATATGAAATCCATATCTCAATGCGTAAAATCCATATAAAACTGATATATGCAACATAAAATATCAATATGAGCATATAAAGGGAAAACCGCTCTTTAAATTGAATCTAGCTTTAAAATATATCATGCGGTTCCTAAATCCTTCGAAAACAAATGCAGCATCATATGAGGTGTACATGTAAGTGTAGCAAGATTTAAGTATCTACATGTAAGCAAGTATATATGATGCATGTAATACCCAGTCCCTTTTTCTACCAATATGTGTATTTATATTACTCTTAAAGTTTATTTATTTTTATAAATATTATTTTAGTATTTTAAAATCCCTAACCCTAATTTATCTAAACATTTTTCCCCTTTTATTTTCCAAGCCGGCCCCTCTTCTCTAATTTCCCAATTCTTATTTATTTCCAAACCAGACCCACTTCCCTTTCTTTGTAAATTAAACCCAAACCATCAAATAATTTCACTCATATTTAACCCCAGCCCACTTTTCCCATTTCACTAATACCCTCAGCCCATTCTTTTTAATAAACTTAATCCTTTTCTTAAAACCCAGCCCAACTCTCCTATTTCTTTTTATTTAAAATTAAAACCCTAAAACCCAAACCATATTTATTTCCTCAGCCTATTCCTTTGATTATTTACTAAATTAATTAACTTTTCCCCAGCCCAGCCCGACAGCCCACGAGAATTTATTAAATTAAACCATTTTTCCCTGGCCCGGACCCTTTTCCATTCTTTTATTTTATTTAACCCCGGCCCGGCCCACTCTCCTCATCACAGCAGCCCACTCTCCCTCTTCACCCGACCCGCACCTCCTGACCCGACCCGACCCGCTTCTTCCCTCTTCTTCCCAACGGCTCTTTCCGCCTTCCGCGCTCACGCAATCCACTTCCTCCGCCGACGCCCACGCCCGCGCTCGAGCAACGTTACCCCACGACGCGCACCCCTCGTCTCCCCTATCTCCCTCACACGCCTCTCTCTTCCATTTTCCTTTCCCGCTCCTCTCTCGAACCCGTGCCCACGTCCGCAATCGCCCCGTCGCCGTCGCTACCATCGCCGGCATCACAGTCGCCACCTCACCTCCTCTTCGGCCTCTCCACCGCCTCCCTTTTCCCTTCAACACCTTCGACCACCATCCACCGAGCTCCTCCTCATGCAGCCCATGACTCCATGGCCGAGCTCGAGGCCATGGCAGCTCCTCGTCGACCCGAGCACCACCTCCTCACTTCTCGCTGTCTCTCACTCTTTCTCACTCCCCTCTCTGTTTGCCTCTCCCTCTCTCTGCTCTCTCTCTCTCTCTCTCTCTCTCTGTTTTCTCTCTCCCTCTTTCTCAGTTCTACCTCTCTCTCTCTGTCTCTCTCTCTTCTCTCTAAACTTATCTCTCTCTCTAACTCTTTCTCCCTCTCTCAGTCCCTCTCTCTCTCTAGTTCTCTCTCTCTCTCAATCTCTCTGTCAATCTCTCTCAGTCCCTCTCTCAATTTCTTAAATCTCTGTCTCTCTCTCCCTCTACAATTCTCTCTCCGTGTCCCTCTCACTCTCTCTCTCTCTACAACTCTCTCTCTCTGTGTCCCCCTCACTCTCTCTGCAGTACAAGCACCTTCGCCTCGTCTCATACAATGCCTAGCCGCAACAGCCCGTCACCAAGCTCGAGCCAAACCCAAGCCTAGCTGAGACTCGTTGTGTTGATTGCTACTTCGTGCCCAAGCCGTGTTACCACTGCCTTCGCTGCCGTGCCATCAATTCAACGTCTCCAGGAAAGTATTTATACTTGCTACATGCTAATATAATTACATTACAAACTCAAATCGTTTAGATTGCTAATTTACAATTCATGCTAACTCATGTGTTATACCTGTTCGATGTGTGACCTCAATGAAAACATTCATCTAAATTGACGGAATTGGTTTGTCTATGCTGGCCCATGTAGTGATTAATGCGGTGTATAAATTTCACTGGATAATACGACTGTTAATGACTAAAACGATTACCCCCAAATATACCCGTAAAACTGGAATTCTCCCGTATCTGAAAACCGTTAAAATCACCATAAATTACGTACATGCTGGAATGATGCGTCCGAGGGCTTAAATCGAAGAAGACTCGACGAACTATAACCCTATGCAAGTTTCTAATGGTTCCTGTATTTAAATTGTGATAATATTTAGTTCGGAGTGCGACTCTGGACTGCAGTCCAGAGCGACTCTAATTATTTCTTACTGTCCCGTAATGAGTATCACCTTGCTTCCTTAACTCGTATGTTGCGGAACTCTGCTGTTTATTAAAGGTGAATCTGTTAGCTAGATAACAAAAGTGGTTTCATTCTGTTTCGTCATCGTCTGCTATTTAATCTGTAATTTAAAAGATGGGGACGTATAACAGTTCCAAGAGAATCAGAATTGACATACTAGTATTGAACAATGTATATCTCCTGACATACAGATGCGATTGAGAATTCGTCTATTGCGTTGAAAACCTTACTGAAAACCCTAGATTCCATTCAACTATAACGTCGCCAAATTCTGATCCCAACTAGGATTAAAATGCGTTGCGAAACGGACTTCCGATTCTGAAACCGGATTTCCAGCCGTGAACGCTTAAAATGAAATGGTCATAACTAGTGCTCCTGAAACCCGATTGAGGTGAAACTAAATTCGCTGAATAGATAATCAAACATACTATTTATTCCCCATTCATTGTTTCGCTAAACTGTACACGTATGATTTATGATAAATTATGCAAGTGGTAGAATACTGATTTTACGACATCTTAATCATGCTTTACATACTGTTTTCTCATCATATCATACATATGTCACTGCATTGATAACCTAGTGATCATGTGCATTACCCAGTGTTAAGTATTAGTGATGATTATGGCAAGTACGTTAGTGTTCGTGCATAAGTGAATAAGTGAAAGTGACACGTACTTGTACATAATCAGTGAACCCTATTATTCTATTGCATTGTCGACGTCTGTGGGACGCGTGTAAGTGTGACTATAAGTGGTATGGGACACTTATGGAAGCTCTTGCATGGGTGTCACAGATAAGGCACCAGACACTGCCATTTATCTTGAGTATTAGTCGGGACGTGCTTGATGGAGATCCTGTCTCCAGTTCTCGTACAGACTTGTCACAGACCGACTGGTATTTGAGGTTATGGTTAGCGTTTGATGTAGACCACGTGGTGTGGGGTAGTTTGAGTGTGAGTTCAAAAGAATCTCGGGAGTCCCATGCCGGCTTATATATATAGAGATATATGGAGATTTACAGGGAACATGATTATTACCGTGAGTTACATGTTGGGCCCGTGGTCCCTTGCCTTGGGTCCTACCCTTGGGTGGAAGACACTCGCGAGTGGTTGACTCTCATACTTGGACTGACGATAGGCTTAGTGACCTGTACAGTGAGACTTAGAGACTGATAGGAATAATGGCATTGATATACATTACTTACCGTTGTTGACATATCTGGCATATTATTTTACTGCTTTACTGTTCATCTGATCTATTAGACACTTCTTTGGTTACTGCATGTTCATACCTATACCTTCTTGATTTACTGTCATATATATCTATTATCACTGTTCGAATTGTCACTTGTATATATATATTATATTGCTATTGTGTCGCTCTGACGACCTGAGTATGCATGCTCAGTGTGAGGAGTGGATTTAGCCGAGACCAGGACCAGACGCACATCACGGACATCTTGATTAGCTATCCAGAGTTATACCCTTTTGTTTCCCATCAGGTCAGTTCTTTATACTGTTTTGTTTCAGTTACTGCATTTCTCATTACCTGCGCATTATTTACTGATTACCACGTAAAGCTAGAAGCCGAAGTGTGACTACGGCAGCTTATTTCCTTGACAGTAGGAGCATGGATGGCCTTGTCAACCCTTCGTATTCTGTATTTTGGGAAGCAGGGCGTGACATGGTTTAGTTGGTATCAGAGCCAGGTTTTGCTTCGATTGGGATTGCAGTTTTTCGTGTAGAGCTTGGCAATCTAAGACATTCCTTGGTTTAGGTTGTGAACTTGTCATTCTTGATACATATTCACATCGAGTACTCTGTTATCCATCCGCTAAGGTTTCGGGTGACTTGGCAAAGTTACGTGGTTGTAATTGTGAACTACATCATAGTTACACTACCGTACTCTGTTTAAGTAACTTAGAGTCCTACAGTTGATTTCCACTTGTAATGAATTTCATCACATCCGATGTTCTTGATTCCTTGCCCAATCCATATTATATTTTGATTCTTATAGCTTGTGCCTTATATCGTTCTCAAAATTGTCGTTTCAGGATCATGTCTTCCAACGACTCTTCCGCTATCTCCACTCCCCAGAATCAGACCGTTGAGATTCTGAGTGTATTGCAATGTCTGAAGGAAGCCCAGGAGCGAACGAACGACTTGTTAGCTGAAGGACTGAGAAGGCAGGTGAATCAGGCACCAACGGGAGTCTCAAATCGTACAGGGATCCCTGTTATACGAGGAAAAGAGAAGAAGATGAAGCGCCCATTTGTTTCCCCGAGACAGAAGCAGCAGAAGACCCAATGTTATGGGTACTGCAGGAGGCCAGGACATCTTCAGAGGGATTGTCGCCGAGCCCAAGGGAAATGTCTGATTTGCGGGTCCAGCGAACATCTTATCAACGGTTGCCCAAAAAGGAAGGAGCTACAAGGAGGAGACTCCTCCACACTTTCCACTTCTGTCAAGTGATGATTATTGCGTAGTTCGAACTTCGAGGATAAGGCGGACCCAGCGCAGGATTCAACTCGCGTGACGAGAATGCAGCGGCCTAATAATCGAAGAAGAGTTATCACGTTTTTTTCTTTTAATAAAATGCTGTCATCCTCTTATAAATATTCTTTTCGTTTGAAATCTTGTATCCGTCGAACTTTTAGTTGAATACAATGAAACTTTGAATCGTCATGTATGTATCATCCTCTTGCTTTTTCCCGTACTTATACTATCCATTACCACAGCATTTTTAATTTTGATTTTTCAGTTCCTGCCCATCGCATATTTTTCCTGTACTCCGAATCCTTGACTGTTTTCTTGATGTGTTCCACTGTCTAATCATGACTCCTTCTTTTCAGGCCATGGCCCACCCTGGAGCAGCGCCGCATCTAGATGAGGATGCACAGTCATGCGTTTCCATAGACCGCACGCTGATGAGTTCTGACGATGAGGTCAACGGTCCCCAGGTCATTTTCGAAAACAGCGATTCCGAGGACGAAGGAGCCACCGCCCCAGAGGTTGACATGATAGGCGATTCCGACGAAGAGGAAGGAGACCCTGAAGAGAACCCGATAGAGGAAGATCCCGAGAAAGACCCGATAGAAGAAAATCTAGTGGAGGAAAACCCCATGGAAGAAAATCTAGAAGAAGAGAATCACATGGAAGCAGACCTTGACGAAGAAACTCCAGCCGAGGGAGAAGGACCAGAAGAACAAGACCCTGCGGTGGAAGAACTCCCAATGGCGGTCCCTGCGAGGCGCTATGGAAATGGACGCCCCTACCTGAGCGCGCGAGCCTACCGCAACCTGCTGAATCTCCACAACCGCGACTGACGGGATTTCTTTTAGATGTCGTCTTCTCTGGCCAAATAAATCTATGTATAGTTTAGGGCCATCTGTTACTTTTCGAGGGTGCTTTGTTTCGAATCTTCTAGAATGAAATAAATTGCTGAGTTCGCTAATCTTCCGATCTTCTTAGTTCACTTGATGCTTGATTACTTCTCATATACATTTATTTTTCCTGCTGAAATCCCTGACTGTCCACCCCTACCCTTGTATTGTTTTAACCCTCGGTTCAATTAAAAAGGTACCGCATCCGATCTTTGGAATGGGCCACCCTTCATCCTTCGTCTATACTTCGTTTGAGATCCTTCTGAGAGAGGAAATTGATAGTAAAATTTCCGAATTGACTGACCCTTCGAAATTTCTGATTCACATGATGTATCGACCGTTATCCTCCCCATACATTTTCCCCCTTGTAGTCCTTTGCGGACCCTTACTTCCTGTGCTAACCCGATCCCAATCTCTGACCTTCAGACCATAGCCGTCACACTCTGACCTTTTGAATGAGCCACTCCATTGTAATCCCTACCCTAGCTAGCCCTTTACATTTTTGTGCTTTCCCTGTTACCCTAAATATATTTAGGGACATTGTTATTCGAAAATTTAGTTTTCATTATTTTGTATTTTCGAAGAGTGCGTTTTATTGATTATCCCCGTTTTACGCATTTCAAGTACTTCACTACTAATTTTCCTATTATTTTCGGTAGCGCAACCCTACATCGCGCATATTTTCGTTCCATGATTCTTATTTTCACTATGTGGGTTTTCTAAGTTATTTTAAAACTATTTGATCGATACATTATCCTAAAATGTTTCGACCTACCGACAAATCCTTCACTACTTTATTATCATTACTTTATTTCCGGGTATTGTGACTATGGTTACTACTATAAATGGTTGTGCCTCATACTTATTATTTCTACTTTGCTACTGTTGATATACTCGTATGTGCATATATTTGGGTTTCGATTTTATCGAGCACGCCTCGAATATTATTGTTCGTTATTGTTATTTATATTCCCGTATACATGTAGTTGCCCTTATAGTTGTTCCTGCCTTCTACTTATTTAGACCTATTCTTTTGTAGGTTGTTCTTACATATATAAACCTTCAAATTTCTTCATCTGCCTATTTCAAGTAAATCATTATGTGTTAGTTTGCGATATAGTAGCTTTCGCTTATGATTTTATAACTTATCGTTTATTTTAAATTTTGAGGACGAAATTTTTGTAAGGGTGGTATGATGTAATACCCAGTCCCTTTTTCTACCAATATGTGTATTTATGTTACTCTTAAAGTTTATTTATTTTTATAAATATTATTTTAGTATTTTAAAATCCCTAACCCTAATTTATCTAAACCTTTTTCCCTTTTTATTTTCCCAGCCGGCCCCTCTTCTCTAATTTCCCAATTCTTATTTATTTCCAAACCAGGCCCACTTCCCTTTCTTTGTAAATTAAACCCAAACCATCAAATAATTTCACTCATATTTAACCCCAGCCCACTTTTCCCATTTCACTAATACCCTCAGCCCATTCTTTTTAATAAACTTAATCCTTTTCTTAAAACCCAGCCCAACTCCCCTATTTCTTTTTATTTAAAATTAAAACCCTAAAACCCAAACCATATTTATTTCCTCAGCCCATTCCTTTGATTATTTACTAAATTAATTAACTTTTCCCCAGCCCAGCCCGACAGCCCACGAGAATTTATTAAATTAAACCATTTTTCCCTGGCCCGGCCCCTTTTCCATTCTTTTATTTTATTTAACCCCGGCCCGGCCCACTCTCCTCATCACAGCAGCCCACTCTCCCTCTTCACCCGACCCGCACCTCCTGACCCGACCCGACCCGCTTCTTCCCTCTTCTTCCCAACGGCTCTTTCCGCCTTCCCCGCTCACGCAATCCACTTCCTCCGCCGACGCCTACGCCCGCGCTCGAGCGACGTTACCCCACGACGCGCACCCCTCGTCTCCCCTATCTCCCTCACACGCCTCTCTCTTCCATTTTCCTTTCCCGCTCCTCTCTCGAACCCGCGCCCACGCCCGCGATCGCCCCGTCATCGTCGCTACCATCACCGGCATCACAGTCGCCACCTCACCTCCGCTTCGGCCTCTCCACCGCCTCCCTTTTCCTTTCAACACCTTCGACCACCATCCATCGAGCTCCTCCTCATGCAGCCCATGACTCCATGGTCGAGCTCGAGGCCATGGCAGCTCCTCGTCGACCCGAGCACCACCTCCTCACTTCTCGCTGTCTCTCACTCTTTCTCACTCCCCTCTCTGTTTGCCTCTCCCTCTCTCTGCTCTCTCTCTCTCTCTCTCTGTTTTCTCTCTCCCTCTTTCTCAGTTCTACCTCTCTCTCTGTCTCTCTCTCTCTCTTCTCTCTAAACTTCTCTCTCTCTCTAACTCTGTCTCCCTCTCTCAGTCCCTCTCTTTCTAGTTCTCTCTCTCAATCTCTCTGTCAATCTCTCTCAGTCCCTCTCTCAATTTCTCAAATCTCTGTCTCTCTCTCCCTCTACAATTCTCTCTCCGTGTCCCTCTCACTCTCTCTCTCTACAACTCTCTCTGCAGTACGAGCACCTTCGCCTCGTCTCACACAATGCCTAGCCGCAACAGCCCGTCACCAAGCTCGAGCCAAACCCAAGCCTAGCTGAGACTCGTCGTGTTGATTGCTACTTCGTGCCCAAGCCATGTCACCACTGCCTTCGCTGCCGTGCCATCAATTTAATGTCTCCAGGCAAGTATTTATACTTGCTACATGCTAATATAATTACATTACAAACTCAAATCGTTTAGATTGCTAATTTACAATTCATGCTAACTCATGTGTTATACCTGTTCGATGTGCGACCTCAATGAAAACATTCATCTAAATTGACGGAATTGGTTTGTCTATGCTGGCCCATATAGTGATTAATGCGGTGTATAAATTTCACTGGATAATACGACTGTTAATGACTAAAACGATTTCCCCCAAATATACCCGTAAAACTGGAATTCTCCCGTATCTGAAAACCGTTAAAATCACCATAAATTACGTACATACTGGAATGATGCGTCCGAGGGCTTAAATCGAAGCCGACTCGACGAACTATAACCCTATGCAAGTTTCTAATAGTTCCTGTATTTAAATTGTGATAATATTTAGTTCGGAGTGCGACTCTGGACTGCAGTCCAGAGCGACTCTAATTATTGCTTACTGTCCCGTAATGAGTATCACCTTTCTTCCTTAACCCGTATGTTGCGGAACTCTGCTGTTTATTAAAGGTGAATCTGTTAGCTAGATAACACAAGTGGTTTCATTCTGTTTCGTCATCGTCTGCTATTTAATCTGTAATTTAAAAGATGGGGACGTATAACAGTCCCAACAGAATCATAATTGACATACTAGTATTGAACAATGTATATCTCCTGACGTACAGACGCGATTGAGAATCCATCTATTGCGTTGAAAACCTTACTGAAAACCCTAGATTCCATTCAACTATAGCGTTGCCAAATTCTGATCCCAACTGGGATTAAAATGCGTTGCGAAACGGACTTCCGATTCTGAAACCGGATTTCCAGCCGTGAACGCTTAAAATGAAATGGTCATAACTAGTGCTCCTGAAACCCAATTGAGGTGAAACTAAATTCGCTGAATAGATAATCAAACATACTATTTATTCCCCATTCATTGTTTCGCTAAACTGTACACGTATGATTTATGATAAATTATGCAAGTGGTAGAATACTGATTTTACGACATCTTAATCATGCTTTACATACTGTTTCCTCATCATATCATACATATGTCACTGCATTGATAACCTAGTGATCATGTGCATTACCCAGTGTTAAGTATTAGTGATGATTGTGGCAAGTACGTTAGTGTTCGTGCATAAGTGAATAAGTGAAAGTGACACGTACTTGTACATAATCAGTGAACCCTATTATTCTATTGCATTGTCGACGTCTGTGGGACGCGTGTAAGTGTGACTATAAGTAGTATGGGACACTTATGGAAGCTCTTGCATGGGTGTCACAGATAAGGCACCAGACACTGCCATTTATCTTGAGTATTAGTCGGGACGTGCTTGATGGAGATCCTGTCTCCAGTTCTCGTACAGACTTGTCACAGACCGACTGGTATTTGAGGTTATGGTTAGCGTTTGATATAGACCACGTGGTGTGGGGTAGTTTGAGTGTGAGTTCAACAGAATCTCGGGAGTCCCATGCCGGCTTATATATATGGAGATATATGGAGATTTACAGGGTACATGATTATTACCGTGAGTTGCATGTTGGGCCCATGGTCCCTTGCCCTTGGGTCCTACCCTTGGGTGGAAGACACTCGCGAGTGGTTGACTCTCATACTTGGACTGACGATAGGCTTAGTGACCTGTACAGTGAGACTTAGAGACTGATAGGGATAATGGCATTGATATACATTACTTACCGTTGTTGACATATCTGGCATATTATTTTACTGCTTTACTGTTCATCTGATCTATTAGACACTTCTTTGGTTACTGCATGTTCATACCTATACCTTCTTGATTTACTGTCATATATATCTATTATCACTGTTCGAATTGTTACTTGTATATATATATTATATTGCTATTGTGTCGCTCTGACAATCTGAGTATGCATGCTCAATGTGAGGAGTGGATTTAGCCGAGACCAGGACCAGACGCACATCACGGACATCTTGATTAGCTATCCAGAGTTATACCCTTTTGTTTCCCATCAGGTCAGTTCTTTATACTGTTTTGTTTCAGTTACTGCATTTCTCATTACCTGGACATTATTTACTGATTACCACGTAAAGCTAGAAACCGAAGTGTGACTACGGCAGCTTATTTCCTTGACCGTAGGAGCATGGCTGGCCTTATCAACCCCTCATATTCTGTATTTTGGGAAGCGGGGCGTGACAATGCATTTCATAAGCGCAATGATCAACTACTCAATATCATATATCAAAACAATACCATTTTGGGTACATACAACTATAGCGAAAGTATGCGGGTGTACAGGTCAATATGTGTGCATGATGTACATGTAACTGTAATAGACTAGGTGGGTGTACATGTCAATATGTATGCAAGATGTACAAGTAGCTATAGTAAGGTATACGTGAAATAGATTAAGAGTTACTATCTTAACTATCCATGTCAAACACAATAACACGTATGTTGGTGGTTTGTGCGTGTCATGGCAATTACTGACGATGTGGGTGTAGCATACAATTTAGTGCTCGTGCAACATGAACCGTCAGTAATGTGTTATATCTAAAGGTACGAGTCAAGTACAACAGATAATGCTATGCAATGACATTCATATGAAAGTAACTAATATGCAAATATATGCAGTTATCATATCATATTCGCCCCGACGCATAACGCCATACGGGCGATTTCCCCGTAGATGTTAAATCTACTCACCGATGGTCTCGAGCTATGAAAATCCGACCACCTACTTTCCCTTGTCCGCAGCACCCGAAGTCCCTGCTTGCGAACCTAAAATTTCACAAATACAACACATAAGCTAAATATCCTATAATGACGAAAAGACAACGAAACGCGATGAAAACGCCCGGAAAATTACACTGCGCGCTTAGCGCATCTATCGTGCACGACAACGGCCAAAAACCCTAACTGGGGTCGCTAAACTACAAAACACCAAGTCTAGACCCCCGATCGTCCTGATCGCGCAACACAACACAAATAATTACGAGGAATACAATAGATATAATCTCGCAACGACCAATCGAACCCACGTCGGAAAAACCCCGAAATCTAGTAAGCAACCTATCGCAATATTTCGCACTAGTTTCAAGTTAACGCATATCTAGCAATTACAAACACCTTATAATAGCTTAACTAAGCTATCTAAACCATTCCTATATTTTTAACACTTGCTAATTAAGTTTTAGCAAAAACCTAGTAAGCAAATTACATAATTAAACAAAGTGTTCATTAGCAAAAATTAACATTTTCTACTAGGTTAATTTTCTCCAAAACACAAATTAACACTTTAAATGAACACTAATCACTTAAACAAACTTTAACCCTAACATGAATTTCTTAAAACAAATATAAATGAATTAATCATGATTTAAAAGCTATACTAAACACATAATTAGCTAACTAAAATGGCTAGATTAAGATTAAAGCAATTAATTATGGATTAAGGTAAGAAATTATACCTCCCCAAAAATACCAAAATGAAACTTAATCTATCATCTTAGTATCAAAAAATCATGCTTTGTTGAAGATCCAAACTAGTTTAGTGAAGGGAAAAGATGGTTTTATTTTTTATTTAGGATTTTGTGGATTTATTTTGGAATTTTTGAAGTGTTTTAGTGAGCAAAATGAGAAGAAAAGAGCTTAAAAAAAGGATGGGGCAGAAATGGTAGCTCGGCCAAATGATGGGGGGGGGGAGGGGGTGAGTTGTGAAAAAAAAGAGAAAGTTCTAGCTAATATCAATTAATGCTTCAATAAATGCTAATTAAAGCTATTTGCCACCTTTTCA
Source organism: Agapanthus africanus (assembly GCA_030015575.1). Taxonomy (NCBI): domain Eukaryota; kingdom Viridiplantae; phylum Streptophyta; class Magnoliopsida; order Asparagales; family Amaryllidaceae; genus Agapanthus; species Agapanthus africanus. The sequence continues at coordinate 121,318,993 of JASDDO010000001.1, forward strand.
TCTTTTCTTTTCTTTTTAAAATACAACAATTAATCATCAAAAAAAAATATCTAGATATTTAAAAAGAAGTTTCCAACAATTCTAGTGATAAGAATTAATTTATTTTCAAGAGAAGAAATTTCCCGATTTACGTGTACGATTTACCGCTTAAAATAATATTTTATTTGGGAAAAATTCTATCTGAACCAAAACCTCCCAAATACCCCCAAATTTCGCACACAAGCTTTATTTTAGCTAAACTAGGTGCCGGCAAACTTATACGGACGTTTGATCGAAATCAGGTTAAAACGGGAAATACCGACAATTTTGCCCTAAAACGGGAAAATTCGCAAAACGATTTCTAAAACGTTATAATCTCCACCCCCCTATAGAAATTCGGTCCCCGAATTAAAATTTAACTACGCGTACCTTCAAAGAGATGAGGGAATTTCTTCCGCATCTCGCTCTCGGCCTCCTAAGTGATCTCCTCACTAGTCGGGCTACGCCAAAGAACCTTCACAGATGGCAAGACCTTTGACCGAAGTTTCTTCACCTGTCGATCCAATATAACTACCGGCTGCTCGGTGAACGAAAGATCGCGCTCAAGCTGAACGGTCTCGTGCTGAATCATGTGAAAAGGATCATGAAGGTATCTACGAAGTATCGACACATGGAAAACGGGGTGCACTTCCAAAAACTAGACGGGAGCGCCAAACGATAAGCAACAGAACCTACTCGCTCAAGGATCTCGAAAGGACCAACAAATATGGGACTGAGTTTCCCCCTCTTCCCGAATCGCATAGCGCCCTTCATCGGAGAAATCCTCAGGAATACATGATCCCCCACTACGAACTCAAGTCTGTGACGACGACGGTCGGCATAAGACTTCTGCCTGCACTGGGCTGCTCTCATCCTGTCCTGAATCAGCTGGATCTTCTCCGTAGTCTCCTGAACTAGCTGGGGTCCCAAAACCAGACTCTCACTAAGCTCGGTCCAACAGACTGGCAATCGACACTTCCTACCATATAAAGCCTCAAAAGGTGCCATCTGAATAGTCCCCTGAAAGCTGTTGTTGTAGGAGAACTCAATCAACGGCAAGTGACGATCCCAACTGCCATCAAAATCAAGCATACATGCACGGAGCATATCCTCCAGAGTCTGAATAGTCCGCTCCGACTGACCATCGGTCTGTGGATGAAAAGTGGTACTAAAACTCAGCCGGGTACCCAAAGTTTCCTGAAGCTTCTGCCAAAGACGGCTAGTAAACTGGGTGCCTCTGTCGGATACTATGCATGTGGGAACACCGTGCAAACGCACAATCTCATCTATGTACAACTGAGCATACTGAGCATAACCGAAAGTGGTCTTCACTGGAAGAAAGTGAGCCGCTTTCGTCAACCGGTCAACAATCACCCAAATGGAGTCATACCCCCTACTGGTTCTGGGTAGACCCACAACGAAGTCCATGGAAATCTGCTCCCATTTCCACTCTGGAACGGGTAAAGGCTGCAACTCTCCAGCTGTCTCTGATACTCAGCCTTGACTTGCTGACAAGTCAGGCACCTCGAAACGAAATCCGAAATATCGCGTTTCATCCCTTCCCACCAGTAAAAGTCTCTCAAGTCACGGTACATCTTGGTGGAACCTGGATGAAAGCTAAAGGCCAACTGATGTACCTGCTCTAGGATCTCGCGTCTCAACCCATCATCATCTGGTACATACAAGCGAGTCCCGCATCGTAGCACACCCTGGTCATCAATCATGAACTCCGAAACTCTTCCCTGCCGAACAAGCTCAAGAATCTCAGTCAAACGGGTATCACTGGGCTGCGCCTCACGGATACGCTCAAATAGTAGTGGACGGGCACGGATATGAGCAAGCTATCCCCCAGAGGAGGTGAACTCGAACTGCACTCTACTATCACACAAGAGCTGCCAATCTGCAGAAGACTGACGCTGAACTGCGCTCAACTGGGACAAGCTACCCCCGGGCCTACGACTCAAAGCATTAGCTACCACATTCGCCTTGCCCGGGTGATAAAGGATCTCACAATCATAATCCTTCACTAGCTCCATCCATCGGCGCTGTCTCAGGTTCAGATCCCGCTGCTGGAATATATACTTCAAGCTCTTGTGATCCGTGAAGATCTGACACGACTCCCAGTACAAGTAGTGTCACCAAATCTTCAACGCAAAGACCACCACGGCCATCTCAAGATCGTGAGTGTGGTAATTCTGCTCGTGCTTCTTCAGCTGCCTAGAAGCGTAAGCAATCACTCTATCGTGCTGCATCAATACACAGCCGAGCCCCACTCGAGAAGCATTACAATAAACAACATAGCCGCCTGATCCAGAAGGTAAAGATAGAACTGGTGCTGTCATCAACCGAGTCTTCAACTGCTGAAAACTCTGCTCGCACGCATCAGTCCAAAGAAAAGGAACTCCCTTCCGGGTCAGTCCAGTCAGCGGTGCAGCGATACTCGAGAAATCCTGCACAAAACCGCGATAATAACCAGCTAAGCCCAAAAAGCTGCGGACCTCCGTCACCGATACAGGTCTGGGCCAAAGCTGTACAGCCTCGATCTTTCTCGGGTCCACAAGAATACCATCACCAGTCACCACATGAACCAAGAAGCCCACACTATCAAGCCAAAATGCGCACTTTGAGAATTTAGCATACAGCTGGTGCTCTCTCAATATCTGCAAAGCAATCCTCAAGTGATGCCCATGCTCCTCACGACTCCTAGAGTACACCAGTATATCATCAATAAACACAATAATGAACTGGTCGAGGAACGGCCTGAAAATCCGGTTCATCAGATCCATGAACGCTGCTGGCGCATTGGTGAGTCCGAACGACATCACCAAAAACTCATAATGCCCATAGCGCGTACAAAAAGCAGTCTTCGGAATGTCATCATTCCGAATCCGCAACTGATGATAACCCGAACGTAAATCAATCTTAGAAAAATGTTTCGCACCCTGGAGCTGATCAAATAAATCGTCAATGCGAGGTAAAGGATACCTGTTCCGCACCGTAACTCGGTTCAATTGACGATAATCCACATACAGCCTCAAACTGCCGTCCTTCTTCTTGACGAACAGAACAGGAGCTCCCCACGGCGAAACACTCGGACGCACAAGTCCCAAATCAAGCAACTCTTGCAATTGATCTTTAAGCTCTCTAAGCTCTGCCGGAGCCATCCGATAAGGCGGTATAGAAATAGGCTCCGCGCCAGGAATCAGATCAATGCAGAACTCAATATCGCGCTCTGGCAGCAACCCAGGTAACTCATCGGGAAAGACATCGGGGAACTCTCGCATGGTAGAAACCTGGTTAAACGACTCCACTGTGGCTCCAGTATCATGAATGAAAGCCAAGAATCCCCGACATCCCCTCCTCTAAAGCCGACTAGCGCACATGACAGAAATCAAACTGTGAGGGGCGGCACCACGGTCCCCCTGCACAACAAACACTGACTCGCCGGGAAAACAAAATTTAACTGTCTTCTCGCGGCAGTCCACGGACGCATAGCAAGTAGCTAGCCAGTCCATGCCCAACAGAACGTCGAAGTCCAACATCTTGAGAAGGATCAAGTCGACGGACAGATCTCTATCTCCTAAACGGACAGCACACAATCGGAACACGTGTCGCGCAACAAACGACTCTCCCACAGGAGTAGTCACGACAAGTGGCTGATCCAACAAACACGACTCTCGGCCTAATCTCGGCACGAAGTGCGTAGAAACATACGAATGCGTAGATCTCGGATCGAAAAGAACATGTGCATCATAAGAACATACAGAAAGGGTACCTGAAACCACAGCATTGGATGCCTGAGCGTCCTGGTGAGTCAAGGCAAAAACCCGTGCCTGCCCTCTATCGGTTACTGGCTGTCCTCTGCCTCTGCCACCTCGTCCTCTCGGCACAAAACCACCGCGACCACGACCTCTCTAAGCAGGAGTCTGACGCAGCGCAACAACAGGAATAAGAGGCAACGCTCTCGGAAGCGGGGAAGGTGGTAAGGTAACCTGGGGTACTGCTGGCCCTCTCTGATGCACCACGGTACAATCTCTCACTAGGTGCTGTAAACTGCCACATCCAAAACACCCACGTGTCGACGGCTGACCCTCCTGGGAAAAAGTACTGAACAACTGGCCGCGTCCCACGTCTCTGCTACTCCCAGTGTCTGATCGAGCTCTGTCTCGGAATCAAAACCTCTGCCTCCTGGCTGCTATACCAGTACGAGCCCTCTTCGGTTCCGGAATGACCGATGACTCAGCTAAACGCTCCTCCACCAAAAGGGCTGCATCCACAGCTGCCGCATATGTGTCGCAATGTTGAATGCTGATGGTTAGGAACAACTGGGTAAGCAGGCCTCGAACAAACCTCTTCACCCTCATCTCCTCAGTCGCCACCAAGTACGGAGCATACACAGACAGCTCGGTAAACAGTACATCATACTCAGACACCGTCATTGTCACGCCCCGCTTCCCAAAATACGGAATACGAGGGGTTGACAAGGCCAGCCATGCTCCTACGGTCAAGGAAATGTCCTGCCGTAGTCACACTTCGGCTTCTAGCTTTACGTGGTAAACAGTAAATAATGCACAGGCAATGAGAAATGCAATAACTGAAACAATGATATAAAGAACTGACCTGATGGAAAACAAAAGGGTATAACTCTGGATAGCAAATCAAGAACATCCAAAACACCCACGTGTCGACGGCTGACCCTCCTGGGAAAAAGTACTGAACAACTGGCCGCGTCCCACGTCTCTGCTACTCCCAGTGTCTGATCGAGCTCTGTCTCGGAATCAAAACCTCTGCCTCCTGGCTGCTATACCAGTACGAGCCCTCTTCGGTTCCGGAATGACCGATGACTCAGCTAAACGCTCCTCCACCAAAAGGGCTGCATCCACAGCTGCCGCATATATGTCGCAATGTTGAATGCTGATGGTTAGGAACAACTGGGTAAGCAGGCCTCGAACAAACCTCTTCACCCTCATCTCCTCAGTCGCCACCAAGTACGGAGCATACACAGACAGCTCGGTAAACAGTACATCATACTCAGACACCGTCATTGTCACGCCCCGCTTCCCAAAATACGGAATACGAGGGGTTGACAAGGCCAGCCATGCTCCTACGGTCAAGGAAATGTCCTGCCGTAGTCACACTTCGGCTTCTAGCTTTACGTGGTAAACAGTAAATAATGCACAGGCAATGAGAAATGCAATAACTGAAACAATGATATAAAGAACTGACCTGATGGAAAACAAAAGGGTATAACTCTGGATAGCAAATCAAGATGTCCGTGATGTGCGTCTGGTCCTGGTCCCGGCTAAATCCACTCCTCACACTGAGCATGCATACTCAGGTCGTCAGAGCGATACAATAGCAAAATATAATATATAGATACAAGTGACAACTCGAACAGTGATAATAGATATATATAACAATAGATCAGAACGGTATAGATATGAACATGCAGTAATCAATGAAGTGTTTAAAGGATCAGGTGAACAGTAAAACAATAATATAGTATGCCAGGTTTGTCAACAACGGTAAGTAATGTATATCAATGCCATTATCCCTATCAGTCTCTAAGTCTCACTGTACAGGTCACTAAGCCTATCGTCAGTCCAAGTGTGAAAGTCAACCACTCGCGAGTGTCCTCCATCCAAGGGTAGAACCCAAGGGCACGGGCCCAACATGTAACTCACGGTAATAATCATGTACCATGTAAATCTCCATATATCTCCATATATATAAGCCGGCATGGGACTCCCGAGATTCTGTTAAACTCACACTCAAACTACCCCACACCCCGTGGTCTACATCAAACGCTAACCATAACCTCAAATACCAGTCGGTCAGTGACAAGTCTGCACGAGAACTGGAGACAGGATCTCCATCAAGCACGTCCCGACTAATACCCAAGATAAATGGCAGTGTCTGGTGCCTTATCTGTGACACCCATGCAAGAGCTTCCATAAGTGTCACATACCACTTATAGTCACACGTACACGCGTCCCACAGACGTCGACAATGCAATAGAATAATAAGGTTCACTGATTGTGTACAAGTACGTGTCGCTTTCACTTATTCACTTATGCACGAACACTAACGTACTTGCCACAATCATCACTAATACCTAACACTGGGTAATGCACATGATCACTAGGTTATCAATGCAGTCACATATGTATGATATGATGAGGAGACAGTATGTAAAGCATGATTAAGATGTCATAAAACAGTATTCTACCGCTTGCACAATTTATCATAAATCATACGGGTATAGTTTAGCTAAACAATGAATGGGAAATAAATAGGATGTTCAATTATCTATCCAGCGAATTTAGTTTCACGCCAATCGGGTTTCAGGATCACTAGTTATGGCCATTTCATTTTAAGCGTTCACGGCTGAAAATCCGGTTTCAGAATCGGAAGTCCGTTTCGCAACGCATTTTAATCCCAGTTAGGATCAGAATTTAGCGATGCTATAGTTGAATGAAATCTAGGGTTTTCAGTAAGGTTTTCAATGCAACAGACGGATCCTCAATCGCGTCTGTACGTTATGATTTATACGCTGTTCAATACTAGCATGTCAATTCTGATTCTGTTGGGACTGTTATACGTCCCGATCTTTTAAATTACGGATTAAATAGCAAACGATGACGAAACAGAAAGAAACCACTTGTGTTATCTAGCTAACAGATTCAAATTTAATAAACTGTGGAGTTCCGCAACCTACGAGTTAAGGAAACAGGGTGGTACCCATTACGGGACAGTAAACAACAACTAGAGATGCTCTGGACTGCAGTCCAGAGTCGCACTCCGATCTAAATATTGTCACAATTTAAATACAGAAACCATGAGAACCTTGCATAGGGTTATAGTTCGTCGAGTCGGCTTCGATTTAATCCCTCGAACGCATCATTCCAGTATGTATATAATTTATGGTGATTTTAACGGTTTTTAGGTATAAGAAATTTCCAGTTTTACAGGTATAGTTGGGGGTATTCATTTTAGTCACTAACAGTAGTATTATCCAGTGAAATTTATGCATAGTATTCAGAATCACATGGGCCAGCAATTACCCTCATGTTCCGTCAATTTAACTAAGGATTTTCATTGAGATCAAGCATCGAACAGTTGCGCCATATACTTTATCGAGGATAGTAAGTAAGGAATCTATAAGATTATAGTTCGTAACTAATACAAATTAGCATGTATCAAGTATGGAACTTGCCTGGAGACGCACGGCAGCGAAGTACAGCACGGGAACGGCAACGGTGACTAGGGTTTGGGTTTGGCTTGGCTCGGCTTGAACTTGGCGGCACAGGCTCGGTTTTGGCACTGGTGTTTGTGGTGTTGGCCGGTTGATAGGAGAGGGAGAGAGAAAGAGATGGAGTTGTAGAGAAAGAGGGAGAGAGAAATTTAGAGAGAGAGAGCTAGAGAGAGAAGCAGAGAACAGAGAGAGAGAGGGAGAGAACAGAGAGAGAAAGTGAGAAAGAGAAAGAGGGAGAGAGAGAACAAATAGAGAGGGAGAGAGAGAGAGAAGTAGGGAGAGGGAGGGGAACCAGAGAGAGGTAGAGAGAGTTGATGGCGACGATGATGATGCGGTCGACGAGGCGGCTCGGGGCAGTAGGGAGCTCGTCGACGTCGTGGGTGCCGGTGAAGGGCGCAGGGGTTCGAGCTCGGGTGTGCAGGGGTGGGATGCTCAAGAGAGGGGCTCGGCAGAGAGGGAGATGAGGGGATGAGGGAGGAGGTTAGGATGAGGAGAATGAAGGCGAGGAGGCGCTGGTCGACGACGAAGGGGGTGAACGTCGGCGACTAGGGCAGGCGAGGACGTGGCTGTGACAGAGGAGGTGGGTGCGTGGGTGGAGAAAGGTCCTCGGGTTCGTTGCGAGGTCGGCGGCGTGGAGGAGGAAGAGGGGAGTGAGGTGAAGGTGGAAGTGTGCTCGGGGATGACGTCGGCGGTGGTGGCGATGGCGAGCGCAGGCGTGGGCGTGGGCTCGATAGAGGGAGAACGTGTGTTTGTGAGTGAGAGAGGAGTAAGGGAGATAGGGGAGGAGTGAGGGTGTCGACGAGGAGAGGTCGAGGGCGCGCGTCGTGGGTAACACTCGCGAGCGTGGGCGTCGGCGTCGGCGGAGGAAGTGGATCGCGAGAGACAGGGAGCGGGAAAAATGGGAGAGAGCCGTTGGGGAAGAGGGGCGAAGCAGGTCGGGTCAGGTGAAGGCGCGGGCGTGGGCTTGGATAAGATGGGCTGGGCCGGCCGAAAATAAAAATGAATTTCTTTTTATCTCGTGGGCTGAAGAAGAAAGTGGGCCGGGGCTTGGGGTTTTAGATTAAAAATGAATTAAGTTTAAATTAAAAGAGAATGGGCTGAGGAATGATGCTGGGCCGGGGTTTTAACGTGAAGATAAAAGAAATAACAAGAGAATGGAAGGGGCCGAGGCTTAAGGGAGAATTTGGGAAAAATATGAGATATAATAGGGTTTGGGTTTTAGGGTTTAATGGAGTTTTTTTTATAAAAATAATAAATAATTATAAATAAAAATTTTATAGGTTAAAGAGAAATACGGATATCAGCGTATATAAATGAACCGGGTATTACAGTCATCCCCGGAGTCTGATGTAACGACTCAAATTTGCGCGCTCGCGCATCCCTGACGCTCGGTGGAAGAAAACGGGTGAAAAATACTGTCACAAACCAGCCCAGGTCCCCAGGTCATAGGAGCAAGACCAGCGGCTCTGCCCCTCTCCAACGACTCACACCACTTCTGGGCCAGACCCTCCAGCCGGAAACTCGCGAACTCCACCCATCTCTCGTCGGAGCATCGGAGCGAACGACAAATCCTGGCCATCCGGTCGATAAACGACTGCGGATCCTCAGTAGCATCTGTGCCAGAAACACCGGAGGCCTCAGACTCATGAACTCTGTCAGCAACACGGTAATAACCTCCGGAGCTGTACCTGCGACTGCCGGAACTGTAGGTACCATCGTGGTCCCTGCAACGGGTGGAACAACAGCCTGCCCCTGTGCTTGAATGGCCTCTACTAAAGTCCCCACAATCTAGCGCAGGTCCTGCATACCAGCCTCAATCATAGCAATGTGCTCCAGTACCACAGGCGTATCGCCCTGGTCAGTCCTCGCCTCAGACGAGTCGACTCTGACCTCGGCCCTCGCGGCCGCTCTCTGTGCCCTCGTAGTCTTCGGCGGCATATAGGCTGGAAATTGAAACAAGATTCGATAAGGAAACGGAAATCGAATCACAAAGATGTATATCAATCACGGAAGGAATTTCAATCAATAAGTCCTAAGGTCACTTAGGCGGAGTACCGTGTCGTAAGTATGCCGCGGAACATACACACGCTACGTCACTCTGCTTAAGCTACCAACTCCATCATACCAAGGTCATCCTACACTCCGAAAGGTAAAACCTAGCACTCTGATACCAACTTTGTCACGACCCAAAATTTGGCCCGTAACCGGCACTTAAACTACGTAACGTCTACAGGCGTACGCAACTCAAGTAAGCCGAAACCCAGAAATCTAAACCACCCAAAACTGGATCAACGGAGAAAACATAGTTTTAAACATTCGGAAATTTTCAAGTAAAAATCTTTAAGTTTAGTTTTCGTTCTTAAAAATTTCGGCAACACCTCCTTTGTAAAAACTAGCCCCGAAACGGGAGCAAATCACGCCCAACGGCGGAGACAACCACCACAAACATATATACGACGCCGAAGCGAAGAAATATAAAAGAAAACTGCATAAAAAAGTAAAACTTTTTAACAAAACCGGCTCCCACGAGCACGGCACCCAAAGTCACCACAAAATATAACACTGAATCCTCACAAGTCGTCTCTAAGTTATATACAATATAGTGGTAGATGGAGAATATTAGATCCAGCAAAAGATATACAAGGTATAAACAGATAACCGCAAACCCACCTAAAAGCAAGGCCCCACAGCCAACCGTAGCGGTATCCGCAAAAGTAGAGATGATAAGACGCCCTGCCGCGACTACTCAGAGGGTAAGTCCTGCAAAACACTGTGGCACAACGGGGGTGAGTTGCCAACTCGTGAATAGTAAATAACATCATACAGTAATCGTAAGTATGCACGAACAGCGGTCTATCTATCACATGTAATCTAATAGCATAAGTATGATAAGTGAATATGCAACAATCATGTAAATGTACATCATCAGGGTACTACAACTATATGAAGCAATGCATATCAACATAATCCTGAGTGTGGGATGATATAATATAAAATCTCATGCAAAATCATCAGCATGGAAAAACACCAGTGTCCCTCACTGACACATCAAATCCCAAATCCTCAGGCACCGCATCCTCAGATCGGCCCTCACATCCTGTAAGTCTCATGGAACCTGAGTGTCTATCATCGACACCCGAAACATCATGAAAACATGTACCTATAAGTATATATATATATATGAGGATATCAACCCCGTATGTCCACCGACTATACGTAAAAATCATGGAAACCTGAGTGTCTAACACCGACACTCGAAACATCATGAAACCCGTGTTTAGCATCGACACGTAAATCCTCATAACTCAGGTGCTGTCGCCACGACTGGCCCTGACGATATGTCGTACATCACTCCGGTCGGTATCCCCACGATAACCGCCGAGTCCAAATATAATCACCGGTAGGTACTTGCCCGCCTTCCAGGCTCATCGTCTGTACCACGAACATCTTGTCGAGGGGAACCGTACCGGGCCCCACCATGTATCCGCACACGGCCCACTCACTCCTCGCATCGGGTATATATCACAAATCTCAGAACCGAGAAATCTCATGGTGGACGCATCAAATATCATATCAAGAGAAACCGGGTTTTTAAACAATACATAGTTTCTTGAAAATACCCCCACGGTTCTCAAATCCATAAATCATATGAAATCCATATCTCAATGCGTAAAATCCATATAAAACTGATATATGCAACATAAAACATCAATACGAGCATATAAGGGAAAACCGCTCTTTAAATTGAATCTAGCTTTAAAACATATCATGCGGTTCCCAAATCCTTCGAAAACAAATGCAGCATCATATGAGGTATACATGTAAGTGTAGCAAGGTTTAAGTATCTACATGTAAACAAGTATGTATGATGCATTTCATAAGCGCAATGATCAACAACTCAATATCACATATCAAAACAATACCACTTTGGGTACATACAACTATAGCGAAAGTATGCGGGTGTACAGGTCAATATGTGTGCATGATGTACATGTAACTGTAATAGACTAGGTGGGTGTACATGTCAATATGTATGCAAGATGTACAAGTAGCAATAGTAAGGTATACGTGAAATGGATTAAGAGTTACTATCTTAACTATCCATGTCAAACACAATAACACGTATATAGGTGGTTTGTGCGTGTCATGGCAATTACTGACGATGTGGGTGTAGCATACAATTTAGTACTCGTGCAACATAAACCGTCAGTAATGTGTTATATCTAAAGGTACGAGTCAAGTACAACAGATAATGCTATGCAATGACATTCATATGAAAGTAACTAATATGCAAATACATGCAGTTATCATATCATATTCGCCCCGACGCATAACGCCATACGGGCGATTTCCCCATAGATGTTAAATCTACTCACCGATAGTCTCGAGCTATGAAAATCCGACCACCTGCTTCCCCTTGTCCGCAGCACCCGAAGTCCCTGCTTGCGAATCTAAAATTTCATAAATACAACACATAAGCTAAATATCCTATAATGACGAAAAGACAACGAAACGCGATGAAAACGCCCGGAAAATTACACTGCGTGCTTAGCGCATCTATCGCGCACGACAACGGCCAAAAACCCTAACCGGGGTCGCTAAACTACAAAACACCAAGTCTAGACCCCGATCGTCCCGATCACGCAACACAACACAAATAATTACGAGGAATACAATAGATATAACCTCGCAACGACCAATCGAACCCACGTCGGAAAACCCCCGAAATCTAGTAAGCAGCCTATCGTAATATTTCGCACTAGTTTCAAGCTAACGCATATCTAGCGATTACAAACATCTTATAATAGCTTAACTAAGCTATCTAAACCATTCCTATATTTTTAACACTTGCTAATTAAGTTTTAGCAAAAACCTAGTAAGCAAATTACATAATTAAACAAAGTGTTCATTAGCAAAAATTAACATTTTCTACTAGGTTAATCTTCTCCAAAACACAAATTAACACTTTAAATGAACACTAATCACTTAAACAAACTTTAACCCTAACATGAATTTCTTAAAACAAATATAAATGAATTAATCATGATTTAAAACCTATACTAAACACATAATTAGCTAACTAAAATAGCTAGATTAAGATTAAAGCAATTAATTATGGATTAAGGTAAGAAATTATACCTCCCCAAAAACACCAAAATGAAACTTAATCCATCATCTTAGCATCAAAAAACCATGCTTTGTTGAAGATCCAAACTAGTTTAGTAAAGGGAAAAGATGGTTTTATTTTCTATTTAGAATTTTGTGGATTTATTTAGGAATTTTTGAAGTGTTTTAGTGAGAAAAATGAGAAGAAAAGAGCTTAAAAAAAGATGGGGCATAAATGGGGGCTCGGCCAAATAATGGGGGGAGCGGGGGTGTGTTGTGGAAAAAAAAAAGTTCTAGCTAATATCAATTAATGCTTCAATAAATGCTAATTAAAAGTATTTGTTATCTTTTCATCTTTTCTTTTCTTTTTAAAATACAACAATTAGTCATCAAAAAAAAATATCTAGATATTTAAAAAGAAGTTTCCAACAATTCTAGTGATAAGAATTAATTTATTTTCAAGAGAAGAAATTTCCCGATTTACGTGTACAATTTACAGCTTAAAATAATATTTTATTTGGGAAAAATTCTATCTGAACCAAAACCTCCCAAATACCCCCAAAGTTCGCGCACAATTATTTTAGCTAAACTAGGTGCCGGCAAGCTTATACGGACGTTTGATCGAAATCGGGTTAAAACGGGAAATACCGACAATTTTTCCCTAAAACGGGAAAATTCGCAAAACGATTTCTAAAACGTTACAGAGGGCTTTGATCCCTGTCGGTCGTGATAGGAAGCTACCAGCCGGAGATAGCCGAGCAAGGACTCGACTGCCTCTGGGAGGACTTTGGTCCTTAGCGCGGGAGGGGCTGTAGAAGCCTACCAAGGACCCTTGGCCGGGCAGGGTCACTGCCCGGTGCCTCTTGGCGAGGGCTTTTGTCCTGAAGAATTGCCGAGCGAGGGACCCTCGGGCTCGACTGCTTCTGGGAGGGCTTTCTGATCCCCGGCGTTGCGGCAGGGAAGCTGCCCTCTGGGGATAGCCGAGCGAGGGATCCTCGGGCTCGACTGCCTCTAGGAGGGCTTTTCGATCCCTGACGTTGCGTTAGGGAAGCTACCCGCCAGGGATAACCGAGTAGGGTAGCTGCTGGACTGACTCTAAAGAGGACTTGACGAGCATGTCGTCAACGTAGACTTCCATATTCCTGCCGATCTGTGGCTTGAACATGCGGTTGACCAGCCTTTGGTACGTGGCCCCGGCGTTCTTGAGGCTGAAAGGCATCACCTTGTAGCAGTACACTCCCCGGTCTGTTGTGAATGCGGTCAGATCTTCATCTTCAGGATTCATACAGATTTGGTTGTAGCCGGAGAAAGCGTCCATGAAGCTCAACAGCTCGTGGCCGGCCGAGCTGTCGACTAGCTGGTCTATGCTGGGGAGCGGAAAGTTGTCCTTGGGGCAGGCCTTATTGAGGTCGGTGAAGTCAACACACATTCGCCACTTCCCGCTTGACTTCTTGACCAGAACTACGTTTGCCAGCCACTCCGAGTAGGGCACATTTCTGATGAAGTTGGCGGCGAAGAGCTGATCGACCTCCTCTTCGATAGCCTTCTGTTTGACCAGGGCGAAGCTTTTTTTTTGTCTGACGGGCCGGGCCGCAGGATCAACCCCGAGCTTGTGGGAGATGATTTTGGGGTCGATCCCAGTCATGTCAGCAGGCGCCTAAGCGAAGACATCGGAGTTGCTTCTGAGGAACCTGATCAGGTCATCCCGCTGAGTCCCCGTCACGAGCGATCCGACCTGGACGATTTTTCCCCGGCCTCCTTCTGTTAGGGGCACCTCGGTCAGAGGTTCGACCGGTGCTCCACGAACCTCCTTCCGCTCGTCTCGGATGTCCAGGGAACCTTTGATGTCGTCACATGCCTCGGCGTCGTCGGCAGGCTGCTCGGGCGAAGACGTTTCGGTAAGGCCTATCTTCGCGACCCGCTGGCTCCCGTATGCCCGACCTATCCCGCCCCGATCATGAGGGAACTTTATCGCCAGGTGGTAGGTCGATATCTGGGCCTGGAGTGAGTTCAGCGTCGAACGTCCGAGGAGGACGTTGTAGGCCGACGTGACTTTCGCTACGATGAAGTTCACAGGCAGTGTGCACGTGTGGCCGGGCTCCCCAATCGTGAACTGCAGGGTGACCACCCCTTGCACCGGGATGGAGTGGTTGGTGAACCCTGAGAGGACGTGAGAGGTCGGTTTCAGGTCTGCTAGGGCGAGCCCCATACGCAGGAAGCAGTCGTGGAAGAAGATGTCTGCCGAACTGTCCGAATCGACGAGTATCCGATGGACCTCGTACCGGTGGATTTGGGCTGTGATCACCAGCGGATCATTGTGGGGCACGGATATGCCGTGGAGATCCTCGTCGCCAAAGGTGATGGGCTCTCAGCCTCTAGTCCTTTTGCTCGGGCGGCTGCCCGCGTCTTCGTTGAGGGGGAAGCGACGGCCGGGACCTGGATTTTCGAGACGATTATTTGCCATGTAGATGGAGATCGGAAGGCCAACTTTGTTTTTGTGGATTTTCGTGTCCCACAGACGGCGCCAACTGATGGAGGTCATTTTCGGGTCTCCGTCAGATGTTGTCTTCCGTTGATCTCTCGGTGATGATCTTCTGTTGCGTGTGGATCTCAATGGGTTTTGAGGAGATTAGTGGTTTGAGGAGTTTAGCGCCGAGTATCTGCAAAGAAGTCCCGAGGTGGTTTGGTACCACCGAGGACCCTCCGACGATCAAGTTAGTACTAGATCCGAGCAGAGTAACGGCTAAGTGGAATCAAGAATGGCTTACTTGACCTCTCTGTGATGGGGGTTTATATAGCGGCGGCGGTACGCAGCAGCAGGCGCGAGAATCTCGACGGCAGTTACGCTCCCGACGTCACGTCCGCGTAAAGAGCGGATCGCCCATCAATAGGGATCGTGATGGCGTGGAACGCGGGACGTTGCTGGCGGAGAATCTGCGCATGACGAGATTTGCGGAGCGGCGGTTACGCCTGTGAGTGGTGGAGTTGATCGGTCGGAGGGACCAAGGAAGACGGCCTCGGCTGGGGAGCTCGGAACCGAGCAAGAGGGCTGAAGATTCTTGGTCCTATGGCAGCTCGGGGCGAGCTGAGGGGCCGAGGAGGCAAATTTGCCGGGGCCCCCGAGGAGGGCCAGCTTGTGCTCGCAGGTCGGGTTCAAGGATGGCCTGGTCGGTCTCTGTGGGCCTTTTCTTCTATATCTTGGGACACGTCATCCGCCACGTGTCCTGATTTCGCATCGCCAATATTGAGCATCATCAGTTAGATTTAAAGGAGGAAGCTAAGAACAAAAAAAGAAGCAGAGAGTGGTTAGTCGCTTAATTATTTATTTCATTCCATTCAGATAAACCAGCATATAGCAGCAATAGCAGTATTTCATAATCGTAAACACTCTTTATCAATCTGTCTCTCTATGGTCCCCAATAGAGCTCGGTATAGTTTTATCTCCTATGTTGTATCGAAATTTGTCTCACATTTGACCGGCCACCTCACAAGTCAATAATGAATGGTCTGTGGGCAAATTCCGCATCGAAGCGGTCTTTTTCATCTGCGACAAGCCATGTTATCCGTAGTAAGAATAACAACCACAGAAAGAATTTGACCTTAACGGGCATCCAGATATGACATAGAAACTTGCGAACTTTTAAATCTTTCCCCCACAAAGTTTACGACCTTGTAAAATGATTACACATAAAATGTACTATTTGATGACCATCTCCACGTTAATGTCGGAAAAAACTACTCTAGAAGGGCTTGCATAGTAGTTTTTTTCGTTAATGTCCATCTTTCCATTCTGTTGCTGTAAAAGCCCTATCAAATCTTGGCCACCATTTTATCCTCTTTATTGACTGAGCCCTGCTGAATCTTGGTATTTTGCCAGCTCAAATAGACTGGGAAATTTTTCTCAAAGAGTTTGCTCTCCACATCAGTTTTCTTTCCAAAAGTTCATGATTCCCCGTCTCCCATTGTACAAGAAATTCATTTGAAGAATGCATCTTTTTCTGAGCAAAGCCATTCCAAAAGCCAGATGTTGTCGTCGTATTTTTATTTACAGCATTAACCATCCCGTATTCGTTTCCATATGCCACATTTATACTTACCACCCATCCTATTTTGTTTCTTGATATCCACTTCTACCACCATTTGCCGGAAAATGCTCTATTCATGTACTTGAGATCCTGGACTCCCAGCCCTCCTTTCTTTGGCATACACACTACTCCACATTTAACCAAGTTATATTTCTTCTTCTCAGATGAAGTACCTCTCCAAAGAAAATTACGTCCATTATGATCAATCTTCTTGATCACCCATCTGAATAACAGATAAAATGACATAATAAATCGGTATTGCAGATAGCACCACATTAATTAAAGTCCCCCTTTCGTCCGATAGACATGCATCTTCCCTTCGATCTGTCCAATTTTTTCCAAACTTTGTACACCACCGGAATGAAATTTGTTTTCTTTTGCCTCCCAGGTATTAATGGAAGACCAGGTATGTTACCGGGAAGTCCCCGACCTTACAATTAAAATTTCGCTCCTACCTTCGCTCCTAACGTGCTCTCCTTCTACTCTATTTTTCAGAAAAACAAACGCACTATTAAGAAAATTGATTTTTAGTCCCAACCACTTTCGAAAGAAGTACAAAATCCATTTAATCAAAGACCAACTGATGCATACTGACCCTTCCAAAATGCAAAGTCCACATATTGCAGATTAATCACCACATTCCTAGATCGGGCCGGCCCCAACCCTCCAAGAGATTAATATTTTTACATATACGAGTCAAATGCATTCATTGCAAAGCTTCGTGTACACAATACAGAAATTGATGAATGTACTAGGTACACAGATCTGTTCCTGGAAACACAAGGGTCCCTACGATCCATCATCTTTTCAAGGCCTCACTGGCCACACATTAATAACATGATCATTTCAATAATATCTTACACTTAATGCAAATAATTGTACAATGAATTGATACACACACAAAAGAGGTATCAAAAGAACCTCGGAAAATCCACATCTACTAAAGTTTCACTTCACTTATCAATAATGGAGACAGGCTCGGGGGATTTGTTCGCAAATGCAAGATGGTCCCCAATGAAATTTCAGGTTTCAAAAAACAATTCACGTCATCTGCTGCCCTGCATATGAACAGTTTCTCACTTGGTCAAAAGAAGAAAATAGATATTTGGCTTACAGTAAACAAGCAAACAAGGGATGCAGGGAAAAGTTTAGTCTTATATATTTGGTTCATGATTGGCCAATACAAATGACATGCTTATTAGATAATACAAAACAAAACTTGCACTTCTAGAGGACCACTTCCGCAATGTATTTTATTTGGTTCATAATTTGTGGTTGAAATATTGGGTCATGTACTTCGAATTTTTGCCCCCGGTAGATATGACGGGTCTCAACATGATCAATCAACCATCTATTAGTTCACAATCCACTGTTTTCGTGGAAAAAAGTATATGCTTTGCGCTTTGCTAAATGATTCCTTGAATTGTGGTGATATTTTTTTATTTCTTATGATGTAATACAGTGTTACCCACCAAGTTTCATTATCAAGTCAATAATGTAACAAACATCAGAGCACAACGCACACCCCCTAACTCCCACATAAGTAATTAATACACACCTACAGCATGCAAATTACTAATTAAGTATACGTAGTTATCATTAAACACAACCCAAAAGTAGCTGTAGGCAGTTCACTCATCCTAAATATACAAAAAGAGCTTCACTTGTCGTCCTCCTCGCTTCAATTGTCGTGATATATTACTTCACTAAATTGACAACTATTCGACAATTCAGTATTTCCTTAATTCCAAAAAAAAAACATACCTTTTAGCTAAACTACGAAAAACCCCAAAAACTTCCAAATTACGAGAAACTACCATGGTAAAAAAAAAATCAGTTTTTTGGCAGTTTCACGCAGTTTATTGCTGATGTGGCACCTTATTTCTGGTAGTTTTTCGTAGTTTTTGAGAGATTGTGGTAGTTTCTTGTGTATTTAAAAAAAATTGGGAGGGTAAGGGTTTCTCGTAGTTTAGCTAAAAGGTTCGGTTTTTATTTTTTTGGAATTAAGCCTTTCCTTTATCTTGTTCCTGTAATGGCCAAAAAGTACCGAGCCTGAGAAAAAGGTAAGCTTCCTTTTTCTCAGAAAAAGAGCCAATAAATATTAAATAAATAATAAACCTACCTCCTCTCAGCAGCTCATCATTAGATGAGGTAGTTCTCCAACTACAAAGAGCAATTTTAATTCATCACACAAAAATAAAAAATAAAAATCACCAATTCAACTGGTGCCCAGCACTTCTATTGTCTATAAGCCCTTTCCCATCAAAATTTAAAGTGGAGTCAGCGAATAAAAGCGAGGCACCACGAAAGATTTGACAAAGTTTTACGACAAAATGCCTACTGATTCCAACCCTCTCATCATTTTTTCCAAAACACTAACCAAGCAAATCAAGAACAAGAGAAAGACTACATATAGAAGTAAATGACAAGATAATATATTTCTATAGGGAAGCACTGTAACACCCGAGTTCATTTATACCAATTCCAGTTTCCATATTTACCTATTCATGGTCTTTCTTGATTTAGCGTGTTTGGGTGTGAATGGTATTTTACATATTACTTTGCATTCAACCCGACCCGCTTGCTTGAACCTGGTTAACTTTTATTTATAAATTATCTTGAATTGTTGCATGGACTAGTGCATCTCACAATTTAGTATATACTGGTATTTTATCTAGTATCGCATCTGTTGCATATAACAATTTAAATCATGTAAAATAAATTAAAATTGCATTTCATGGCCTGCCTGATACCCCTAACCCTGTGGTAGCGTCCTTGCATCGTGTTCTCGTCCCGTTCAGTGAAACGGACGTGTTTGGACGGCTACGCGCACGTACGTGCGTCCGTTCTTGGGGGTATGCTTTTCTGTTACAAAATCCTTCATTTTAATTTTTGGAACTTGCTAATAATTTTCATTTTTCAAATCCAAATTTTTGGACCCGACCCGGGCACGTTTTGGACTACATTTGTAATTACTGGGAAAATCTGAATTTTTGCTTAATACTTTATAATAGTAAAAGATTTCCTTTAACAGTTTAAAATTTTCTCTGAACCAACAAATATTTTTAATCTATGAAATCTTTCCTTAACACTCTTTTCTCTCTCCTGCTGCTCCACTAATCAGCCCTCCTTTCTTTCGAGTGGTGGCCCCACGAGATCTATTCCCTATATTTCTCTTTCTCTTCTACCTTTTCTCATATATTTTCTTCAACCAATCAATAAACCCCTTATATATTACTGGGCCCCACCATCTCTCCCTCTCTTTCTTTCTCCTTCTCTTTCTCTCTCCCCGAGCGCACTCTCTCTCTCCCCCTTCTCTTTCTCTCTCCTCTCGCGCCCACTCTCTCACCTCTCGCGAACACTATTCATTCCTCGACTCTGGTCACCACTCGCGCAGTCGCGTCACCTTCCTCCTATTTCTTCTCCTCTCTTTTCTTTAAACCCCGAGCCACGAGAACCCATGCACCCTCTGCTTTCATCGAACCCTAACCCTAGAAACCCTTCACCTCATCACCAATCCCCTTCAGCCAAGCCTCCTCCCCCTCCTCGCCATCTTCTTCTTCTTCTTTCTTCTCCCCGAGCCTCCCCCCTGCACAGCCCCTGCACACACCCAACTCGACCCCAGGACCCACCTACCCATCGCCGCCGGCCATCTCTCGTCGCCGTCACCACCTCTTTCCACATCTTCTCCCTCTCCTCTGTTCTCTTCTCCCTCATCAAACCCTGTGCATCTAGCAACGAAACATCAAACCCTAGCCTTCAAGAACCGCAGCCGCCACCCTTCGCCGGCTGACCCCACGCCGGCAACCCCTCGTCGTCATCGCCCCTTGCCGACTCCCCTGTGATCCCAAGGCACCTATCCACTGTAAGACTTTTTCTTCTTTTATAATTTCCTTTTTAAAAGAGAGATGTTCACTGTTCTTTGATTCACCGGAATCCGGCCGTGCCGTCGACGATCTCGACGACCCAGCGAGGACATCTGACCCGTGTGATCCCACTGTTCGTTGTTTGAACTCATTCCGTGTACCGTGCGCGCGTCGCGACTTTTCCCGTCGGCACGTGACGTTCCGTTTACCGTTTCTTGATCCGTCGAGGCAAGTGAAACTTGCTACATGCTATACATGATATTCCTATATTTATTTATTTAATTTCAGGTTAAATCTATAGATAGAATCTAAGTTAAGAATTCCAAGTTAACCGTGCGATGTTTCGTTTACATTTAGCTTCAAACTTGAAACCTACCCGATGCATTCACTTTACCAAACCTAATAACCACATTTATATGTTTAATCACATTTTAACTATTGACATAGCTTATGGTATTCTTCCTATAGTTTTACTCCATCGGACACCCGTGTGCATTTTAACCTGTTTTAGTTATGATTTCATCCATTGAATATATTATATATCAGTGCATCCCTAAAATTACTTAATACTTGTTAACGTGATTTTAACATCCATAATTATCATACTGTATGTATGTAATGTTGAAACCATCTCTTAAACTCAAACTGATAACCGTACTTCTAATAATTTAACATGTACCTATTTGCATGTCATATTACGTGTGCCCGTTTATTGCTCTGATAATACCCATGCTTGTTTATTTATGACCATGATGATGTTAGTTGATTATGAGCACCCACATGATATCTTGTATACCCTGACATGACTTGCTACACATATTACCTGACCCGACATGGTACCGTACGACTCTTGATATGACATGACACTTATATACACTACCCGGCTTGACCTGACGTACCATGGCTTTACCTGTTATCTGATCTTGCGTCTAATACCAACAAACCTGTCCTGTAGTCCTCACGGACCGTTCCTGTTGTCTATCCAGACAAACCTGTACTTGCCTGATCATGTGTTAGCATTAGTGCTAGAATATTTAATACTTGACTTGAACACATATAACTTGGGGGTATGGGAAAATCAGTATTGTAACCGAACGTAACTCAAAGAGCCATCCTATTGTTTGCCATTTTTCCGGGCGTTACGGAATACCCATTGTTTGCCGTTTTTCCGGGCGTTACAGAATACCTATTGTTTGCGGTTTTTCCGGGCGTTACGGAATACCCATTGTTTGCCGTTTTTTCGAGCGTTACGGAATACCTATTGTTTGCCGTCTTTCCGGGCGTTGCGGAATAACCACCGACGAGTTACGATGAGGATTACCTTACTTGGTTTCGAAGACCTTAGAATAGATAACCCCGTAGAACGGTCTAGATATCTCTGCACGTCACTTGTACTGACACATTCACTGTTATATATTCTCATTATATTCTTGTTCATACTCATACCTGCATGTCTTACTACCCCTGTTAGTTTTATTGCTTGATATTATGACGCGCTGACGTCTGGGTTTTGCATGGTCCAGATTCCTTACCTTTGCTGCAGTCCGAGCAGGAGTACTTCAGCCAGCAGGCTGAGCAGTGAGGACTCGATTATAGTTAGTTCTTTTTACTTTCAGTATTTTATTCCTGATGTGAGCCCGCATTATGGGACATACATTCCAGTTATTCTTATATTGGATCTTTTGCTTCCGCATTATTTATTCTTGACTCATTTTATTTTGGCTTATGGACATATGCTAGATAGTTTTATTTTTTGTTCTTGATATCTCTACAGTCGTAATGTGACTGTGGAGGGATAACTCCTATCCACAGGTTAGCATGGTTGGCTATGTCACGTGCTTACCTTAGCGTACTCTGGGAAGCGGGGCGTGACATGGTTCTTTTGGTATCAGAGCCATAGGTTAATCGGGTTGATTCTTTTGTAGTTGGATATTGTACCCAATACATGAATCAGAATACTCGTGATTAGGAAACATGTCCTGCCACCTTGCCGTTTTACCGTTCTTGAATCTTAACCTCATCCTGATTATACTTTTACGATATGCAGACCTTCTTTGCATATTGACTCGAAACCTGATTCCTTGTTTATCTCTAGAACTTAGGCGACTTGGGTAGAGTTATGTGATTGTAGCTATGATACCGCGGCATAGTTACAATGCGGTACTCTATTTAAGTAACTCGGAGTTCTAGCCTTGATCTACATTTTGAATCAGTTATCATGCTAATCCTTGGGTGTTTTGATTTCAGGAATATGGCAGACAAGAATCTGAAAACGTACCAAAGGCGTGTTGACGAAGCCGCTATGCTTGGAGGGCGTGTTGACGAAGCCGCTATGCTTGGAGTAATACGTGGGATGTTGGACAACCAAAAGCGACAGACCGGACTGATTCAGCAGCAACCTGAATCTTTTCAAGAAGGTTTGCGGACCATTCAGCAGTCCGTAAGCAATGTTGTGGCCAGACCAGTGGATCGTGTGGGTACCGTGGCGGATTTCAGGAGACTGGGTCCGTCTGTCTTTACTGGCCTGGAGGAGCCGTTGCCAGCGGAGCAGTGGCTGGTTGATACGGAAAATTTACTCATTGCGGCACAGATCCCAGAGAATAAGAGGGTGGATGTAGTACACATCCAGTTGGTAGACTACGCCCGTGAATGGTGGCTTGTGGAAGAGACCCGCTTGCCCAAGCCGATCAGTTGGGCGGATTTCTCGAAGAGTTTCTTGGAGAAGTTCTTCCCACGGACTGCACGGGAGGAAATGGAGGAAAATTTCGTCAGTTTGAAACAGAACGGCGCACATGTAGATGTGCATGCAGCTGAATGGACGCGGCTCAGTAGATTCGCTGGACCTTTGGTTGCCAGCAAGCTGATAGGACAAGAAGGTTCATGCGCAGTTTGGATGTGAACATCCAGAGGCAGATTGTCTCCCTAAGTTTGACCACTTTCTCACAAGTGCTTACAGCAGCTCGAGAGCAGCAGGGTCTATCTATGAAGACCGGAAGTACACCGCAGCCAGCAGTTACAGTGCGGAAGCCGGCATTTGCACCGAACCGAGCACATGGACGCAAAGGTATTCCGGTGGACAGGCGTGGCGTTGTACCAATGAAGAAGCCAGTTTTGCCCGAGCAAAAGGGAAGGGTATTGTGCGATTACTGCCAACGGCCGGGTCATTATCGAAGAGATTGTCGTAAGAGGCTTGGACTTTGTCTTATTTGTGGATCAGCGGATCACACCATTGATACTTGTCCGTCGAAGCTACGGTTGAAGGATGACACTCGGAAGCCACCGCTGAGACAGTTTCAGGAGCAGAAGTTGATAACTCAGGGGCCCAATCAAGCTCGAGCCTTTACCCTGACGGCTGAAGAGGCTAAAGCTCCAGAGGAAGTCGTTTCAGGTACCCTATTTGTTCATGGTTTTCTCGCATTAGCGTTTTTCAATTCTAGTGCATCCCATTGATTTATGTCATCCAAGTTGATTACTACACACTCGATTACTTGCACGAGCATGTTTTAGTTATTGGAACACACACTGGGAATAGGAAAATCATAACTAACAAAGGGTGTAAGGATTGTTCTGTTGTTGTTGGCGGACAGGAGTTAATTGCAGATTTCTTGGTGATTGTTATCGGCAGTTATGAAGTCATCTTGGGAATGGATTTTTCGGCACTTTCCACGCTCACATCAAGTGTAGAGCAAAGAAAGCGAGTTTTCAGATTCCCGGACAGCCGGAGGTTGTCTGGAAGAAGCAGTTCTGTTGGGTCAGCCGAGTTTGAGGCTAGGCCGACAAACAGTGTTCTTTCGTCGATGGAGGTTGATATAAGTGAAGCGCCAGCTGTTGTTCGAAATTTTATGGATGTGTTCGAAGATATATCAAGTTTACCGCCGAGGCGATTCGTGGAGTTCGCAATAGATATTGCTACGGGTGCAGCGCCAATCTCAAAGGCGTACTATCCAGTAGTACCTGTGGAGTTGGAAGAAGTCAAGAAGCAGGTTACTGAATTACTTGGGAAGGGTTGATTCGCAGCAGTAACTCGCCTTGGGAAGCTCCAGTTCTTCTAGCAAAGGAGAAAGATGGCACAAGGAGGATGCGCATCGATTATCGAGATTTAAACCGGATGACTATTAAGAACAAGTACCCGATCTCTCGCATTGGCGAATTGTTAGAGCAGCTTAGTGGCACAAGGGTATTCTCGAAACTGGATTTGCGGTCCGGATATCATCAGGTCCGAGTTAAACCAGAGGATATTTGCAAGACTGTGTTCCGAACTCGGTATAGACATTACGAGTATTAGTGATGCCCTTCGAAGTAAAGAATGCACCGGCGATATTTATGGACTTGATGAGTCGAATCCTTCCACCATTCTTGGACCAAATTCATAGTGGTATTTATTGAAGAGCATGCAGAGTATTTGGTGATCGCACTGCGGACAGTGAGGCAAGGAAGATTGTACGCAAAGATGAGCAAGTGCGAGTTTTGGCTTAAAGAAGGGAAGTTTTAGGTATATCGTAGCTGGAGATGGAATCGCCGTTTATCCAAGGAAGATTGCAGCAGTTCAAGACTGGCCAATTCCGGAGAACGTTGCAAAGATCAGAAACTTTCTTCGACGTGCCGGGTGTTACAGATATTCGTAAGGAACTCATGAAGGAGGCGCACAGTTCAGTATGTTCCGTACATCCGAGAGGCACGAAGATGTACCGAGATTTACGACAGCAATTCTGGTGGGAAGGCATGAAACGGGAGATTGCTCGTGTTGTAGCAGAGTGCTTAAGGTGTCAGCAAGTTGAGGCTGAACATCAAAAGGGTTGCTGGTTTATTGCAACCACTTCCGATTCCTCTGTAGAAGTGGGAGCATATGACCATGGATTTCGTGACGACTTTACCGCGGAGTCCAGAGGGCAACGTTGAAGGTTGGGTAATTGTTGATCGATTGACCAAGGCAGCTCATTTCATACCTTTTCGAGTTGGTCCATCAACAAGAACTTTGGCAGAACGATACATGCAAGAGATTATAAGATTGCATGGAGTACCGGCGAGTATCGTGTCCGACTGTGATACCCGTCTCTTAGCACACTTCTGGAGGAGTTTACAGGAAAGTTTGGGGACTCGAGTGAAGTTTAGCACGGCTTATCATTCTCAAACAGATGGCCAGTCGGAGAGAACGATCCAAACTCTTGAAGATACGTTGAGAGCTTGCATGTTGGACTTCAAGGGTTCATGGGAGGATCATCTATATTTGGTGGAATTTTCTTACAGCAACAGTTTCCAGGCAACTATTCAGATGGCTTCATTCGAAGCTTTGTATGGTCGTAAGTGTCGTTCACCTGTTTGTTGGGACAATGTCGGTGAACGAAGATTGTTGGGACCAGATTTGGTTGTGCAGACAGTTGAGAAAGTTAATGCAATTCGGAATCATATGAAAGCATCACAAGACAGACAGAAGAGTTGAGCGGATACGTCAAGAAGACCTATAGAGTTCACCGTCGATGATTTAGTATTCTTGAAGTTATCACCGACTAGAGGGGTGATTCGTTTCGGATGTTAAGGAAAGCCCAGTCATCGATTCGTCGGACCTTTTGAGATCTTGGAGCGTGTTGGTGAGGTAGCGTATCGATTGGCGTTACCGCAATCCTTGGCGAATGTGCATGACGTGTTTCTCGTATCTCAACTCCGTAAGTATGTTCGCGATGAAACTCATGTGTTGGATCATTCGGAACTGACTGTACGAGAAGACTTGACTTTTGAGGAGCGACTGATTACGATCGTGGATCGAAAAGAAAAGGTTCTTAAGATTAAGGTTATTCCTCTCATACGTATTTCTTGGAGTAATCGCTCACTTGAAGAGTTAACTTGGGAACGAGAAGATGAAATCCGGCAGAGGTTTCCCCACATTTTTTCCTGTAGATTGATTGATTGTTTATCCTTTTTTGTTCTTGGAATTTCGATGACGAAATTCTTTTGTAGTTGGGTATAATGTAACACCCGAGTTCATTTATACCAATTCCAGTTTCCATATTTACCTATTCATGGTCTTTCTTAATTTAGCGTGTTTGGATGCGAATGGTATTTTACATATTACTTTGCATTCGACCCGACCCGCTTGCTTGAACCTGGTTAACTTTTATTTATAGATTACATTGACTTGTTGCATGGACTAATGCATCTCATAATTTAGTATATACTGGTATTTTATCTAGTATCGCATCTGTTGCATATAACAATTTAAATCATATAAAATAAATTAAAATTGCATTTCATGGCCTGCCTGATACCCCTAACCCTGTGGTAGCGTCCTCGCATCGTGTTCTCGTCCCGTTCAGTGAAACGGACGTGTTTGGACGGCTACGCGCACGTACGTGCGTCCGTTCTTGGGGGTATGCTTTTCTGTTACAAAATCCTTCATTTTAATTTTTGGAACTTGCTAATAATTTTCATTTTTCAAATCCAAATTTTTGGATCCGACCCGGGCACGTTTTGGACTACATTTGTAATTACTGGGAAAATCTGAATTTTTGCTTAATACTTTATAATAGTAAAAGATTTCCTTTTAACAGTTTAAAATTTTCTCTTAACCAACAAATATTTTTAATCTATGAAATCTTTCCTTAACACTCTTTTCTCTCCTGCTGCTCCACTAATCAGCCTTCCTTTCTTTCGAGTGGTGGCCCCATAAGATCTCTTCTCTATATTTCTCTTTCTCTTCTACTTTTTCTCATATATTTTCTTCAACCAATCAATAAACCCCTTATATATTACTGGGCCCCACCGTCTCTCCCTCTCTTTCTTTCTCCTTCTCTCCCGAGCGCACTCTCTCTCTCCCTTCTTTCTCTCTCCTCTCGCGCCCACTCTCTCACCTCTCGCGAACACTATTCATTCCTCGACTCTGGTCACCGCTCGCGCGGTCGCGTCACCTCCCTCCTATTTCTTCTCCTCTCTTTTCTTTAAACCCCGAGCCACGAGAACCCATGCACCCTCTGCTTTCATCGAACCCTAACCCTAGAAACCCTTCACCTCATCACCAATCCCCTTCAACCAAGCCTCCTCCCCCTCCTCGCCATCTTCTTCTTCTTTCTTCTCCCCGAGTCTCCTCCCGGACAGCCCCTGCACACACCCAACTCGACCCCAGGACCCACCTTCCCATCGCCGCCGACCATCTCTCGTCGCCGTCACCACCTCTTTCCACATCTTCTCTCCCTCTTCTCTGTTCTCTTCTCCCTCATCAAACCCTGTGCACCTAGCAAGGAAACAACATCAAACCCTAGCCTTCAAGAATCGCAGCCGCCACCCTTCGCCGGCAGACCCCACGCCAGCAACCCCTCGTCGTCATCGCCCCTTGCCGACTCCCCTGGGATCCCAAGGCACCTATCCACTGTAAGACTTTTTCTTCTTCTTTTATAATTTCCTTTTTAAAAGAGAGATGTTCACTGTTCTTTGATACGCCGGAATCCGACCGTGCCGTCGACGATCTCGACGACCCAGCGACGACATCTGACCCGTGTGATCCCACTGTTCGTTGTTTGGACTCATTCCGTGTACCGTACGCGCGTCGCGACTTTTCCCGTCGGCACGTGACGTTCCGTTTACCGTTTCTTGATCCGTCGAGGCAAGTGAAACTTGCTATATGCTATACATGATATTCCTATATTTATTTATTTAATTTCAGGTTAAATCTATAGATAGAATCTAAGTTAAGAATTCCAAGTTAATCGTGCGATATTTCGTTTACATTTAGCTTCAAACTTGAAACCTACCCGATGCATTCACTTTACCAAACCTAATAACCACATTTATATGTTTAATCACATTTTAACTATTGACATAGCTTATGGTATTCTTCCCATAGTTTTACTCCATCAGACACCCGTGTGCATTTTAACCTGTTTTAGTTATGATTTCATCCATTGAATATATTATATATCAGTGCATCCCTAAAATTACTTAATACTTGTTAACATGATTTTAACATCCATAATTGTCATACTGTATGTATGTAATGTTGAAACCATCTCTTAAACTCAAACTGATAACCGTACTTCTAATAATTTAACCTGTACCTATTTGCATATCATATTACGTGTGCCCGTTTATTGCTCTGATAATACTCATGCTTGTTTATTTATGACCATGATGATGCTAGTTGATTATGAGCACCCACATGATATCTTGTATATCCTGACATGACTTGCTACACATATTACCTGACCCGACATGATACCGTACGACTCTTGATATGACATGACACTTATATACACTACCCGGCTTGACCTGAAGTACCATGGCTTTACCTGTTATCTGATCTTACGTCTAATGCCAACAAACCTGTCCTGTAGTCCTCACGGACCGTTCCTGTTGTCTATCCAGACAAACATGTACTTGGCTGATCATGTGTTGGCATTAGTGCTAGAATATTTAATACTTGACTTGAACACATATAATTTGGGGGTATGGGGAAATCAGTGTTGTAACCGAACGTAACTCAAAGGGTCATCCTATTGTTTGCCGTTTTTCCGGGCGTTACGGAATACCTATTGTTTGCCGTTTTTCCGGACGTTACGGAATACCCATTGTTTGCCGTTTTTCCGGGCGTTACGGAATACCCATTGTTTGCCGTCTTTCCGGGCGTTACGGAATAACCACCGACGAGTTACGATGAGGATTACCTTACTTAGTTTCGAAGACCTTAGAATAGATAACCCCGTAGCACGGTCTAGATATCTCTGCACGTCACTTGTACTGACACATTCACTGTTATATATTCTCATTATATTCTTGTTCATACTCATACATGCATGTCTTACTACCCCTGTTAGTTTTATTGCTTGATATTATGACGCGCTGACGTCTGGATTTTGCATGGCCCAGATTTCTTACCTTTGCTGCAGTCCGAGCAGGAGTACTTCAGCCAGCAGGCTGAGCAGTGAGGACTCGGTTATAGTTAGTTCTTTTTACTTTCAGTATTTTATTCCTGATGTGAGCCCGCATTATGGGGCATACATTCCAATTATTCTTGTATTGGATCTTTTGCTTCCGCATTATTTATTCTTGACTCATTTTATTTTGGCTTATGGACATGTGCTAGATAGTTTTATTTTGTTCTTGATATCTCTACAGCCGTAATGTGACTGTGGAAGGATAATTTCTATCCACAGGTAGTATGGTTGGCTATGTCACGTGCTTATCTTAGCATACTCTGGGAAGCGGGACGTGACAAGCACAGAAACCTAGTCAAGAGAGAAACAAAATATAATCTCACACAAAACACTTATAGATTCAAAGATTTGAGAACTTGTAATTGTAAAATGTGTTTTAAAATCCGCGGCGTTAAAAATAGCAGAATCATAGATCACCTTTTATTACGCAGTATGCAACTCGCTTGAAACAGATCATATCTTGAGCCAAAGAATTAATCACGCTTGTTTTATTTTCAAATGAACATTTATAGTATATATGTTTTCACGGCAATTGGAGAAACCTTGAAGCTGTTAATGAGAAACAATGCTAAGCATATTTTGACACTAATGCATTGATTGTAAACGAAAAATTTGAGTAACTATTGATATCTATAGTGAATTCAGAGAATCAAGAAATGACAAACTAAAGAAAACCGATGAAGGCAAATTCTGCAGAATGACAAGGAACAAGATAACCAGACAACAGATAGCTAGGGCAAGCTATACAGGTCATATTAACTGCACAAATTATTAATTGGCTTTTAAAAGATGCACATATATTTTAAAACGAAAGAGCAAGCTACCTCACATGCACATCATGGATTTCCAAAACTGCATCACTTGGTTTTGCTTCAATAGCTTTTAACAGATAACTCCTGGATAGTGCTCATATCCAGTTTGGCACGTCGTTCCTCGTATGACGCTGTAACAATTGAAGTAGCAATTGGCAAAGATAGGAAACAAACAGGAGATGATTTCCAAAAAGAAAGAAACTAAAGAAAGGTCAAGGTGGCACTTCTCATATGCCATCTAAGGAACCTAGTTCGACCCAATGATGCAGATCTCTGACTAAAATTATACTTGAATACTTGTGATTGCCTTCATTTCCAAGACTAACACCATTTGTCCGAAAAACTATACGGTAGAACGAATGCTACTTTAAATTTACATTTAAATAATATTTTTTCTTACGCTCAGTTGGCCGTAAAATGAGAGAAACATGACCCCTTTTGTTCTTTCCAGGTTCTGGTAGATTTTCATCTGCAGTCACATTGAATCGTATATATGCAACAAATCAAAGAATTAAAGCAGGTGCAAATTATCTATAGCTAATTTGCACACCTGGAGTGGACAAACAACTCAGTGCTTCACGATAAATCGCAGCTTGCAGCATGTTAATCCGTAACTCACTGGTTAAGTGCTTGAGTAAAGCTTGTCTGGCATCTATAGAATATTGAGATATCAGCACAAGATATTTTTTGTATGTTCAATAACAAATGTGAAATGGAATTGAGGCTATTAAATGCATGAGTCACAGCGCATTCTGAACTCTGAATGAGTCAGAAACCATGTTAAAAGGGAAAGATAATTTTATCATCGATTCACACGTTTCTCATATTTTCCCATAGTTACAAGGGAATTCTTCACATACTAATTATCATTCATAAGACTATAAGAGAAGATGTGACAAATGTTGCTTTCTTCTTCTTTTTCCCCCATGTTTCTCACCGTGGGCATCTAATCAATTTTCGGTAACAAACATCACGATCAGATAATATAAGGGCTGAACAGGTTATAGGATAACATGCAATCAATAACGATGAAAACAACAACAAAAATAATTCTGGAAAATAACTATCACGTGCAATTTCTTTGTAACAAACATATGTGATATGATGAAATAATACCAACCAATAATGAGAGGAGTTAAGAGCCAAATGCTAAAACAAGAGTTACAGTGGTGTGGCCAAAAAGCCCATCTGTTATAACCACTACCCAAATCACTTCGATGCTTTTCGGATTTACTAACAACAAATTTTCATGAGGGTGGGGATCACAACCTTACACTTTTCGGTGATATAGAGCCAGTTCCCCTTAACAATAACATCTCTATCTGAAGAGTTTTTCTCTTGTTCTCACAAGGGAGTACAAGAAAATGGAATTTCAACTTGATTTCTAAAGTTCTCAACTATAATCCGGAGGATTTTCAAGTTGGGACTCAAATCAAGATTGTATGATTGTCTTGAACAATAAGATAAGTCAACTCAAATACTGGCTGAAAAGTTAATAATAGCCAATTAATAATTAAAAACACCCTGATACATATTGTGATTTGTGACTAGTAATATACCCTCTAAAATAAACCATCGACATATAACTCAGACTAGTCGACTGCTTAGTCGGGTGTCACTGTTCAAGCCATTTAAAAGTTTTCCAACCTAAGATGTACTGGGGGACTGGGGCCTTTGTTTTAGAGCTACGCCAAGCTAAGCTGAGGCTATATTTTGGGTACATAAATGAGTTTTCCAAATACAGAATTTATTTGAGTAGTTCCTCACAATGACAAACAAACTACATACATCAAACTAGTCCATGACCCCAACTAGGAACTCCATGCTGTCTTTGAATTATTTATTTTTCCAAATAGCATTGAGTTTCTACTGACAGTCCCATCCAACAAATTTGTTGTGCTTGCCTTGACTTTCAATTAGCTTTCACATGCCCTACATTCATTAGATGAGTAATATAGTTATAAATTATGGTAATTTTGTTGTCATCAATACACAAAATTAGATTTGTTAGAAAACACCTAAGCCAATACTACGAGTTGTATATAGAATATGCTCCACATAAAAGTGATCAATAACAAAAAATGGTATTTCTAGTATGATTTTAAGTTGGGGATGATTTTTTAACTTATCTAGGCGCATTGCTTCCATGATCTTAGCCTCTTGGGGCATGTCTGATTGGTTGTAGTTGCAAAAAAAAAAAAAACAGTGTATGGTTGAAAGTACATGGAAATCCAACTTCAGAGTTCAGATGTTGCAACATCATTCCTCTGTTTGGTTAAAATGTAGATCTAACATGTTTTGCAAAATTTGTGTATGGATGTAATTGCAATGAAATAACAAAAATTCCCTTTGTTTGTGTATTCCAAAGCCTATAGCTGCAAAAGCGCATAATTTAAGGCTGAGCAAAGTTGCAACTACACATGTTTTTTAACTCATTGTTGTTCCAACTACGTGTTGGAACAACAACTACTAGCAATCAGACACAAACCTTTAGATTTCCATGAAGATGGAACCGCAAGGGGCTCCAACTACATCTAACCAAACAGCCCCTTGGTTTGTTTGCTTGAGAAACCTGCAATTATACTCGAAATCACAAAAGGTTGAATATATTCTGTAAATTGAACCCATTTTTTGAATTACTTTAAGACCTTACTGGGCCTGTGGAGCTCCGCAAGCCAATTCCCCACGAAATCAGGCACAAGCTGGTTGGGGTCCCACTCATGGGAGTGGGAACCCCCCCCCCCCAACCCGCTTGTGCCTGTTTCCACAGGCAATGGGCGTGCAGAGCTCCGCATGCCCCTTATTTTCTTATCTTAACACCCCAGTCAATGCTTCAATGTCTGACAAAAATGGTTATTCTCGACTCTAGAAGTATCTTTTGCAATCAGTTTCATACACCAACAAATCAAATACGATTCTTCAAGACATGAATAAAATGTCACCTGCAACATAAAGATCAGTAAGAAGGTAACATCTAACCATTTTATATTTTATGCATGCAACTTTAATATATTTAATTAGCAATAAATATTTTCAACAGTGTCCCATAAGTTTAATAGTTTGTTAGTGTTGATGCATAGATAAAGTCATTCATGAATGTTCCATACATTTAAAACATAATATAAGTTTTAGGATATGCCAAAAAGAGTTCCACAAGTAAAGAATCTAGGAAACCGGCATAAATCCGATTTGGATGTATGCCCAACTTGATTGGTATATGAAAATGGCAGACATAAGAACATTTAACATGCCTGACATAGTTAAAGAGCGACAACATAAGGGTACACGTATACAATTTCTGAAACATTACCTGGTGAGCAAATGAAGTTGACATCTTCAAATTCACAGAACCGTAGAATCAATGGAAGTTCAGCAGCTATGCAATACTGAGGTTTTCTTGGAGTCAATGTGGTGTCCAGTAGTACATCAAGTACCTATATCAGGAACAATAATAAAATTAGATTCTTCGCAATAATAAGAACAAACTGGTAATCAAATTCGCAACTAAACCAAAAGAGAAGCAATTTCAGAATTGTTATAATATATATTCCAGAACAATTAAATCTTAACATATGGCATCACTATACAATTTAGTTGTACACAAATCAAGTTGTTTTGTTGTGCTCATTTTCTTTTCTTTGTTATTGACAAGCTAGGAAGAAAGATGGAGACTGCAGGGCTCGTTATCATAACTGAAATAGATTTAACCTAAATACAAGCTTTCTACTGAAATTTGGATTATAATGTTTAATTTAAGCCTCAATATTGACTAATGGATCAAATCTTGCATCATCACAAAGTAGACAAATTGTTTTAGTTAAACCAGAGAAAGAGAACCATCGTTTGACATAGGTTAGATTCTTCTGTGAAACATGAGAATAATATAGGTGATGAGGTTCTTAGTACGCACATCAGGAGATTCAAAGCCTTGACCAATCATAAATAGAACTGCGACCATGCAACGGACTTGATGCCATAGAAAAGCACTGCCCTTAATCGTCATTCCCCATAATTCATCATCATCACACCTGTAGCAATATAAATGCCTATTTCGTATTAAATACATGTTAAACAGTTTTTTAACCAAATGAATCACATGCATAATAACATTAATTTACGCAAAGAGTACCAAATAAAATATTAGTGAAGGCCCCTTTCTCAAAAATAGGTAGTGAAAATAGGCTTTCGTTGTACAAAAGAAATAAGCACTCAAAATGCTTGGATAACAAGTATGGCAATTAACTAAAGCATAGATTTTAATACTACAACCGAAAAGTTCCTCGTGAGATGATAACAGTGACCTCATTAAATGAACTTCCACGAAAAAAAGGACAGATTTCTGGCATAGAGTGCATAAGCTTTCATTGTACAAAAGAAATGAGCGCTGAAAATTCTTGGATAACAAGTACAACAATTAACCAAAACATAGATTTTAATAATACTACAGCAAAGTTCCTCATGAGATGAAAACAGAGACCTCAGTAAATGAACTTCTGCAAAAAAAAAGGACAGATTTCTGGCATGGAGTGGATAATATAAGAATTATATAATCGTATAAACATCGAACTCACATATTTCATGTCCAAAGTAGCTCACAGGCATTCATAATTATAGATTAGATTTAGGTCATTTTGCAGAATATTGAATCATTCTCACAAGTTCCAAGCTATTCTCTGGAGAGATTCATATGGTGTCAGATGTCATTGTTCTCACTGAAATCTAAAGCACGCTATGTAGCTTTACTAATTGTATTTAACTTTTACTAATCATAACAAGGACATCTTTCTTTGCATAACATAAAAAATTATAAATTGTGTATATGCAGTAAATTCACATATTTCAGGCTTGAAGTAGCTGAAAGGCATTCATTTTTAGTAGGTCAGTTTGAAGTCAATACAGAGCATTGAACCAATCTTACAACCTTTCTCTGAAGAGATTCATTTCATGTCTTGTTATCATTGAAATCTAAAGGATGCTATGTAGATTTACTAGTCGCATTTAATGTCACACAATATCTACATTTGAAAGATGAAAAGTCTGTAATGTCATAAAGGAATGAGAGAAAGTGCTCAAACACCTTTGGTTGCAAGGGGATATATAAAATTCTGTGATCTTCCTCTTATAGTTCTTCACATTTGCTGCATCCATCTTACAGAAATTTCTAAAGTCATGCTCCCCAATGAACTTATCAGCAGCTTTCTGCATTGCCTGGTTATCAAAAACAAAAGAGGAATCGGTGCTATCAAAAGTCAGACAACTCAAGTAGTAACATGCAGCATGAGTAAACAGATACCGAAATATCCAAAGTTCCTCGCCAGAAAAGGTACATATACACCCTGCTCACACAGCTAAACCTGCAATATGCTAAGCTTATCACAAATATGGAAGCACTTATTTTCGAAAGGTACAAACAGTTAAAAAGGTAAGGAAAAAAGAACAAAAGACTTTCAAGATTTTGATCTTAATTTCTCAATATGCAATAAACAGGTGTCATAGAATGTGATAAAATTTTATGTTGGCTGTCACAAACCTACCACAACCCTCACCCTTTCTCATCCGGACTTGGGACCGGCAATGATGGGTTTGCATATAATTTTTATTGACTTAGAGAAAACTTATGACAAGGTACCTAAAGAGATATTATGGCGAACAATGACGAGGAAGGGAGTCCCAATCAGGTACATTGACATAATCAAGGACATGTATGATGAAGTAGTGGCAAATGTAAGGACTTGCGGCGGCCTAACGAGTGATTTTCCGATCACAATTGGTTTGCATCAAAAATCTGCGTCAAGTTCATTCTTATTTGCTATAGTGATGGGTGAGCTTACTAGAACTATTCAGGATGAAGTGCCTTCGTGTATGTTATTCACTGATGATATTATTCTGGTAAATGAGACGAAAGCAGGGGTTAATGCTAAATTGGAGTTATAGAGACAAACGTTGAAATCTCGGGTGCTTAGATTAAATAGGTCCAAGACAGCATATATGCAATGCAAATTCAGTAAACAAAGAAATCGAGATCACAATGGTATAACATTGGGTGGGCAAGAAATATCACCGAGCAATCAGATATATAGGTTCCATCATCCAAAAGGATAGGGAGATCGATAGCGATGTCTACCAGAGAATTCAGGTTGGTTGGTTGAAATTGAGTGCAACGGGGATTTTGTGCGATCGTAACTTTCCATTAAGATTGAAAGAGAAATTTTATCGAAGCGCTATTCAGCCCGCCTTATTATATGGAAAATAATGCTGGGCTCCGAAGAAACATCATGCACATATGATGCATGTAGCGGAGATGTGCATGCTTTGTTGGATGAGTGGTAACACTAGAAAAGATAATGTGCAAAACAATGTTTTAAAAGCGGGGAAAAAACGAAACAGTCAAAAAGCCAAAACACTTAAGAGCCGCTCAGATGGCTCAGAAATTAGAACATTGGTGTTTCATCAATATTCTTTTTCTTATCAATAAATAATGATTCTCGCTACATTCAAACTATTTTTATGTTGCTTTTGTACTAGCAAATGCCTAAATTTAACCCAAAATTTAACAAATTTGCTTAGATAATATATTATTTGTTAAAATATGCTTAAATAATTCAATGCAAAATTAAAATTTTCTTAGAATTTATTAGCTTATATAGTGCTTATAAGTTTTTTGATATCCAATATCAAGCATCATGCTCAAATCGGTAAAAATACTTACCAAATTATTAAAAAAAGTATCTAAAAGATTGTAGCTCGACTCCGGATGGAGTCAAAATCGGACTGGAATTTCATGATCAAAATTCAAAAACTACTCGAAATCGAAATAGAAAGCTCAAGAATTGCTCAAATTTGATTTAGATCTCGACTTCCAGAAGTTGATAAACCTAAAATTTTGGAGTTTTGAAACCCAAATCTTGATCTGTCTCAAAGTCGGCTCGACAACCATAGAATTTATCGAGTCGAGCACGAAAGATAGAAACGTGAAAAAAGAGAAAAAGAAAAGATAGAATGTTGTATTAATTGGTATTTGTATATTCTTACTCCAATAACAATAGTTATATGCCCTTTATAACACTTATAAGGAGTAAACATCAATAAAATAGGATATGCAATATCACCCGCTTAAGCGGCATAAAGCGGAGCGGCGAAACCCGCTCGGCCGCTTAAGTGGCCGATTTTTAAAACACTGGCATGAAATGAGGAAATTCGTGCAAAGGTTGGTGTAGCACCTATGGAGAAAAAGATGCGGGAAAACCGTTTAAGATGGTTTGGTTATGTGCAACGTAGACTTACGGAAGCATCGGTTCGGTAAATAGATATTATCGATTTAGGCCAAGTCAAAAGAGCAAAAGGAAGACCGAAGAAAACGTGGATGGAGGCGATACGAAAAAACATGGATGCCAAAGGCCTTAATGAAAGTATATTGTTCGATACGAGTGAGTGAAGGCGGAGAATTCATGTTCCCGATCCGGCGTTCATGTTGGTTCATGTAGCCCAGCCCATATACTTGGGATAAAAGGCTCAATTGTTGTCGCAATAAATAGATGCCATAATGCAAAGCTACACTTTCGACTATCCTTCATAACAGGATATTAGACCTAGGGGACCTGAACATTGGTTCAACTGATCATATAAAAATATGAAAATTTGTTTCTGACACCAATTTTTGAAACTGATTTATTTTTAAATCAGTCAACTTTTAACCCCCAATACATCTCAAATGTACAATGATAATTGACAAAAGGTCCAAAATTTCAAGTATACATCTCAAATGTACAATGATAATTGACAAAAGGTCCAAAATTTCAAGTCTGAACATGCCGGATTGAAGATTATTACACTATGATTCTGCTGAACATTTAACGAAATATATTATGATTGTGGAAAATGATAATAAAACAAATAAAATGTTTTTTTTCTATAACATGTTAAGATTCATCAATATATGTAATGGTTTAGTAAATCATGATATTATTTCATGAAACACGTCCTTAGTTAATTTAAAATGTTAAGATTCAGTAAGCAATGTACTATTTCTTCATCCCATCTCTCTCTACAGAGCTGTATGCAAGAACAATTTCGGGGACTTTCAGAGATACTTCAGAACTATTTGATTGCCTCCACGGCTATTACATATTTTCCAATGTTCATGAATTAACTTAAGTGCTTGTGTAAGCTTATGCACTAACTAAATTATTGCTTTAATAGTCTAACTGAAAGTAATTCAAGAGAGTTAGTGGGGAAAAAGATAATGTTGAAAGAATAAAATAACAAACTAAAATTAGAAAATAGAGGAGATATTCGGGAATCATATTGATCTAGTAGTTGATAATGGAAAACGAGGCACAAGTTTTCTCACTGATAAAACCCAGATACAATACTACTTATAAAAACCATATGCTCAAAAGCAAATTTGAAACCTAACACATTGCGTACGGTCTACCTCTCCAACTGGTATAAAAGGGTGAAAGAAGATAAATGAAGAAGGATGGCATGTACCGAAGTA
This sequence comes from Agapanthus africanus, assembly GCA_030015575.1. Lineage (NCBI taxonomy): Eukaryota > Viridiplantae > Streptophyta > Magnoliopsida > Asparagales > Amaryllidaceae > Agapanthus > Agapanthus africanus. The sequence continues at coordinate 121,357,553 of JASDDO010000001.1, forward strand.
ATTATACTCGGTTTTGATATAGGTTTTGAGTAAGGTTCCAAATGAACAATTAAATTTTTAAACTTTCTCCTTTCCATTCTGCTTGAGTGGCGGTGTGCCGGAAAGTTGATAGAGCTAAAGAGACATATACTAAAGGATGCAAAATGATATTATAAGGGCAATCAAAATCATTTAAAATATGATGCAAGGCAATCAAAATTTCCAGAATTAGGTAGTTAAGGTCAACAAATACAAAATCTAGAATACAGCTTACATATATAATTGAAGGAGAGTAATGTATTATAAAGTTTTGCAAACATACTTGCTCCAGTTTTTCTATTTGAATCTTTGATTGTTATGGAATTAAATCATACTAGGACATGGGAAGGGAATTGGAATAACTATTAAGAATGCAAAAAAATCAAATGGAAAAATTGTAACTAGAATACACGATGGTGGAAAGGAAAAAAGACTGAACCAAGGGTTGAATTGATCATTAGAGCATCCTCAAGTATATAGCGGATGTGATGATAGTATCAACTATAAAGACAAGTATTTATGCCAGAGTGATAAAATTGCTTATGACGAGACATGTGAGTTTTTGCATATGACGGACCATCCTCTCAGTAAGATTAAGCCTTCTCAGGTTAAGGTTCTCATTTCTCACTAATGGTAGATATTTTGGGAGGACAAGGGTAAAAATTCCTTCGAATAATGTGCATAACTATTCGAGCAAAATACAGTGTTTTTACCACACAACTCTGTGTAATTCCTAAACCCTAAGGTCAAATTGCCCTTAGAATGACAAACACCAATTAGACTCTGTTTGGTGGAGCTAAGCTAGAATACTGGAATTTTGTAGAGTTATCTAAATTCAAGTTAGAAAAAGATAATCAGAACTTCCAGCTTTTTTGGCTTCAAATTTGGAATTGTGATAAACAGAATTATCCTAGTCAAAGACTTGAAGTTGCAGGAATCATAAAAACCTCACTCCTGCCTTATCTTAGCTGCAGAAAATAGGGAAGAAAACAACCAAATTAGCATTAGGATAACTCAAAAGGCTAACACCAGATTCAAGTTAGCTTTAGGTGCGGGTAGAGAATTGCAAATTAGAGTTTGCGCAACCTGTATCTCTACTTAAAATTATCCCAATTCAAATCAAAACAGAACCTCAAATGCTCTTTAATGCAAAATGTGGGAAAGGGCACCTTCTTCTAAGAGGGTCGATGTTCACTGCGTGTGCAGAGGGCAGCCACACACTAGAAAACAAGCGCGCGCGCACGACTTGTTTAAGGTAAAGCAACTCTACAACTGTTAGACCTCTAAAATCATGAATGATGCAGTTAGGTTCTAACCAAGTTCTAAAATCTTGATATCGGTATCGGACGGTCCCTTTTAGAATCGGAATCAACCATCTCAGCCGTATCGACCATCTTGGACATTTCGGATTTTATATCGATTGACATAAAGGATTTTTATTGAATAGTAGAAGTAAGTTTTAACAATTTGGCAAAAAAATTTAGCAATTAATGTGGTCTAAAGTGCTTGTTTTAATACTTGGTAAAAATACAGATAATTTCTAATGTACTTTCATTAAATAAGGATGTCAAATAAACCATAATCTAATAACCTATTAATAAAACCCATTAGAAGATTTAAGACTAGAACCTCACTAGTCAAATGTTAAACCCGATATTGCTAGGTATCGAACAGTATCATTATTGGGCTCAGACGGTCATTTTTGGATCAAAATCGGCCATCTTAGATTGGGATCGGCCGAGATTTCAAACCATGGGTTTAACATAACCACAGCCTAAGTGGAATATATGTACACCAATATATCTATACATCCATGTTCCTTAGTATGCATATCATAATTCCCATGGCACTAATTGCAACAAATGACCTCAGAAAATATTAAACAAGCAAAAGATCATGATGTATATGATAAATTTTAAACTCTAAGAAAATCTAATTTTATTTTTTTCTGGAATTTTGGAAGCTTAAAAGACAATAGGGAAACAGTAAAAACCTGGCGTTAAAATCAGCCGAAACAGGAGACCAGCCTATCACTCGAATATCTGGTGGCAGGACTCTATTCAACACCTTCACGTAATCAATTTCTGGTTCTGAATATAAAACAGGAAAGTAAATTTTCACAGCAGATTCAGCAGAACATTTTTAGTGAGATAGTATGTAAGTAGTAACTACAATAATCAGTATGGGTCTTTTTACTGAAACACAACATAACCAACAGAAGAAATTATTATTTGATCGAGATTGAGACATAAAAATCCATCTTCAAGAGAAGCTTCCTTTAGATACTTTACAGGTTAAACAAAACAAACCAGAGCAATACAATAATTGAATCAGACCATTTTACTTCTACCTACTATTTATACAAAGTCAAATGTATTCTAGAAAGCAAAAAGATTCATGTTTTTATTTCAACATATTCTTACTTTTGATGTTCTCTCCTGTGTCCTTCAGGTTTGACCGCAAATATAGAGAAATCACCTGCATCAGATACTCCTCGTCAATATGCTAAAGGTATGTAAGAACCAAGTCTTTAAATTGACCAGGAATTCATATTATGATATTTTTATTTTCTTTTTGCTTATATCAAATTCTGAAATTAATTCCTGTCAATATATTAAAGGCAATGTATGAAAAGAAAGTCTTCGAGTTGACAAGGATAACATTTCAGTAGATTTCTTTTTTCTTTTCTTTTTATTTCTGAAACATATATTAAATTATAAGAATGTAGCACAAGTAATTAATAAAATAAAAGATAAAAGCATGGTTGGAAATCTTGGCCGATCCAAATCCCAGCTGGCCGATTCCAATCCCAAAAATGACCGTCCAAGTTCCGATATCCATGCCGTCCAGTACCGAGTAATATTTGGTTTACCATTTAATTAGTGGGGTTGGATTTTAGTATTTAGTGAATTAATAGGCTAATAGAATTATTTAGTGAGTTTATTGATAGGTTAATGGTTTATTAATATGTTCCTAGGTTCTTACGATCTATTTGACATAATTAATTACTTAAAAATATCAAAAAGATTTACAGTTGTTTTTACCAAGCACTAAAACAACCACTTTAGACACCATTTATAACTAGAGGAATTGCAAAAATATTTAAAGATACTTTTACTATTTATTTCAGAGAATTTTATTATTATTATTATTATTATTATTATTATTATTAAAAATGAAATGATATAAAATCCTATATTTTGATCCTGGCCGACAATGCCGATTCAAAATTGACCATCCCCAAAACCAATACTACAATTTTACACCTTGGATAAAGTTTGCAAACTGAATACGGTTATGAAATTATGCTATCTTTTAGTAAGTCCGTATCATGGTCTTAGATCTCTTTATTCTAAAGGAAACATGTACAATACTATTTGTATATGAAACTATTAAATATTAAATTTGAGATTCAGTACGGTATGGCCTTCCTCTTCTATTATGTATATTTAGCAATTTATTTAAGTTCTTAGAATAGGCAAACAATTATCTTAAGCAATACCTATTTTTATTCAAAGCACCTAAACTGAATGGCATTCTGATCAATGATTGATAATAGAAAACATTCTGATCGATCGTGAACACTCACAGTCATCATAATGAAATTAAAAAAAAAAATTAATTTCACAACCCCCGAAACTTTGATATTTTAAAAAACCACACCCTAAACTTTGTATTTCTAAAGAACACACCCAAATCATTGTCGTCGTCTAAAAAAACACCATTCGTAAGATTCTGTCAGTAAGAGAGTAGTTAATTAAACTTGGCTTAGATCCTAGGCAAAAAGACCACTAACTACCCCTCTTTTACAGTGTCATCCGGCCTCCCCCAAATCCCTAAGCCCGACATCAATTCTGAAACCAGCCTCAGCTCACCCAAATCACTGCTTTTCTCCTCATCGGCGACGGTGATCCCAGTGGTGATCTCACAAATGGACCCTACATCTCTCTTCTATCTGTCAGTTCTTGCAGTTAAGAAAGGTGATTGAAGATGACACATAATTAATCAAGTAAAAGGAACTTGAACAAGGAAGTGAGTGAGAAATTAGACTAGGAGAGGAGGGCGATAAAGAGAGTTGCAGAGAGTGAGAGAATCAGGAAGAGAGAGGAGAGAAAAGAGAGAAGCAGAGAAGGAAAGAGAAACAGAAAGAAGAGTGAGAAGCAGAAGAACGAGCAATGGAGGAGAATATATCGACCCAACTCCATTTAAAAACCCTCAGCTAACCGTTATGAGGTTATTTCGGTCTATTTCGGTCTTTTATGCCTCCAATGACTATCAATGACAGTGAACTAACTGGTTTTGGATGTGAGAGAGTTGGGACTTAACTACCGGGTGTATTGTAGTTGAGTTCTACGATTTGCTTGTGTTTTCTAGAAATAGTAAGTTTAGGATGTTTTTTCAGAAATATCAAAGTTTTGGGGCTGCAAAATTAAAAAAAAATAAAATTTAACACACTTAAAAGTTATAAATATATAATTTTGGTGTCTCCGTTCCTTTTTGACCTCTATAAGAAACATTTTAGGAGGCTGATCATTTAGTTTATATCAATTTTCCTTGTTCTTAACCTTACCATACCAAAGGAGGAAGAAATGAGTTCCTTGCCCGTCTAACGTAATAGATAAAATCAAGATTATTGCGGTGAATTTTAAGAGAGGACAACACTCTTACTTGGGAATGTAATTAAAGATATTTGACATAAATTTTTAGCAAGGAACTTGTAGGCTATATATTGATGTGTGTCGCGGTTTCAAACATCACATCATCAACGTATTATATTTTTTACAAGAAAAGACGAGCTGGAAGATTAGTTTGCAATAAAGATTTTCAAAATTCTTCAAAATTAATACGATTGATAAAATTTAGACTTCTAGAAAAAAAAATAGTATGTACCTGGCCAGTGGAAGAGACTCCTTTGTCAGTCCTTCCACATCTTGAATACTTCGATTCTACTCTGTTGCCAACCAAAAGCTTCGTCCTCTCAAGTGCTTTGAAAACGTCGGACTAAACACCAAATAAAATAATTTAAAAAAAGATGGGTAAGGCGCACTGAGAATATAGGACATCACTCATGTACATCTAACTACACTATTAGGAAGATGTGTAATTAAATGACTATAACACTCTTATACATCTAAGTACACTCCTTTAAGTAACAATACACTCCTTTAAGTAACAAGTGTATATTTTAATGGATATTGAGGTGATACTATCAAACTGCTTAACTGCCTAGAAGGATGGTTTTTTTAAAAACTGCCCATGAGGATCTGCCTTTGCAAAGAGCCAAACAGAATCACTTTGACTTTCCCAAGTCTATTCTTCTCAAAAATTAAGAAGTTCAATATTTTAATATTTAACTTTATATTTATTAACCAGCTTTAATCTCCTAAAAGTAGTTAATAAGGGTATTTAATGGATGGGCCTGCCTGATAGAAAATCAGGTGTAAATAGTTTTGTTATAGGCTCTTAGCCATCTAAATCAGACCCATATATAGTTATCTCTGGACAATTGTAGAATGTTTTAATGCAAATGTCAATTAGATTGCATAATGCTTTTATGTATTATCACAAGGTAAAGTAATTGTCCATTAAAGATAAATAGTATATCAATAAGGTTATGCGTATATAACATGAGATATATGAAAATTATTAATATTAAAAAAATAGCATTTGAGTGGTAAGATACGCTTTCAGAAAATATTATATCAAAGGAGAACATTGTTTGATCTAACATATGACTGATGCAAATTAGCTTGCATAATGCATTTATGTATTCTCATGGGGTAAAGTAACAGTCCATCAGAGATAAATAAAAAAAATTGACGAATGAGATAAATAATATATTAATAAGGTTATAAGTATATAACCGAGATTTATAACAGCTATTAATATTAAATAATATAACCTTAGATTATTAAGATATGCTTTAAGAAAAGAATATATCCAAAGACAACATTGTTCTAACTTATGACTGATGCAAGCTAGATAGCATAATGCATTTATGTATTATCACGAGGTAAAGTAACTGTCCTTTAAAGATAAATAATATATAAATAAGATTACGAGTATAACAAAATATATCACATCTGTTAATATAATACAATATAACCTCAGATTGCTAATATATTCAGAAATAGAAAGTATCATTCAAGGAGAATTTTTTTTTATCTAACTTGATCTGATTATTCATGATTCTCTACAAGTTTATCGATAATTAAATGAATACTCCAAATATAAAAATAATTGCTTATAACATTTCGAGCTAAATTATCATTTATATTCTAAGAGCTACTGATTAATTTCTTATGTGATGTGTCACTCTTCTTTCTTAATGATGTTTTAAAGTAACTAATTTTTTTTATTATATATAGTATAAACATATGGCCTGTTTCCATCCTAGAGGTATCGCAATGATATCTTACAACTGCATCCTATAATCTATAATTATTTCTTTGGTTTCTAAAATTTACTTTATTGTATTCAAATAGTGTTCATGGTGATTTTCTAAGGTTTTCTCAACGGTTATGAGCGGTAGCATCATCACATCATTTAAAATTTTCCTGCAAATTCAATAAAGGCTGCCCATTAGGCGTATAAAATGTCCACGTTCCATTAATTTTTTCAGAATTTTTTCAGACCATGTACTTGTAACAGACTCGAGCAAGCATTGCTCATAAATTAGGACGAAGAATAAAATCAGAAAAAGAGTCAACCCGATTTCCTCTTACGAACTTTAACATGGAGACCAGAATATCTGTGTGAATGAATCTGCTTTTATACATGGATAGATTATATGAGTTCATGTTGTAATTGACATAACCGTAACGTAGAAGCCACATGCCCTAACACAAGCATTCAAATTGAGACATGTTTCAAATTATAACTATCTGATAAACATAGGAATAATGGTAAAGAACCTCAATAGTTGGATCCATTTGTGCCTCTGAAGCAAAACCATAAAATCTGTGGGAACAAATCGTGAAATAGATTAAGAAAATGATCAACTCTATGTTTTATAACTTAAAGCTACATATAAATATGGTAACTGCATACACATATAAGCAAAAAAATAAGTAATATAAGCATTTAGGTAAAAAGAAAAGAAAGGGTAAATGGTGGAGGCTACATGTCAAGGATATGTGGGTGTGGGGTACAATACAGATGACCTTTAATGATAATGGAAACAAAACCTTGAAATAACTATCACAATCTCAGATTCGGACTATGACTGGAGAGACTGTAATTCATTAAGGTGGTTTTTTTTCTGTGACTAAATGAACGAAATAAGAGGATTTCTAGGATTTTACATCTCCATTAGCTTGTGTTGTACAGGATTTCAAGTACAGGTTACTCATTTAAGAGGTCTCACATTCAAAAGTTACCAAATTTCCTGATTCAATTTTGAGCTTTCAATTAATTAGCTGTTAGTAATGATTTTTAATATTCAACTTCTAAATGGTGTATTTGCAGTTTTATTCTATTGCAAGCATTCATGAATTGCTATACGTTTTTTTTTCTTAATTGACATATTAAAGTGTGGTTTGAATCCAGATTGGAATGAGATAAAAAGGAAGTTAAGTACTACATTTCAGGATAGAGCGTTTCCAAATTAGTTTAAAGGTGGTTAAACTGGTTAAGTTCAGGTTTATTTTTCTGTTTATTATATAAATTGTAAAGCCTATAAAAAGGCAGCAATCATGAAATATGTAATATTTGAAGAGCAACTGAATTTCTGTTCTAGTCATTTATTTAGCCTGTGCTTCACTTCTGCAATTTATCTCACGCATATGAAATAATAAATTGAAAATTACTCTTCTTTTCTGTTCATTAATTGTGTTTGCATCACACTTTCCCATTTTTAGTATGGATGTAAATGGGTCGAGTTTGGGCCGTGTATTGATACATTTGTGTCAACGTCAAACCATATCTGGGTTTTCAATTTAGCCCCAGTACCGTTCCACTCCTTCTGCCAGCCAGGTTACTTCTTTTGGTTGCAATGTTGCATTCATGTTGTAAACAATATTTCAACCGGTTTATTTTATCCATTAATAATTTGTCTGGACTCTCTGATATCCATACAGGACCAATGCTATCTGCATTGATATCACAGAAGTCGATGGTATAAACATATGCCATGTTAAGGAAAAAGCTAGCCATGGACCTTTTGCCAAAATACATGATTTTTAGAGCCACGTATCTCTTTGAACAATGTTGCAAGGTACTTGGTTTGAGACCTGCAAAACAAAATGCAAATTATAATATCTGAAATTTATGAGTATTGATGTTAACAAGAAGTTCAGTGTTATCAGAATCACAATCGGTGGGTATGAACAAAAAGGTAACTTGGATTCAAACCTGGTTGATCCTTCAACCCAAAGTTTAGAAATTTATAAGACTTCTCCAATTGTGTATAATCAAATGGTTCCTACTAGCAAATTCACACAATATTCAAGTCACAAAGCTGTTTCTTCTCAAGAAAAAGAAGATTTTCATCCTAACTGAGTTTTACCTTAGCAGGAGTAGTAGGAGATGTCAAGATATTATTTGGAGGAATGCTTGTATCAGGTTCAGCAGTTTCAATTGAACAAAATACACTGCACTGGGATTCTCCTACAGAAGTACCATTGGAACTTGCAAAGGCACTAGTGTGGGATTTTGTATCATTAACCTGGTGAAAAAGTTATGACATTAGTTATATGAAAAGAAAGATCGAGGCAATGTTACATTTACATCATACAAAGCACTACTTACCAAGGTCTCACCATTAAAACAAGCCACTTGGAAATCACAGTGACGGCATATTTTCTTAGTATAGACATGTAAAACTTCGTAAGGTGGTTGTTACTGTTCAATTTACCGTAATTTTACAAACAAAGGTACAACCAATTCTTATTAAAATAACACTAATTCTTGCTGATTCTTATTAGAACGAAACTTATCTGACCAGTGGCTCTAAATGTGGCACTATTCCATTTACAATTTTAAAAAATCTGAACTTGTTTATCCATAAATGTTTGCTGGGGGGAAATGCATCTATAAGCACTCATGATATGTTTTAAGAGACTAACTTTATTCGGTGCATAAAATATTGCATCTTTTGCATAGCCCCTCCTGCAGAGGAGCTGGTAAAGGTTCCTGGCGAGAAATTTAAGAGTATCTAGAAAAATGGGAAGCCTAAAGACTGAGTTTATATATTGAAAAAAATTGCAAGTTCTGCATAATGGATGATTCACTGAAGTACATAAAATTTTGTATATAACATGGCTTTGTAAATACCACATTACTGCCTGTTATGGCAATGAACTGCATTGAACTCCTACTAAATTCTATGTACTGCCCTGATAAGTCCTAGGGATTTAATTCCCATGTCTCAATTGTTCAAGGGCGTTTATGTGTATTTAGTCGAGTCTAAAATAATAAGTGGTATGAGTCGGCCGCCATGTTGACACTTCACACTAATTGCTAAACATTCACTCGTAGTCAAGGGGTTATAAATGAATAAAAAGATATGAGTAAAATATAAATATGAAAAGATTACGTTTTTCATTGTAGTTTTCTTGTTAAAGGATGTAACATGTGGCCTTCAACAATAATAATAAACTAACGTTAATGGGGTAAAACCTAGAAACATTAGGCCTACAACGCAATGTCTCTACCAATAGACCATCTTCATTTTAGATAATCTACAAAAGGTTTCAGACTTATAGTCTACACAGGAATATATATATATATATATATATATATATATATATATATATATATAAGAATAATGGAGGAAAAATGTCATAGGAGGGAATTTCCTCCTATGGCGTCGAAAAAGTATACCCTCCCAAAATGTCATAGGAGGGAATTTCCTCCTATGGCGTCGAAAAAGTATACCCTCCCTCATTTTTTCCGACGATCGGCACCCATCATCTTCATCATTATCATCCAAGATGTGGGTACACCAAATTTCATGTGATTCTACAACTTTTTCACCGTTGATTTAGCAATGTAAAAAGTTATGTTGTCGGTAAACCGTTAATTTCGAACCCACTAAATCAACGGTGAAAAGGTTGTTGAATCACATGAAATTTGGTGTACCCACATCTTGGATGATAACGATGAAGATGATGGATGCCGATCGTCGGAAAAAATGATGAAGGGTGTATTTTTTCGACGCCGTAGGAGGAAATTCCCACCTATGGCCTCTTTCCTCCATTATTCTCTCTTTATATATATACACACAGAGAGAGGCCCTAGGAGGCTTTTTTTTGTTAGGTGGCGGCTAATATAACTTTGGTGTATCGACGGTTTACCATTCTATTATCGGTAAACCGGTAATTTTGCATCCATTAAATCAACGGTGAAAACGTATTAGAATCACATGAAATTTGGTGTATCGACATATTAGATGATGAAGATCAAAATGGATGGTGCTGATCGTCGAAAAAATGGTGGAGGGTGTAGTTTTTGCCGCCGCCTAACGAAAAAAGTCTCATAGAGCCTCTTTCCTCCATTATTCTCAAATATATGTATATATATGTATATGAGAATAATGGAGAAAAATATGCCATAAGAGAGAATTTCCTTCTATGGCATCGAAAAAATACACCCTCCATGATTTTTTTGAAGATCGGCATTTATCATCTCCATATTCATCTTTTAAGATATGGATCCACAAAATTTTATATGATACCACCACTTTTTCACCGTTGAGTTAGTGGGTGCAAAATTAACGGTTTACCGACAATAGAACTTTTTACATTGCTAATTCAACGGTGAAAAAATAGTAGAATCGCATGAAATTTGGTGTATTCACATCTTAGATGATAAAGAGGAAGATGATGGATGCTGGTCGTTGGAAAAAATGGTGGAGGATGTATTTTTTCAATGCCATACGAGGAAATTCCCTCATATGCCCCATTTCCTTTATTATTCTCATATATATATATATATATGAACCTATGGGGGTGGGGGTGGGGGTGGGAGGCCTTGTCTCCGCCGTAGTCATTATTACATTGTGTCAGCTTCCGAGGGAATAAACATAGGATAGTTGACAACCCATACCTATGCAAAATCTATCAATTGTGATATAACTACAACCAAATGTCTAAATGCCATAAACCATGATTATGTCAACCGAAAAGTTCCATATCAAATGTCAGTATATATTGGGAACATTTAGTAAATATCACTTGTTATGGGGGATGAAATTTTTGCATAGTAAATGTGATCTTAGCAAGTAGTACATGTCTTAAATATCCTAAATGTCATCCATTTAATTAATTTTATAGTTAGAACAATCATTTATCCCAAATTTTTGGAGTCGGCTATATAAATCAATTGCTTCCATTCTTCCATGTTAAAGGTCGTCTCCTTAACAATTCATATATTGTTTTTAATTGCTTGTATCTATGTTTGTTTAGGTTTGCACCAATAACTATAATTCTGTGACTCTTATAACTGGAGCATATATTGGTCTTTGTTACATGTCTAGACCATCTCAATTGGTTCTCTCTCATCTTATCCACTATGGGTCGATCTTTGACTTTTTAAGAATGATGATGTTCCTAGCGCCCTAACCACTACAACCGCGGCCTATGCGGAATGAAAAACGAAAATTTAGAAGAAGCGCTGGAAACATAAAACCAAGAATCTAAACCAAATACTTAAACTAGTAAACTACCAAGTGTTTAACTACTCGGATAGAAAGTTTATATCTAAGGATTCGTGTCCTTCAGTCTTCTACTCCCACAACCAGGGATATTTAAGGATGTGCTTGTGAACTATCCAGCCCCCACATGTATGGTCATCATTATAACGCTGGAAGTCGAGAAATAATCCTATGGGCTTTATTAACATGTATTAACGATACGTAATAACAGGTAAAACATATACATATGTTAAGATAAAAACAAACCAAATAGCATACTATCATATCAAGCAAGATTGTCATGTATATACATATGTCCAAGCATCCACTACACACACACAATAATGGTCCTAGAGCATACATATCCAACAAAGAATGCACTCGTTCCTTAACCTACTTTTTAAAGTATTAATTAAGCATCCATCTCAACATTCACATTTCGGCTATACTTCTTTATGAACATGATGTTCTTGATTGCCTAATATTCTAATCCATAAGCAATGCTGGCCTTATAACCATATTATACAAATTTTCTTTTAATTTCAAAGGTATTCTACAACCACATCGCACTTCTCCACTTCAAGAAACTCTGTAAATGTTTAAGGTCTTCATGGGTTAGGAGTTAGGTTAAATGTGGTTTATTTTTAAGTGAAGATATAGGTTATGCAAACTCTAAATTGCAACGGCCTACCTCCACTTAAATTAACTTTGATGGGTTGATTCACTCTGGAGTTATTTAAACTCCAAAAGGTTGTTTTGAAGTTATCTAAGCTCCAAAGTTGGTTTCTTTTAACTCATTTTTTGGAGTGTAAGAAGAAGAGGTTGGATTGGATTTTTAATAACTCCTGTCATCTCAACTTTGAAGTTAAGAGAACTTTGGTACCTAAAATCCAAAATGTGAACTTGATCATTTCTATCACACGCACACAAAAAAAAATTCCAATTTACAACCTTGTCTTTATTCACAATAAAAAAATCTGAACAAAAAAAAAATACAAAATCGAGAAGCAGTTGGAGATTCAGAGAGCAACAACAAACCTTAGAGCAACGGCAGCTCGATAATTGAGATAGCAGTCTTTTGTTCTCCCTCTCTAATTCCTAATTTTTTTTCCCAAAAAAAAAATTGAGAAAAGAAAACACCAAATTTTCAACTGAGAACGATAAGAGGAGTTTACCTCAACTCGTCGGCGGAGAGAGATAAGCTGATCGCAGAGATCCTCGCCGTCGGTTTCTTCGATCGGGCGGTTGAGGTTTGTCATCGCCGCCGTCGGTAGCCCTCCGAATTCAATGCTTTTTTAATTTCACGCTTTCATACCCCCGATAAACTTTTACTTATTTATCGTACCAACCTGACATTTTACGATTTGCATCTCGCTGATTGAGATTTGGGTAAATTATCATCCCAAAAAAAACGCAGAATTTCTCGCTGACAAATAACCTCCGCCCACGAAACAGTTGTCGAAGACCAATTGAGAAATTTTCCAACAATATCTATATAGTGACTTTCTATATCTAAACAGCAAATACATATCACAGACAAGTGCATAGATGTCGCAGGCAACTGCATACTGTAAGACCACGGTAGCGCCCCGGCCGTCTGTCCGAGACCAAAATGCGGAAACAAAAACTTTTCTAAAACTAGAAACCGGCGCTACCGCGGACTATAAACCCGGATCGGACCATTAACCTACTACTAGCGAACTAGACTAAGGGTAGAGAACCATCCCGATCACCCCGCGGCATCTCCGGTCTTCGGCCACCATCCCGATCTTCCCGCGGCATCTCCGGTCTCGATCTCCTCGTCGGAAGGGCACCACATCACCGAATCTTTTTACGGGCTCCCACCTCTGAACCGAGGCAACCCGGACACGAAGTTGGCAAGCCGACGTGTCCAAGATTGCTGTAGACTGAGTGTAGAATGCTATGTCTCAAGGGGTTGTTTGAAGTTGCCATTTGAATTGGAGGTGAAGGAAATGAACTTTGAAATGGAGCCATGGGAATTTTGTATGAGCAAATGAGATAAAAATCCCATTCCCAAAAATTGGACAGCCCCAATCCATAGTGGCCAGCCCTTTGAGGGAAAAAAGAAGAGGAGAGAGAGATGGCATAACCAAATGTGTGATGATAATGATTAAGATATGTCACACCCAAAAACCAACTCAATCTTCTCACAATCCCATCAAATAAAGCAAGTAATGATGCACAAAAAGAAGTCAAATGATGCTAGAACCATCGTGAACCCTCCACCACAAAAACACCCTCCTTTTTTGCTAATTTGCACATTTGCAAATAACCCCCTCCACACCAATTTTCAGCCAAAGAAAGATAGAAAGGAAAATGGCCGAAACGAAATGCAAACTGGCAACTTCAAAAAAACAATCTCGTAATAAATTACAGGAAAACCCCGCGATTGTATATACATACCCGCATTTGTATTCCGACCGAATACAAATGCAACGAGACAAAATCTACACTGTATAATACTAGGATCCGGCTTAAACCAAAGCCCGCTAGTATTATCCGTCCGAACTATAACACGTGCACAAGTGCACGCGTACGTTCGAACCCTGCCATAAATTCATACGATCTCTACAGCGTTTCGCCCGAAACTTGAGAAACTGTCTGTGGGGGACTCTAAAGACTCGTCAATATTTTGGCTGTGGATTTAACCACTAGCACGTCAGAGATATTAGCCGTACGTAACGAGCTACCAAGTATTGACCAAAAGGGAGGTCGATGAGCGAACTCATCCAGATACCCTACTGAGCCTGTCAGTGACAATATCCGTACAGTTCGGTCCGTTCATCTATGAGTATCGCATGGCGGGCCTAGGGGGTTGGTAAAAGTCAGACCCCCAAAAGCGGTACCAGTCGTGTCGGAATGTAGCCCAGAACACCCTGAGATACTACTGGAATACCTACCAGTAAATCTCCTGCCTTGGCCAAGGACTTCGTGTAATGGCTCTCCTAGATACAGCGCGACCTCATCCCCAATACCGGGAGAGACGAACCCCTGCAGATCCGCTCACTGCCTCCATGTGGCTCGGGACTGTACCCAACTAAAACCTGTTTGCACGACTCTTTTGAGCCGTGGTAGGGTAGTAATCAAAGTACAGTGGGAACTCACACGAGACAAATGACGATCTCAGGTCGATGAACTAACCTGTAGACATGTCACCAGGGAACTGCTATCTGACGTCAGGTATAAAACCAACTAGCATGTTCCCGACGAGTCCTGTCCGGTGTACTCATAACCCAATGAGCACCTGTATACATCTTAGGTGAACCAACTGACACCAGTGGCTTGTGAGACCGGCCACCGCCCCTCGTCGGGGTCTCGACTGTATACACTAGTCTACTCTGGAATATAGATGCCCTGTCTCGAAAACTCCCACGACTAGGGACCTTTTAAGGATGTGCTTATAGACCCCAGCTCCTGTGTATATGATCGCCATCATACTATTGGCCGTCAAGCAAGAATTCTAAGGGCTCTATCAACGCGCAATAGTGGCCTGTAAGGTCACCTAAAGCAGTACACGATAATAAAGATAAACCAGATAGCATACTATCATCTTGAGTAAGACTGTTCTACCGGCATAGGTCCTCCCTCAATCATTGCAATCACGTACCTGTGATCCAATAATTGACTCTGAGGGCACTATATCCAACAATCTCCCACTTGCACTCAAGGCTAATTATTGCGATGTCGTATACTCACAGCCCGTGTGATACCGAACACCCAACTCCTCTAGTAATCAGTCTCACAAAACTCGTTTGCGAAATTATTGCGTTCGAGGAATAGCCTCAGTGAGTGGATCCCGCTCTGATGTTTCTTTCTATGTCTCTCTTAATCTTAAGTTCGCGGAGAAACTCATCTCCCGAAATGAGCAATGCCTGTCTTAGAATATGTCTGGATATCTGATGGGACCTAGTTCATAAATGAACTCCAAATCCAAACTTCTTAGACTGTATCGTCAACTGAACTTAATCAGTATCCTGCGTCATGCCTCCCTCAGTGTCCACTTGGATCACCTGTCCAAAACACTGCCCCGCGTCAGAGGGAAACTATAACTCTGACAGTCACTCTGTCATTCAGGTCACCTTAGAAGCCTGGAATGATAACTGTCTCCCGAATGAGGCTGTCGTTGTCATATCCCTAGAACATCCACTTATGTTCTAAAACTGCTTCCGAATGTTCCTCCAGGATTGGATCAATATCAACTTATTGCATCTACTGCAAAAAACAACATCTGGTGTGGTACTTGACATCTCATGATTGACTCAATTGCCTAAACAAGTGATCTACCAATCATGCACATCCCTCTCCCCTTTAGTCTGTAAGACACCTTTAGAGAGGGGTGACCCCATCACCTGCAGATACACCAACATGCCAGGAGTCGTCCATTCTAAAGCACCTTTAGAATGCGTCTAAGTACCCTGATTGGGATACTATCCAAATATAGACCTAAAACCATAGATCTAGTAACCAGAATGTCTGATATGAAATCCATGTCCTTTGTGGAGAAACCACTGTGTGACAACCAAAGTATAACCGATCGTAGTATAGGAAATTCACTTCTTGCTCCGTGTATGTCATCCAAATACCATGACATCACACCCTACTACCTTCTTAACAGATCCATCCCCTATTTTGATGAAGTCAAACCTATGATTGTCACATCAGAAATAGATGATCTATCTCCGCTATATCTGCTTTAGTTCATAAATAGACATAAGCCACTTGTCCACTATGCTTCCGCTGCTCCCACTGACTACGACAACCCTCTGGCAGAATAATATACGCGTGCACTTCTAAAGCTAGTTTAGAACGACGCTATAGTCATCCTCCTGCCGGGTCTCACAGTCTGGAACAACAGTAATGGCAAGTCTGGGTAAACAAGAACCTCCCTGTCACCGTCCTTGAGGCTACCGGAGTACCTCTCGGGTGCCTGAGATTACCTAACTTATCTGTGGAGTGGCTAATGGAATGTCAAGTCAGATTGAATCTTTAGGTTCTTATCAAATTTTCAATAATCGTTTGCGGTTCTGGAATCACTTCCAGTTCTACCATACTCCCACTACTGTTTTCTGGAAAAAAAAATCCATTTTACTAAAACTGTGGCGAGTCTAGGACAATATCACTATTGATCTTCCAGATGGTAGAAAGTCAACCCTCGTCATAGCCCGGGTCAACCCACAAACAGCCATTACGGAAACGTGCCTTGAATTATCCAGAATCTGGTTTTAAGCATAAGCCGGACAACTCCCCGTACCTTAACATCGTTAAGATATGAACCGTTCTATATCCAATATAGAAACAGAGGCACTGATTTAATTGGAACTAGATTCAAATCATGCAACTGTCTCCAGTGCATGTCAACTAAATGGAAGGAGGCCGATCAGCGTTACTCAACTTAGGAATGCTTCCAATTATGAGTAACCTGAAAGAGAAGCAAGTTCTCTTAAAACCATTACTATCAACTGAATACCATACACAAGTATCTACATCTTCGATCACCTTGAAGAATCCCGATACTTGCAACACCTGGTTCTCTACTCTATTCATATACCTATAACTTCTCAAAACTTGGACCTTGTGTTTCTACGAAACACTTGTCTAAAAACTAGAGAAGTCATAAGTAAACCGAATTTAGTACGAGGACTAACCTCTCTGTCCTAATGGACACTGGACAACATACAATACTCTGTATAAGTCCCTTGAGTCTAATAACTCATTCCCTGTGTGTCGTAGGTTGAAAACTGTACTTATGGCTAAGAAGAATTACACCGCTGTTTAATGCTCCTTACCTAACCATCCACTGATATAGGTAAATGTCATGGTCATAATTTCAAAAAGTTATATCTCACTCTATAAAAATAGACGTACAGATATATCAATTTGAAATTGGTGCATAACAATGGATATTCAAAACCAAATATTTGTCGTCCGGTAAACAACCCAGGCGATTTTCTCAAATATCACCAATTACAATGAATCCCGATATAATGAGGATGATCACCCAATTCCCAATAACCTACTCCCACTCATCATCTGTAAAACCATACAGATGTGAGAATCATACCTGGTAAATACATACCCTGGAGCAAGGGCTAATTGGGAAATCAGTTTTCTTTTAACAGTACACAGTGAAACTGAAACATGTAAATGTTTCGAAGGGGTATCCGGGTATTCCCAGTAGTGCCTCTTCCATTATCCAGATTCACAACTGTAACCGTATATTTCTTTGCCATCTCTCCAAATCCCTTCATATGTCTTTAGTCATTACCTTCTGTACACCCTCTTAGGCTAAATGGTTTTCTTCCTTCCCTACCTTTCGGCACCAGCCTACGGTTTGGAAGAATACTATCCAATAAGCATAATGGGTATACTGTCCTAATCGTAGGAGCACTCGCAACCCGAGAGAAGGTAAAGATAAAAGACACCTGAATAAACCTTATTCCTATTTCTCCTGAACCAGAATCCATCCCCGAACTGGAACAAGTTCCTTCGAGTTCTTATATAACCATACGATGGAGTATCCAAATGACTGTGGATCTTCGTAGTGATACGGAGTGTTCTGGAGAAATATAAAGGTGATATAGGATTGGCGAAGAAATACTTTGTTTGGTCGTGAATAGCAGTCGCAATTTACTTTGCCCTCTTTCTAACCCCTTTATTTGTCTTAACTTAATACCTTCTGTACACCATCGTTAGGCTAGTTGGTTTTCTTCATTCCCTACCGTTCGGCACCAGCCTAAGGTTTGGAAGAAGACTATCCAATAAACGTAACAGGTGTACTATCCCCTAATCCAAGGAGCACTCGCAACTTGAGAGAAGGTAAAAGGAAAAGACAACTGAATAGTCCTATTCGTTTTCTCCAGAACCGGAAACCATCCTCGAATCTGGAACAAGTTCCTTCGAGTTCGTATATAACCATACGATGGTTTTATCCAATGGAAGTGGACGTTCGTAGTAAGACGGGATGTTCTGGAGAAAAGGGTAAAAGTAGGAGTGGTAAAGAGGTATGCAACTCTGACAATCCTAAAACCAGTGTTTTAAGAAGGTTCGGTTAATCTTGGTCACTGAGTCATAGTCAAGGGTCGGGTCATGGTCGCTACCAAAGAGAGAGAAAAGAAACACTCAGCGTGCATTCTAACCTAGATCAGAATGGTTATCACTTTATCTAATCAGGAAACCTCTCACTGTAATCTCCAATTCTCCTCCAAACCTAAAAGAAGAATTAGTCGGAATCACCCGAGGAGTAGACCAACTCATCAGTGGGAATCGGGATCCAACTATCATCGCATGATAACGTGACGGAATCCACTCACGTTATCACACTCCAGAAGGTATGCGCATGCCTGGCAGGTTTCAGTTTCTTTAGAAATTCCCGATGTGATTTTTACCCCATGCTCTTATGACCTTGACTTTGGCCAACAAATCATAAGTCACATGTCAAGTTCTACCCGTCATTTTCCTGGTTAATTTGAACCCACCCGTACCTACCCTTGACTTTGGCCAACAAGGCAGTACGACTGTCCCAAACCAACGCATCTATCTATGCAACAGAAAAGTAACAAATAGCTACCATACACTATGCCTTGACTTTGGCCAACAAACATAGCATGAATACTAAGTGCTACCCGTCTGAAATGACGGAGGGCTACGAATGTTTTTTGGCGAAAAACCTTTAACGTAATGAACTTGATATCGTTGAAGAAACCAGATAGATTTTTATAAAAATATGGTGACGAAAACCTTTGCTAAAGAGGTCACTCCCGGTGAAGGGATCTCGGCTCTTTCCCCGTAGAATGAGGTGCAGGATATTCCAACTGAATACCACTATGCAAAGCAGAAGGCAATCGGCTATAATGAAGTTATTACCCTGACGCAAACTTCTGTCCAAGGGGTCACTCCCGGTGAAGGGATCTCGGCCCTTGCCTCGTCGACTGAGGTGCTGGATATTCATAACCGAATACCACTGTGCAAAACAAAAGAGAACGTTCTTGCAATAACAGCTTTTTGAAAAATGTTCCAACAACATCAGAATAGGTTTGTTTAGCCTGCATTGATCCGAATTAATGCAGTCCCATCAATTGATCACACCAATAAAGAACGAAAATAATGATGGTATATGCCATCCGTATTCGCCACTGGGTCCCGTCATCACCCGTTAGGTTACTTAACTAACGACAGAGCGGGGACTGGACTAGCGCGGATGCAAAGCATATACAACATCTACTAGTATATATATCAATATATAATAATCGCTCAAGGCGTGATAAAATGCAACATCACAGAAATATAATAAGCATCACAGAACAATACAGATATCTGGGATCCCCGGGTTTCATAGAGCCGCTACTGAAACCCGACGTTCCCGTAGTCGTGTGGGCTACTGTGCAATGAAATCCTAGACCCCTACGGACGCGGCAAGTTACCCGCCAAAACCTGAAGCGATGCAGCCCCTTTCAACAACGTGAATGGACCACCCAGCACTTCACGGAATCCGGCAACTTGAGCTCCCCTCCTTGGGTAAACCTGTACCCCTTACGAGTGCGGCGAAAGCCCACCAATTCTAGAGTGAAGCCCCCTCCGTCTCAACGCCATGAGATGCGGGCTCGTTGCCCTTTAGAACCCGGCTACCCATGCACCCCTCCGCGGGGTAATCCTAGTACAGAAGGTAAAAATATATATACAACGGGTACATCGACCTCAGCCCGGTCGTACCCCAAAAGAATAATATACAAACATGCAGTGACGGCAGTCTACATGTCGGACGCTCGCCCCGCAATATCAAATGTACATATACAACCAAACTGTACTAACATTGCATCCAGGCTATCCACCACGACAAATCCGCAACATCACAGCACAACACAGAACATCAACGTGAATGTCACGTTCGCAAATCCGTCTAAAAGGGCTATAGCAATTAGACAGGATTTACCGATCAAATGACATTCATGGTCGCAGATATAATGTAAATACTGTGAACTAATATATTTAAAATTTTCGATCGACTAAAATTCCCGAAGTGGGCCCCAAGCACAATACCCAGTACTCAAAAAAAATCTGAGCCCAAACAGAATATACCATAAACCCCAATTCCATGTCAGAGACCTACTGAAGAAATTTGGTGCACTGTGGCTACGGTACGGCCGCGGATCCGCCGCCAAAACGTGGTTACGGCCGCGGATCCGCCGCGCTACAGTAAAATCAACCAACCAAAATTTCTCAGTTCTCTTAAAAAGGCCTGCACATATTTCTGCAACACACCAAATATTTTTTTGACAACTAAAAAATTTCGACAGAAACTGATGCTTGGAAATTGTTGTTTTTGGAATTTTTGTTCGATCGAATTTCTAAACACGCTAGAGCAAGCTAGTAAAGGTTAACGGCGTGGCTCTGATACGATGTAAGACCACGGTAGCGCCCCGGCCGTCTGTCCGAGGCCAAAATGCGGAAACAAAAACTTTTCTAAAACTAGAAACCGGCGCTACCGCGGACTATAAACCCGGATCGGACCATTAACCTACTACTAGTGAACTAGAGAAAGGGTAGAGAGCTATACCGAGCGATACGTATCCTTCAGTCTTCGGCCACCATCCCGATCTCCCCGCGGCATCTCTGGTCTCGATCTCCTCGTCGGAAGGGCACCACATCACCGAGTCTTTTTACGGGCTCCCACCTCTGAACCGAGGCAACTCGGACATGAAGTTGGCAAGCCGACGTGTCCAAGATTGCTGTAGACTGAGTGTAGAATGCTATGTCTCGAGGGGTTGTTTGAAGTTTCCATTTGAAGTGGAGGTGAAGGAAATGAACTTTGAAATGGAGCCATGGGATTTTTGTATGAGCAAATGAGATAAAAATCCCATTCCCAAAAATTGGACAGCCCCCATCCATAGTGGTCGGCCCCTTGAGGGAAAAAAGAAGAGGAGAGAGAGATAGCATAACCAAATGTGTGATGATAATGATTAAGATATGTCACACCCAAAAACCAACTCAATCCTCTCACAATCCCATCAAATAAAGCAAGTAATGATGCACAAAAAGAAGTCAAATGATGCTAGAACCATTATGAACCCTCCACCACAAAAACACCCTCCTTTTTTGCTAATTTGCACATTTTCAAATAACCCCCTCCACACCAATTTTCAGCCAAAGAAAGATAGAAAGGAAAATGGCCGAAACGAAATGCAAACTGGCAACTTCAAAAAAACGATCTCGTAATAAATTACAGGAAAACCCCGCGACTGTAAATACATACCCGCATTTGTATTCCGACCGAATACAAATGCAACGAGACAAAATCTACACTGTATAATATTAGGATCCGGCTTAAACCAAAGCCCGCTAGTATTATCCGTCTGAACTATAACACATGCACAAGTGCACGCGTACATTCGAACCCTGCCATAAATCCATACGGCCTCTACAGCGTTTCGCCCGAAACTTGAGAAACTGTCTGTGGGGGACTCTAAAGACTCGTCAATACTTTGGCTGTGGATTTAACCACTAGCACGTTAGAGGTATTAGCCGTACGTAACGGGCTACCAAATATTGACCAAAAGGGAGGTCGATGAGCGAACTCAACTTGACACCCTACTGAGCCTGTCAGTGACAATATCTGTACGGTCCGGTCCGTTCGTCTATGAGCATCGCATGGCGGGCCTAGGGGGTTGGTAAAAGTCAGACCCCCAAAAACGGTACAAGTCATGTCGGAGTGTAGCCCAGAACACCTTGAGATACTACTGGAATACCTACCAGTAAATCTCCTGTCTTGGCCAAGGACTTTGTGTAATGGCTCTCCTAGACACAGCGCGACCTCACCCCCAATACCGAGAGAGACGAACCCCTGCAGATCCGCTCACTGCCTCCATATGGCTCGGGACTGTACCCAACTAAAACCTGTTTGCACGACTCCTTTGAGCCGTGGTAGGGTAGTAATCAAAGTACAGTGGGAACTCACACGAGACAAATGACGATCTCAGGTCGATGAACTAACCTGTACACATGTCACCAGGGAACTGCTATCTGACGTCAGGTATAAAACCAACTGGCATGTTCCCGGCGAGTCCTGTTCGGTGTACTCATAACCCAATGAGCACCTGTATACATCTTAGGTGAACCAACTGACACCAGTGGCTTATGAGACCGGCCACCGCCCCTCGTCGGGGTCTCGACTGTATACACTAGTCTACTCTGGAGTATCGATACCCTGTCTCGAAAACTCCCACGACTAGGGACCTTTTAAGGATGTGCTTATAGACCCCAGCTCCTATGTATATGATCGCTATCATACTGCTGGCCGTCAAGCAAGAATCCTAAGGGCTCTATCAACGCGCAATAGTGACCTGTAAGGTCACCTAAAGCAGTACACGATGATAAAGATGTTCCCCTCCGAAAGACAGCGACGACGTAAAGACGTCTTGCCTGAGATTCGGGGCAGATGCTATTTGGTTTTATCCGTCCACCTCTCCGAAGATGCCAAGTTGATTTATGGCACCGTGTATCGGAGGTTTGGACGGATGCGGCCGATGTAGCAGACTTCGTCAGATTCCCCTTCGCTTGAGGGGTTTTTGATTGTGGGGACGCTCTTCCCTGCAGGCGCAAGCCCCTGCAGTTAATTACGCTACCGCTTCGCGATAACAACTTTCTCCTTCTCCAGAATTTCACTTCGTGTCTTGGGTTTTTGTTTTGTTTATGGTTGCCCGTGGATTGTATACGGAGACTAATTTATTTCGTCGCCCGTAGGACGTGGATTAGTCCAAATCCGTATTTTCTTAGATTTGGGTTTGGGTTTTGGTTTAAGGATACGTTAGCCATATTGAGGCTAAGATCAACTTAAACGTTCGTTAAGGATACGTTAGTCTAATTTCCAGACTAAGATCAACTTAACGGGATCGTTTAGATCCGACAAAAGAGCAATTGGCTCTATTGTTCCAGTTTAGGGACATAGTGGTCCATTTAATGTATGGCCATCGGGACCCATTACCTCTCTGACGTCGTTGAAGGATTACAACGATAGGTGTCAGAGGAGTTCAGAGATGTACCCTTGAACCAAAGTTGATTAGGGGATCTATAGCCCGATTTGGGACTAAAGTCTGTTTGAAGATTTTGGTTGAAGGATACGTTAGCCATATTTGAGGCTAAAATCAACTTAAATATTTGTTAAGGATACGTTAGTCTAATTTCCAGACTAAGATCAACTTAACGGGATCGTTTAGATCCGGCAGGAGAGCAATTGGCTCTATTGTTCCAGTTTAGGGGCATAGTGGTCTAATTCCAGTTTAGGGACATGGGGGTCCATTGCCAGTTTAGGGACGTAGTGGTCCATGTTCCAGTTTAGGGACGTAGTGGTCCATTGGTAGTTTAAGGACATTGCGGTTTATGGGTTTAAGGACCCACAGTCCATATGGATGTGTTTGTCACGCCCCGCTTCCCAAAATACGGAATACGAGGGGTAGACAAGGCCAGCCATGCTCCTACGGTCAAGGAAATGTCTTGCCGTAGTCACACTTCGGCTTCTAGTTTATCATGGTAAACAGTAAATAAAGCGCAGGTAATGAGAAATGCAGTAACTGAAAGGAACAAAGTAAAGAACTGACCTGAAGTGGAACAACGAATGCAACTCGGAATGGCGAGTCAAGAAGACTGTGGTGCACTGGTCCAGACTAAATCTTCTCCTCACACTGAGCATGCATACTCAGGTCGTCAGAGCGACGCAATAGCAATATAATATGTATAAAATCAAGTGACAGTTCTAACAGTGATAATAGGTATGTGAAGCAGTAAATAAATGACATCATGAATACGCATGTGCAGTAATCAATGCAGCGGAATAGTAAAGCAGTATAACAATATGTCACGCATGTCAACACACAAAAGGAATATAAATGCCAGTATCCCTATCAGTCTCTAAGTCTCACTGTACAGGTCAATAAGCCTATCGTCAGTCCAAGTGTGAGAGTCAACCACTCGTGAGTGTCCTCCACCCGAGGGTAGAACCCAAGGGCAAGGGACCACGGGCCCAACATGTAACGAATGTATCACGGTGTATATATCACGTACCCTGTAAATCTCCATATAACTCCCTAAATATATAAGCCGGCATGGGACTCCCGAGATTCTGTTGAACTCACACTTAAACTACCCCACACCCCGAGGTCTACATCAAACGCTAACCATCACCCTAAATACTAATCGGTCCGTGTCAAGTCTGCACGAGAACTGGAGGCAGGACCTCCATCAAGCACGTCCCGACTAATACCTAAGATAAATGGCAGTGTCGGATGCCTTATCTGTGACATCCGTGCAAGCGCTTCCATAAGTGTCCCATACCACTTATAGTCACACGTACACGCATCCCACAGACGTCGACAATGCAATAGAATAAAAGGGACACTGATTGTGCACAAGTACGTATCACTTTCACTTAATCACGGATACACGAACACTGACGGACTTGCCACAATCACCACTAAAATCTAACACTGGGTAAATGCACGACATCACTGGATAATCACTACAATGATATGAGTATGATAAGATGCATGGACAGTGTAAGAAGCACAACCAAGGTGTTATAAAACAATCGTCTATCACTTGCACGATTTATCATGAAACATATGTATATAATTTAGCGAAACGATAAACAGGTAATAAGTAGTATGTTCAGTTATCCATCCCTAGAATTTTATTTCAAGCCAATCGGGTTCCAGGATCATTAGTTATAACCATTTCATTTTAAGCGCTCGCGGCTGGAAATCCAATTTCAGAATCAGAAGTCCATTTCGCAACGCATTTTAACCCTAGTTGGGATCATAATTTAGCGACGCTACAGTTGAATGAATTCTAGGTTTTTCAGTAAAGTTTTCAACGCAACAAACGGATCTTCAATCGCGTCTGTACGTTAGGAGTTACAATCTGTTTAATATTAACATGTCAATTCTGATTCTGCTGGGACTGTTATGTGTCCCGATCTTCTAAATTACAATTTAAATATCAAACGGTAACGAAACAGAATGAAATCAATTGTGTTGTCTAGCTAGCATATTTACCTATAGTGAACAGTGGGGTTCCGCAACCTAAGTGTTAAGGAAACCCTGTGGTACACATTATGGAACAGCAACCAATAACTGAAGTCGCTCTGGACTGCAGTCCAGAGCCGTACCCCGATCCAAATATCATCATGGTTTAAATACAGAAATGTCTGGAAACTGGTATAGAGTTAAAGTTCGTCGTGTTGGCTTCGATTCGAGCCCTCGAACGCACCATTCTAATATGTATGTGATTTATGGTGAGTTTAACGGTTTTCAGGTGCAACAGAATTACAGTTTTACGGTTAAACTTGGGGGGGGGGCAGTTGTTTTAATCTTAAACGATCAAATTTTCCAGCGAAGTTTACACAGTAGGTCCACGACGATATGGGCCAAGCAATGATATCTAATTCCGTCAAATTGGATAATGATTTTCTATGAGATCAAGCATCGAACGGTTTATTGGCTATATTTAGCATCAAGCAAAACATGTATTATATCTACGATTTTGATTTGTAACTTAATAATAAATAGCATGAAAGCAAGTAAAAACTTGCCTGGAGGCGTCCCGGGGATGTACGGTGACGGTGACGTCACGAACGCACGACACACGCGCGGCACGGCAACTAGATTTGGCTTGAACTCGAGTCTCGGCAACGACGGCTCGCAGCTTGGTGGTCGGGGCTCGGCTGTGAAGCTTGGCCCTGTGCGTCAAGGGTTCGATGATGGGTGATGATGACAATGGTGAGAGTGTTAGAGAGAGAGAGAGGGAGAGAGAGAGAGAAAGTTAGAGAGAGAGAGGTTAAGGGGAAAGAGAGAGTGAGATATTAGAGAGAGGAAGAGAGGGGGCAGAGTGAGAGAGATGCAGAGAGGGTAGTGATGGGGGAGAGAGAGAGAGAGATGCAGGGTGAGTGAGAGTTAGAGGGAAGGGAGACAGAAATCTGAGAGGGAGAGTGAGGATGACGATGATGATGTTGATGATGGGGTCGACGGAGGCGCGAGGGGAGCTCGTCGTGGTGGTGAGGTCGAGGGTCGACGACGTGGGACGACGGCGAGGCGACGAGGAGGGTTGGGGCGGTTGCGGTTGCCGTCGACGTTGGTGAGGAAAGGAGCAGGGGAGGCGATGGTGATGGGTTTACTCGGGAGTCTTGTGGAGAGGGGAGAGAGGAGAGCTTGGGGTTGTGGAGGAGGCACGGTTTTCGCCGGGGGTGAGGGAGCGGGGTGCAGGGGCTCGAGTGAGGGGTGCAGGGGATTTTGTGCTCTGGTGTTGGGTTTTGGGGTATTGGGCGATGGTGATGGAGGTAGAAGGAGAAGAGAAGGAGATTGAGGGGACGGGTCGTGGGTAACGCTCGCGCGACGTGGGGTAACGGCTCGCGACGAGGGCGTGGGCGACGGCGGAGGAGGCGGGTCGCGCGCGCTCGATGGGATTTAGCCGTTGGGAAAAATTTGAAGAGAAGATGCATAGGAGTCTGGTCGGGTAAGGGAGTGAAGCGGGCGCGGGTGAGGAGTGACACGGGCCGGGCCAAGGACAATTTATGCTGGGCTCGTAAATTAATTGAAGGGAAAAAGAATAATGAATTTAGTGGAATGGGCTGGGGCTGAGTCGGGCCAGAGATTTAAATAAGGGAGTTAGAGAGAAGAAGGGCCGGGCCGAGGGAATTTAGAAATTTTATTAAGGGAAATATTTTGTGGGCTCGGGCCGAGGAAATTAGAACAGGCCGGGGTGAGAGCTGGGCCAGAAATAATTAATAAAAGAAATAGAGGAAAAGGAACGGGCCAGGGAAAATTTGAGGGGAAAAATAATAGAGAATAGGGGCTGGGCTCGGGCCAAAATAAGAGAAATGGAATTTAAATTAAAGAACAGTGGGCTGGGGGATTTAACAGTGAAGGGAAAAATGGTGCTAGGCTTTAGGGTTTAACTTTCAAATAAAAGAAGTAGGGGAGTTGGGCTGGGTTTAAATCTGAATGATTAAAAGAAATGATAATGGAGAGGGCCCAAGGCTTAAGCTGTACGCCAAGGAGTTTAATTAATTAGTTTAACAAAATAGAGAAAGAATGAGCTGAGAGCTGCGGAAAGAAGAAAATGGTAGAAAAGAAATGAGGGCGAGGTCTAAGGAATTTGTTAGGGAAAGAAATGGGGTTTTAATATAATAATAAATTCATAAATAAAATAAATAATTCACAATTAGGAATAAAGAGGATTCTAAAGTAATAAAACACGGACCTTGGTATAAAAGTGGCCGGGTGTTACAGTGTTTAAGGACGCATTAGTCCATTAGTTTAAGGACGCATTAGTCCGTGAGTTTAGGAACCTCACAGTCCGTATTTTGGTTTAAGGACGCATTAGTCCGTTGGTTTAAGGACGCATTAGTCCATATGGATGTGTGGTTGTCGGGACCCGTCACCTCTCTGACGTTGTTGAAGGATTACAACGATAGGTGTCAGAGGAGTTCAGAGATGTACCCTTGAACCGGATGTAAATTGATTTAAGAGAGCAGTCTTGCTCAGTCAATTTAATTTGAGGACTTACGGCCATGATTGAGCTAAGTCCAGTTGAGAATATTCAAAGTTTTTATGTTTGGCCTATTAGGCCTATGCTAGGGCTTTGCCCCTGTTTAATAATGCACTGCATTTTCTTTTGGCCTGCTAGGCCTTTTTGATTTGGGCTCTGTCCCTTTATTTATGATGCAGAGCATCTGTCTTTGTTTGGGCTCTGCCCTTTTTAAAATAATGCATTGCATTTTATTAGGCCTGTTAGGCTTTTTTTAATTGGGCTTGGCCCTTCTGTAAATAATGCAGTGTATTAATCAATCTGACAGTGGCCATATGGCCTGTCAGGCGCTTTGCGCCAATTATTGAGCGCAAGCGCATGTGGAGGTGACACGTGTCACGCTCTGGTGAGCGCAAGCGCAGTGCGTTGCGCTGCTGACACGTGGCGCGTTCTGGTGAGTTGCACCAATTTCAGAGAGCAATGCTCTATCTTAAAAGCGCATAGCGCAAGTGGTTATAGTTCTGACACGTGGCGCTATCTGGTGGCTTGCGCCAACCCAGGAGCGCAACAGTGCAGATTTGCAAGTGCAAGGCACTGTTTTAATTACTTGATCCAATTTTGGATTCAAGAAAAGAATCTTTAAGATTCCAGAACCAATGGTTCATAAAAAAACAATGCTTTTTTTATTATTTATTTTTTATTGAAGATCATTGATCTTGTTCTTAGATCAATGATCTATTCAAAAGAAATTCTTCTTTTTTTTAAAGGGTTTTACCTTCTTTTTCCTTCTGAATTTCTTCTCAGAGTTCTTTTGAGTTTTCTCTCTGTTTCTAGAGTTTTTCTATTCTTTGTGTTCTTGTTGTTGATCTTCCTGTGTTTTTGAATTGAGGTCTAGGGGCCTTTATATAGTGCCCATTAATTTGTTAAATTTGTTAAAGAGATCCTTCTCTGAGTGATTTGGGGAATTTTCCCCACCGTTGGATCTTTGATCCAAGAGCTTCTGTTTTACAAAGACAATCTTCTTGTTTTAACAAGAACAGAAAGATCTTACTGGAATTTTAATTCTGTTTGGCGCAGATGCATCAGCACTTGACACGTGTCGTGCAGCGCACTGCGCTTGCGCAACTGCGCTGACACGTGTCGCGCAGCGCAAACGCGCTTGCACAACTGCACTGACACGTGTCGCGCAGCGCTACTGAAGCGTTGCTTCCTTTAATTTTATTTTAAATATAGCCTTGCTCTGATTGGGCGCGCTGCCTTGGATGCTGCGCTGACGTATCAGTTTTTGACACGTGGCGCGTTGCGCGCAGCGCACTGAATTTGAAGCGTTGCTTCAATTTTTTGAATTTTCGAAATTCAAACAGAGCTTTGCTCTGATTGGGGGAAACAAAAGATAAACCAGATAGCATACTATCATCTTGAGTAAGACTGTTCTACCGGTATAGGTCTTCCCTCAATCATTGCAATCACGTGCCTGTGATCTAATAATTGACTCTGAGGGCACTATATCCAACACATACATATCGCATAAAAATTAGATATAGCAGCCAATTATACTGATACCACAGGCCAGGGTTTTTAACAACTGAAAACTTTTTAAATAGGATTTTGACAACCGTTTCGGGCCCAGGGTTTCAGGTCAAGTCAGTGGGAAAACTTGCCTGGAGTTTTTGATAATTTATCCTTCAAATTGTAAACATCTTTCAAATTAGTATGGCTGACAATTGCTTTTTTAACAAAAGCTATCCGTTTATAATTTTTTATTGCTCATCTTTCATTAAACCAATAGAAATTGGTATAGCATAGCTTTATAGGAACAATCAACATATTAGCAATTTTGTTGTTTTTGTGAAGTACACACTTTGACAGAACTTTTTTTTATTTACAATTTTTCCATCTGCCCAAAACTTTTTTTTATTTATTGTTATATTATTAACTCAAAACCCTTTTAGGTTTTCACTAAAATACCATGAACTTTCGACATTTTAAAGGTAAATACCGTGCATTTTGTTGTTTACAAACAAAAAATATGGAATTCGTTTATCGCCGTAAAGTTTTCATTAAAATACCATGGGCTTTCTTCTTTTTCATATAAATACCATAGATTTTATTTATTGCAAATAAATACCATGGCTTTCACCATTTTATTGATATATACCATCGACTTTATTTATAATAAATAAAGACTTCCACCTTTTTCTAGATTAATGCCACGGTTTTTTTTAACATAAATAAATACCACGATCTTTCATCATTTTCCATATAAATATCATGGACTTTGTTTATTGTAAATCAATATTATGATTTTTCCCCATTTTTGGATACATACTGTAGACTTTGTTTATTACAAATAAATACAATGAGATTTCAATTTTTCATACCGGACCTACGAGCTTCCCACCTACTCGTTGCAGAATTGCCCTTTTTCTACGCATATCGTATTTCGTAATTTCGTTTGCAACACCTCTTCCGTGGTGTTCAAACCGGGCCAGATTATCCCCGCAGCCCGCGCTTCATCAAAACTCGTGTCTGCCGTCTCTATCATCATATCAATTTGAGGTTGAGCAGCAGCCCACCGCGCCATTGCCTTCGCATTGTCCCTATCGCGATACGGTTTTTCATTTTGTAAATCGCGAGAAAGAGGCAATGCATGAATCCACTCATAGGTGACAGGATCTGAAAACGCCCCAGGTTCTCTACTCAAGTCCGTGCACTGCTCGTCTAGATGTGCATACGGATCTTGCTGCACTGAAGGACCTGCATCCTCCTGATCATATGTACCTACATATTTTAATTTATTATAATTAACGCAATAGTTATTTGAATAAAATTATGCGGTCGATAATTATTTAAAACTCGTAATATATACCTCTACTCTCAGTATCATGCTGTATCGAGAATTCAGTATCTCGATTTCTTTTCTTTGAAGAAAATACTTTGGCGAATTTTCCGAATATGCCTTTTCGTTCCATCTGTTTCATGCAAGAGTAATGACGATACAAAATATATAATATGCATAAATCATTAAGCTAACAAATCAATACATTACAAGTGATTAGAACTGCTAGGTTTTTCATTTATCATTTGCATGAAAGTGATTATAAGTTTTTACAATTGCAAAGTTTAAAACATATATCAATTGATTCCAATTGCTTACAATTGCAAAGTTTTTCATATGTCAACCGGATCTGCTTCATCAAGATCAATCTCGTCGGTAGAACTGTCGAAAAAGAATTTAGGAGGTGCCAGCAATGCAATCCAAGTTTCTTCACGATCTGGATCAATCAATTCACGATTAGAATCAATTGATCTGGATCAATTGATTCCAATTGCTTACAATTGCAAAGTTTTTCATATGTCAATCGGATCTGCTTCATCAAGATCAATCTCGTCGGTAGAACTGTCGAAAAAGAATTTAGGAGGTGCCAGCAATGCAATCCAAGTTTCTTCACGATTAGGATCTTTGACATAGAAACACTGCTCAGCTTGTGAAGCTAACATGAACTTATTATCTCGATAAATTTCTTTATTGAGATTGACAAGCTGAAAGCCGTACTCATCGATCTGGATACAAGCGCACCAACGAACTTTGAACACAACAAATCTTTCTTGCTCATTATTCCCGTAAAATAACTCTATTATATTCTCCAGCAGACCGTAATATTCTTTTTTTCCTCCCTGCGGTTTTTGATCACGGGAACTTGAGAAGCGTGTTTGTTCAAACGGATAATAAATCACATTGTTTTGGATAGGCAATTTCTCGGTTGTAAGGTTATTAATACAATATGAACCATATCGATTCACTTTTGCACTAGGACCTTTAGATAGTCGCACGATTACATTCGAAAATTGCATCCCTTTTGCTATGTCATTTTCAATCTACAATACATTTACACGTAAAATGTATAAGCTATATGTGATATATGCATGTGAAACGTGAAATATACACATACGTACGTGTTTACGGAACCACCGTGGAAAGTGTTTCTTATGTTCTGGATTAATCTTCCAATTAGCACTCTTTCTGGAATTCGCATTCGTAAGTTCTTCAATATGTCGGCTAAAAGAATAACAGTACTAATTATTTAGGCATGTATTATAAATGTAGGCACTCAAATTATTGAAGCGATTAAAATATTTAATTTATATACCTTCTGTGATCGGCGGTAATTTCAAAATTATTAAGGATATACGAATGCGCTTGATCAAGCCACTCCCTCCAGTAGGATCGATCCTCCCCTTGTGAATGGGATAGCTGATTATCGTTAATTCGAGAAGGACAGTTTAATCTTATTTCAACTCCACGCAAGTTACGAGAAGTGAAGTTGAGGCATTTGTTGGCACATCATTTGTCTCTACTTCATGTTCCCAGAGTTCTATTAGCTCTTCAATTAAAGGTTCCATATAAACGTCGATATTCTAGCCAGGTGAATATTTTCCAGGAATTAATAAGCAAAGAATCATATACGGTTGCTTCATACACATCCAGGGAGGCAAATTGTAAGGCATAAGCAATATCGGCCACGTGAACCAACTAGAGCTCATGAGTCCGTAAGGCATGAAACCGTCGTTGCCAAACCTAGACGTACATTTCTCGGCTCATCCCTAAAATGATCAACACTGTCTAATTGCTTCCATACTTCTGCATCAGCCGAATACCTCAGCTTCCCGTCTTTGATCTGACAATCGGAATGCCATCGCATGCTTTTTGCCATATCTTTCGAAATATATAAATTTTGCATCCTCTTAGCCGGGGAAATAACGAAGGACCTTGGCTGAAGTTTTCTTGCTCTTTTTGCTGACATCGGACGTTTCTGCGTTTGAATTTCTCTTAACATTTTTCGACCTACACAACTTGCAAGTGGGACACTCATCGAGAGACGCGTAATCCCTGCGATACAGCACACAGTCATTGAGACATGCATCGATATTCTCATACGAGAAACCAAGTGTCTTAACAATCTTTTTTGCCTGGCAATAATCCTCTGGAATGCTTTCCTTTCCTTCAGGAATTACCTTGCATAGGAGATCAAGAAGCACGTCAAAATGCTCGTTAACCATCCCGCTGATCATCTTCAGATGGAGGGGACTTATTACAAATGACAACCTACTAAATTCCATATGGCCTTCGTACAGATCTTGTTCGTTTTTCTCCAGAAGTTTCTGTAATTCTTCTAATTCACCGGTGCCTTCAGACGGTTCAACATCATTCATTTCCTCTCCAACAAATAAATCTTCCAATATCTCATACGTGCCATCTATTCCTATCACCCATCGGCAATTCAGCTTGCAAAACCGCGGTCTCGTTATCCATCCTCGTTTTCTCGCAACGTATTCCCTCGCCATGGTAATTCCAATGTATGTGGTTCGGTTCAAAACCCTCTACAAACATATATTCTTCTATCACTTCACTTCGAAAACGAGCTCTATTCTTACATTTCTTACAAGGACAGAACAAGAGTCCGTCTCGGCTACGCTTTGGGTTCATCTCTGCGTAATCTAAAAAGACTTTAAACCCATCTTTAAATCGGGTGTCTCTCAAACCAAACCTATTTTTCCCCCATGTGCATAAATGATTTATCCGGAAGAATTCTCATCTGTTATAACACAGATAATAATATAAGTTTAACATATCTTATGAGTTTATTACAAGCTCATCATTAAATAGATTTTCAAGTTTTAAATTAGATTTCATGATTTGGACACATCAAAATATCTAAAGTCATTTAAGATTGTCGTAAGTACTCAGGGTAAAAGGTCGGAACGAATAATTAGTTTCACGGATGTCATGGATAAAGGTCCTAATTCCTATTATGAATGCAATACTCGCATCTCACATCCTCCTGTTTTTCGTCTATTTCGAGAAAATTTCGGAAGCACTTTTCTCTTATTCTCCATGTTCGTATATAAATCTGTACATGGGGAACAAGTGAAAAGCATCGTCAAAACTTCTCGAAATGGACGAAAATACAGAAGAATGTGAGTCTTGTTGCATTCGTAACATGTCCAAACCGTACAAATCCGACAATTACTATATGTCAAATCCCCTCGTCGAATACTATACATACGTTTGAAAAAATTGAATATGATGCTCAACTCTCACAAACATATAATGTGATCCTATAAATTCGACGGGAAAAATATTTGACATACACCAATTGTCAGACGGGAAACTATAGGTCGATCCTAAACAAGTTTAAGACCTTTCGATCTTAAACTTACTAATTAAATAAAAACATAAAACCCTAGTTACGTTTCTAATCAAAATTTTAGGGTATTCCTTAATTTTCTATTTAATCGTTTTTTAATCAGGGTCTCGGTTCACTGTTATTTGGTCTTAATTAAGATTTCTTAATTAATGTAATTAGCACTATAGGTTAATCAGTGTTAATTTTTCTTAATCAGTGTGATTTTATTTTTGATTTATGCATCTACTATAGTTTAATTGGTATTAAAGAATTTGATTTTTATTTTGATTTGGTTTATAAATTATGCTACAATTAAAAAATTTAAGCAATAAATCATAAGCAACAAAATATCAAATTATTAAATTTACAAAATAAAGGATGTTCTCCCAATATTTAAACATAGTAAAAGAGCAAAACTCTGTTGGAATTTAATGAGGCAGCGCCTCACGAGCTCTCCACGAGGGCGCCAGCGCCAGAGCCAACCTTATAGGATTAAATCATATGGTGGCGCCTCACGCGCTCCTCACGCAGGTTCTAGTGTGCAAAACACAAAGAATTTATTACATAAGAGTTAGACGCTTATATGGCGCCGTACATACTCCTCATGCGAGCGCCAATGTGTAAAGCACAGGAATACCCATCTTAAGAATTAAATTCTTAAGTGGCGTCCACGTACACAACACGTGAGCGCCGACGCCCAAGTAGAATTAAATTCTATGATACTCTCTGTTAAAAAAACCGTTAGATCAAATATCCAACGGAGATGATAAATCATCAAAATATAGAATCAAATTCTATTACAAGAAAATATCTTCCAAATCTTTCTAAATAAGAAAGATACTCTCGGTTAGATTAATGATCCAATAATAGAATAAAACTCTATTTTTGGAAATATATTCTCTCAATTTTTCTGAACAAAAAAATATTGCTCTCTGTAAAACAGAGAAACCTTGGATTAAAAATCCAACGGTGATTAAAAATCACTATTTTACAGAATAAATTCTGTATATAGGAAAATATTTTTCCAATCTTGTTAAAAATAAGAAAACACATTCTGTAAAACAGAAGTCCTTGGATCAAAGATCCAACGGTGGGTAAAATTCCCCAAATCAATTTTGAGAATAATTAAATCAATTGGAATCTCTCAATGAGAGATTTTCTCAAAACTAATTAACAATCTGCCTCCACTATATAAAGGACCCGAGACTTCAAGTCTCAAAAGAAAGACAACCACAGAGAGATATAGACACAAAGAGACCAAAGATAGAAAGAACAGAGAATTCAATTCTCAAAAAAGAAGATCTTCCTTCTCAAAATCCTAGGCAAAGAAAAGAGATCAAAATATCTCCTTTACATGTTATATCACATCTAAGGGTTTAACCCTTTTAAAAGAACTTAGTTCTTTCTTTAGATCTGAGATCCACAAGACAAGTCTCCTATAAGTTGAGAATTTAATTCTCATCGGGAAGAACTTGTTCTTGAGAATCAAAGATTCAGGGAAGAAAAAATTTAAAGAGAAAGAAGATGGAGTCCATAATACTCCAGGAACTCAGTTCCTTCAAATTAGGAACTTAGTTCTTTAAAAACTGAACTCGAGA
The DNA here is from genome assembly GCA_030015575.1 of Agapanthus africanus. Classification (NCBI taxonomy): domain Eukaryota; kingdom Viridiplantae; phylum Streptophyta; class Magnoliopsida; order Asparagales; family Amaryllidaceae; genus Agapanthus; species Agapanthus africanus. The sequence goes on from JASDDO010000001.1 coordinate 121,393,522, forward strand.
TCCTCAAACAAAAATAGTGATTTTGGCAAGCGTTAATGGTCAAAATACTATCGACAGAGGTTTAATCTCTCTAAAAATATCAACAGAAATTAAATTTCCATTTAAAAAAAGACTAGTGCCTCACGTGCTTCCCACGTGGGCGCCCTCCCAACAGCGCCCAGCGCCTCATGTGAAAAACACGCGGGCGCCCAAAACAGAAGGCCAGCGCCTCACGTGAAACACACGTGAGTGCTAAATAAAAGTGCTCAACACTCCATATACAGCCGAAGACAGTTAAATGCTTAGCACTTATCGGACAGCGCCCAGCGCCTCACGTGCTCCTCACGTTGGCGCCATATAAAAAGTGCTTACACTCCATATACAGCTAAAACGGTTGAGTGCTTAACACTAATTGGCAGCGCCCAGCGCCGCACGGGCACCTCGCGTGGACGCCATAGGAAGTGCTTAGCACTTCACATTTAGTCAAAAGGACTAAAGTGTTCAACATTCATTGGGCAGCGCCCATGACTGAATACTTCACATGACATATATGTAAGTATCAAAGTTCAAATAAGTGCTTAGCACTTTTACATAAAAAGAAAAGGGCTGAACGAATAGAGCCCAAATAAGTGCTTAGCACTTTTGAATGAAAAAGAAAAAGAAAAAGCAGACTAAGCCCAAATTGGCTAAGTCTCTGAAATTTTCTTGCAGCTGAGCCCAAATGCTCTTTTGATCGATCTTAAGTAAAAATGATCCTTAAAAACATTGTTAAACTGATCTTAGTCTCAAACATGACTAATAATCTCTCATTGATGATATCAAAAATGATATTCATCTCGTATCTCCTAAAATAATCTTAGTCTCAAGTATGACTAACGATTCTTAGGACCACCATAAACCCCTTCCCTCAAATACGGGATTTGGTTTAAGGATAAATCTTTCCATACCTCTGATATATGTCGTTGTAATTCCTCAACGTCTTCAGAGAGGTGGCGGGTCCCGACAACCAATAACTCCTTTTGTCATACATTGATGCACTTCCAAATTGACGTACACACCTCAAATCAGATTGCTTCCCAAATTGGGCGTAATCCATGTCACCATCGTTTACTCCGCCATGTAACAAATACACGTGCGCGCGAGATGAATGTTGGACCGAAATTTCCCTAAACTAATGTTCGCCTCAAACATGGTGATAATGGATCGAAATGTCCTTAAAAATATCCGTCCCCAAAAAGGGAATGTTGGACCGAAATGTCCCTAAACTAATATTCGCCCCAAACACGGCGATAATGGACCGAAATGTCCTTAAACTAATATTCATCCCCAAAACGGTTATGTTGGACCGAAATGTCCCTAAACTAAAATTTTGCCTCAAACATAGTGACAATGGACCGTTATGTCCTTAAACTAAATTGATTGGGCCTAAATGCTCATATGTTTTAAGTCGATCTTAATCTCAAACCAAATTAACAGTCCTTAAATAAACCCAAGCCTAAATCTAAAATATATACGGATTTGGACTAATCCGTGCCCTACAGGCGACGACATAAACTGGTCTCCGTATACAATCCATGGACAACCTAAACAAACAAAAACACATACGACACGAAGTGAACTGTCGAAGCAGGAGAAAGTGTTATCGCAATACGGTAACGTAATTAACTGCATGGGCTTGCGACTGCAGGGAAGAGCGTCCCCACAATAAAAAAACCTCACAAATAAGGGGGACTCTGATAAAATCTGCTACAACGGCCGCGTCTGTCCAAAGCTCCGATATATGGTGTCATAAATCAACTTGGTATCTTCGGAGAGATGCCAAATAGCATCTGCCCCCAGATTCTGACAAGATGATCCATCCCGGTTCGTTCCTCTCTTTCGTCAGAGAACAGATTCCGGCACACCCGGTGGGACTTTTTCCTCTTTCCACTCCACACTTCGTGTGTTATGTTTCGTGAACAAAATCGCGGTTCGCTATGGTTGCCTTTGGATTCGAGGTACTAAAACTTGGTGTCTTGCTCCTGTGCAGAGAAAATCGATGGCTTCCCAATACACTTCATGCAACAATAACTCTCGCTCCACCCTAGTTGGAGGAGTGACTGATTGGTACAGATTTTCTGTGTTTAAGTTTACCGCAATCAAGACGGTGTCGCTCGGTAGCTAGCCGGTTGAGTACGGGTCGATCCACAGGGAGAAGGAATCCTATTCTTTATACTCTAACGAGTTAAGTCCAATTAAGTTGGGTTTTGTTTTAAGATCTACGAATGAAAATAAGTTGATAAAAATACTTGCTAGGGTTAGGGTTAGGTCAGTTCGAATTAGGGATCTTCTCGCTTCTTTCAATGCCTTAGTTGTGAATAAAGGTGTTAGGGTAATCGGCAAAAACGGGTATTAGCACGACTGGGAAGAAACTTAGTTTCTTCCTTTTGGTCCTTGTCCGTCCGTTTTTGGCTCTTAGCCCTAACCTCCGGTTAAATTAACCACAACCGGTCTAACTAGGGAATCACCGCTATCATGTAGGATAGGGTGCCGTAGTGAGCGGATTATGGTTGATTTAAAAAGAGTCCTTTTAAAATTATTTGGGCAAAGAAAAGAGTGAGAGAGATTTCCTTCTCTCAAACCTTCCCTCTCCTATCCCTAACAAGTGAGGAATTACTCACTCATTAGGAAGAAAGGAAAACAAAGTTTTTCTTTTTGTATTTTTATTTATGACCTAATTGCAGATAATAAAAGAACAGATAAAAACTTGCAGATAATAAATTGCAGATAAAAAAGAATGCGAGATAGAATAAAAAAACCTTACTTTATTGATGACCTCTCAACGATTCATTACAAAGGGAAATTAAAATTTTAGATCTAGAAATTAGAAAGAGGCATGCCCCAAAAGAGGCACCATGAAAGAGGCATACCTAATTAGGCTTTTGGCTTTCCTATTTATAGATAGAAAAAACCATAGGTTACATTCTGATCCATACATGAATTTACCAAACTACCCTAAGAAAACCAGGTCAAAGCACCGACACCTCCACCGACACGTGCACCGACACGTGCACCATACGACCGCGGAACTGCGGCAGAAAGGCTTGTTTGGCCGTGGTTCCGCGGCCATTAAGTGGGATCTTTGGCTCATTTCTTCAGGGTTTCTCTGTGTTGCTTTTATCTTCTGTTTTCTTTACTTGGTTTCTCAGAGTCTCTTCTATTTCCTTCCAGATTTCCAACAGTGAAGAATGATGTGGACTTTTGCCTTGAGCTTCGCGTTAAAGTCTTGAATCTTGTACCGCCCTTATGCTTTGTGCATTGAACTGTCTAATAATTTTCCATTTGTTCCTTGAACTGGTAGGCGGCATCATACGGATTCATCTATTGTTGGTCGTAGTCTCACATTTATAGCGACTTTTCATGAATTTCACTGTAATGATCTGAGAACCTGTAACCTGCAATTATTTAGCAGACATGGATCAAAAGCACCTATTTATATGTAATGTGATTAAGAATGAGCGATATAATAATGCAAAATTCTGATATGAACAGTGACCTATGGGCCCAACGCGGCCTCTATCTTTTCAATACCGGTGGGGCAAGTTACACAAGCCACTACTGGATTGTTCTTTGGGTCTATGCTCCACTAGTGAGTTTCGGTGCCTCAGCGCCGCAAAACGAAGTTTCCAAGAAGTCGGTTTTTGATCGACCAACGACCGCAATGGCCCCTCTCAACGGGTCGTCCAAATCTGGTGTCTCAGTTTTCAACAGGCTGAGTAAGAACTCGAACGGGCCTGCAAAGAGGCTCATGATACTTGAAGGGTCTACCCCAAAACGGATAGCCCTCCCAACTCTTGCTATGGGCGATGCCGTCAAAAGTGCTTCCCCTATTAAAAGGTCGGTCTTTGAAAGATTGGTTGTTCCTCTCCACACTCCAATCAGGACGTCGGTCTTCAACAGGCTGACACCAACAGCAGCCCTTCTGCAAAGCCGGGGGCACGACGAAGCCACTTCCACAACCGAGGCGGTCCCTTTTGCAAGACACGCTCGACGTCGCCACTGGCGTCAAGTGAGGAAAGCTGGGGGCAACTCCCCCTTTGGACTTACCCCACCAGCTCCAATGGTGGAAGTTGACGCTGTTTTTCTAACCGGGAACGGCTTTGATCTGCTCAGGAAGGTACGCAAGAACTTTCCAACGGCGGTGCTAAAGAAATCGGCTCCGCCTGCAGAAGCCACAGTCAGGCAGAACCGGAGGCCCCCATCAACGGCTCTCCTCCCAAATTCATAGAGGCTGGCGGAAAGTCCAGGACTCTGTGATCAACAAAGATTACTCTCGTCGACCGAAAAAATCGAAGTCTCGGCAAGAGAAAGACCATCCCTCCCTCATACAGCGAGGGACTTCTTCTACACAGGAGCCTATTACAATGGCTCCTTCAATTTCAACCTCCCACAAAAAGATGAGGCCGGAGAAAATCTCAACGCCTGCGGCAAATTCCAAAGGTGATAGACCCAAACGCCCCAAGTCTGGGGGCATGATCGTGCATACGGTCTACGTGGCTTTTGGAAAATAAGAAAGCCGTGCTTCAGTAAGTCATCGACCGCAAACCCGGTCGCTGACAAAAGCTCAGGAGCAACAACAAAAGCTCCAGGAAATGCTGTCCAAAATGGCAGCACTTACCGGGCAGAAAGAAAGCCCGGACACAACAGCCGAACAGCGCCAGGAGCAGGAGATCGATACAGAGTTCTTGTGAAGAGTGCTTGAAAGAAAGGACAAGGAAGTTGCTGAGCAGGATGCTAACATAAAACAGATGGCTCTCTTGTTTCGAGACATGGTTGGAATGATGATCTAGCTATAACCCCAGGCCGAATACCCGCCGATAATCATCAAGGATGACAGAGGGGAAACATCAAATCCTTTTCCGGCCTTATCAATGAAAGTGTACGTTAGCACCACCACTGGGTTTTACTAGCATCAAGCATGCCAATTTTAAAAATTAGGAGTGCTAATCAACATTAATCAAGATCTTAAACTAGATGATTAGGGTTTTTAAGCATGATATAACAAAACTTTACTAAGAGAACGAAACTACAACCTTTGTAGATCGTGTCCTTCTCTTCTCAAGCTCCAGGTTGTTGTCCCTACGACTCCTCGTGACTCTACTTGAAGTTTGAACGAGCCTCCTCTGTGATCTTCGTGTCGAAGATGATCCACCCGAAATTCCTCTAGCTTAAGGTACCTCTTCACTAAATTATCTTTAGTGAAAGAAACACGCTAATCAAGTGTAGGATGGTGAAGTAGGGTTGTGTTTGCTCACTAGGATTTGTTCAAGGCTCTATGGTTCACATCACATGTGAGTGTTAGAGCTTTGAGGTATAGGTAGAAGAAGAAGAAGAAATGTAGAGAGCAAAGCAAAATAAGCTAAGAAAAAATGGCTAAGTTTTAGAATGGCTCATTCATCCCCTCCTCACTTATTGAAGCATGGATTAAAAAATCCAACCATGCTTCAATAGTGATGGAAAATGAATAAAAAAATGAGCAAGCTATGCTATGGACCATACCACAAATATCTCTACATTTTACACCTCATTTTCTATTTTCTAAGAAATAGAAAATCCATGCCATGCTTTATATAATATATATATATATATATATATATATATATATATATATATATATATATTATGAAGAAAATAATTAGTGAGCTTAATATTAGTTAACATATAATTATATCAAATATAAATATATACCATATTATTAAATCAACACTTGATTTAATAATCTGGTTATATCACATATAACCGACTAATATCATTTATCTGTATATCACATTATCAAATCAACACTTGATTCAATAATCTGGTTATATCACATATAACCTAATTGATATCAGATTATCGCCAGATTAGAATACGGTATCACATACTCGTATTTAATCAGGCCCCCGCACATATCAACATATGTGCCCTGTAATGACCCCAAAATCTTTATACATTTATATTATCCCTCTTCATTAATATACCGTATTTATTTGTACTTGGTATTTTCCGTTTTCTTCTAAATTTATTATTATTTATTTCTCAATCTATTATGTATATTTTTGTAGGTACAATTTCTTTTTCTTATATTTAAGTTTTTAACCTCTCATTCTTATTTTTTATTTCATAAATATTTAACCCAAATCCATTATTCTTATTCTCTACAGTCCATCTGGAAAGCCCACTTTCTTTTTAAGCAACAGCATATATTTAATTCTAATTAAATATGTGCATGGACAACCTTGTAGCTTATTGGTTAAGTCCTTGTATTGTTATTCCATAAGTCACATGTTCAAATCCTCATTCTTGCATTTATTTTTTTATCATTTTTTTTATTCTTCTCATAATCATTTCCAAAATGAATGGCGGCCTTTCATTTCTCTTTTAATTCTCATGTTAAATGCATATATTATTATTCACCATTACACCATCTTTATTTGTCCCCCTCTATCTTTTCCTTCCTCACATTTTTTATCTCTCACTTCTCCCTCTTCACCTAGCGTCTAAGAAGAAGAACATGAAGAATTCTTCAAGAAGGTCTCGCTAGTAACGCGAGATTATCGGCGGATAGACAAGCCCGGTGACAATACCGGCTTGTGCATGTAAGTCTCTTCTCTCTTTCCTTCTCTCTATCTCTTTCTTTTTCTCTTTATATTTCTCTTGTTTTATATTGCCATTAAAAAACTTTCCTTGACATATCATAGTTTCTAAATAATTAATTAAATGGATACATATATAAATAATGAACACACAAACATACACACATATATAGTTTGTAAAGTCTTTTTCATTACTCTCAATTCACATGTTAAGATTTCATAGTGACCAATTAGGATTGCATGTTTGTTGTTTATTTTAAATCACTTTATTTAAAGTTTGTAAAAAAAAAAAAATGAAGTTACGAATAAATACCATGGTTTTCTCATTTCTCACATATGACATATCAATACCTTTAGTTTTAAATTAATTTTTAATTCTGAAAATTTCAGGAAATTTACATATGATATAATATATTATTTTGTACACGCTGTAAAAGTTTTAGATCAAACCGCATAACGGTTTAGGAATTACATCGTTTTTATTCACTGATCGTAAAACAGAAAAATGCAGTTATCGGTCAAGTTCTTGGACACATAACTTGATCTAACGATATCCAAATTGAGAAAACTCAGGTGTTTTGGATATCTACATAGAATGATCTAGATTTTCTTAGTTTTATGTTTTTACTGAAAACCGATGTAAAATATAGAAAACTGTGTTACAACATTAAGCGACGAATCTGGACAGAATCTGTCATGATTCGCACACTGTTTTTAAATTAGACATAACTCAAACTCCCGATGTCCGTTCGTGACAAAATTTAGATGTGTAGATGAAAAATTGATAGAAATATAATTTTATGTATACTTGATTACTTAGAAATGAATGAAACACCCCGATATAGGCTTTGCAATACAATATATAGTTGCTGTCCAGAAATCAGAATTTCTGTTTTAAACGCTGATATTAAAATGATCATAAATAGAGATTCAGAAATCCAAATCGTATGAATCTTGGTGTTTTGGATAATTAATTAAAAATACATACAATTTTCTAATAATTATTGTAACCTGAAACCTGATGGAAATTAACTCAAACTGTGTTTTAAAAATATGTGACGGTGCTGAACAGATTCTGATCTGTTTTGCGCAATGATACGAAAACAGATATATCTCTCAAACCGGTAGTCGTATTTAGGTGAAACTGGAACTCACGCATGTAAAACACTTAGAGCCATATTTTTGTTTATGTTCCGCATTCGTTCGACTTGATTAATTAGTCGTACATAATATTTCTTTATAGCATTGTTTTTGGTAGTTACTTGTATAATATACTTGACTCATTTCATACTATTCGAACATATATACATATTTATATTGATCATTAAATTGTTGTATGTACATAAATACGATAATTAAATATTTGAGTTGTATTTTGAAAACCATACAAAATTATTTTTACATAAAACCCCTCAAGTTTATAAATTACCCTAAGGACCCTAACAATTATAGGTTTAAGAATTAATCAAGACTTCGATTTACATTTCTAATTGTCTGACTCAGTTTTGAGTCTGATTATATTTGACTTGAATATGATTCAAGTACAATCTACAATCTTCAATATTACAATTCAACATGAATCCATGAATCCAATTATCAATCTATACAACTTGACTGAACCGAACCATGGATATACATTCCATTTATATGGTTCTCTAGTTATTCCATTTACATGATTCTATAGTTATATCCGTTTACTGATATCATGGTTTCGGTCAGTCTTTCAATTATACATTCAATACAATTTACAGTACAAAACAATACAAATAAAACACTACGGGGTTTAAGGGGTAGATTGGTACGGAAGGTGTTAAAGGTGGCACGAGACGGTCAGATTTAAGACACCTAACATGAATCCAATTGCCGTTGTTCCGGGCCTTCTAACGGAGCCTTATACTCTATATTCCGTTTGCCCTGGTCTCTAGCATATAGAGACCCCTCTCGTATACACTGGCATTTTTCTGTACCAAGCTACAAACAACAGCGTTAATACAACATTACAACACAACATTAAAAGCTACTCTCTCTCTCTCTCCTACTCTTTGTCTATTTCTCCCCTATGTTTGGGACTTACCGAGCGACCTGTTCGCTGACGATATTCTATTTCTTTCTTTTTTGAATGTCGTCAGGTGGTTTGGACCCGGCAGAGATCGAGCCATCGCAAGAAGACTTGGAGCAGTTTGCTGAAGACCCTGCACTTTAGTTTTATTGTACACTTTTCCTCTCTGTACTTTTCATTTCCTGTTATGCCACTGTTTAGGCATCTTTTTATTTCAGTTGTATTTCCTTTACATGCATTGTACAAAAAATGTTAATAAATAAAAGTTGCTGTTCTTTTTATCTCTTGTCTCTTGTGTATTTATTTTATATTGCTTAGATATGCTTAGCGTATGTACTTCTGAGTATATACGTAGCGGACCTTGTCGCGTCCCCTTCGCCGTACACTGGGAAGCGGGGCGTGACAAGTTTTGTTGGCAGCCCATGCAGGTCAGAGCTGTATGAAACTCTATCATGCAGTTCTGTTCTGCGTGAACAACCTAAGCAATATAACACAAGGAACAGCAACTGAAAACATTCTTTACAGTACATATTCCTTGAATCCATCTTGAACTCCACCTTCGGTTTCTTTGAAGTCTATCTCAAGACTTTTGAATTCTTAACTCTTATTCACCCTTTCTATTTATATCTCGTTGGCATATTAGCTCAATTGGTTAGAGTATCAATCGACGGAGCTCGAAGACGACATCGTCTTAATCCTGTTTCCATACTCTGTTACATCATCCTTCTTGAGTAATTTCGAGGACGAAATTATTTTTAAAGGGGGTAGAATGTAATGACCCCAAAATCTTTATACATTTATATTATCCTTCTTCAATAATATACCGTATTTATTTGTACTTGGTATTTTCCGTTTTCTTCTAAATTTATTATTATTTATTTCTCAATCTATTATGTATATTTTTCTAGGTACAATTTCTTTTTCTTATATTTAAGTTTTTAACTTCTCATTCTTATTTTTTTTTCCATAAATATTTAACCCAAATCCATTATTCTTATTCTCTACAGCCCATCTGGAAAGCCCACTTTCTTTTTAAGCAACAGCATATATTTAATTCTAATTAAATATGTGCATGAACAATCTTGTATCTTATTGGTTAAGTCCTTGCATTGTTATTCCATAAGTCACATGTTCAAATCCTCATTCTTGCAATTATTTTTTTATCATTTTTTTTATTCTTCTCATAACCTACAAATGAGACCTTTCATTTCCAAAATGAATGGTGGCCTTTCATTTCTCTTTTAATTCTCATATTAAATGCATATATTATTATTCACCATTACACCATCTTTATTTGTCCTCCTCTATCTTTTCCTTCTTCACATTTTTTATCTCTCACTTCTCCCTCTTCACCTAGTGTCTAAGAAGAAGAACATGAAGAATTCTTCAAGAAGGTCTCGCTAGTAACGCGAGGCTATCGGCGGGTAGACAAGCCCGGTGACTATACCGGCTTGTGCATGTAAGTCTCTTCTCTCTTTCCTTCCTTCCATCTCTTTCTTTTTCTCTTTATATTTCTCTTATTTTATATTGCCATTAAAAAAGTTCCCTTGACATATCATAGTTTCTAAATAATTAATTAAATGGATACATATATAAATAATGAACACACAAACATACACACATATATAGTTTGTAAAGTCTTTTTTATTACTCTCAATTCACATGTTAAGATTTCATAGTGACCAATTAGGTTGCATGTTTGTTGTTTATTTTAAATCACTTTATTTAAAGTTTGTAAAAAAAAAATGAAGTTACGAATAAATACCATGGTTTTCTCATTTCTCACATATGACATATCAATACCTTTAGTTTTAAAATAATTTTTATAAATTAATTTTTAATTCTGAAAATTTCAAGAAATTTACATATGATAGAATATATTATTTTGTACACGCTGTAAAAGTTTTAGATCGAACCGCATAACGGTTTAGGAATTGCATCATTTTTATTCACTGATCGTAAAACAAAAAAATGCAGTTATCGGTCAACTTCTAAGACACATAACTTGGTCTAAAAATATCCAAATTGAGCAAACTCAGGTGTTTTGGATATCTACATAGAATGATCTAGATTTTCTTAGTTTTATGTTTTTATTTAAAACCGAATTAAAATATAGAAAACTGTGTTACAACATTAAGCGACGAATCTGGACAGAATCTGTCCTGATTCGTACACTGTTTTTAAATTAGACATAACTCAAACTCTCGATATCCGTTCATGAAAAAATTTAGATGTGTAGATGCACAATTGATAGAAATATAATTTTATGTATACTTGATTACTTAGAAATGCATGAAACACCCCGATATAGGCTTTGCAATACAATATATAGTTACTGTCTAGAAATCTGAATTTCTGTTTTAAACGCTGATATTAAAATGATCATAACTAGAACTTCAGAAATCCAAATCATATGAATCTTGGTGTTTTGGATAAGTACTTCAAAATACCTACAATTTTATAATAATCATTGTAACCTGAAACCTGATGGAAATTAACTCAAACTGTGTTTTAAAAATATGTGACGGTGCTGAACAGATTCTGATCTGTTTTGCACAATGATACGAAAACAGATATATCTCTCAAACCGGTAGTCGTATTTAGGTAAAACCGGAACTCACGCATGTAAAACACTTAGAGACATTTTTTTTTTATGTTCCGCATTCGTTCGACTTGATTAATTAGTCGTACATAATATTTCTTTATAGCATTGTTTTTGGTAGTTACTCGTATAATATACTTGACTCATTTCATGCTATTCGAACATGTATACATATTTATCTTGATCATTAAATTGTTGTATGTACATAAATACGATAATTAAATATTTGAGTTGTATTTTGAAAACCATACAAAATTATTTTTACATAAAACCCCCTCAAGTTTATAAATTACCCTAAGGACCCTAACAATTATAGGTTTAAGAATTAATCAAGACTTCGATTTACATTTCTAATTGTCTGACTCGGTTTTGAGTCTGATTATATTTGACTTGAATATGATTCAAGTACAATCTACAATCTTCAATATTACAATTCAACATGAATCCATGAATCCAATTATCAATCTATACAACTTGACTGAACCGAACCATGGATATACATTCCATTTACATGGTTCTCCAGTTATTCCATTTACATGATTCTACGGTTATATCCGTTTACTGATATCATGGTTTCGGTCAGTCTTTCAATTATACATTCAATATAATTTATAGTACAAAACAATACAAATAAAACACTACGGGGTTTAAGGGGTAGATTGGTACGGAAGGTGTTAAAAGTGGCACGAGACGGTCAGATTTAAGACACTTAACATGAATCCAATTGCCGTTGTTCCGGGCCTTCTAACGGAGCCTTGTACTCTATATTCCGTTTGCCCTGGTCTCTAGCATATAGAGACCCCTCTCGTATACACTGGCATTCTTCTGTACCAAGCTACAAACAACAGCGTTAATACAATATTACAACAATACAATACAATATTAAAAGCTACTCTCTCTCTCTTTCCTACTCTTTGTCTATTTCTCCCCTATCTTTGGGACTTACCGAGCGACCTGTTCGCTGACGATATTCTATTTTTTTTTCTTTAAATGTCGTCAGGTGGTTTGGACCCGGCGGAGATCGAGCCATCGCAAGAAGACTTGGAGCAGTTTGCTGAAGACCCTGCACTTTAGTTTCATTGTACACTTTTCCTCTCTGTACTTTTCATTTCCTGTTATGCCACTGTTTAGGCATCTTTTTATTTTAGTTGTATTTCCTTTTCATGCATTGTACAAAGAATGTTAATAAATAAAAGTTGCTGTAATTTTTATCTCTTGTCTCTTGTGTATTTATTTTATATTGCTTAGATACGCTTAGCGTATGTACTTCTGAGTATATACGTAGCGGACCTTGTCGCGTCCCCTTCGCCGTACACTGGGAAGCGGGGCGTGACATGCCCTACTTCATTTCGCTTGAACCAGGAAACTTCTATGTGGGACTCTAAAGACTCGTCAATACGCCAGCAGTAGGTGATGATCACATCAGTCACCCACAAGCCATCAGCGATACTAGCCGGACGTAACGGCTATCCAGGTATTGAGAGATTAGAAAATCAACAAGCAGACTTGTCCAAAATCTCATGAAGCCTATAAGCAACACTTACCGTACAGTCCGGTCTGTTCGTCTGATATGTCACATATCGAGTCTAGGAGTGGAATCAGCACACCCCAATAACTTGATAAGTCATGCTGATGTGTGGCCTATAACGGTACGAGAAACTACTGATAACACTTACCAGTAAATGTTATCAACAGCCCTAGCCAGGGACTTCCTGTTATAGACAATCGAGTATAGCACAACATCAACTCCCTATACCGGGAGAGACGAAACCCCTCCTATCACTCATTGCCTCCATGTGACTCGGGACTGTACCCAAAATCCACCTGTTTGCACGACTTCTTTGAGCCGTGGTAGGGAGGAAATCAAAGCATAGTAGGAACCACACAAGACTCTATGACGATCTCGGGTCTACAGACTAACCTGTACCAGTGTCACCAGAGAACTGCTATCTGACGATAGGTATAGTACCATCTAGGAGTTCTCGGCGAGTCCTATTCAGTGAACCCATTCTCTAATGAGCACATGTGTACAATCTTTGATGTCAAACACCAATAGATATGGGATCAACCATCGCCCCATACAGGGTCAAGAAACGTAAAAACTAGTCTACTCTGGAATATCGATGCCCTGTCTCAATATTCCTTCGACTAGGAACAATTAAAGGATGTGCTTGTGGACTACCCAGTCCCAGTAGTATGATCCGCATCATAGTCCTTAAAGTCAAGCCTACATCCTAAGGGCTTTATCAACATGTATATGAGAGACAGTATAATAATACCAGTGAACATGTTAAGATAAAGACAACCAGATAGCATACTATCACGTCGAGTAAGAAATTCCTCTATATATATGTCCAAACATCCACCATAATATACATCAATGTACAATAATGCCCTCTAGAACATACATATCACTAACAATCTCCCACTTGCACTAAGGCCAGTTGTTGTAGTATCTCATACCCAATATCCCAAATAGTCTCTCGAATCGCGTCTGGGGGAGGGCCTTCGTGAGTGGATCCGCTGTGTTATCCTCCGTGTTAACTCTCCTAACCTCGATCTCCTGGCGATCAACTATCTCCTGGATCAGGTAATACCGCCTAAGAATATGTCTGGATCTCTGATGGGACCGGGGTTTCTTGGCCAAAGCCACAGCTCCATTGTTATTACAATACAAATGTATTGGTTGCTCAATGGATGGAACCACACCAAGTTCAGGTATGAACTTCTTCATCCAGACAGCCTCTTTGGCAGTATTGTTGGCAACGATGTATTTGTTAGTTATATATATGCCCTAGAGGCCATTGTTGTACATATGATGTATATTATAGTGGATGCTTGGATATATATAGAGAGGACTTTCTTGCTCGACATGATAGTATGCTATTTGGTTTCACTTTGTCTTAATATGTTGACTTGTATTAGTTTACTGTCTTGCTCTTACATGTTGATAAAGCCCTTAGGATATGTACTCGACTACTGGGACTATGATGAGATCATACTAGTGGGGCCATGGTAGTCTATGAGTACATCATATAATTGTTCCTAGTCGAGGGTGTATCGAGACAGGGCATCGATACACCAGAGTAGACTAGCGTATACGCATTTTGACCCATATGATGGGCGATGGATGATCCCATATCCATCGGTGTTTGACATCAAAGATGGTGTATGGGTGCTCAGTGGAGACTGGGTACACTGAACGGACTCGCCGAGAACTCCTAGATGGGTTTATACCAATCGTCAGATAGCAGTTCTCTGGTGACACTGGTACAGGTTAGTCTGTAGACCCGAGATCGTCATAGAGTCTTGTATGATTCCCACTGTGCTTTGATTTCCACCTTACCACGTCCAAGAGGGCGTGCAAAACGGTGGCTTTTGGGTACAGTCCCGAATCACATAGAGACAATGAGCGATAGGAGGGGATTCGTCTCTCCCGGTATAGGGAGTTGATGTTGTGCAGTGTTCGATTGGCTATAACTGGAAGTCCCTGACCAGGGCTGATATAGAGTGCTACTGGTAAGTGTTATCAGTAGTTTCTCGACTGGTTATGAGCTTCACATCGACACGACTTATCAGTTACTGGGGTCTGACGTATACCAGCCCTAGACTTGATATGCGACATATCAGACGAAGAGACCGGACTGTACGGTAGTGTTACTGATTGGATTCACAGGAGAATGTACAGGCTTGCTTGTTGATCTTCTGATCGCTCAATACCTGGGTGGCTGTTATGTGTAGATGACCGCTTGCAGCTTGTGGGTGTTTGATATGATCATCACCTACTGCCGGCGTATTGACGATTCTTTAGAGTCCTACACAGAGGTTTCTTGACTCAGGCAAAACGGAGTAGGAGCACATATGTGATATGTGCGGGACCGAGAATAATACGATATGAGATACCGTATTATATTCTCGCGATATATGATATCGACCGGGTATATGTGATATAGCCGGGTTATCGGATCAAGTGTTGATTCGATGAATCGGTACATGATATATTAGTCAGTTATATGTGATATAGCCGGATTGTCGGATCAAATGTTGATTCGATAATTTAATGTATAATTATATATGTGATATATTACATTACATTATCTAATATAAACTCACTTTATTGATTCATTTTCTCACCGGATAATACATTGATATATATGCGATATATGTTAATTGTATTATTTTCTTTTGTTACAAAAATATATTATATATGTGATATATAATATTGTAACAAGTTATGATTACAAATGCAACATGATTTGTGAAGATTAAACATAGTTAGGGTTTGATTTGGGTTAGCTTTTCATGAAGCTTCTAGAAGCTTTATTTTTTGTTTTAAGCTTAGATATTTTTGTGTAGATATTTTCTTAACCCAACTCAAACCCTTTACCCTAGTTCATTATCTACAAGGGTTAAGTCTTCATGATTAACCTATGGTTGATTTGTAACCACAACAACAATTTCATTATTCATCACAAATAGATTTCTTCTTCATCTTCCTCTTGAAAAAGCTTTCTAGTTTTTTGTAAAGTGATGAATTAAAGTGAGAAAATGAAAACAAAAGAGAGCTAAATTCCTACTTCATCATCCTCATCTATTCTAGCCACTTAGATTAGGGTGTTCACTTCATTAATACTTGATTAGAGAAGTGAGAGCTTGAGTTAAGATTTTTCAAGGTAGATCATCTTCGAAAAGGAAGACTTCAAGAAAGCATGGATCATTCGGCTTGTGGAGCCTCTCTAGAGTCCGGCAGTTCATGGATCGCGGCGAAGGGACTACTACTCGGAGCTTATGAAGCGAAGGAGCGGACTACAAAGGTTGTAATCCCTCTCTCTTAGATGTAAAGATGTTTACATACTTTTTTAACCCTAAAACTCTAGCAAAGATCCTCGCTTTAGCTTGTTCGGCACTTGAAAAAAATTAGATTTGGCATGATTGATGCTTTATGAGCCTTATGATAGTGCCTAGTAACCCTATAGTGGTATCAGAGCCTAGCCAGAGTATTAGGCGATGTGTAGACGAAGTTAAAAGTCCGATCGAATCCTGAAACGTCGTATTTGACCCCCTCTCTGGAAATTTTTTAAAAAGATGGTTTTTTCCACATTAAAAATACTCAAAATATCAAGCAGGTAATTGTATGGATTACTGTGAAATATGAGTCACTGTAGCCTTTAAGTAGCTACGGAACTGCGGCCATACCATGCTTTTGGCGGCGGTTCCGAGGCCATACTTAGGTGTCAGGGATAGTAATTTCTTGGGTTCATCCGTATGTATTACTACATGCTTCTGGAATTTTTAATATTACTCAAGTGTTGAGTTTTCTGGAGATCTATAGAATTCGTTGATTTGATCGAAAAGTTTAACATCGTTTAGTTTTTTGGGTAATTTAGAACGTGTTAAAAGGTTCGAACGGATATCAATAACTCATTTTTTTCATGACGGAAAACTTTCAAGTGTTGGATTTTTTCCTCTGTTTAAAACTTTCGGGAAATCATGCTAGCGTATCTGTGGACCCTCTAGAAGAACGTAAGCTTAACTCGATTATGTGATCGTCAAAACTGCCACTGAACCCTAGGGTTTGCGGTAGTTTAGCATTGCCACATGTGAGGCGTTGGTTTGACCCTTCTACGGCTGGTTCATTGGTGCAGTGACATGTTCTGGGATTTTTGAACTCCGCTCAAGTGTTGAACTATTTGGGAAATCTTGGGTATTTGATTATTCGATCGGAAAGTTTAACATTATCTATTTATCTGGAATGTGATACAATATGTGGAATTTATTAAGTTAGGCATGAAATGCGAAGTATGTGATATTTCGGATTTAAGATGTCTAAAGTATTTGTGGATTCCAAATGTTGTAGTTTTACACTTTCTTTTCTGTGACCATAAGCGTAATATGTGGTGTATCGCCGGTTTCGTTGCTATACATCAACGACAATCGGGTTACGCATACTTGCTTACGTTGATGATATGAGATATTGTGTTGCTGTGATATGTTATATTGGATCGTCGTGTTCTGAATAGCCGGGGGTTTTATGTGAGATGAGGGTTTTAATTTTCATTCATGTAAAATTCATTTGTATGTAATATTCTTTTATTAGGGCACTTCCGGGTTGAGGATGATGTCACCATTGTATATTATTTATTTTTCCGCATTAGGTAGACCTAAGGAGGGGAGCATAAGTAAGCGGGTTCTAGGGTCCAGTGGGAGGCCATCTCGAGGAGTCGAGACCGGGTCTCTTAACCTAGAATTGGCAGTGTTGCTTGCCGCTCTCGCAGGGGTCTAGGGATGTGGGTTTGGTTATTCATCACGACCGTGGAATCCATATTTTAGACAGGCTCGATGTAAAACACGGACGTCCTAGTATATCCAATATTTCATATGTTATCTTCTGCTGCAATGTTCTGTTACGAGATCATATTACTGCCTGAGACGAATGCTTATACTATATATATGATATATAAATATTACAGCTTTCGTTTCTTTTGTGATACTCAGGAAGCATAACTGATGGGATTTATTAATGAGATTAATAAAAGAAAAGAAACCTAAAAGATGTTGTAGAATCAAAACTTTATAAAAAGGGTAGCTACAGTTTTGCTTTGCAAAGTGGTATATATGATATACCCTGCACCTTATTCGATGAGGAAAGAGCCGAGATCCCTTCACCGGGAGTGACCTCTTTAGCAAAACTGGCAGATGCTACAAACTCGCGGTTTAGTTTTTAATTGCTTCTATAGTTCTTGCTTTGCACAACGGTATTTGTGAAATATCCTGCACCTTATTCGATAAGAAAAGAGCCGAGATCCCTTCACCAGGAGTGACCTCTTTAGCGAAACTAGAAAAGCCTCAAAAACACTCCTTTTTCAAAATCACTTGTTTCTACAACGATATCAAGTTCATTACACTCATGGTTTTCTGAAAAACCTGCGTAGCCCTTCGTCATTTCAGATAGAGACTAGTTAGTATTCGTGCTGCGTTTGTTGACCTTAGCCAAGGCGTAGTGTACGGTAGCTAATCAGTATTTATCTGCTAAAACATGTGATGTGATCGAGTTAGGGTAGTCGTACGACTTTGTTGACCTTAGCCAAGGGTCGTACGGGTGGGTTTAATTCAATCGGAAAATGACGGGTTGAACTTGGCTAGCACTTATGATTTATTGACCTTAGCCAAGGTCATGAGTTGCTAGGGGCAAAAGTATTATTGGGAATTTCAAGTGTTGAAATTTGCAATGAGATTGCATACCTCCTATGAGATAGTTGGATCCCGATACCCACTGCGAGTAAGAGTTACTCCTGGGAGAATTTTACACAGGAAAATTAGCCGATCATGTAGGTGTCTAGAAAGGTGTTTATGGGGTTATGCCTATGGGAAAACGAGGTTTACTTTAATTAGGTCCGTGCGAAAGCACGGGGAACCTCCCTCAAAGTACCAACACTGACCTGGCTGAAAGATTGGCGAACTTGTAAGGTGTAATTAATCCCGGCTAGTCTTATTTTTTAGGGTTTGAAGGAAGATTTGATGAAAACAGTGGGAGACATCCAGATTAGATAAGATAATAACCAATCTAATCTTGCAAGAGCATACGCTAAGGTGTTTTCTTCTCTCTCTCTCCAGGTAGCGACCATGTCAGGCCTTAATCAAGATAATAATATGGATGTATTGACTGAACCCGCTTATTATACTGAGCAGGGGAACGTTGGTCCCGTTCTTTCTTATAAGTGTTATAAGACTGAGCAGGGAATAGGAGAATATCTGAATTCTCATACCACCCAAACAAAAAATAAGTATGCTGATGCATCTTCTTCGGGTGTGTTAGTTATCGAGAACTATTTCTCAGTTCACTCTACGTCCTGGGTATTAGATACCGGATCGGGATCCCACATATGTAATATGTTACGTGGGCTATGTAAAGGTAGAGAACTGGGAATGGGTGATCATTCCGTAACAGTAGGGAATGGTGCAAATGTTGCAGCCAAAGCAGTTAGCAAATATCACCTAGTATTACTAAATGGTAATACATTGGTTCTGAACGAGTGCTATTACATTCCGACCCTGATATGCAATATTATATTAGTTTCTTTATTGAATAAAGAAGGATATAATTTTGTAATACAGGATAATGTTATGAACATATTCCCAAATCAAAAGTTGATAGGATCAGGATCGTTAAATAATGGCATGTACGTTCTCAACCAAACTACAGTACTTAATGTACAAAACACACACAAGAGGAAGCGTTCAGAAATGAACGAATCCTTCTTGTGGCATTGTAGACTAGGTCATATCAATGCGACACGGCTAGCTAAATTGCATAAGGATGGATATTTGAATCCGTTCGAATTATCATCTTATGACACTTGCCAGTCATGTCTCAAAGGCAAAATGACAAAAACTACATTTAGTGGATACGGAGTAAGAGTTACAGAACTCTTAGGGCTGATACATAGTGATGTATGTGGACCCATGTCTACACATGCCAGGAACGGTTCTTCCTACTTCATTACATTCAACGACGATCTCTCAAGATACGGACATGTGTTCCTGATGAAACACAAGTCTGAAGCTTTTGAGAAATTCAGAGAATATAAGAACGAAGTAGAGAACCAAACGGGCAAAATTATTAAGATCCTTCGATCTGATCGAGGAGGAGAATACTTGAGCAATGAGTTTCTAGATTATCTAAAAGAGAATGTGATTCTCTCTCAGCTTACTCCTCCCTATACACCACAGCACAACGGTGTATCGGAGCGGAGGAATCGCACCCTATTAGATATGGTGCGCTCTATGATGAGCAATGCTGAGTTACCTATTTCTTTCTGGGGGTATGCGCTTGAGACAACCATATACCTATTGAATAGAGTTCCAACCAAATCGGTGCCTACCACTCCATATGAGATATGGAATGGGAAGAGACCATCTCTTAAACGAGTTAAGATATGGGGTTGTCCGGCCTATGTTAAAAAATAAAATCCGGACAAGCTCGAGGCAAGATCAACTCTTTGTAAGTTTGTGGGATATCCAAGCAATTCGTATGGATATCTATTCTACCACGGTGAACAACAAAAGGTGTTTGTTGCTCAACATGCCACCTTTTTAGAAAAGAAATTTCTTGCAAAAGAAATTAGTGGCGAAGAGGTAGAGCTGGAAGAAGTTCCAGCAGCACAAACTACGACTGATGATTTATTGGAACCAGAGGATTCAGTAGTTCCCGACGAACCTCAGCCGCTCCGCCGATCTTGTAGGGTTCCTCATCCACCTGAGATATACTACGGTTTTCTCTTTGATGGTGGGAGCGAGAATTGCATCATGGAAGATGATGACCCGACTAGTTTCGAGAAGGCCATCACGAGTGGTGACTCTGTGAAATGGCTGGATGCAATGCGATCTGAGATGGAATCCATGTACACCAACAAAGTATAGACTTTAGAAGTTGCTCCTGAAGGGGTAAAACCTATTGGGAGCAAATGGATCTTTAAGAAGAAACTTGGTGTAGATGGAAAAGTTGAGACTTACAAAGCTAGACTTGTTGCAAAGGGTTTTCGTCAACGACCAGGTGTGGATTATGACGAAACCTTTTCTCCAGTAGCTATGCTTAAGTTCATCCGGATCTTACTTGCCATTGCTGCATACCATAACTACGAAATCTGGCAAATGGATATTAAGACCGCCTTTCTAAATGGTGATTTAGAGGAGTGCGTGTACATGACTCAGCCAGAGGGCTTCGTAGATAGTGGGAGCAGCGGAAAGGTGTGCAAGCTGCTTAAATCCATCTACGGGTTAAAGCAGGCATCGCGGAGTTGGAACATCTGCTTTGATGTTGTAGTCAAAGAGTTTGACTTCATAAAAAACGTAGATGAACCTTGTATATATAAAAAGGTTGCAGAGAGCAAGGTTGTCTTCCTCGTATTGTACGTCGATGACATACTCTTGATAGGAAATGATGTTCCTATACTGTAATCGGTCAAGCTCTTCTTATCACAAAGATTCTTAATGAAAGGTCTTAGTGATGCCTCCTGCATACTGGGAATTATGATCTAAACGAATACTGGGATTGTCCCAATCCAGGTACGTTGACACCATATTAAAAAGGTTTAGTATGGAAGAATCCAAGCGTGGTAACCAACCCACGATCTCTGGACTCACTCTCTCCAAAGAGATGTCTCCCAAGAATGATTTGGAAAGAGCTCGCATGCAAGGGATACCCTATGCTTCGGTAGTAGGCTCTATCATGTATGCGATGCTATGTAACTGACCTGATGTAGCATACTCACTAAGTATAGTGAGTAGGTATCAAGCAGATCCTGGAGAGAGTCACTGGATAGCTGTGAAGAACATTCTCAAGTACTTGAGAAGGACTAAGGCGATGTTCTTGGTGTATGGTAACGGTGAACTCCAGGTGGAGTCCTTTACCGATTCAAGCTTCCAAAGTGATAAGGACAACTCTAAGTCGCACTCGGGATTTGTCTTTACCCTCAATGGAGGAGTGGTGTGTTGGAAGAGTTCCAAACAGGAAACCGTTGCAGACTCGACAATGGAGGCTGAATACATCGCTGCCAACGATGCTGCAAAAGAGGCTGTCTGGATGAAGAAGTTCATTACTGAACTTGGTGTAGTTCCATCCATTGAGCATCCAATACCTTTGTATTGTGATAACAATGGAGCTGTGGCTTTGGCCAAGGAACCCAGGTCCCATCAGAAGTCCAGACATATTCTGAGGCGGTATCACCTAATCCGGGAGATAGTTGATCGCCGGGAGATCGAGGTCAGGAGAGTTGATACGAAGGACAACACTGCGGATCCACTCATGAAGGCCATTCCCCAGACACAGTTTGAGAGACTCTTCGGGATGTTGGGTATGAGATACTACAACAGCTGGTCTTAGTGCAAGTGAGAGATTGTTAGTTATATATGTGCCCTAGAGGCCATTGTTGTACATATGATGTATATTATAGTGGATGCTTGGATATATATAGAGAGGACTTTCTTGCTCGACATGATAGTATGCTATTTGGTTTCACTTTGTCTTAACATGTTGACTTGTATTAGTTTACCGTCTTGCTCTCACATGTTGATAAAGCCCTTAGGATATGTACTCGACTACTGGGACTATGATGGGATCATACTAGTGGGGCCACGGTAGTCTATGAGTACATCATATAATTGTTCCTAGTCGAGGGTGTATCGAGACAGGGTATCGATACACCAGAGTAGACTAGCGTATACGCATCTTGACCCATATGATGGGCGATGGATGATCCCATATCCATCGGTGTTTGACATCAAAGATGGTGTACGGGTGCTCAGTGGAGACTGGGTATACTGAACGGACTCGCCGAGAACTCCTAGATGGGTTTATACCAATCGTCAGATAGCAGTTCTCTGGTGACACTGGTACAGGTTAGTCTGTAAACCCGAGATCGTCATAGAGTCTTGTGTGATTCCCACTGTGCTTTGATTTCCACCTTACCACGTCCAAGAGGGCGTGCAAAACGGTGACTTTTAGGCACAGTCCTGAATCACATGGAGGCAATGAGCGATAGGAGGGGATTCGTCTCTCCCGGTATAGGGAGTTGATGTTGTGCAGTGTTCGATTGGCTATAACTAGAAGTCCTTGGCCAGGGCTGATATAGAGTGCTACTGGTAAGTGTTATCAGTAGTTTCTCAACTGGTTATGAGCCTCGCATCGACACGACTTATCGGTTACTGGGGTCTGACGTATACCACCCCTAGACTTGATATGCGACATATCAGACGAAGAGACCGGACTGTACGGTAGTGTTACTGATTGGATTCACAGGAGAATGTACAGGCTTGCTTGTTGATCTTCTGATCGCTCAATACCTGGGTGGCTGTTACGTTTAGCTGACCGCTTGCAGCTTGTGGGTGTTTGATATGATCATCACCTACTGCCGGCGTATTGACGATTCTTTAGAGTCCTACACAGAGGTTTCTTGACTCAGGCAAAACGGAGTAGGAGCACATATGTGATATGTGCGGGACCGAGAATAATACGATATGAGATACCGTATTCTATTCTCGCGATATATGATATCGGCCGGGTATATGTGATATAGCCGGGTCATCGGATCAAGTGTTGATTCGATGAATCGGTACATGATATATTAGTCGGTTATATGCGATATAGCCGGATTGTCAGATCAAGTGTTGATTTGATAATTTAATGTATAATTATATATGTGATATATTACATTATATTATCTAATATAAGCTCACTTTATTGATTCATTTTCTCACCGAATAATACATTGATATATATGCGATATATGTTAATTGTATTATTTTCTTTTGTTACAAAAACATATTATATTTGTGATATATAATATTGTAACAAGTTATGATTACAAATGCAACATGATTTGTGGAGATTAAATATAGTTAGGGTTTGATTTGGGTTAGCTTTTTCATGAAGCTTCTAGAAGCTTTATTTTTTGTTTTAAGCTTAGATATTTTTGTGTAGATATTTTCTTAACCCAACCCAAACCCTTTACCCTAGTTCATTATCTACAAGGGTTAAGTCTTCATGATTAACCCATGGTTGATTTGTAACCACAACAACAATTTCATTATTCATCACAAATAGATTTCTTCTTCATCTTCTTCTTGAAAAAGCTTTCTAGCTTTTTGTAAAGTGATGAATTAAAGTGAGAAAAATGAAAACAAAATAGGGCTAAATTCGTACTTCATCATCCTCATCTATTCTAACCACTTAGATTAGGGTGTTCACTTCATTAATACTTGATTAGAGAAGTGAGATCTTGAGTTAAACATTCTTCAAGGTAGATCATCTTCGAAAAGGAAGACTTCAAGCAAGCATGGATCATTCGGCTTGTGGAGCATCTCTAGAGTCCGGCAGTTCATGGATCGCGGGGAAGGGACTACTACTCGGAGCTTATGAAGTGAAGGAGTGGACTACAAAGGTTGTAATCCCCCTCTCTTAGATGTAAAGATGTTTACATGCTTTGTTAACCCCTAAAACTCTAGCAAAGATCCTCGTTTTAGGTTGTTCGACACTTGAAAAAATTTAGATTTGGCATGATTGATGCCTTAAGAGCCTTATGATAGTGTCTAGTAACCTTACAGTATTCAACCTCCATCGTTCAGTCTGCTACGGTATCTTTCTTGTAACTCTTCCAACATACCGCCCCTTCGTTGAGGGTACATACAAAAGCCGAGACCGACTTACTGTCGTCCTTATCACTCTGGAAGTTCGAATCGGTAAAGGACTCCATCTGGAGTTCACCGTTATCATATACCAAGAACATTTCTTTAGTCCTTCTCAAGTACTTAAGAATGTTCTTCACAGTTATCTAGTGTTTCTCCCCAGGATCAGATTGATATCTACTCACTACACCTAGCGAGTAAGGTACATCCGGTCTGGTACACAACTTCGCATACATGATTGACCAGACTGCTGAAGCATAGGGTATCTCTTGCATGCGAGCCCTCTCCAAATCAGTCTTGGGAGATATCTATTTAGAGAGAGTGATTCCTGAGCAAGTGGGTAAATTACCACGCTTAGAATCTTCCATACTAAATCTCTTTAGTATGGTGTCTATGTACCTGGATTGGGACAATCCCAACATCCGTTTAGATCTATCTCTATAGATCTTAATCCTCAGGATGTAGGAGGCATCACCAAGATCTTTCATGGAGAACTTGTGTGTGTAAGTCTACGGTAGCGCCCCGGCCATCTATCCGAGGCCAAAATGCGGAAACGAAAACATTTTCTAAACTTGAAACCGGCGCTATCGCAGACTTTAATCCCGGATCGAACCATTAACCTATAACTAGCAAACTAGAGAAGGGTTAGAAAAGCTATATCGGTCGATCCGTGTCCTTCGGTCTTTGGCCACCAACCCATGCTCCTCGCGGCATCTCCGATCTCCGGTCTCCTCGTCAAAAAAGGCACCACATCTTCGAATCCTTTTACGGGCTCCCGCTTCATCCGAAGCAACTCGGACACGAAGTTTGCTAGCCGACGTGTCCAAGGTGAAGTAGAGAATGTGTGTGACCACTTTGTCTCAAGCATCCATTGATTCTCAACGCATGAGAGTGTATGGATGGAGGTTGAAGATGGAAATGGTGAGCTAGAGGAAGAAGAAGAAGAAGAGGCTTTTTCTATTATTTTGTTAAGATGAAGAAATGAGAGCTTAGATCAAAATACAAGAGCAAACCCCTCTCATATGGCTGCCCTCTCTCTCTCTACCTCTCATTTCAACACTCTAATCAATCAATAATGTGACACATGCACAAAGAAAGAGATCATGAGTCATCACTTATGCATGTGTCTCAATTAATGCTCCTAATCATGACTTTTAGCTCATTATTTCCATTTGTAAACATTAACCCAAATGTTTACAACAATAAAAAGATACGGCAACATCTTAAGTAAACTCGTGACGGATCACAAGGATACCCTTCACCTGTATATACATACCTGCATCCGCATTCCGACTGAATGCGAATACGATGAGACTAAAGTAATCCAACAAATCTAATACTAGGATCCGGCTTAAACCAAAGCCCACTAGTATGATCCGCCCGATCATGATCCGTGCACTACTGCACGTATATGATTGAACCCTGCCATATATCATACGGCCTCTACAACGTTTCGCCCGAAACTTGATAAACTGTCTGTGGGGGACTCTAAAGACTCGTCAATACTTTAGCTGTGGATTTAACCACTAGCATGTCAGTGGTACTAGCCGTACGTAACGGGCTACCAGGTATTGACCAAAAGGGAGGTCGATGAGCGAACTCATCCTGACACCCTACTGAGCCTGTCAGTGACAATATCCGTACAGTCCGGTCCGTTCGTCTATGAGCATCGCATGTCGGGCCTAGGGGGTTGGTATAAGTCAGACCCCCAAAAGCGGTACAAGTCATGTCGGAGTGTAGCCCAGAACACCCTGAGATACTACTGGAATACCTACCAGTAAATCTCCTGCTTTGGCGAAGGACTTCGTGTAATGGCTCTCCTAGACACAGCGCGATCTCACCCCCAATACCGGGAGAGAAGAAACCCCTGCCGATCCGCTCACTGCCTCCATGTGGCTCGGGACTGTACCCGACTAAAACCTGTTTGCACGACTCCTTTGAGCCGTGGTAGGGTAGTAATCAAAGCACAGTGGGAACTCACACGAGACAAATGACGATCTCAGGTCGATGAACTAACCTGTACACATGTCACCAGGGAACTGCTATCTGACGTCAGGTATAATACTAACTAGCATGTTCCCGGCGAGTCCTGTCCGGTGTACTCATAACCCAATGAGCACCTGTATACATCTTAGGTGAACCAACTGACACCAATGGCTTGTGAGACCGGCCACCGCCCCTCGTCGGGGTCTCGACTGTATACACTAGTCTACTAATGGAGTATCGATGCCCAGTCTCAAAACTCCCACGACTAGGGACCACTTTAAGGATGTGCTTATAGACCCCAGCTCCCACGTATATGATCGCCATCATACTGCTGGCCGTCAAGCAAGAATCCTATGGGCTCTATCAACGTGCAATAGTGACCTGTAATGTCACCTAAAGCATGTACACGATGATAAAGATAAACCAGATAGAATACTATCATCTTGAGTAAGGCTGTCCTATCGGTATAGGTCCTCCCTCAATCATTGCAATCACATGCCTGTGATCTAATAATTGACTCTGAGGGCACTATATCCAACAATCTCCCACTTGCACTCAAGGCTAATTATTGCGATGTCGCATACTCACAGCCCGTGTGATACCGAACACCTAACTCCTCTGCTATTCAGTTTCACAAAGCCCGTTTGCGAAACTATTGCGTTCGAGGAATAGCCTCAGTGAGTGGATTCGCCCTAATGTTTCTTTCTATGTCTCTCTTTATCTCAAGTTCGTGGAGAAAGCCATCTCCTGAAATGAGCAATACCTGTCTTAGAATATGTTTGGATATCTGATGGGACCTAGTTCATAAATGAACTCCAAATCCAAACTTCTTAGACTGTATCGTCAACTGAATTTAATCAGTATCCTGCGTCATGCCTCCCTCGGTGTCCGCTTGGATCACTTGTCCAAACTACTGCCCCTCGTCAGAGGGAAAACTACAACTCTGATAGCTACTCTATCATCCAGGTCACCTTGGAAGCCTGGAATAATAACTGTCTCCTGAAATAGGCTGTTTATTATCATATCCCTAGAACATCCACTTATGTTCTAAAACTGCTTCCGAACGTTTCTCCAGGATACGATTAATATCAACTTATTGCATCTAGTGCAAAAAACAACGTCTGGTGTGGTACTTGACATCTCATGATTGACTCAATTGCCTAAGCAAGTGATTTGCCAATCATGCACATCCCTCTCTCCTTTAGTCTATAAGACACCTTTAGAGAGGGTGACTCCATCACCTGCATGTACACTACCGTGCCAGGAGTCGTCCATTCTAAAACACCTTTAGAATGCTGTCTTAGTACCCTGATTGGAAAACTACCTAAATCTAGATCTATAACCATAGATCTAGTAACCAGAATGTCTGATATTATATCTATATCCTGTGTGGAGAAACCACCGTGTGACAACCAAAGTATTACCGATCGTAGTATAGGAATTTAACTTCCTACTCTGTGTATGTCATCCAAATACCAGGACATCACACCCTACTACTTTCTTAACAGATCCATCCCGTATTCTGATGAAGTCAAACCTATGACTGTCACATTAGAAATAGATTATCTATCTCCGCTATATCTGCTTTAGTCCATAAATAGACATAAGCTACTTGTCCACTTTTCTTCCGCTACTCCCACTGACTACGACAACCCTCTGGCAGAGTCATATACACGTGCACTTCTAAAGCTAGTTTAGAACGACGCTATACTCATCCTCATGCCGGGTCTCATAGCCTGGAACAACAGTAGTGTCAAGTCTGGGTAAACAAGAACCTCCCTGTCACCGTCCTTGAGGCTACCGGAGTACCTCTCGGGTGCCTGAGGTTACCCACCATATCTGCAGAGTGGCTAATAGAATGTCAAACCATATTGAATCTTTAGGTCCTATTAAATTTTCAGTAATCGTTTGCGGTTCTGGAATCACTTCCAGTTCTACCATACTCCTACTACTGTTTTCTGAAAAAGAATCCATTTTACTAAAACTGTGGCGAGTCAAGAACAATATCACTATTGATCTTCCAGATGGTAGAAAGTCAACCCTCGTCATAGCCCGGGTCAACCCACAAACAGCCATTACAGAAACGTGCCTTGAGTTATCTAGAGTCTGGTTTTAAGTATAAGCCGGACAACTCCCCATACCTTAACATTGTTAAGATATGAACTATTCTATATCCAATATAGAAACATAGGCACTGATTTAATTGGAACCAGATTCAAATCATGTAGCTGTCTCTAGTGCATGTCAACTAAATGGAAAGAGGCCAATCAGCTTTACTTAACTTAGGAGTACATCTAGATATGAGTAACCTGAAAGAGAAGCAAGTTCTTATAATCATTACTATCAACTGAATACCATACACAAGTATCTACATCTTCGATCACCTTGAAGAATCCTGATACTTGCAATACCTAGTTCTCTACTTTATTCATATACCTATAACTTCTCAAAACTTAGACCTTGCATTTCTACGAAACACATGTCTAAGAACTAGAGAAGTCACAAGTAAACAGAATATAGTACGAGTACCAACCCCTCTGTCCTCATGGCACTGGACAATATACAATACTCTGTATAAGTCCCCTGAGTCTAATAACTTATTCCCTGTGTGTCGTAGGTTGAAAACTGTACTTATGGATAAGAAGAATTACACCGCTGTTTAATACTCCTTACCTAACCATCCACTGATATAGGTAAATGTCATAGACATAATTTCAAAAAGTTATATCTCACTTTATAAAAATAAACGTACAGATATATCAATTTGAAATTGGTGCATAACAACGGATATTCAAAACCAAATATTTACCGTTCGGCAAACAACCCAGGTGATTTCCTCAAATATCACCAATTACAACGAATCCCGATATAATGAGGATGATCACCCAATTCCCAATAACTTACTCCCACTCATCATCTGTAAAACCATACAGATGTAAGAATCAAACCTGGTAAATACATACCTTAGAGTAAGGACTAATTGGGAAATCAGTTTTCTTTTAACAATACACAGTGAAACTGAAACATGTAAATATTTCGAAGGGGTATCCGGGTATTCTTAGTAATACCTCTTCCATTATTAGATTCATGACTGTAACCGTATATTTCCTTGCCACCTCTTCAAATCCCTTTATTTGTCTTTAGTCGCTACCTTCTGCACACCATCGTTAGGCTAAATGGTTTTCTTCCTTCCCTACCGTTCGACATCAGCCTATGGTTTGGAAGAAGACTATCCAATAAGCATAATAGGTGTACTGTCCTAATCCTAGGAGCACTCGCAATGCAAGAGAAGGTAAAGATGAAAGACAACTGAATAAACCTTATTCCTATTTCTCCTGAACCAGAATCCATTCCCGAACCGGAACAAGTTCCTTCGAGTTCGTATATAACCATACGATGGAGTATCCAAATAACTGTGGATCTTCGTAGTGATACGGAGTGTTCTGGAGAAATACAAAGGTGAAGTGGGAGTGGTGATGAAATACTTAGTTTGGTCGTGAATAGCAGTCGCAATTTACTTTGCCCTCTTACTAATCCCTTTATTTGTTTTTACTTAATACCTTCTGTACACCTTTTAGGCTAAATGGTTTTCTTCATTCTCTACCATTCGGCACCTGCCTATGGTTTGGAAGAAGACTATCCAATTAGCGTAATAGGTGTACTGTCCTAATCCAAGGAGCACTCGCAACCTGAGAGAAGGTAAAAGGAAAAGACAACTGAATAGTCCTATTTATTTTCTCCAGAACCAGAATCCATCCTCGAATCTGGAACAAGTTCCTTCGACTTCGTATATAACTATACGATGGATTTATCCAATGGAAGTGGACGTTCGTAGTAATACGGGGTGTTCTGGAGAAAAGGGTAAAAGTAGGAGTGGCAATGAGGTATGCAACTCAGACAATCCAAAAGCCAGTGTTTTAAGAAGGTTCGGTTAACTTGGTCACTGATTCATAGTCAAGGGTTGGGTCATGGTCGCTGCCAAAGAGAGAGAGAAAAGAAACACTCTGCGTGCACTCTAACCTAGATCAGAATGGTTATCAATTTATCTAATCAGGAAACCTCCCACTGTAACCCCAAATTCTCCTCCAAACCTGAAAGAAGAATTAGTCGGGATCACCCGAGGAGTAAACCAACTCATCAGTGGGAATCGGGATCCAACTATCATCGCATGATAATGTGATGGAATCCACTCACGTTATCACACTCCAGAAGGTATGCGCATGCCTGACAAGTTTCATTTTCTTTAGAAACTCCCGATGTGATTTTTACCCCATGCTCTTATGACCTTGACTTTGGCCAACAAATCATAAGTCACATGTCAAGTTCTACCCGTCATTATCCAGGTTAATTTGAACCCACCCGTACCTACCCTTGACTTTGGCCAACAATGCAGTACGACTGTCCCAAACCAACGCATCTATCTATGCAACGGAAAAGTAATAAATAGCTACCATACACTATGCCTTGACTTTGGCCAACAAACATAGCATGAATACTAAGTGCTACCCGTCTGAAATGACGGAGGGCTACGAATGGTTTTTGGCGAAAAACCTTTAACGTAATGAACTTGATATCGTTGAAGGAACCGGATAGTTTTTTATTAAAATATAGTGGCGAAAACCTTTGCTAAAGAGGTCACTCCCGGTAAAGAGATCTCGGCTCTTTCCCTATAGAATGAGGTGCAGGATATTCCAACTGAATACCACGATGCAAAGCAAAAAGGCAATCGGTTATAGTGAAGTTATTACCCTGACGCAAACTTCTGTCCAAGGGGTCACTCCCGGTGAAGGGATCTCGGCCCTTGCCTCGTCGAATGAGGTGCTGGATATTCATAACCGAATACCACTGTGCAAAACAAAAGAAAACGTCCTTGCAATAAAAGCTTTTTGAAAAATGTTCCAACAACATCAGAATAGGTTTGTTTAGTTTGCATTGATCCGAATCAATGCAGTCCCATCAATTAATCACACCACAAAAGAACGAAAATATGATGTACGTATATGCCATCCGCATTCGCCACTGGGTCCCGTCATCACCCGTTAGGTTACTTAACTAATGACAGAGCGGGGACTTAACTAGTGCGGGTGTAAAACATATACAACATCTACTAGTATATATATCAATATATAATAATCGCTCCAGGCATGATAAAATACAACATCACAGAAATGTAATAAACATCACAGAACAATACAGATAATCTGGGATCCCCGGGGTTCCTTTGAGCCGCAAGTGAAACCCGACATTCCCCTGGTCGTGTGGATAGCCTGTGCAATGAAATCCTAGACCCCTACGGGCACGGCAAGTTACCCGCCAAAACCTGAAGCGAGGCAGCCCCCTACAGTAAAGTGAATGGACCACCCAGCACTTCACGGAATCCGGTAACTTGAGCAACCCTCCTTGGGTCAACCTATACCCCCTACGAGTGCGGCGAATAGCCCGCCAATTCTAGAGTGAAGCCCCCTCCGTCTCAAAGCCATGAGATGCGGGCTCGTTTCCCTCTAGAACCCGGCTATCCGTGCACCCCACCGCGGGGTAATCCTAGTACAGAAAGTAAAATATATACAACGGGTACATCGACCTCAGCCCTGTCGTGCCCCAAAAGAACAATATACAAATAGGCAGTGACGGCAGTCCACATGTCGGACGCTCACCCCGCAATATCAAATGTACAAATACAACCAAACTGTACTACCATTGCATCCAGGCTATCCACCACGACAAATCCGCAATATCACAGCACAACACAGAATATCAACGTGAATGTCACGTTCACAAATCCGTCTAAAAGAGCTATATCAATTAGACCAGATTTACCGATCAAATGACATTCACGGTCACAGATATAAAGTAAGCACTGTGAACTAACATATTTAAAATTTTCGATCGACAAAATTTCCCGAAGTGGGCCCCAAGCACAAATCCAGCACTCAAAATAATCTGGGCCAAAACTAAAAATACCAAAAACCCCAATTTCAAGTCAGAGACCACAGTAGAAAAATTGGTGCACTGAAGCTACAGTAGTGCGGCAGAACCGCGGCCAAAACGTGGGTAATGCCGCGGTTCCGCGACGCTATGGTGGAGTTACACTTCCAAATTTCTACAGTGGTCTTAGAAAAGCCTGCCTGATTTTCTGACGTACCAAAAATAATTTTTAGATCACAAAAAAAAATTCGACAGAAACTTCATTTTTGAAATTGCGGTTTCGGAAATTTTGTTCGATCGATATTTTAAACACGTTAGAGTAAGCTAGTAAAGGTTAATGGCCTGGCTCTGATACCATGTAAGTCTACGGTAGCGCCCCGGCCGTCTATCCGAGGCCAAAATGCGGAAACGAAATTTTTTTCTAAACTTGAAACCGGCGCTATCGCAGACTTTAATCCCGGATCGAACCATTAACCTATAACTAGCAAACTAGAGAAGAGTTAGAAAAGCTATACCGGTCGATCCGTGTCCTTCGGTCTTTGGTCACCAACCCAATCTCCTCGCGGCATCTCCGATCTCCGGTCTCCTCGTCGAAAAGGGCACCACATCTTCGAATCCTTTTACGGGCTCTCGCTTCATCCGAAGCAACTCGGACATGAAGTTTGCTAGCCGACGTGTCCAAGGTGAAGTAGAGAATGTGTGTGATCACTTTGTCTCAAGCATCCATTGATTCTCAACGCATGAGAGTGTATGGATGGAGGTTGAAGATGATGCCATTAGTGGAAATGGTGAGCTAGAGGAAGAAGAAGAAGATGAGGCTTTTTCTATTATTGTGTTGAGATGAAGAAATGAGAGCTTAGATCAAAATACAAGAGCAAACCCCTCTCATATGGCTGCCCTCTCTCTCTCTACCTCTCATTTCAACACTCTAATCAATCAATAATGTGATACATGCACAAAGAAAGAGACCATGAGTCATCACTTGTGCATGTGTCACAATTAATGCTCCTAATCATGACTTTTAGCTCATTATTTCCATTTGTAAACATTAACCCAAATGTTTACAACAATAAAAAGATACGGCAACATCTAAAGTAAACTCGTGACGGATCACAAGGATACCCCTCACCTGTATATACATACCTGCATCCGCATTCCGACTGAATGCGAATACGATGAGACTAAAGTAATCCAACAAATCTAATACTAGGATCCGGCTTAAACCAAAGCCCACTAGTATGATCCGCCCAATCATGATCCGTGCACTACTGCACGTATATGATCGAACCCTGCCATATATCATATGGCCTCTACAACGTTTCGCCCGAAACTTGAGAAACTGTCTGTGGGGGACTCTAAAGCCTCGTCAATACTTTGGCTGTGGATTTAACCACTAGCACGTCAGTGATACTAGCCGTATGTAATGGGCTACCAGGTATTGACCAAAAGGGAGGTCGATGAGCGAACTCATCCTGACACCCTACTGAGCCTGTCAGTGACAATATCCGTACAGTCCGGTCCATTCGTCTATGAGCATCGCATGTCGGGCTTAGGGGGTTGGTAAAAGTCAGACCCCCAAAAGCGGTACAAGTCGTGTCGGAGTGTAGCCCAGAACACCCTGAGATACTACTGGAATACCTACCAGTAAATCTCCTGCCTTGGCTAAGAACTTCATGTAATGGCTCTCCTAGACACAGCGCGATCTCACCCCAATACCGGGAGAGACGAAACCCCTGCCGATCCGCTCACTGCCTCCATATGGCTCGGGACTGTACCCAACTAAAACCTATTTGCACGACTCCTTTGAGCCGTGGTAAGGTAGTAATCAAAGCACAGTGGGAACTCACACGAGACAAATGACGATCTCAGGTCGATGAACTAACCTGTACACATGTCACCAAGGAACTGCTATCTGACGTCAGGTATAATACCAACTAGCATGTTCCCGGCGAGTCCTGTCCGGTGTACTCATAACCCAATGAGCACCTGTATACATCTTAGGTGAACCAACTGACACCAATGGCTTGTGAGACCGGCCACCGCCTCTCGTCGGGGTCTCGACTGTATACACTAGTCTACTAATGGAGTATCGATGCCCAGTCTCGAAACTCCCACGACTAGGGACCACTTTAAGGATGTGCTTATAGACCCCAGCTCCCACGTATATGATCGCCATCATACTGCTGGCCGTCAAGCAAGAATCCTATGGGCTCTATCAACATGCAATAGTGACCTGTAATGTCACCTAAAGCATGTACACGATGATAAAGATAAACCAGATAGCATACAATCATCTTGAGTAAGACTGTCCTATCGATATAGGTCCTCCCTCAATCATTGCAATCACATGCCTGTGATCCAATAATTGACTCTGAGGGCACTATATCCAACAGTGTGATAAGAAGAGCTTGACTGAGTATAGCATAGAAACATCGTTTGCTGTTAAGAGTATGT
This sequence comes from Agapanthus africanus, assembly GCA_030015575.1. Classification (NCBI taxonomy): domain Eukaryota; kingdom Viridiplantae; phylum Streptophyta; class Magnoliopsida; order Asparagales; family Amaryllidaceae; genus Agapanthus; species Agapanthus africanus. The sequence continues at coordinate 121,428,323 of JASDDO010000001.1, forward strand.
CATCCACTTACAATACGAGGAATACAACCTTACTCTCTACAACCTTCTTGTATATATAAGGTTCATCTACGTTTTTTGATGAAGTCAAACTCTTTGATAGCTTCATCGAAACAGATATTCTAGCTCCGCGATGCCTATTTTAATGCTTAGATTGATTTAAGCAGCTTGCACACGCTTCCGCTGGTCCCACTATCTGCGAAGCCCTCTGGCTGTGTTATGTGCATGCTCTCTTCTAAATTACCATTTAGAAAAGCGGTCTTGACATCCATCTGCCAGATTTCGTAGTCATGGTATGAAGCAATGGCAAGTAGGATCCTGATGGACTTAAGCATAGCCACTGGAGAAAAGGTTTCATCCTACTTGCCATTGTTTCATCGGAACCTTGTTCAATAAGTATGCAGTTGTCTTAAATGCATGACCCCAAAAAGAAATAGGCAACTTAGCAGTACTCATCATAGAGCGCATCATATCTAATAAGGTACGATTCCTCCGCTCCGATACTCCGTTGTGCTGTAGTGTATATGGAGGAGTAAGCTGAGAGAGAATCCCATTCTCTTTTAAATAATCACGGAATTCCATGCTCAAGTATTCTCCTTCCCGATCAGATCGAAGGATTTTAATACGTTTACCCATCTGGTTCTCAACTTCGTACTTATATTTATTGAATTTCTCAAAAGCTTCATATTTGTGTTTCAACAAGAACACATGTCCGAATCTTGAGAGATCATCGGTGAATGTAATAAAGTATGAGAAACCATTCCTGGCATGTGTAGACATAGAACCGCATACATCACTATGTATCAGTCCCAAGAGTTCAGTAGCTCTTTCTCTGTGTCCAGTAAACGGAGTTTTGGTCATTTTACCTTTGAGACATGACTCGAAAGTTTCATAAGATGTAAATTCGAATAGATTCAAATATCCATCTTTATGTAACTTAGCCAGTCTTGTTGCATTTATATGACCTAGTCTACAATGCCACAAGTAGGCTTCGTTCATTTCTGAACTCTTCTTCTTGTATGTGTTCTATATATTTAGAACTTTCGTTTTATTTAGAACGTATATACCATTACATAACGTACCAAACCCAAACAACACTTGATTGAGAAAAATGTTCATAACATTATCCTCTAATGTGATATTGTATCGTTCTTTAGTTAGCAAAGAAACCGATATAATATTGCACATCATTTTTGGTACGTAGTAATAGTCGTTTAGAATCAATGTATTACCAGTTGGTAACACTAGGTGATATTCGCCAACTGCTTTGGCTGCAACAATTGCACCATTCTCTACTACTAGTGACTTATCACCCTTTTGCAGTTCTTTACCTCTCTTTAGCCCATGTAACAAATTACATATGTGGAATCCTTATATAGTATCCAATACTCAGGACGTAGAGCAAACTGAGAAATAGTTCTCGGTTACGAACACACCCGAAGACAATGCATCAACATGCTTATTCTTCGTTTGGGTGGCGTGGGAATCCTAATATTCCCCTATCCCTTAATCAGACTTATGACAATCATAAGGAAAAGAGGAACCAACGTTCCCTAGCTCAGTATAATAAGCGGGTTCGATCAATACATCCATATTATTATCTTGATTAAGGCGTGTCATTGGTCGCTACCTGGAGAGAGAGAAGGAAACACTTTAGCGTGCGCTCTTGCAAGATTAGATTGGTTATTATCTTATCTAATCAGGACGGCTCCCACTATTTTTATCAAATCTTCCTTCAAACCTTAAAAAGTAAGATTAACCGGGATTAATTACACCCTACAAGTTCACCAATCGTTCGGCCATGCATGTATTGGTACTCCGAGGGAGTCTCCTAATGCTTTCGCATGTAACTAATTAAATAATCTCGTTTCTGCAGGGGCATCACCTCGTTAACACCTTTCTTAGACACTTAATGGATCGGCTAATTGTAAAGTGGAAAACTCTCCCGGGAGTAACTCTTACTCGCAGTGCTTATCGGGATCCAACTATCATATAGAAGGTATGCAATCTCATTACAAATTTCAACACTTAAAATTCCCATTATCTGTTTTTGCCCCTAGCAACTTATGACCTTGGATATGGTCAACAAATCATAAGCGCTAGCTAAGTTCAACCCGTCATTTCTTGATTGAATTAAACCCACCCCTACGACCCTTGGCTAAGGTCAATAAAGCCGTACGACTACCCTAATCCAATCGCATCACATGCTGTAGATAAACACTAATTAGCTATCGCACATTACTCCTTGGCAATGGTTAACAAATGTAGCACGAATACTAAATAGTACTTATCTGAAATGACGGAGGGCTACGACTGGTTTTTAAGAAAACTTTAACGTAGTGAACTTGATATCGTTGCAGAATTTAGTGATTTGAATATGAGTGTTTTTTGTAGGTTTTGCTAGTTTCTCTAGGGAAGTCACTCCCGGTGAAGGGATCTCGGCTCTTTCCTCATCGAATGAGGTGCTGGATATCCATCAAGGAATACCACTATGCAAAACGAGAACTAGAAAAGCTATTAAAACAAAACCGAGTGGGTTGTAGCATTTGCTAGTTTTGCTAAAGAGGTCACTCCCGGTGAAGGGATTTCGGCTCTTTCCTCATCGAATGAGGTGCTGGATATTCATCAAGGAATACCACTATGCAAAGCAAGAACTAGAGCTACCTTTTAAAAACTTTTGATTCTACAATATCTTTAGGTTTCTTTTCTTTTCATTAATCTCATTAATGAAGTCCCATCATTTAATGTTTCCTAAACATCACCGAAAATGAAACGAAAATAGAACGTACGCTTATACCATCCGCATTCGCCACGGGCCCCGTCATGCACCGTTAGGTTACTTGACTAACGGCAGAGCGGGGGCTGGACTAGCGCGGATGCAAAACATAAGTAATGTTTATTATATATATCATATATATATAGCATTCATCTTACGCAGTTATATGATCACATCACAGAACCAAGCAGCAGAAGTCAACATATGAAAAATTGGATATACTAGAAGGTCCGTATTTTAAATTAAACCAATAATGAAAAACACGGATTTCACGGTCGTGATGAATAGCCAAATCCACATCCCTAGACCCCTACGAGAGCGGCAAGCAACCCAGCCAATTCTAGAGTTAGAAGACCCGGTCTCGACTCCTTGAGATGGTCTCCCACTGGACTCCAGAACCCGGTTACTTGTGCTCCCCGCCTTAGGTCTATCCTAATGCGGAAAAGTAAATAATATATATCAATGGTGACATCATCCTCAACCCGGAAGTGTCCCAATAAAAGAATATTACATACAAATTTACATGAATGAAAATTGAAAAACTCTCATCTCACACAAAAACCCTAGCTATTCATTCACGACGATCTAATATAACATATCACAGCAACACATAACATCACATGTCATCAACGTAAGTATACGCGTATCCCAAATTCCGTTGACATATAGTAACGAGATTTGGGATACCCCACATATTACACTTACGGTTGCAGAAAAGAAATGAAATACTACAATAATTAGAATTCGTATTTCCTTATACAACATAAACCCGGAATATCTCATATTCCGAATTTCATGCCTAACCCTATAAACCTTGCATTTTAGTCTCATATCGAAAACACTTTTCAATAACTTAGTTGGGTAATTCAACAAGATTCCCGACTACCCGATCGAATACTCGTCGGGAACATTAGTAGATAGCCGCACCCCCGATGCCGTTGACCAAGTGCACTTAGGTGGAACACCGTGGTTGCGAGCACCTAAATGGATGCTTTTGGAAACGAGGTTCTCCTAAAGTCATTTGGTCGGGGCTATGGGGCATGGCTACTTAGTAAAGTTATCTGGCGAGTATTCTCATACGATACACGATTGCGATGAAGTTTCGATCCGAATCGAAACTTCATGGTAATCGATCAACAGAGACTAACATGCTAGATTTACAAACACTAACTAGTTTTCACAAAACTAATTAACTGTGGATTCCATGTATTGTATCACATATCAAACTTAAACCCGAAACGATGTTAAAATTATGACTACGAAACACTCCGAATAGCCCCAAAAGAAAAGTTAACATCACATGCAAACTGGGCTAATCAAACATAAACATGAAACCCTAAACCTAACACCATAGAACAACAAAAAAATCCGAGCCCAAAATTTGAAGTGGGACCGGTGACACCGGCCATTTTGCCGTTTTCGTCGGGTGGAATTTGGTGGTTTGGTCTCGAATTTCTCCAGTGTTCTATATACATCAAATGTAAGATTCTGTACTTGTTTAGAAAAATTTTAGAGTCCATTTTAAAATCGACAGAAACTTGGTGAATAAGGTTTTGGTTTCGGAGTTTTTTTGTTTTCGTGATTTAACTAACATCGTATAATCTTCTAGCTTTGGCTCTGATACCATGAAAGTCAGGTAGCCACCCCATCCAATGGGGTCGCCGTGGCTCCTACTGGCCCCTCATCGCGAGGACTACAATCCGCCGGAACACCTTCCGGTCTCAGGATATCCTGGGGTTAAGAGCTTATGCTTCGCCACACTGTCACACAGTGAGAACCCCCCATAGGTCGACATCCAATGCCTGGTAACTCTGATACCATGAAAGTGTATGTTAGCACCACCACTGGATTTTACTAGAATCAAGCATGCCAATTTTAAAAATTAGAGGTGCTAATCAACACTAACCAAGATCTTAAAATAGATGATTAGGGTTTTTAAGCATGATATAACAAAACTTTACTAAGAAAACGAAACTACAACCTTTGTAGATCGTGTCCTTCTCTTCTCAAGCTTTAGGTTGTTGTCCCTATGACTCCTCATAGCTCCACTTGAAGTTTGAACGAGCCTCCTCCGTGATCTTCGTGTCGAAGATGATCCACCCGAAGTCCCTCTAACTCAAGCTTTCTCTTCACTAAGCTATCTTTAGTGAAGGAAACACACTACACTTGATTGCTAATCAAGTGTAGGATGGTGGAGTGGGGTTGTGTTTGATCACTAAGGTTTGTTCAAATCTCTATGGTTCATATCACATGTGAGTGTTAGAGCTTTGAGGCATAGGAAGAAGAAGAAGAAGAAAAAATGTAGAGAGCAAAGCAAAATAAGCTAAGAAAAAACGGCCAAGTCTTAGAATGGCTCATCCATCCCCTCTTTACTTATTGAAGCATGGATTAAAAAATCCAACCATGCTTCAATAGTGATGGCAAATGAATAAAAAAATGAGCAAGCCATGCTATGGACCATACCACAAATATCTCCACATTTTACACCTTATTTTCTATTTTCTAAAAAATAGAAAATCCATGCCATGCTTCGTATAACATATATATACATATATCATATATATATTAATATATATATTATGAAGAAAATAATCAGTGAGCTTAATATTAGTTAACATATAATTATATCAAATATAAATATATATCATATTATTAAATCAACACTTGATTTAATAATCCGGTTATATCACATATAACCGACTAATATCATTTATCTGTATATCACATTATCAAATCAACACTTGATTCTTTTAGTGTATATGCCCTAGAGGCCATTACTGTATCATACTAGTTTGTATATTACTTAATGGAAGCTTGGGATATTCACAGTTGTATAGACAATCTTGCTCAAAATGGTAGTATGCTACTTGGTTTGTTTCTACTTTAATGTGTACGTGTGTTTATTTTAGTATATCACCTATACACATTAGTGGAGCCCTTAGGATCTTTCCTTGATTACCAGCGTTGTGATGGCAGTCACACTCGTGGGGACTGGGTAATCCACAAGCACATCCTTATGCAGATCCCTAGTCGTAGGACTATCGAGACAGGGCATCGATACTCCGGAGTAAACTAGCATATGCGCTTATCATCCCAGCAGGGGAGACGGTCTGTCCCACCGCCGTCAGTACGTCATACTTGAGATAGTATCCGGGTGCTCGTTAGGTTACGAGTACACTGGACAGGACTCATCGGGAACTGATGGTTGGTACTATACCTATCGTCAGTTATCAGTTCCCAGGTGACATGAGTACAGCTTAGTCCGCTGACTTGACACTGTCACTTCACCTCGAGTGTGTTCCCACTGTACTTTGATTACTACCCTACCACGGCTCAAAGGAGTCGTGCAAACAGGTAGTAGTTGGGTGCAGTCCCGAAGCACTTGGAGGCAGTGACGGTTAGACAGGATTCGTCTCTCCCGGTATTGGGAGTTGATATCGCGCTGTGTCACGGAGAGCCATTACACACAGTCGTCCCTGGCCAGGGCAAGCGAAATATACTGGTAGGTTTCCAGTGTTATCTCAGGGTGTTCGGGGCTACACCCCGACACGACTTGTACCGCTATTAGGGGACTGACGTTTACCGCCCCTAGGCCCGCCATGCGATATTCTCAGACGAACAGACCGGACTGTATGGAGATTGTCACATTCAGGCTCAGTAGGAGTTCAGATGGGTTTCACCCCGTCAGTCTTCTTATCGGCATCTACCTGGGGGCCGTTACGCACAGCTAGTGCCGCTTGCGGTCTGTGGTTAAACCCACTGCCAGCATAGTGTCGAGTCTTTAGAGTCCCACACAGAGAGCTATTCGCCTTTAGGCAAAAGAGTAGATGTCGCATGGTTTTGCGACAGGGTTCGGTCACATCCGTGCACTTGTGCACGTTTAGTGTCCGGGCAGTTATCACTAGCGGGCTTTGGTTTAAGCCAGATCCTAGTGTACATTTTGGGATTGGTTTTATCTCAGTTGTATTCGTGTTCCCCGGAACGCGGATGCGGGTGTGTATGCATAGTTGACAGAGACAGAGGCAGATGATTCTCATTAGGGTTGTTAACTGTTGACTTTTGCTTAACCCTAATGAGAATTAGAAATATGATTAACAATAATATTAATTAAGTATTATAGTGACATGGTTAGGGTTGAAGGGTTGACCTTGTTGACTTGTTGACTTTTGTTGACCGGTTGACTAGGTTGGACTTGTTGACCATCATCATGACAATGGCTATCATTTCTTTACATTGACTTTAGCTTGCTTGTTTTGTTCACAAATTGCATTTAATGCAAGAAATGATATTGCCATTTGATATGATAACAACCATCACATAATACTCAATTATCATTATTTGTTATCATGATTTTGGATTATGAGAGCATGGGAGCAAAAGGTCTTACTCATTCTTTCATTTGCTTTCTCTCTCTTGCTTGCTCTCTCATCCTCAAGCTCTCCCTCTTCCTCTTGCTCTCTCTCTAGTTCATGGTTCTACTTGTCTCATGTGTTGAGAAGCAAGAACCATACAGATAAAACCCAAAACACTCCTCTACTCATCCTATTTCACAAGGTCTAACAAGCCAAGTGTTCTAGTTTCTTCAAGTTTGAAGTAGAAGCCGAAAGGTAGAAGCTTTCGGGTGGATCCATCTTCGGTGCGAGGAGACGAAGAGGTGAGGGCGATCCGAACACCGCAAGGAGTTGAAGACGAAGGAGTTCAAGTAAGGTATAACCCCCTAACCGAGTAGGTAAAACTCCTAGTTAGGTTGTTAGGTAGTTAGGTAGTTGTTTAACAAAGATCCGTATTATGAGTCCATGTTACCACCCTAAAGAAAAATCGTTTTTCACCATTTCCGCAACCCCAAAGAACCGGGGAAGGGTAACGTGGACTTACAGTGGTATCAGAGCCAGGTTAAACACTATCTAACATGTTAGCAAAGTAAGTAGAAGTTCGATCGGAGAAAAAGTCACAAAACATGCACAAAACCCAAACTTTCTGTCGATTTTTTTCCTGCTCTAAAAATAATTTAACACTGTTGCAAAATCGGCTCAGGGTTTTTAGTGAGCAGTTCAGAAAACCGGTCCACTGAACCGACCAACTCACCGCGGAAACGCGGCAAGAAGAGCTTCTTGTCGCGGATCCGCGGCCGAGTTGACTCGGTCGTGGATCGGTTTTGCTGCAGTGTGCTTCTGTGGGTGTTTTGAGATTTTTGGAATATGATTTTTCTGCCCAGATTTTCCAGAAAGCAAAATTTGTTTTTGGGGCTTAAAAATCCGTATTTTGATCGAACTTCTAAAAGACTTAAGCTAACGGGTTTATTTCTGTGATGTGTTATATGTATTGAACGTCTGCTAATCGCTATACGTCGATTAGTGGGGGTTATACATATCTGTGATCTGTAATGTTGATGGTATGTGTATATGAATTCATTGGATTGTCGCGGATGAATAGCCGGGGGTTGTGAGATGAGAGTTTTCTTTATCTTTCAATTCATGTAAATTTGTAATTGATGTAATATTATTTATTTAGCCGCACAACCGGGGTGAGGTTGTAGCCTTCATTGTATAATTTCTTTTACTGTTTGCTCCTAGGATAGACCCATGGAGGGGGTGCACAAACTACCGGGTACCTCGAAGTGCCGAGTGGCCTACTCACGTGTTGAGGGAGGTTGCTTCACTTCGGGTATTTGGCGGGTAGTTTGCCGCACCCGTAGGGGTCTAGGGTGGGGTATTGGCTATTCATCGCGACCGTGTAATCCGCTTCTCGTTACAGGCTCGTACGGGATGCGGATTCCTAGTATATCCAATGTGTTCATCTGTGATCTGGATTGGCTATCATTGCTATATATCTATATATGATATCTATTTAGGCGTTGCTTATGTTTTGCATCCGCGCTAGTCCAGCCCCCGCTCTGTCGTTAGTTAAGTAACCTAACGGGTAATGACGGGGCCCCGTGGCGAATGCGGATGGCATATGCGTACGTCATATTTTGGTTGTTTTCTGCATTGGTAGGATTAAATGATGGGACGCATTAAAAAAAATTAATGCAAGAAAATAAACCAAAGTAAAGTCGTTGGAACACTTTCAAAACCACTCGGTTCTTTTCAAAAACCAACTTTTAAATGCGGAGCTTGAGCCACTCCTTTTAAAAGCTATCTCGTTCCATCGATTATATCAAGTTCACTACGTTCACGGTTTCGCCAAAACCATTCGTTGCCTTCCGTCGTTTCACATGAATAGTCAATAGTATTCAAGCTATGTTTGTTGGCCAAAGTCAAGGCATAATGATTGGTAGCTATTGGGTATTCATGTGCAACATAGATAGATGCGTTGGTTTGGGACAGTCGTACCGCCTTGTTGGCCAAAGTCAAGGGTAGATACGGGTGGGTTCAAATTAACCTGGAGAATGACGGGTAGAACTTGACATGTGACTTATGATTTGTTGGCCAAAGTCAAGGTCATAAGAGCATGGGGCAAAAATCCACATCGGGAGTTTCTAAAGAACCAGAAACTTGCTAGTGCTGCATACCATTTGGAGTGTGATGATTCTGGTAGGATTCCTTCAGTTTTGTCACACGATGATATTTGGATCCCGATCCTACTGTGAGTATATGCTACTCATCGGGAAATTTCTTACTTAACGATCAATGCTATAAACCAAGTAGGTGTCTAGAAAGGTGTTAGCGGGGCTACGGCCCCAGGGAAAAGAGGTTATTTAATTAAGGAACTTCGCGAAAGCGTTGGAAAACCTCCCTCGAATTACCAACACTGTCCTGGCTGAACGGTTAAGCAAGTATTGTACGGTGAGATTGATCCCGACTAATTCTTCCTTTTTGGTTTGAGGAGGAATTCGAGATACAGTGGGAGCCATCCTGTTTAGACAAACTAAAAACCACTCTAAACTTGCAAGAGCATCATGCTGAGTGTTTCTTCTCTCTCTCCTAATTGCAGCGACCAATCGACATGACCGGACTTAAGTTACTTCTAGATAAAAACATACTGACAAGGCCAAACTACAAAGATTGGCTCAGGAATGTCAAAATGGCAATCACTTATGACAAGCTGGGGTATCTCCTTACCACTAAAGCTCTCCCTGTCCCAGGTCCCACCTCCAGCGTCGCGGATAAGGAAATCCGTAAGACCTGGGAGATCGATTGCGCGAAGGCCAAGTGCATCGTTCTTGCCTCTATGGATAATGAACATCAGAGGAGGCACGAGAATATGGACCTCGAATCCATATTTCTCCATACAAAAGAACTGTATGGAGAGCAATCTCGTATCGCCAGATACGAAGTGTCGAAAAAGCTGTTTTCGGCAAGATTGGCCGTTGGATCATCGGTAGCGGAACACGTGCTTAAGATGATTGGCTTCATTGAGGAGTTTGCGGACCTTGGGACCACGTTAGAGAACAAGCTCTATACGGACTTGATTCTCCAGTCCCTTCCTTCCACTTACGCCCAGTTTATCCTGAACTTCAACTTGCAAGGAAAAGAAGTTGAACTTCCAGAGCTCCTCAACATACTGAGGAGTGCAAAGGGCACCCTACAGAAAGGTAGGGAAACATCCACTTTGTTTGTAGGAGGATCTTCCTCTTCTAAGTCCAAGGCGAAAGCCAAGAGAAAGAAGAAGAAAGCCCCCGCCAAACCAAGGGGCGGTGTTAGTAAAGTGGATACAAAGGGAAAAGCAAAGGCAACAAAGATAGCGGGGCAGCTTGTGGGAAAGGAAGAATGCTTCTATTGTCATATGAAGGGACACTGGAAAAAGGATTGCAGGGCTTGGAAGGCCAGAAACCAGGATCCGAAGCAAGTTGCGGCTTCGGCTTCAGGTGTATATGTTATTGAAAACTGTCTTTCAATAAACTCTACTTCCTGAGTATTGGATACCGGATCAGGATCTCATATTTGTAATTCTTTGCAGGCACTGAGAAAGCGTAGGGTTTTGAAGGCAGGGGATATGACCCTCAGAGTTGCAAACGGAGCTGGCATGGATGCTGAGTCCTTGGGGGACTATCACCTGGGATTGTCAGATGGACACGTTTTGGTTTTGCGTAATTGCTATTTTGTACCCAATGCAACTTGTAATATCATTTCTGTATCTTTATTATCTAAAGAAGGTTATGAATTTGCATTTGTAAGTAATGTTGTGAACATTCACCTTAATCAAGTTCTGATTGGGTCAGGTACATTAAGCAATGGTATATACGTATTAAACCAACCACAGATTTTCAATGTCCAGAATACACACAAAAGAAAGTCTCCGGAAACAAATCAGGCTTTCTTATGGCATTGTTGACTGGGTCACATCAATGAGAGAAGGTTGACTAAGTTACATACAGAAAGATATTTGGATCCGTTCGAATATCATTCATATGCAACTTGTCAATACTGTCTCAAAGGAAAGATGACAAAGACTCCGTTCACTGGACACGGAGTAAGAGCGAGCGAGCTCTTGGGACTCGTACACAGCGACGTGTGCGGTCCAATGTCTACACATGCGCAAAGCGGTTATTCTTACTTCATTACTTTTACGGATGACTTTTCAAGATACGGATATGTCTTCTTAATGAAACATAAATCCGAAGCCTTTGGAAAATTCCAGGAATATAAGAATGAAGTAGAAAAACAAACCGGCAAAAGTATCAAGACACTAAGATCTGATCGAGGTGGTGAATACTTGAGTGCCGAGTTCCTGGATTACCTAAAAGATAATGGTATTCTCTCTCAGCTTACTCCTCCATACACTCCGCAACATAACGGTGTATCGGAGAGACAAAATCGGACCCTATTGGATATGGTACGTTCCATGATGAGTAACGCTGAGTTACCGCGATCATTCTGGGGATATGCACTGGAATCAGCTGCATATCTTTTGAACCGAGTTCCAACTAAGACTGTGCCTACCACACCATATCAGATGTGGTGTGGGAAGAAACCCTATCTTAAGCACATTAAGACATGAGGATGTCCAGCTTTTGTTAAAAAGCAGCATGCGGACAAGCTCGAGGCACGCTCAGTACAGTGCAAGTTTGTGGGATATCCAAAGGAATCTAAGTGTCACGACCCAAAGTTTGGCCCGTGACCGGCACTTAACCACGTAACGTCTACAGGCGTAACGCGACTAAGTGAACCGAAAACCCAGAAATCAAACCAGTAAAAGTATAGAGTGTTATAAGTTTTAAATGAAAACACTTACTAACATGTTAAGAAATCTAAGTAAACAATCACCAAGATAGCAATATACGACGCCGTAGCGAAGATCAAGATCCATAAGTGGGAACATCACAGATAGAATAAACTGCAAGTACAGTCGCCTCACAACGAGCTCGACACCAGAAACAAATAATATACATCATCGTCCTCACACTGTCTCTAAGTCAAATACATACATGGTAGATGGAGAATACTAGATACAACAATGTACATAACTGAAAGATAAACAGATACCGCACAAAACCCACCTATCAGCGAAAGAGCTAGTACACCAACTATGGGGGTATCTGTGTCAAAAGATGCAAAACGCAGCCTGCCGCGACTACTCCGAAGGGCAACATGCAAACACTGTGGCACAACGGGGGTGAGTTGCCAACTCGTGAATAGAGATAACATATAAAGGTAATCGCGAGCATGTACGTACTGCGCTACTCTATCATATGCCAACAGATGATATCAATATGTGATAAGCAGTATCTGCAATAATCATGCAAGTGCTCTATCAGATAATATAACTGCAGGATGAGGTACAATAATAAATGCTGAGCATGGACAATATAACATCTACACGGAATGTCAACGTGGAATATATAATCGGTGTCCATCAATGCACCCAGATCCCCTAAATAGCTCAGGTGCCGGCACCCTCATCGGCCCTCAAATCCTGTAAATCTTTGAGAATCCCGAGTGCCCAACATCGGCACCCAAATATCATAAATACTCGTGTCCAGCATTGACACGCAAATCCTCATCCATTAGGCCCCGTCAGTCCGGGTCAGCCTACGAGCTCCGTCTGCGGTATCGGCCCTCGGCCCCGGCAGTACGGATCACCCCGCATCCATCTATCGACTCTGATCAGTATCCTTTGGATAACTGTCAGGTCCAACCAATCACCGGTAGGTAGTAATCCCTCTGCCAGGCTCACCGTCTACTACACAGCAAAACCGTTCTCGCCCCGGGGGACCATACCGGGTCCACTATGTACCCGTAATCGGCCTCAACCAGCTCCTCGATTCGGGTTCACATATATCACTCTAGCACCGAGGAAACACATGGTGGACGCACCAAAATATCATATCAAGGGAACCGGGTTTTTAAATGATTACATATTTGAAATAGCCACGGTTCCCAAATCCAGAAATCACATGTAATCCAAACCAATATGCAAGTCAATGATCCGATATGATATGTGCATCAAATATGAATATCATGTCAAGTCACATAAAGATGAGCTACAACATAACGATCCGATGTAATATATGCATCAAGTATGAATATCATGTCAAGTCACATAAAGATGAGCTACAATATAATGATCCGATGTAATATATGCATCAAGTATGAATATCATGTCAAGTCACATAAAGATGAGCTACAATATAATGATCCGATATAAATTCTACAGTGTGAGTGTCATGGCAATTACTAACGGTGTGTGTGTAACATGCAGGATAGTGCTCGTGCAACATGGACCGTTAGTAATGGTGCGGTGTCTATCAATTCTAGTTTATATCCATATAGCAGGGAATGCAGTATGCATTAAATAGTAGCCATGCACAGTCAATATATGTAAATGTAGCTATAAGGTCCTGTCAGCCCTGACGTAGAACGCCATGCGGGCGATATCCCCGTAGATGTTAAATCTACTCACCGTAGTCTCTCGCTAGGTATAGCCAACAACTTGTTTCCCTTTCTGCGCGGCGTCCGCCGTACTCGCCTGCGAACCTAGAATTACACAATACATCATACATAAGCTTAAAGTCACACAAACACGACATTAAAGCCGAACTAGTAACTCGTGTCGTGAACCAAGCGCGCGTGCGCGCGATACGCTAAAACGTGTGATTACGCGCCTGAAGCCACTCCGACGCGTCGCGATACGCAGAAACCCCAAACCCACACACACGTATCACGCGTGTCGCGAAAGATTAAAAATATAGGAAATAGGGTATTCTACTCCAGATTTTGATACAGAAATGATAATGTAAAACTATATATACTAAAATAACCCACATAGCAGCAGACTCCAGTGGCCCGAACCCCAAATCCTAACTCACCCATCTGGCCGCAAATTGCGGCCAGAATGAATATTCTGGTGGCCTCACTTGGGAATTGGGCTCCCAGGTTTGGTGTGTGCACTCTATACCCCCCATACATGCTACAGTAACATCTAGTTTTGCTCTGAAGTATCTCGGGTAGTAGCAGATCCTACAGAGCCTTAAATCAAGTTAAAATCCACACTTTTGCACTAAAATGGAACTTTATGGTATTTCTGTGCAAACTAAAACAAACCTGGCCTAAAAATAGTTCTAATAACCCATAAAAGAGCTAACTCAACCAACAAAACCCTAATCTAACATGTGAATCACAAATATCCCTTAATATCACTAAAAATGCACAAAAATGAGATTTTTGCTAAATAATACTACAAGTTAAAGGAAAAGGAGTGCTAACATGAGTTAATACCTCCAAAACACCTCATAAAACACCAAAAGTCTCAGCTTTTGCACCAAGTGTGCAGATTTGCCTTCAAACACCTCAAAAAGCCCCTTTTCCCATGGTTTTGTGAAGGAAAAGTGTTGATTTGTATAGGGTTTTGTTCGGGGATCAAAAGGAAATGAAGAGAAGAAGAAGAGATGAAGAAAATGAGAGGGTTTTTCTGCTGGAAGCTGCAGAATTCAGAAGTGGGGAAAAGAGAGAGAGAAGAGAAGGAAAATGGGGGTCAAAAGTCAAACTTTCACCTAACCACCATGCCTCATTGTTTAATTGGATTTTGAATTAGGAAAAGGGTTATGATATGATTAAAATGATGGGGATTTAAAATGAACCATGCACAAAAGAATGGTTAACATGTTACCAAAACCCTAAGTCACAAAAAAGGTAAGTGTGCAAGTGTACACTACAAAGGAAAATTTCCCAATTTGCTAACACGACTAAATAACTAATAATCCTATGTACACATATATAATAACACGTAAAATTACTAATTATCACGAAAAACATTCTAACGGAAATTCAAAGTGTTACAATCTACCCCCCTTAAAGAAATTCGGTCCCCGAATTTAAAAATCTAACTATACGCACCTTCAAAAAGATGGGGATACTTCTTCCTCATCTCGCTCTCGGTCTCCCAAGTGACCTCCTCGCCACTCTGGCCACGCCAAAGTACCTTGATGGACGGTATCTCTTTCGACCTCAATTTCTTCACTTGTCGATCCAAGATCATCACCGGCTGCTCTGCATAGGAAAGGTCGCGCTCAAGCTGGATCGTCGGGTGCTGAATCGCATGCGAAGGATCATGAAGATATCTGCGGAGCATCGAAACGTGAAATACGGGGTGCACGTCTGGAAAACTGGGCGGAAGGGCTAATCGATACGCAACCGCACCAACACGCATGAGGATCTCGAAGGGGCCCACATATCTGGGACTAAGCTTCCCCTTCTTCCCAAACCTCATCACGCCTTTCATTGGGGAGACCCTCAAGAAAACATGATCACCAACAGAAAACTCAAGTCTGCGTCGACGACGGTCCGCATAAGACCTCTGCCTACTCTGGGCTGCTCTCATCCTATCGCGAATCAACTGGATCTTCGCGGTCGTCTCCTCCACAATCTGCGGCCCTAAGATACTGCTCTCACTGAGCTCCGTCCAACGGGTGGGCGATCTGCATCTCCTCCCATAAAGAGCCTCAAACGGTGCCATCTGAATGGTCTCCTGGTAGCTGTTGTTGTAGGAGAACTCTACTAAGGGCAAATGATAATCCCAGCTACCTCCGAAGTCTAATATGCATGCTCTGAGCATGTCCTCGAGAGTCTGAATAGTCCGCTCTGACTGTCCGTCGGTCTGCGGATGAAATGCTGTGCTGAAACTCAAGCGAGTGCCCAAAACCTCCTGAAGCCTCTTCCATAACTGGCTGGTGAACTGGGTGCCTCTATCGGACACGATACATGTCGGAACTCCGTGCAGTCGTACAATCTCGTCAATGTAAATCTGGGCATACTGAGAAAATCCGAAAGTCGTCTTCACCGGCAGGAAGTGAGCCGCTTTCGTCAAACGATCCACGATCACCCAGATGGAGTCATACCCTCGACTAGTCCTGGGTAGACCCACAATGAAGTCCATAGAGATCTGTTGCCATTTCCACTCCGGAATGGGTAACGGCTGTAGCTCTCCCGCGGGCCTCTGGTGCTTAGCCTTGACTTGCTGACAAGTCAGGCATCTCGACATAAAATGTACAATGTCTCTCTTCATTCCGTCCCACCAGTAAACACCTCTCAAGTCATGGTACATCTTGGTGGAACCGGGATGAACACTATATACCGATCGATGTGCCTCCTCAAGAATCTCGCGCCGCAATCCCTTAGCATCTGGTACACACAGTCTAGCTCCAAATCGTAGTATCCCCTGATCATCGATCACAAACTCGGAAAATCTGCCCTGTCCCATCTGTGTCCTGATCTCTGAACAGCGGTCATCATTGTGCTGTGCCTCATGTATACGGTCAAGCAACGTGGGCGTGCACGAACATGCGCAATCTGTCCTCCGATCGGCGTAAACTCGAACTGTACCCGGCTGTCGCATAAGATCTGCTGATCTGCCGACGACTGCCTCTGCACTGCGCTCAAACAAGATAGACTACCCCCGGGCCTCCTGCTCAAAGCATCCGCCACTACATTCGCCCTGCCCGGGTGATACAAGATCTCATAAACGTAGTCCTTCACTAACTCCATCCATCGGCGCTGTCTAAGGTTCAGATCTCGCTGCTGAAATATATACTTTTAAGCTCTTGTGGTCAGTGAATATCTGGCATGACTCTCCATACAAATAATGTCGTCAGATCTTGAGTGCAAAGACCACTGCAGCCATCTCCAGATCATGAGTGGGGTAATTTTGTTCATGTTTCTTTAATTGCTGCGAAGCATACGCGATCACCCTGTCATGCTGCATCAAAACGCACCCTAGCCCCACTCGTGAAGCATCACAGTAGACCACAAATCCGCCTGATCGTGAAGGCAATGATAGCACTGGTGTCGTAGTCAGTAGAGCCTGTAGCTGCTGGAAACTGTGCTCACACTCCTCCGTCCAATCGAAGCGAACTCCCTTCCGGGTCAACCCGGTCAAAGGTGTAGCAATGCGAGAGAAGTCCTGCACAAATCGCCTGTAATAGCCTGCCAGCCCTAGAAAGCTGCGAACCTCCGTCACTGACATGGGTCTAGGCCAACTCCGAACTGCCTCGATCTTCCTCGGGTCTACACATATACCATCTCGTGTAATCACGTGCCCCAAGAAGTCTACGCTGTCTAGCCAGAAAGCACACTTTGAAAATTTGGCGAAAAGCTGATACTCCCTCAAGGTCTGCAGTGTAATCCGCAGGTGCTGCTCGTGCTCCTCTCTACTTTGAGAATACACCAAGATATCGTCAATGAACACTATGATGAACAGATCTAGATACGGCCGGAAAATGCGGTTCATCAAGTCCATAAATACTGCTGGCGCGTTGGTGAGTCCGAACGACATCACCAAAAACTCATAGTGGCCGTAGCGCGTGCGGAAAGCTGTCCTAGAAATGTCCTCCTGTCGAACCCGCAGCTGATGGTAGCCTGATCGCAAATCGATCCTCGAAAAGTATCCTGCCCCCTGAAGCTGGTCGAACAAATCGTCGATGCGTGGCAAAGGATACCTGTTCCGCACTGTCACCCTGTTCAGCTGGCGGTAGTCAATACACAGACGCAAATTGCCGTCCTTCTTCTTGACGAACAGGACTGGAGCACCCCAAGGAGAAACACTGGGTCGAATGAGTCCCTTATCCAGCAAATCTTGCAACTGACCCTTCAATTCTCTAAGTTCCGCCAGGGCCATCCGATAAGGCGGTACAGAAATAGGCCCCGCGCCATGAACCAAATCAATACAGAAAGAAATATCACGCTCGGGCGGTAGCCCAGGAAGCTCGTCAGGGAACACATCAGGGAACTCGCTAACAACCAGAACCCGATCCATCGGAACCTCTGTAGCTCTAGTATCGCAAACATAGGCGAGAAATCCCTGACATCCCTTTCGCAAAAGCTGTCCAGTGTGAACAGAAGAAATCACACTGTGAGGGGTGGCACCACGGTCCCCCAACACAACAACAACCGACTCGCCGGAAAAACAAAATCGAACTGTCTTCTCACGGCAGTCAACAGAAGCATAGCACGTGGCTAACCAATCCATGCCCAAAAGAACGTCGAAGTCCAACATCTCAAGAAGGATCAAATCGACAGGCAACTCTCTCTCGCCAATACGGATGGTACAGGATCGGAACACGTGCCTAGCAACAAACGACTCTCCCACAGGAGTAGTCACAACACGCGGCTGGTCAAGCAAACCGGACTCTCTACCCAAACTCGGCACAAAGTGTGTGGATACGTACGAGTGCGTGGATCCGAGATCGAATAACACGTGTGCATCAACCGAACATACAGGAAGGATACTTGAGACCACCGCATTAGACGCCTGCGCGTCCTGATGCGTCAAAGCAAAAACTCACGCCTGTCCTCCACCTACAACTAACTGTCCCCTGCCGGCCGCTGGCTGCCCTCTGCCTCGGTCACCTCGTCCTCTATGAACAAATCCTCCGCGACCACGACCTCTCTGTGCATGCGTCTGACGCGGAGTAACAGTAGGTACTATCGACAATGCCGTCTAGGGTGGTGAAGGTGGTAATGTAACATGTGGTGCTGCCGCCCCACTCCGGGGTACCTCAGGACAATCTCGCACACGATGATAAGAACTCCCGCAACGGTAATATCCCGATGATGGTCGCTGACCCTCCTGGGGATAGGTGCTAAACAATCGGCCTCGCCTCGAATCTCTGCCACCTGCAAGGTGCCTGTCATGACGCCGAAAAGGCCGTCTCTGCACTGACGTATCTGCATGAACTCTCTTCGGCTCTGGGACTGCCGAAGTCTCAGCAAGGCGCTCCTCAACTAATAATGCTGCATCTACTGCTGCTGCGTATGTCTCGTAATGCTGCGCGCTGATAGCAAGGAATAGTGGTGTAAGCAAGCCTCGGACAAATCTCTTAACTCGCAACTTCTCAGTAGCCACTAGATACGGAGCATAAACTGATAGCTCGGTGAACAGCACATTGTACTCTGCCACTGACATCTCTGGCGTCTAGCGTAAGGACTCGAACCTGCGTGCTCTAGCATCTCCGACACTCCGGGGAAGAAAGCGGGCAAGGAATAGCGCCACGAACTCTGTCCAGGTCATAGAAGGAAGACCTGCTGCTCTACCCTTCTCAACTGATTCGCACCATTTCTGCGCAAGACCTTCCAGGGGAAACCTCGCGAACTCAACCCATCTTGCATCTGCGCATCTAAGTGAACGACATATCCGCGCCATCCTATCAATGAAAGACTGTGGGTCCTCGGCCACATCGGTGCCTGTGAAGACAGGAGGCTTCAGCCTCATAAACTCTGACAGCGATACTGTAATAACCTCTGTAGTCGCAGGTACAACTGCCTGCACTGGGGGTACCACCGCGGTCTCTGCAACGGGTAGAACTATCTCTGGTCGCTGCGCTCGAAGTGTCTCAATTAGAGATCCCATCATCTGGCGCATCTCCTGCATACTGGATCCCATCGTCTGGCGCATCTCCTGCACACCAGCTCCTAACATAGCAATCTGATCTGTCACGGCAGGAACAGCCTGCTCGGACACAACCGGTGTACTACCCGGATCAGTCCTCGTCTCGGACGAGTCAACTCGAATCTCGGCCCTCGTGGCCGCTCTCTGCGCCCTCGTAGTCTTTGGCGGCATACTGGCTGGAAGGAACAATAGGATTCGATAAGGATACGGAAATCGAATCGCAAGAATGTATATACTCAAGAAGGAATTTAAATCAATAAGTCCTAAGGTCGCGTAGGCGGAGTACAGTGTCGTGAGTATGCCGCGGAACATACACACGCTACGCTACCCTGCTGTAGCTACCTACTCCATCATACCAGGGTCATCCTACACTCCGAAAGGTAAAACCTACGCTCTGATACCAACTTTGTTACGACCCAAAGTTTGGCCCGTGACCGGCACTTAATCACGTAACGTCTACAGGCGTAACGCGACTAAGTGAACCGAAAACCCAGAAATCAAACCAGTAAAAGTATAGAGTGTTATAAGTTTTAAATGAAAGCACTTACTAACATGTTAAGAAATCTAACTAAACAATCACCAAGATAGCAATATACGACGCCGTAGCGAAGATCAAGATCCACAAGTGGGAACATCACAGATAGAATAAACTGCAAGTACAGTCGGCTCACAACGAGCTCGACACCAGAAACAAATAATATACATCATTGTCCTCACACTGTCTCTAAGTCAAATACATACATGGTAGATGGAGAATACTAGATACAACAATGTACATAACTGAAAGATAAACAGATATCGCACAAAACCCACCTATCAGCGAAAGAGCTAGTATACCAACTATGGGGGTATCTGTGTCAAAAGATACAAAACGCAGCCTGCCGCGACTACTCCGAAGGGCAACCTGCAAACACTGTGGCACAACGGGGGTGAGTTGCCAACTCGTGAATAGAGATAATATATAAAGGTAACCGCGAGCATGCATGTACTGCGCTACTCTATCATATGCCAACAGATGATATCAATATGTGATAAGCAGTATGTGCAATAATCATGCAAGTGCTCTATCAGGTAATATAACTACAGGATGAGGTACAATAATAAATGCTGAGCATGGGCAATATAACATCTACACGGAATGTCAACGTGGAATATATAATCGGTGTCCATCAATGCACCCAGATCCCCCAAATAGCTCAGGCGCCGGCACCCTCATCGGCCCTCAAATCCTGTAAATCTCTGAGAATCCCGAGTGCCCAACATCGGCACCCAAATATCATAAATACTCGTGTCGAGCATCGACACGCAAATCCTCATCCATCGGGCCCCGTCAGTCCGGGTCAGCTCACGGGCTCCGTCTGCGGTATCGGCCCTTGGCCCCGGCAGTACGGATCACCCCGTATCCATCTATCGACTCTGATCAGTATCCTCCGGATAACTGTCAGGTCCAACCAATCACCGGTAGGTAGTAGTCCCTCTGCCAGGCTCACCGTCTACTACACAGCGAAACCGTTCTCGCCCCGGGGTACCATACCGGGTCCACCATGTACCCGCAATCGGCCTCAACCAGCTCCTCGATTCGGGTTCACATATATCACTCTAGCACCGAGGAAACACATGGTGGACGCACCGAAATATCATATCAAGGGAACCGGGTTTTTAAATGATTACATATTTGAAATAGCCACGGTTCCCAAATCCAGAAATCACATGTAATCCAAACCAATATGCAAGTCAATGATCCGATATGATATGTGCATCAAATATGAATATCATGTCAAGTCACATAAAGATGAGCTACAACATAACGATCCGATGTAATATATGCATCAAGTATGAATATCATGTCAAGTCACATAAAGATGAGCTACAATATAATGATCCGATGTAATATATGCATCAAGTATGAATATCATGTCAAGTCACATAAAGATGAGCTACAATATAATGATCCGATGTAAATTCTACAGTGTGAGTGTCATGGCAATTACTAACGGTGTGTGTGTAACATGCAGGATAGTGCTCGTGCAACATGGACCGTTAGTAATGGTGCGGTGTCTATCAATTCTAGTTTATATCCATATAGCAAGGAATGCAGTATGCATTAAATAGTAGCCATGCACAGTCAATGTATATAAATGTAGTTATAAGGTCCTGTCAGCCCTGACGTAGAACGCCATGCGGGCGATATCCCCGTAGATGTTAAATCTACTCACCGTAGTCTCTTGCTAGGCATAGCCAACAACTTATTTCCCCTTCTGCGCGGCGTCTGCCGTACTCGCCTGTGAACCTAGAATTACACAATACATCATACATAAGCTTGAAGTCACACAAACACGACATTAAAGCCGAACTAGTAACTCGTGTCGTGAACCAAGCGCGCGTGTGCGCGATACGCTAAAACGTGTGATTACGCGCCTGAAGCCACTCCGACGCGTCGCGATACGCAGAAACCCCAAACCCACACACACACGTATCATGCGTGTCGCGAAAGATTAAAAATACGGGAAATAGGGTATTCTACTCCAGATTTTGATACAGAAATGATAATGTAAAACTATATATACCAAAATAACCCACATAGCAGCAGACTCCAGTGGCCCGAACCCCAAATCCCAACTCACCCATCTGGCCGCAAATTGCGGCCAGAATGAATATTCCGGCGGCCTCACTTGGGAATTGGGCTCCCAGGTTTGGTGTGTGCACTCTATACCCCCCATACATGCTACAATAACATCTAGTTTTGCTCTGAAACATCTCGGGTAGTAGCAGATCCTACAGAGCCTTAAATCAAGTTAAAATCCACACTTTTGCACTAAAATGGAACTTTATGGTATTTCTGTGCAAACTGAAACAAACCTGGCCTAAAAATAGTTCTAATAACCCATAAAAGAGCTAACTCAACTAACAAAACCCTAATCTAACATGTGAATCACAAATATCCCTTAATATCACTAAAAATGCACAAAAATGAGATTTTTGCTAAATAATACTACAAGTTAAAGGAAAAGGAGTGCTAACATGAGTTAATACCTCCAAAACACCTCATAAAACACCAAAAGTCTCAGCTTTTGCACCAAGTGTGCAGATTTGCCTTCAAACACCTCAAAAAGCCCCCTTTTCCATGGTTTTGTGAAGGAAAAGTGTTGATTTGTATAGGGTTTTGTTTGGGGATCAAAGGGAAATGAAGAGAAGAAGAAGAGATGAAGAAAATGAGAGGGGTTTTCTGCTGGAAGCTGCAGAATTCAGAAGTGGGGAAAAGAGAGAGAGAAGAGAAGGAAAATGGGGGTCAAAAGTCAAACTTTCACCTAAGCACCATGCCTCATTGTTTAATTGGATTTTGAATTAGGAAAAGGGTTATGATATGATTAAAATGGTGGGGAATTAAAATGAACCATGCACAAAAGAATGGTTAACATGTTACCAAAACCCTAAGTCACAAAAAAAGCTAAGTGTGCAAGTGTACACTACAAAGGAAAATTTCCCAATTTGCTAACACGACTAAATAACTAATAATCCTATGTACACATATATAATAACACGTAAAATTACTAATTATCACGAAAAACATTCTAACGGAAATTCAAAGTGTTACACCAAGGGATATTTCTTCTATTGCGAAGAGGAACAAAAGGTTTTTGTTTCTCGTCATGCCTGCTTCTTGGAAACTGAGTTTTTGGAAAATCAGATAAGCGGGAGCGCAGTAGAACTGGAAGAAATTCCAGAACCACGAGCTATTACTGAAAGCTTAGTAGAACCAGAGGGTTCAAAAGAACATGACATTCCTACGCCGCTCCGCAGGAGTAGTAGGCAGTCTCATCCACCCGAGAGATACTACGGTTTTCTCATAGACGGGGATAGAGAGGATTGCATCATTGATTATGATGAGCCTACTACCTTCCAGCAGGCCATTCAGAGCGTTGACTCGGTAAAATGGCTGGATGCAATTCGGACCGAAATGGATTCCATGTACACCAACAAAGTATGGATTTTGGACGTTGCTCCAGATGGGGTAAAACCCGTAGGATGCAAGTGGATCTTCAAGAAGAAGATTGGTGTAGATGGACAGGTTGAGACTTATAAGGTTAGACTTGTTGCAAAGGGTTTTCGTCAAAGACCTGGTTTGGACTATGACGAAACCTTTTCTCCAGTGGCTATGCTGAAATCCATTCGGATCCTTCTTACCATTGCTGCCTTCCACGATTATGAGATTTGGCAGATGGACGTAAATACCGCTTTTCTAAATGGAAATTTAGAGGAGTGTGTCTATATGGACCAGCCATAGGGTTTCATTCAGAGTGGGAGTAGCGGAAAGGTGTGCAAGTTGCTTAAGTCCATCTATGGACTAAAGCAGGCATCGCGGAGTTGGAATATCTGCTTTGATGAGACAGTCAAAGAATTTGGCTTTATCAAAAATCCAGATGAACCATGCATCTATAGTAGATTTGTAGCTAGAACTGTCGTATTCCTCGTATTATACGTGGATGGCATTCTCTTGATAAGAAATGACATTCCTATGCTATAATCTGTCAAGGGGTTCTTGTTACACAGGTTCTCCATGAAAGACCTGGGTGATGCAACTTACATTCTGGGGATCCGGATCCATCGTGATAGATCCAAGAGGATGTTAGGACTTTCGCAGTCCAGGTACATCGACACCATACTGAAAAGATTCAGTATGGAAGATTCCAAGTGCGGTGACCTACCGGTTTGTCGCGGGATCACCCTCTCCAAAGAGATATCTCCCAAGACTGATTTGGAAAGGGATCGCATGTCTATTATACCCTACGCTTCTGCGGTAGGCTCTATAATGTATGCGATGTTGTGTACCAGACCAGATGTAGCTTATGCACTGAGTGTGGTAAGCCGGTATCAGTCAAACCCTGGGGAGAAACACTGGATAGCGGTAAAGAACATTCTCAAGTACCTGAGAAGGACTAAGGAGATGTTCTTGGTGTATGGCGGAAAAGACCTCCAGATTGAGGCCTTTGCTGACTCTAGCTTCCAGAGTGACAAGGATGGTTCCAAGTCCATGTCGGGTTTTGTCTTTACCCTTAATGGAGGGGCGGTGTGTTGGAAGAGTTCCAAACAGGAAACCGTCGCTGACTCGACGATGGAAGCAGAATATATCGCTGCTGCTGATGCCGCAAAAGAAGCTGTCTGGATGAGGAAGTTCTTAACGGAACTTCAGGTGGTTCCATCCATTGTTGATCCAATACCTCTGTATTGAGACAACAATGGGGCTATAGCTTTAGCGAAGGAACTCAGGTCCCATCAGAAGTCCAGACACATCTTGAGGCGGTATCACCTGATCAAGGAGATCGTGGATCGCCAGGAGATCGAGATTCGGAGGGTTGCTACGGAAGATAACACCGCTGATCCACTCACGAAGGCCTTACCCCAGACTCAGTTCGAGTGGCTGATCGAGATGATAGGTCTTCGATACGCCAGTACATGGCCTTAGTGCAAGTGGGAGATTGTTAGTGTATATGCCCTAGAGGCCATTACTGTATCATACTAGTTTGTATATTACTTAATGGAAGCTTGGGATATTCACAGTTGTATAGACAATCTTGCTCAAAATAGTAGTATGCTACTTGGTTTGTTTTTACTTTAATGTGTACATGTGTTTATTTTAGTATATCACCTATACACATTAGTGGAGCCCTTAAGATCTTTGCTTGATTACCAGCGTTGTGATGGCAGTCACACTCGTGGGGGCTGGGTAATCCACAAGCACATCTTTATGCAGGTCCCTAGTCGTAGGACTATCGAGACAGGGCATCGATACTCCGGAGTGGACTAGCGTATGCGCTTCTCATTCCAGCAGGGGAGACCGTCTGTCCCACAGCCGTCAGTACGTCGTACTTGAGATGGTATACGGGTGCTCGTTAGGTTACGAGTACACTGGACAGGACTCATCAGGAACTGATGGTTGGTACTATACCTATCGTCAATTATCAGTTCCCAGGTGACATGAGTACAGCTTAGTCCGCTGACTTGACACTGTCACTTCGCCTCGAGTGTGTTCCCACTGTACTTTGATTACTACCCTACCACGGCTCAAAGGAGTCGTGCAAACAGGTAGTAGTTGGGTGCAGTCCCGAAGCACTTGGAGGCAGTGACGGTTAGACAGGATTCGTCTCTCCCGGTATTGGGAGTTGATATCGCGCTGTGTCACGGAGAGCCATTACACACAGTCGTCCTTGGCCAGGGCAAGCGAGATATACTGGTAGGTTTCCAGTGTTATCTCAGGGTGTTCTGGGCTACACTCCGACACGACTTGTACCGCTATTAGAGGACTGATGTTTACCGTCCCCTAGGCCTGCCATGCGATATTCTCAGACGAACAGACCGGACTGTACGGAGATTGTCACATTCAGGCTTAGTAGGAGTTCAGATAGGTTTCACCCCGTCAGTCTTCTTATCGGCATCTACCTGGGGGCCGTTACGCACAGCTAGTGCCGCTTGCGGTCTGTGGTTAAACCCACTGCCAGCGTAGGGTCGAATCTTTAGAGTCCCACACAGAGAGCTATTCGCCTTTAGGCAAAAGAGTAGAGGTCGCATGGTTTTGCGACAGGGTTCGGTCACATCCGTGCACTTGTGCACGTTTAGTGTCCGGGCAGTTATCACTAGCGGGCTTTGGTTTAAGCCAGATCCTAGTGTACGTTTTGGGATTGGTTTTATCTCAGTTGTATTTGTGTTCCCCGGAACGCGGATGCGGGTGTGTATGCACAGTTGACAGAGACAGAGGCAGAGGATTCTCATTAGGGTTGTTGACTGTTGACTTTTGCTTAACCCTAATGAGAATTAGAAATATGATTAACAATAATATTAATTAAGTATTATAGTGACATGGTTAGGGTTGAAGGGTTGACCTTGTTGACTTGTTGACTTTTGTTGACCGGTTGACTAAGTTGGACTTGTTGACCACCATCATGACAATGGCTATCATTTCTTTGCATTGACTTTAGCTTGCTTGTTTTGTTCACAAATTGCATTTAATGCAAGAAATGATATTGCCATTTGATATGATAACAACCATCACATAATACTCAATTATCATTATTTGTTATCATGATTTTGGATTATGAGAGCATGGGAGCAAAAGGTCTTGCTCATTCTTTCATTTGCTTTCTCTCTCTTGCTTGCTCTCTCATCCTCAAGCTCTCCCTCTTCCTCTTGCTCTCTCTCTAGTTCATGGTTCTACTTGTCTCATGTGTTGAGAAGCAAGAATTATATAGATAAAACCCAAAACACTTCTCTACTCATCCTAGTTCACAAGGTCTAGCAAGCCAAGTGTTCTAGTTTCTTCAAGTTTGAAGTAGAAGCTAAAAGGTAGAAGCTTTCGGGTGGATCCATCTTCGGCGCGAGGAGACGACGAAGTGAGGGCGATCCGAACACCGCAAGGAGTTGAAGACGAAGGAGTTCAAGTAAGGTATAACCCCCTAACCGAGTAGGTAAAACTTCTAGTTAGGTTGTTAGGTAGTTGTTTAACAAAGATCCGTATTTTGAGTCCATGTTACCACCCTAAAGAAAAATCGTTTTTCACCATTTCCGCAACCCCAAAGAACCGGGGAAGGGTAACGTGGACTTACAGATTCAATAATCTGGTTATATCACATATAACCTAATTGATATCAGATTACCGCCAGATTAGAATACGGTATCACATACTCGTATTTAATCAGGCCCCCGCACATATCAACATTTGTGCCCTACTTCGTTTCGCTTGAACCAGGAAACTTCTATGTGGGACTCTAAAGACTCGTCAATATGCCAGCAGTAGGTGATGATCACATTAGTCACCCACAAGCCGTCAGCGATACTAGCCGGATGTAATGGCTACCCACGTATTGAGCGATTAGAAGATCAACAAGCAAGCTTGTCCAAAATCTCATGAAGCCTATAAGCAACACTTACCGTACAGTCCGGTATCTTCGTCTGATATGTCGCATATCGAGTCTGGGGGTAGAATCGTCAGACCCTAATAACTTGATAAGTCATGCCGATGTGTGGCCTATAATGGTATGAGAAACTACTGATAACACTTACCAGTAAATGTCATCAACAACACTGGCCAGGGACTTCCTATTATAGCCAATCGAGCATAGTGCAACATCAACTCCCTATACCTGGAGAGATGAAACCCTCCTATAGCTCATTGCCTCCATGTGACTCGGGACTGTACCCAAAATCCACCTGTTTGCACGAATCCTTTGAGCCGTGGTAGGGAGTAAATCAAAGCATAGTGGGAACCACACAGGGCTCTATGACGATTTCGGATCTACAGACTAACCTGTACCAGTGTCACCAGAGAACTGCTATCTGACGATATGTATAGTACCATCTAGGAGTTTTCGGCGAGTCCTGTTCGGTGTACCCATTCTCTAATGAGCACCTGTGTACAATCTTTGATGTCAAACACCAATGGATATGGGATCAACCATCACCCCATACAAGGTCAAGAAACGTACACACTAGTCTACTCTGAAATATCGATGCCCTGTCTCGATATTCTCTC
This sequence comes from Agapanthus africanus, assembly GCA_030015575.1. NCBI lineage: Eukaryota > Viridiplantae > Streptophyta > Magnoliopsida > Asparagales > Amaryllidaceae > Agapanthus > Agapanthus africanus. Next base: position 121,456,441 of record JASDDO010000001.1, read on the forward strand.
GACTAAGAACAATTGAAAGATGTGCTTGTGGACTACCCAGGTCCTAGTAGTATGATCCGCATCATAGTCCAGATAGTCAAGCCTACACACTAAGGGCTTTATCAACATGTATATGCGAGACAGTATAATAATACCAGTGAACATGTTAAGATAAAGACAACCAGATAGCATACTATCATGTCGAGAAAGAAAGTCCTCTATATATATGCCCAAGCATCCACTATAATATACATTAATGTACAATAATGGCCTCTAGGGCATACATATCCCTAACAATCAGCAGCCAAGGAGGAAACAATCTCTAAGGCTGCTCTTGATGATTATATAGCTCAACAAATAAGAGCTCATTAAGTAAATGAAGCGGCTAGCCAAATTGTCAGAACTGGACGATCGTATCCAGGCTGGTATGATCAAATTAACTACTCGCCGGAATATACGATCCACAAGTTCCATATATACAAAGGGACAGACAACCCCCATCAGCACGTTGCGCAGTTCAGAGCTCTGTGCGGCAACACTGGAGGGGACGACAAAATGTTGCTTTGCCAGTTCATTGGCAGCCTATCGGAAACAACCTTTGAATGGTACTCGGAGCTCCCAAATGACTCTGTAAAGACATTCACCGAGATGGAACTGCAGTTCACATAGCGATTCGCTAGCGCGAGTGAGCGCACTCCAATTACGGCATTAATCAATGCCAGGATAAGTTCGGGAGAAACCTGGGTCCAATACGTGATCCGGTGGCGGAACCTATGGTCTAAGTGCGAACAACGCATTGAAGAATCTCCCGCAGTGGGCATGTTCATCGGGACCCTTGATCCTCAAACGACTGTGTCCCAGTTCATGACATTCTTTATGCTAACGACCTTCCAAGCTCTGATCAATAAGCTGGCCCAAATGGACCTGATAGGCCATAGGCCTTCCTCCTCAAATAAGGACCCTCGAAATAACAAGAATAAAGGGAAATCGGCCTTCATTGCCAACATCTAACAACGACCGAGTGGCCCAAAACCGGCTGTTCGCCAAAACAACGTGTGTTCGTGCCCGTCCTTGAAGGAAAGACTAGGACGTGCTTACTCGTTTCCCCACGATAAGAAGATGAGACTGTTCGAGTTGGCAGTGCATAACAAACTCATCACATTGCCAGACCCACGGCGTCCACCGCAACCCGGCGACATCAATAACCCTAACTACTGCTTCTATCCCAGAATGGTGAGCCACCCAATTGAGGATTGCTATATCTTTAAGAACTGGGTCGAGGACCAGTATCAACAGGGGAAATTCGCGCTGTCTGACAACTGGAGGGTAAACCCACCACAGAAGCACACTCCCAAAAGGTGGATGCACGGGGGGCATCATGCTCGCTCATGGAAGAAACTCCATTGGAAGTCGTTCTTTCAGCTAAAACCAAAAGAATGCTGAAAGATCTACATGCATGTCCAGCAGTCAGGTGGAAAAGCCCACTTGAACCCGAAATCATTGAAAGGATGCTGAAATCCCGTCCCGTACCGAAAGTCGTTGACAAAGGGAAAAATCCCCAAGTCAAGCCTCCGAAGTATTCAAAGAAAAAGAAGAAGACCAAGAAGCCTATGCAGCCTGCCGAGTATGACAACAAGTGTTAAGTTGAAAATATTGCACATTTGATATAACATTTTCCTTACTTTTCTTAAATATTTAAAGGTGTTCATTATAAATATAGAACATATGTGGGTTTATCTGCAAATTTATTATTTACCATATGTTTATATATTATAATTAACATTATGACGGAAAATATATGCATATAATATTTATATAATATTTTTATTATGCATATCATATCAAATAATCTTAATCAAATTTCTTAAAGATTTATTACCATATAAAATGATTAAGATTATATCTCTAATATAACAAATATTACTAATATTATTAATGAAGATTTTGTGCAGATTTAGCTCAGGTCAAGAGATCAAGATATTCAAGATGTCAGGATCAAGAATCTGCCAATAAAATCGTAGAATCAATACTGGCAGAAACTCAAAAAATATTTCCAAAATCCAGATATCTAGAGAATCTCCACGTGTCAACATCAGGCCACAGCAGAAAATCCAAACCCTCACTCCTCCAAAGTGCGGCGGTTGCGCGGACAATAACCCATATATGCGGCTTAATCGTGGCCGTAGGATCTGAAAATTTGGAAATTGGATCTTTATGGAATATCTTAACCTATGAGATCTAGGGTTTTTTCTTCTACTGCTATATAAAGGATCGATGGCTAAACTTAGAGAACCATCACCTTTAATACGAAGCAAATCACCGTCAAGAATAAGAGATCCACGACAGGTCCGCGATTCGACGTGATAGAGCGACGTGAATATCGACGGAGCAAATACTTCCTACGAGACAGAGATCGAGAGCAACTTCTTCCTCTTGTAATCTAAATTCGAAGGATTTGTACTTGTAACGTTGATTAATAAAGGTAGAACATTTGTTTAATTATTTTGCATTTACTTTCCGCATTTAAATTTCTGCATTATGATGTCCTTCTCTATCCCTTAGTCTTCTTCTCCAAACATGCGTGAGTAATTCTTCACTTGATAGGGTTCGTAGGATTATGGTAGATCAATGGATGATAAAATCTCTTAACTTCTTTTACATCTTATAAAGTTTATAAACTTTATCAAAAGAATCGTTAACATCCTAATTGGGCGCGCTATCAATTTATTGATAGTCTCGAGTGCGATTTGAGATCAGATTAACAATTGTTTTGGTAGAGGCTAGACATGAATAGGGGTCAATGCAAGGATAAGGGTTAAGAGTGGGAACCCTATTCCCTCCAAAAACCCCAATCTTCATTCGTCACCATCGATCTAGTTTTAAATCTATTAAAAGATAAAAGGAGTCATCTTTATTTAATCATCCATTACTACTAAATTCTAACGGACCCTACAAGCCCTCTTCTTATATATTATACATCCGTGTTCAACATAGATCTAGAATTACTCTCCCCTATTTCTAATCAACCCGTCTAAAGTATTAAAAGTTCCACGCATTCCTGTGGACGACCCGTACTCATCTCGGCTAGCTACTCGCGACATCGTTATTGATTGCGGTTACTACAAACACTTTTTTCATCATCAATCAACAAGCGCACAGACCTATAAGAGTATATTGACACGCTGGAAGAGTACAACCAGAAGGCACGGAAACCGGTCATGCTCGAAGAGTTCCTCAAGCATATTCTTGAGAACAAAGATAGTGACAACGATGAGGAAAATGACTCATCAGAAGAAACCGAAGACTATGCAGCAAGTTGCCACATGGTCTCCTATTCGTCGTTAAATTCCCTCGGCGTCAGAAAACAACACAGAGGAACGGGGGGCAGGATCAGCGCTAAAATCCCTGGAACGGCCAGAAGACCTGATCGATAGGTTGTTAAACGAAGCCTTTCGAAAAAGCAAAACTGACCAAGAACGCGAAGCAGGCATATACGAAAAGGCTAAGTGTCGGCATCAGGATGAAGAAGCTACGGCAAGGATGAGTCGTAAAATACTCCAACCAAACCAAGCCAAGGCATACCCGCGACAAATAAGAGCAGGATCAAGACAAAGAGGCTGTTCGCCAAAGCCCTGTCAATAAGAATGAAGCTGCCACCTCTCGTAGGAAACACTCCCGGGGTCATATGTGTTAGTTATGTGTATGCCCTAGAGGCCATTATTGTATATATGGTGTACATTATAGTGGATGCTTGGACATATATAGAGAGGAATTTCTTGCTCGACATGATAGTATGCTATCTGGTTGCTCTTTGTCTTAACATGTAGACTTGTATTGTGATATTGTCTTGCTCTCACATGTTGATAAAGCCCTTAGGATGTGTACTTGACAACCAGGACTATGATAGAGATCATACTAGTGGGGCCAGGGTAGTCCACAAGTACATCCTTTAATTGTTCCTAGTCGAAGGAGTATCGAGACAGGGCATCAATATTCCAGAGTAGACTAGTGTATACGCTTCTTGACCCATATAATGGGCGATTGATGATCCCACATACATTGGTGTTAGACATCAAAGATTGTATACGGGTGCTCAGTGTAGACTGGGTATACTGAACGGACTCGCCGAGAACTCCTACTTGGTATTATACCTATCTTCAGATAGCAGTTCTCTGGTGACACTGGTACAGGTTAGTCTGTAAACCCGAGATCGTCATAGAGTCTTGTGTGATTCCTACTGTGCTTTGATTTCCACCTTACCACATTCAAGAGAATGTGCAAAACGTTAGCTTTTGGGTACAGTCCCGAATCACATGGAGGCAATGAGCGATAGGAAGGGATCCGTCTCTCCCGGTATTGGGGGTTGATGTTGCACTGTGCTTCATTGGCTATAACAGGAAGTCCCTGGCCAGGGCTGATACGGAGATTTACTAGTAAGTGTTATCAGTAGTTTCTCGACCCGTTATGAGCCTCATATCGACACGACTTATCGGTTACTGGGGTCTGACGTTAACCACCCTTAGACTAGATATGCGACATATCAGAGGAAGAGACCGGACTGTACGGTAGTGTCACTGACAGGCTTTACAGGAGTATGAGAAGGCTTGCTTGTTGATCTTTTGATCACTCAATACCCGGGTAGCCGTTACGTCCAGCTAGTACCGCTGACGGCTTGTGGGTGCCTGATATGATCATCACCTACTGCAGGCGTATTGACGAGTCTTTAGAGTCGTACACAGAGCTTTACTGGCTCAGACAAATCGAAGTAGGAGCACATATGTGATATGTGCGGGACCGGGATTAATACGAGTATGTGATACCGTATTCTATTTTCGCGATTTATGATATCGGTCGGTTATATGAGATATAGCCGGGTTATCGAATCAAGTGTTGATTCGATAAGTTGATACAAATAATATTAGTCGGTCATATGAGATATAGCCGGATTATTAAATTAAGTGTTGATTTAATAATTTAATGTATAATTATATATTTGATATATTAATTTACATTAACTAATATTAGCTCACTTAAGAATTTCTTTATCTCACTTATGCATTTGATATATATGTGATATATATTAATTGTGTTTTTTTTTGTGTCATGCTTGATGCCACATGCTACATGGGTGTATGAGATTCACACCATGCTCATGATAATGTAAGGTTTATTTATTTAAAGTAAATCCAAATTAGTTGGAAATTAGTCACATGGGTGAAACTTGTGGACCCATTGACTTAGTCCACTAGTTTTGTCTTACCTTAGATATTTATTAACCTAACCATTATCTAAACCCATGGTAAAGTCTCTACATGAGTTATATGAGATATTTTCTCACCCATGCTTGCCATAACATTATTGGCTTCATCTTCTTCATCAACAAGAGAGAGCTCTCTAGGTTTTAGAGAGGTAGGGAAAATTAGTGAGAAAAAGATTTCTAAAGTGAGCAAAAATCCGACTTCATCATGCTCTACTAAATTAGCCATTTAGTTTAGGGTGTTAGCTTTACTAATCCCTAATTAGTGAAGAGATAACTTGGGTTGGTGTCTCCTCGACGTAGATCATCTTCGGTCTCAAAGACTTCGTGCAAGCTTGTTCCTTTCATCTTGTGGAGACATTTTAGAGTCCGAAAGATCACTACTTGGAGCGAAGGGACTACTACATGGAGCTATTGAAGTGAATGACCGGTCTACAAAGGTTGTATTTCTTGTTCACTTAGATGTAAAGATGTTTACATGTTGTATTGTCTAATTCTTTAGTTAAGATTCTATGGTTAGGGCTATTTAGCATGACAAATTTTTGAAAATGGCATGGACGATGCCTCCCGAAACCTTGCTGTCGTGCTAGGTAACCCTACTGTGGTATCGGAACCAAGTTAGAGAATTAGTCGATGTTTGTAGAATTATGAAACCGAAACAACTTCGAAACACTCGAAACAAAAACCTAGTTTCTGTCGAAATTTTTAAGTCGTCTAAATTTTTTTAAGTAACTGCAGAATGTTATATGTGATGTAACATGAACACTTGACAAACATGAACCCAATTGGCTGGATTTCACCCGGTGAGATGGCTTAAAAATCCGGCCTGGCCGTCCCCCAGTTGTTTTCTTGGGTTCGTCTTTGTTCGGTGTTTTGGTCTCTGGGTTTTGGTGTTTCAGGTGTTGCTTGTTTTTGCTGAAATCGCATGAGATGTTCACTTTCTATAAAGGTAATTCGGAGTGTTTTGTAGTCGTAATTATAACTTCGTTTTGGGTTATTTAGACGGCGTTAAAAAGTTCGAACGAATATCAATAATCCAATTTTTCCCTCGGTGGAAATTTTCCAAGAGTTGGATTTTTTCCAAGTTTAAAACATTCAAAAATCATGCAAGTAATTTGATAGACCCTCTAGAAGAACGAAACCCTAACTCAATTCTATGACCTTCAGAACCGCCGCCAAATCCTAAAATTTGCGGTAGTTCCGCGGCGCCATAGGTGAGGCAAGGGTTGGCCCTTCTACGGCTGGTCCATAGGTACTGTGGCATGTTCTGAGTACTTTTAAAACTGCGCTCAAGTGTTGAGCTCTTTGGAAAATTTTGGGTGTTTATTGATTCGATCGGAATGTTTACCATCGTCTTGCCATCTGTGGAATGTGATACAATATTTGGAATTCATATTGTTGGGCATGAAATCTGAAGTATGTGATATTTCGGGTTTATGATATCTAAGGTGATTGTGGATTCCAAATGTTGTAGTTTGACATTTTCTTTTCCGCGACCGTAAGTGTAATATGTGATGTATCGCCGGTTTCGTTGCTATATATCAACGACAATCGAGATACGCATATTTACTTACGTTGATGACATGTGATGTTATTTGTTGCTGTGATATGTTATATTGGATCGTCGTGTTTTGAATAGCCGGGTTTTTTTTTATGTGAGATGAGAGTTTTTCCATTTTCATTCATGTAAAAACTTGTATGTAATATTCTTTTATTGGGGCACTTCCGGGTCGAGGATGATATCACCATTATTGTATATTATTTACTTTTCCGCATTAGGATAGACCCAAGGAGGGGAGCACAAGTAACCGGGTTCTAGGGTCCAATGGGAGACCATCTCGAGGAGTCGAGACCGGGTCTCCTAACTCTAGAATTGGTAGGGTTGCTTGCCGCTCTCGTAGGGGTATGGGGATGTGGGTTTGGCTATTCATCGCGACCGTGGAATCCGTGTTTTATACCGACTTAATTTAAAACACGGAATTCCTAATATATCCAATATTTCATATGTTATTTTCTACTGCTGATATTCTGTGATGTGATCACTTTATATGCGTGACACGAATGCTTTATTATTATATATATGATATATAATAAGCGTTGCTTATGTTTTGCACCCGCTCTAGTCCCGCCCGCTATGCCGTTAGTTAAGTAACCTAACGGTGCATAACGGGACACTGTGGCGAATGCGGATGGCATAAGCGTACGTTGTATTTTTGTTTCTTCTATGATGCTTAGGAAGCATAAATGATGAGACTTCATTAATGAGATTAATGAAAAAGAAAGAAACCTAAAAAGATGTTGTGGAATCAAATTTTCAAAAAAGGTAGCTCTAGTTCTTGCTTTGCATAGCGATATTCCTTGTAGAATATCCAGCACTTTATTCGATAAGGAAAGAGCCGAGAACCATTCACTGGGAGTGACCTATTTAGTGAAACTAGCAGATGCTACAACCCACTCGGTTTTGTTTTTGATTGCTTTTCTAGTTCATGCTTTGCATAATGATATTTGTGAAATATCCTGTACCTTATTCGATAAGGAATGATCCGAGATCCCTTCACCGGGAGTGACCTCTTTAGCAAAACTAGTGAAAAGCCTAAAAAACACTCATTTTCAAAAATCACTTGTTTCTACAACGATATCAAGTTCATTATGCAAAAAGTTTTCTTAAAATCTTGTCGTGGCCCTCCGTCATTTCAGATAAAGACTATTCAGTATTCGTACTACGTTTGTTGACCTTGTCAAGACGTAGTGTACGGTAGCTGATTAGTGCTTATCTGTTAAAGCATGAGATGCGATTGGATTAGGGTAGTCGTACGGCCTTGTTGACATTGTCAAGGGTCGTGCGGGTGGGTTTAATTCAATCATGAAATTTACGGGTTGAACTTGACTTGCGATTTATGGTTTGTTGACCTTGTCAAGGTCATAGATTGCTTGGGGAAGAATATTGTCGGGAATTTCATGTGTTGAAATTTGCAATGAGATTGCATACCTTCTATGAGATAGTTGGATCCCGATACCCACTGCGAGTAAGAGTTACTCCTGAGAGAGTTTTACACATCACAATTAGCCGATCAAGTAGGCGACTAGAAATGTGTTAACGGGGTTATGCCTCTGGGAAAACGAGGTTTATTTTAATTAGGTCTATGCGAAAGCACGGGAAACTGTTAGATATGTATGCCCTAGAGACCATTATTGTATAGTACTAGTTTGTATATTACATTTTGGAGGCTTGGAATATATATACGGTTTTACGACAGTCTTGCTCGATATAGTAGTATGCTACTTGGTTTGTTTCTATCTTAATATGTGTATATGTTTCTTTTAACATATTGCTAAAAACATATTGATAGAGCCCTTAGGATTTTTGCTTGACTACCGGCGTTGTGATGGCGATCACACTGGTGGGGGCTGGGTAGTCTATAAGCACATCCTTATTTTGGTCCCTAGTCGTAGGATTATCGAGAAAGGGCATCGATACTCCAGAGTAGACTGGTGCATACGCTTCTCTTCCCAGCAGGGGAGATGGTCTGTCCCACAACCATCAGTACGTCGTACTGGAGATAATATGCAGATGCTCGTTAGGTTACGAGTACACTGGACAGGACTCGTCGGGAATTGTTGGTTGGTATTATACCTATCGCCAGTTAACAGTTCCCAGGTAACATGAGTACAGCTTAGTCCGCTGACTTGATACTGTCACTTCGCCTCGAGTGTGTTCCCACTGTTCTTAGATTACTATCCTACCACGGCTCTACTGAGTCGTGCAAACAGGTAGTAGTTGGGTGCAGTCCCGAAGCACTTGGAGGCAGTGACGGTTAGACAGGATTCGTCTCTCCCGGTATTGGGAGTTGATATCGCGCTGTGTCTAGGAGAGCCATTATGCATTGTCGTCCCTGGCCAGGGCAAGCGAGAATTGCTGGTAGGTTTTCCAATAGATTCTCAGGGTGTTTTGGGCTACACTCCGACACGAGTTGTACCGCTATTAGGGGACTGACGTTTACTGCCCCCTAGGCCCGCCATGCGATATTCTCAGACGAACAGACCGGACTGTACGGAGATTGTCACATTCAAGCTCAGTAGGAGTTGGGATGGGTTCACCTCATCAGTCTTCTTATCGGCATCTACCTGGGATTACGTACAGCTAGTACCGCTTGTGGCCTGTGGTTAAACCCACTGCCAGCGTAGTGTCGAGCCTTTAGAGTCCCACACAGAGGGTTAGTCGCCTTTGGGCAAAACAGAGTGGAGGTTGCATGGTTTTGCGACGGGGTTCGTTCACATCCGCACATTTGTGCACGTTTGATATCCGGACAGTTATTACTAGTGGGCTTTGGTTTAAGCCAGATCCTAGTACTTGTTTTGGGATTGGTTTTGTCTCAGTGTATTCGTGTTCCTTGGAACACGGATGCGGGTGTGTATGCACAGTTTACAGAGGCAGAGGCAGAGAATTCTCATTAGGGTTGACTTGTTGATCATTTGACTTTGGGTGACTTGTTGACCATTTGACTTTGGTTGACTTGTTGACCAATGACTTTTTCTAAACCCTAATGAGAATGAGAAATATGATTAATAATATTAATTAAGGATTATTGTGTCATGGTTGAGTTGAACATTTGACTTTTGTTGACTTGTTGACTTTGTTGACCGGTTGACCATTGTGGACTTGTTGACCATCATCATTTCATTGTTATGACTTTTGTTTACTTGCTGTTCTTTACAAAATGCAATAATTGCATGAAATGATAATGGTCATTGAAACTAACCATCACAATACTTAATTATTATTATTATTATCATTATTCTCACTTTGGTGAGGATGGTTGCATTATGAGAGCTTATTCTATCATATCTTTTCTCTCTCTTGCAAAAGCTCTCCCTCTTCCTCTCCCAAAAGGGTCAAGTGTTCCATGAGTTGGAAATCATGAACCTTTGAAACAAAACCACCACAACTCTTCTCTACTCTATCTAAGGTTTTAGGTTTAGCAAACTAAGCACCTTAGTTATCTCTAGGTTGAGATAGGAGCTCAAGTTCGAGGCCCTCGGGTGGATCCATCTACGGCAAAGAGGAGACGACGAGGAGAAGCCGTTCAAGCCGCTACGAGGAGCAAGCAAGGAGGTGAACCACCAAAAGAAGAGAAGGAGTTCAAGACCTAGGTATAACTATTCTACATAGTAGCTAAAACTTGTAGTATATTTGTTAGTTCTTGTTTAGCAAAGATCCTTCATGAACGGTTCATATTACCTAGTGAGGAAAATTTTTCGTTTTACCTATTCCGCCTCCCCGAAAGAACCGGGGTGGGTAACGTGGACCTAACAGTGGTATCAGAGCCTGGCTAAGCAACAACTAACTAATAACAAAGTGTTTAGAACTTCGATCCGGAAAAAAATCCCGAAAACAAACCGAAAAATTGTATTTTCTATCGATTTATAAACAGGTCTAAAAATATTTTAACCGAAATGAAAAATAGAAGCAGGGTTTTTTGAGAAAACTGCAAAAATTTGGGCGCTTGAGCCCCTTAGATGACCGCGGATCCACGGCCGAGTCGACTCGGCAGCGCGCCAAATTTTTCTAAGGGTTCTCTGTTTGGGTTTTGGGATTTTTAAGATGTTTTTTTCTGCCCAGATTTTCCAGAGAACGATATTATTTTTTGGGGTAGTTACAAATTTGTATTTTGATCGGAGTTCTACAAACTTCGGCTAAATGGTTATATCTGTAATGTGATATATGCACTGAACGTCGGCTAATCGCTATACGTCGATTAGTGGGGGTTGTGCATATCTGTGATCTGTAATGTTGTTGGATTGTGTATATGAACTTGTTGGATTGTCGCGGATGAATAGCCGGGGTTTTGTGAGATGAGAGTTTTCTTTATCTTTCATTTGATGTAATATTATTTTTATGGCCGCACATCCGGGATGAGGTTGTAGCCGCCATTGTATATTATTTCTTTTATTGTTTTTGCTCCTAGGATAGACCCAAGGTGGGGTGCACAAACTACCGGGTGCGTTGAAGTGCTGAGTGGCCTACTCACGTTGTTGAGGGAGGCTGCTTCACTTCGGGTATTTGGTGGGTAGTTTGCCGCACCCGTAGAGGTCTAGGGTGGGGTTTTTGGCTATTCATCGCGACCGTGTAATCCGCCTTTCGTTGCAGGCTCGAACGAAACGCGGATTCGTAGCATATCCAATGTGTTCATCTGTGATCTGGAATAGCTATCATTGCATCTGACGAATATATATATCTATATATGATATCTAGTAGGCGTTGCTTATGTTTTGCATCCGCGCTAGTCCAGCCCCCGCTCCGTCGTTAGTTAAGTAACCTAACGGGTAATGACGGGGCCCCGTGGCGAATGCGGATGCATAAGCGTACGTCATATTTTTGTTGTTTTCTGCAATGGTAGGATTAATTGATGGGACACATTAAATTAATGCAAGAAAACAAACCTAAAAGACGTTGTTGGAACAATTTTCAAAAGGCTGTTATTGTAAGGACGTTCTCTTTTGTTTTGCATAGAGGTATTCGGTTATGAATACCCAGCACCTCAGTCGACGAGGCAAGGGCCGAGATCCCTTCATCGGGAGTGACCCCTTGGACAAAAGTTTGCGTCAGGGTAATAACTTCACTATAGTCGATTATTCTTGCTTTGCATCGAGGTATTCAGTTTGGAATATCCTGCACCTCATTCGACGAGGAAAGAGCCGAGATTCCTTCACAGGGAGTGACCTATTTAGCAAAAGTTATCGTCACTATAATTTTAAAAAAGGTTATCAGGTTCCTTCAACGATATCAAGTTCATTACGTTAACGGGTTTTTCGCCAAAAACCCAGCCGTAGCCCTCCGTCGTTTCTTATAAGTTATACTTAGTATTCGTGCTGCGTTTGTTGACTGTGTCAAGGCACAATGAACGGTAGCTGAGTATTGCTTATCTGCTGGATACAATGTGATTGGTTAGGACAGTCGTGTAACCTTGTTGACTGTGTCAAGGGTTATGCGGGTGGGTTTAATGCAATCAAGATAATGACGGGATGAACTTGACTAGGACTCTTTGATTTGTTGACTGTGTCAAGATCACTTGGGTCCTAGGGGCAAAAATCCACATCGGGAGTTTCTAAAGAAACTGAAACTTGCAGATTTAGCATACCTTCTGGAGTGTGGTGACTAGAGTGGATTCCATCTAGGTCATCGCACAATGATAGTTAGATCCCGATCCCACTGATGAGTTGGATTATTCTCGGGAGATTATTTCACTTAACAATCAATGCTATAAACCAAGTAGGTGTCTAGAACGGTGTTAGCGGGGATACGCCTCCAGGGAAAAGAGGTTATTTAATTAAGGAACTTCGCGAAAGCGTTGGAAAACCTCCCTCGAAGTACCAACACTAGCCTGGCTGAAAGGTTAAGCAAGTATTGTGACGTGCGATTAATCCTGACTAGTTCTTCTTTTAAGGTTTGAAGAAGAATTTGAGGAAACAGTGGGAGCCATCCTGATTAGGTAAATCAATAAACCAATCTAATCTTTCAAGAGTGCACGCTGAGTGTTTCTTTTCTCTCTCTCCAGGTAGCAACCATTTCACGCCCTAATCAAGATAATAAAATGTATCGCTTGACCGATCCGAATTCTTATTCGGGGCTGGGGAACGTTGGTTCGGCTCTAACTTACGACAACAGTCATAAGTATGAGCAAGGGAAAGAGGATTGTATGGATTCCAAGGATACCCAGTTGAAGAAGAAGCATAGTTTTGCATCTACTTCAGGTGTTCTTGTAATTGAGAACTGCTTTATGGTCAGCCCTACTTCCTGGGTACTTGATACCGGATCAGGATCTCATATCTGTAATCTATTGCAGGGACTGAGAAAAAGTAGGAAAGTTGTATCTGGTGATATGTCGCTCAGGGTAGCGAACGGAGCACAAGTTAATGCTGCAGCCGTCGGTGAATATCACCTAGTGTTGCCAAATGGCAATACTATGATTTTGAACGAATGCTACTATGTACCTTCCATGGTTTGCAACATCATATCAGTTTCTTTACTCGATAAAGATGGATATAACTTTGTTCTTGATAGAAATATCATGAACATCTACCTTCATAAGGTACTGGTTGCAGAAGGTACACTGTGTAATGGTATCTACGTTCTAAATCAGAATACAGTTCTCAATGTACAAAACACACGCAAGAGGAAGAATTCAGATACAATTGAATCCTACTTGTGGCATTGTAGACTTGGTCATATCGGAGAGAAAAGACTAAGTAAGTTGCATAAAGATGGACTCTTGGATACGTTCGAGTTTTCATCTTATGAAACTTGTCAGTCTTGTCTCAAAGGAAAGATGGCCAAATCTCCGTTCACCGGACATGGAGAAAGGGCAGCAGAGCTCTTAGGACTCATACACAGTGATGTATGTGGTCCAATTTCTATGCAGACAAGGGGTGGGTTCTCGTACTTCATCACATTCACTGACGATCTCTCTAGGTTCGGATATGTGTATCTGATGAAACACAAATCTGAAGCTTTTAAGAAATTCAAGGAATTCAGAAACGAAGTAGAGAACCAGACTGACAAAAGTATCAAGATCCTCCGATCAGATAGAGGAGGGGAGTACTTAAGCACGGAATTCCTAGATTACTTAAAAGAGAATGGTATTCTCTCTCAGCTTCCGGTTCTTTTAGGAAGGCGGAATAGGTAAAACGAAAATTTTTCCTCACTAGGTAACATGGACCGTTCATGAAGGATCTTTGCGAAACAAGAACTAACAAATATACTATAAGTTTTAGCTACTATATAGAATGGTTATACCTAGGTCTTGAACTCCTTCTCTTCTTTTGGTGGTTCACCTCCTTGCTTGCTCCTCGTAGCGGCTTGAACGGCTTCTCCTCGTCGTCTCCTCTTTCAATAACATACTTAAAAGAGAATGGTCCAATGTCTATACATGCAAGGGGTGCGTTCTCATACTTCATCACATTCACTGACGATCTCTCTATGTTCGGATATGTGTATCTGATGAAACACAAATCTGAAGCTTTTAAGAAATTCAAGGAATTCAGAAACGAAGTAGAGAACCAGACTGGAAAAAGTATCAAGATCCTCCGATCAGATAGAGGAGGGGAGTACTTAAGTACGGAATTCCTAGATTACTTAAAAGAGAATGGTATTCTCTCTCAGCTTACTCCCCCTTATACACCACAGCACAACAGTGTATCGGAACGGAGGAATCGTACCCTATTGGATATGGTTCGCTCCATGATGAGTAGTGCGGAGTTGCCTCTTTCATTCTGGGGATATGCACTTCAAACAGCAGCGCATCTATTGAATCAAGTTCCATCCAAATCCGTGCCTAAGACTCCGTATGAAATATGGTGTGGTAAGAGTTTGTATCTTAAACGTATTAAGATTTGGGGTTGCCCAGCTTATGTCAAAAAGCAGAACCCAGACAAACTTGAGGCACGGGCAGTTTTGTGTAAGTTTGTGGGATACCCAAAAGATTCTAGTGGGTATCTATTCTACCATGCAGAGGAACAGAAGATAATTGTTTCCAGGAATGCCACATTTTTGGAAAAAGAATTTCTTGTTAAAAATATTAGTGGCAGCAAGTTAGAACTGGATGAAATTCCAGAAACACAAACTTTAACTAAAGATTTGGTGGAACCGCTAGATTCAGTTACACCCAACGAACCTCAGCCATTCCACAGATCTGGTAGGATTTCTCATCCGCCCGAGAGATACTACGGTTTTCTCTTAGACGGGGATCGAGATGATTGCATCTTGGAAGAAGATGATCCTACCAGTTTCAGGCAGGCCATTATCAGTAGGGACTCTGATAAGTGGCTGGAAGCTATGCAATCCGAAATGGAGTCCATGTACACCAATAAAGTGTGGACCTTGGATATTGCTCCACCTGGGGTAAAACCCGTTGGATGCAAATGGATCTACAAAAGGAAACTTGGTGTAGATGGGCAGGTGGAACCTATAAGGCTGGACTCGTTGCAAAAGGTTTTCGTCAAAGACCTGGTGTGGACTATGACGAAACTTTTTCTCCAGTGGCTATGCTCAAATCCATTCGGATCCTACTTGCCATTGCTGCCTTTCATGACTATGAAATCTGGCAGATGGACGTTAAAACGGCTTTTCTAAACGGCTGTTTGGAAAAGTGCGTTTACATGGATCAGCCAGAAGGTTTCGTAGACAGTGGGAGCAGCGGGAAGGTGTGCAAGTTGCTTTTATCCATTTATGGATTAAAGCAAGCATCGCGGAGCTGGAACATCTATTTTGATGAGGCAATCAAGGAATTTGATTTCATCAAGAACGAAGATGAGCCTTGTGTCTATAAGAAGATTGTAGGACGAACTGTCGTGTTCCTAGTCTTGTACGTGGACGACATTCTTTTGATAGGAAATGACATTCCTATGCTACAATCGGTCAAGCTATTCTTGTCACAACGGTTCTCCATGAAGGACTTGGGTGATGCCTCGTACATTCTGGGGATCAAGATCTACAGAGATAGATCCAAGAAACTACTGGGACTTTCGCAGTCCAGGTACATAGAGACCGTACTAAAGAGATTTAGTATGGAAGATTCCAAGCGCGGTAACATACCCGCATTGCACGGAATCACCCTCTCCAAGAATATGTCTCCTAAGACTGACGAGGAGAGGGTTCGCATGAGCACTATACCCTACGCTTCGGCGGTAGGATCTATAATGTATGTGATACTATGTACAAGACCAGATGTAGCTTACGCGCTAAGCGTGGTGAGCCGGTATCAGTCAGACCCAGGTGAGGACCACTGGACGGCAGTGAAGAACATTCTCAAGTACCTGAGAAGGACTAAGGAGATGTTCCTGGTTTACGGTAATGGAGACCTCAGAGTCGAGTCCTTTACCGATTCAAGCTTCCAGAGTGACAAAGATGACAGCAAGTCTGTCTCGGGTTTTGTGTTTACCCTCAACGGAGGGGCGGTGTATTGGAGGAGTTCTAAACAGGATACCGTCGCAGACTCGACGATGGAGGCCGAATACATTGCTGCAAGCGATGCTGCAAAAGAGGCGGTCTGGATGAAGAAGTTCATTAGTGAACTTCAGGTGGTTCCGTCCATTGTTGACCCAATACCTTTGTATTGCGATAACAATGGGGCTATAGTTTTAGCAAAGGAACCAAGGTCCCATCAGAAATCCAGACACATCTTAAGGCGGTATCACCTGATCAGGGAGATCATTGATCGCCAGGAGATCGAGGTACGGAGAGTGGACACAAAAGACAACACGGCGGATCCATTCACAAAGGCCCTCCCTCAAACACAGTTCGAGCGACTTTTTGAGCTATTGGGTATGCGGTACGCCAGCAGCTGGCCTTAGTGCAGACGTTGGGTATGCGGTACACCAATTACCGGCCTTTAGTGCAAGTAGGAGATTGTTAGATATGTATGCCCTAGATGCCATTATTGTATAGTACGAGTTTGTATATTACATTTTGGAGGCTTGGGATATATATACGGTTTTACGACAGTTTTGCTCGATATAGTAGTATGCTACTTGGTTTGTTTCTATCTTAATATGTGTATATGTTTCTTTTAACATATCGCTAAAAACATATTGATAGAGCCCTTAGGATTTTTGCTTGACTACCGGCGTTGTGATGGCGATCACACTGGTGGGGGCTGGGTAGTCTATAAGCACATCCTTATTTTGGTCCCTAGTCGTAGGATTATCGAGAAAGGGCATCGATACTCCAGAGTAGACTGGTGCATACGCTTCTCTTCCCAGCAGGGGAGACGGTCTGTCCCACAGCCATCAGTACGTCATACTGGAGATAGTATGCAGGTGCTCGTTAGGTTACGAGTACACTGGACAGGACTCGTCGGGAACTGTTGGTTGGTATTATACCTATCGTCAGTTAACAGTTCCCAGGTGACATGAGTACAGCTTAGTCCGCTGACTTGACACTGTCACTTCGCCTCGAGTGTGTTCCCACTGTTCTTAGATTACTACCCTACCACGGCTCTACTGAGTCGTGCAAACAGGTAGTAGTTGGGTGCAGTCCCGAAGCACTTGGAGGCAGTGACGGTTAGACAAGATTCGTCTCTCCCGGTATTGGGAGTTGATATTGCGCTGTGTTTAGGAGAGCCATTACACATTGTCGTCCCTGGCCAGGGCAAGCGAGAATTGCTGGTAGGTTTTCCAGTAGATTCTCAGGGTGTTTTGGGCTACACTCCGACACGACTTGTACCGCTATTAGGGGACTGAAGTTTACTGCCCCCTAGGCCCACCATGCGATATTCTCAGACGAACAGACCGGACTGTACGGAGATTGTCACATTCAGGCTCAGTAGGAGTTAGGATGGGTTCACCTCATCAGTCTTCTTATCGGCATCTACCTGAGGACCGTTACGTTCAGCTAGTACCGCTTGCGGCCTGTGGTTAAACCCACTGCCAGCGTAGTGTCGAGCCTTTAGAGTCCCACACAGAGGGTTAGTCGCCTTTGGGCAAAACAGAGTGGAGGTTGCATGGTTTTGTGACGGGGTTCGTTCACATCCGCGCACTTGTGCACGTTTGATATCCGGACAGTTATTACTAGCGGGCTTTGGTTTAAGCCAGATCCTAGTACTTATTTTGGGATTGGTTTTGTCTCAGTGTATTCGTGTACCTTGGAACACGGATGCGGGTGTGTATGCACAGTTGACAGAGGCAGAGGCAGAGGATTCTCATTAGGGTTGACTTGTTGACCATTTGACTTTGGGTGACTTGTTGACCATTTGACTTTGGTTGACTTGTTGACCAGTGACTTTTCTAAACCCTAATGAGAATGAGAAATATGATTAATAATATTAATTAAGGATTATTGTGTCATGGTTGAGTTGAACATTTGACTTTTGTTGACTTGTTGACTTTGTTGACCGGTTGACCATTATGGACTTGTTGACCATCATCATATCATTGCTATGACTTTTGTTTACTTGTTGTTCTTTACAAAATGCAATAATTGCATGAAATGATAATGGTCATTGAAACTAACCATCACAATACTTAATTATTATTATTATCATTATTCTCACTTTGGTGAGGATGGTTGCATTATGAGAGCTTATTCTATCATATCTTTTCTCTCTCTTGCAAAAGCTCTCCCTCTTCCTCTCCCAAAAGGTTCAAGTGTTCCATGAATTGGAAATCATGAACCTTTGAAACAAAACCACCACAACTCTTCTCTACTCTATCTAAGGTTCTAGGTTTAGCAAACCAAGCACCTTAGTTATCTCTAGGTTGAGATAGGAGCACAAGTTCGAGGCCCTCGGGTGGATCCATCTACGGAAAAGAGGAGACGACGAGAAGAAGCCGTTCAAGCCGCTACGAGGAGCAAGCAAGGAGGTGAACCACCAAAAGAAGAGAAGGAGTTCAAGACCTAGGTATAACCATTCTACATAGTATCTAAAACTTGTAGTATATTTATTAGTTCTTGTTTAGCAAAGATCCTTCATGAACGGTCCATGTTACCTAGTGAGGAAAAATTTTCGTTTTACTTATTCCGCCTCTCCGAAAGAACCGGGGTGGGTAACGTGGACCTAACAAGAACCTCCCTCAAAGTACCAACACTGGCCTGGCCGAAAGATTGGCGAACTTATAGGGTGTAATTAATCCCGGCTAGTCTTACCTTTTAGGGTTTGTGTAGGGTTCCTAGGCACACTCAAGAGGTTCCACAAGGCATCAACCTTGCCAAAATCAAATTTTTTCTTGTGCCGAGAAACCCTAATGCTAGATCGATAACTAAAGGTAAAGGCGAAACAACAACAAGTTAACAACTTAACTACTAAGTGAATGGAAATACAACCTTTGTAGATCCGGTCCACCACTTCTTTAGCTCCGAGATGACGTCCCTCCGCTGCGATCATCGGATCCCGGACTCTAGCGATGGTTTCGTCGGAGAAACTAGTGGGCTAGGTCGTTGACTTCGATGCCGAAGATGATCTACGTCGAGGCGACTCAAACTCAAGCTCCATCTTCACTTGGTCATGAACCTTGTGAAGAAAACACTCTATACAACATGGCAAGTGGTAGAGAATGAAGAAATAGGAAGTGGGTTCACTTTGGATTTGGATTTCTCACTTGGATTCATCACTTGATAATTTTCAAGCAAAAATTTTCTTTCTTCTTGATGAAGAAGAAAAAGAAAGAAAAAGAATGAATGAATAATCAAAAAATAGAAAATCAAGTGATGCCTTATCATAATGTAACCATGGGTGAGGCTAACACATGTAGAGAATAAACTAGGGTTTAGTTAAATGGTTAGGTTAAGGAAAGAAACAAAATGGTCAAAGCTTTCAAAGCTTCATGAAGTTTCAAGAATGAAACAAAGTTAGCCACCATTTTATTCTTGCCAAAATAAATAAGTAAGTAAATAAATAAGGTAATGGAAACCCTAACCATTAACTAAACATGGTTAAAAGTAAACATACACCCAAGTTTGCATGTATCATCAAACATGATACAAACTAGTGCACAAACATATATCATATATACAATGTGCACATCAAGTGAGAAAATCCATCTTAAGTGAACAAATACTAGTTAATGTAAAGTAATATATCAAATATATAATTATACATTAAATCATTAAATCAACACTTGATTTAATGATCCGGTCATACTGCATATAACCGACTAATATCAAGTGTATCAATGTATCGAATCAACACTTGATTCGGTAACCCGGCTATATCACATATAACCTGCCGATGATACAAATCGCGAGAATAGAATAGAGTATCACATACTGGTATTATTCTCGGTCCCGCACATATCTCATATGCGCTCCTATTTCGTTTCGCTTGAGCCAGGAAACCTCTGTGTAGGACTCTAAAGACTCGTCAATATGCCGGCAGCAGGTGATGATCATATCAAACACCCACAAGCCGCAAGTTGTCTGCTAAACGTAACGGCCACCCGGGTATTGAGCGATCAGAAGATCAACGAGTAAGCCCTCTCACACTCCTGTGAATCTAACCGGTAACACTTACCGTACAGTCCGGTCTCGTCGTCTGATATGTCGAATATCTCGCCTAGGGGTGGTAAACGTCAGACCCCAGTAGCTCGATAAGTCATGTCGATATGAGGTCTATAACAGTTTGAGAAACTACTGGTAACACTTACCAGTAAATCTCAGCAACCCTGGCCAGGGATTTCCGATTATAGCCAATCGAACACAGCACAATATCAACTCCCTATACCGGGAGAGACGAATCCCCTCCTATCGCTCATTGCCTCCATGTGATTCGGGACTGTACCCAAAATCCACCGTTTTGCATGCCCTCTTGGACGTGGTAAGGTGGAAATCAAAGCACAGTGGGAGTCACACAAGACTCTATGACGATCTCGGGTCAACAGACTACTCTGTACCAGTGTCACCAGAGAACTGCCATCTGACGTAAGGTATAATACCATCTGGGAGTTCTCGGCGAGTCCGTCCAGTGTACCCAGTCTCCACTAAGCACCCGTATATCATCTCTGATGTCAAACACCAATGGATATGGGATCATCCATCGCCCATCTGTATGGGTCGAGAAGGTATACGCTAGTCTACACTGGTATATCGATGCCCTGTCTCGATATACCCACGACTAGGGACCTTGAAGGATGTACTTATGGACTACCATGTCCCCACTAGTATGATTCGCATCATAGTCCCGGTAGTCAAGTACACATCCTAGGGGCTTTACCAACATGTAACAGAGAGACAATCAGTGTACACGTTAAGGTAAAGAGCAACCAGATAGCATACTATCATGTCGAGCAAGAAAGTCCTCCCTATATATGTCCAAGCATCCACTACAATATACATCCTATGTATAGTAATGGCCTCTAGGGCATACGTATAACTAACAATCTCCCACTTGCACTAGGGCCATCTGATAGCAGTGGTTGTAGTATCTCATACTCAACCATCCCATAAAAGTCTCTCTCTGGGAAAAGGCCTTTGTGAGTGGATCCGCCGTGTTGTCCTCTGAGTCTACTCTTCTAACCTCGATCTCCTTGGAGATCAACCATCTCCATGATCAGGTGATGCTGCCTCAGAATATGTCTGGGTCACTGATGGGACCAGGGTTCCTTGGCCAAAGCCACACCTCCATTGTCATACAATGGTAAGAACCTAGTTCATCTTATGAACTAATATACACCCAAACTTCCTCTTTGGTAGTATCTTTAATAGCGATGTATCTTGCCTTTAATCGTCTAGTAAGTCATGGTATCTAGCTTGGAACTCTTCCAACATACCGTCCCTTTACTGAGGGTAAAGACAATGCCTGTGACTGACTTTCAGTCGTCCTTATCACCCTGGAACCCTTCCTGTGATTCTCCCCAGGATCAATTGATACCATTTCACTACATCTAGTGAGTATCCTAACATCCAATTAGATCTATCTCATAGATCCAAAACATAGGATTTAGTAGGTATCACATTGATCCTATATGGATAATCCTTGTGATAAGCGGAGATTGACTAAGTGTAGCATAGGAAACTCCTTCCCTATCAAGAGTATGTCATCCACGTACTCTACGAGGATCACCACCATACTCCCTACTACCTTTTTGTATATACAAGGTTCATCTACCATTTTGATGAAGTCAAACTCTTTGACTACCACATCAAAACAGACGTTCCAACTCCGCGATGCCTGCTTTATCCTATAAAGCAACTTGTGCACGTTTCCGCTGCTCCCACTGTCTACGAAGCCCTATGGCTGTGTACTTATAGACGCCCTCTTCTAAAACATCATTTAGAAAAGCCGTCATGACACCCAACCACCAGATATCGTAGTCATGGTATGTAGCCGTGGCAAGTAGGATCTGGATGGACTTAAGCATAGGCCCCAGAAAAGGTTTCATTATTAGCCACAACTGGTCTATGATGCAAACCTTTAACAAGTCTAGCTTTGAAAGTCTCAACCTTTCCATGTACACCAAGTAATCTTCTCAAGATATACTTGCTCCTGATGGGGATTTAACCCTTCAGATAAAGCAACCAAAGTCCATACTTTGTTGGTGTATAAGGATTCCATCTCAGATCACTAAGCATCCAGCCATTCTTATAGAGTCTTACTCCTGATGGCCAGCTCGAAACTAGTTGGGTCATCATCTCATGATGCAATTCTCGCTCCCACTATCATAGAGAAACCGAAGTATCTCTCAGGTGGGTGAGGAACCTTGCTAGATCGGCGGAGAGGCTGAGGTTCGTTGGTTACTATTGAATCCTTTGGTTCTATCAAATCATCTGCTGTAGTTTGTATAGCTGGAACCTTTCCAGTTCTACATAACAGACCTGGCCTCGAGCTTGTCCGGATTTTGCTTTTAGACATAGGCTGGAAAACCCCAAATCTTAACCAACTTAAGATATGGGCTCTTCCCTTTCCATATCACATATGAAGTGGTAGGCAACTGATTTAATTCGAACCTTATTCAATAGGTATGCAACTTCTCAAGTGCACTACCCCCAAAAGGAAATAGGTAACTCAGTAGTACTCATAATAGAGCACACCATATCATATAGGGTGTGATTGCCCCACCCCGATACACCATCGTGCTATGGTGTATACGGAGGAGTAATGCTGAGAGAGAATCTCATTCTCCTTTAGAAAAGTCCAAGAATTCCGTGTTCAAGTATTCTCCTCTTTGATCACATCAAAGGACATAGTACTTATACGCGTTTTGGTTTTCTACTTCTAACTTATATTCTGTGAATATCTCAAAAGGTTCGGACTTGTGTTTCAATAGGAACATATGTCTGAATCTAAAGAGATCATCAGAGAATGTAATGAAGTACAAAGAACCGGTCTTGGCATGTGTAGACAGGGGACCTTCATACATCATCATGTATCAGTACCAAGAGTTTACTAACTCTTTCTCTGTTTCCAATAAACAGAGCTATGGTCATCTAATCTTTGTGACATGACTGGCAATGTTTCACAAGATGTAAATTCAAACCGATTTAAATATGCATCTAAATGTAACTTTAGCCAGTCGGGTCACATTGATATGACCTAGTCTACAATACCTAAAGAAGGATTCGTTCATTTCTGAACTCTTCCTCTTGTGTGTGTTCTGTATACTAAGAACTGTAGTTTGATTTAGAACATCAATGCTTTTAGATAACGTGCCTGAACCGATCAACTTTTGATATAGGAAATGTTCAAAACATTATCCAACAATACAAAATTTTATCATTTCTTTACTAATAAAGAGACTGATATGATTTTGTATATCAGGTTCGGTATCTATAAACTGTCACGCCCCGCTTCCCAAAATACGGAATACGAGGGGTAGACAAGGCCAGCCATGCTCCTACTGTCAAGGAAATGTCCTGCCGTAGTCACACTTCGGCTTCTAGTTTCTCATGGTAAACAGTAAATAATGCACAGGTAATGAGAAATGCAATAACTGGAACAAAACAGTAAAATGAACTGACCTAATGGGAAAACAAATGATATAACTCTGGATAGCTAAACAAGGTGTCCGTGAAGTGCGTCTAGTCCTAGTCCAGGCTAAATCTTCTCCTCACACTGAGCATGCATACTCAGGTCGTCAGAGCGACACAATAGCAATATAATATATATAAAATCATGTGACAATTCTAACAGTGATAATAGGTATATATAACAGTAGATCAATGGCAGTATGGATATGAACATGCAGTAAATCAATGCAGCGGAACAGTAAAAGCAGTAGAATGATATGCCACGTATGTCAACACAGTATATAGGGTATATCAATGACAGTATCCCTATCAGTCTCTAAGTCTCACTGTACAGGTCACTAAGCCTATCGTCGGTCCAAGTATGAGAGTCAACCACTCGCGAGTGTCCTCCACCCAAGGGTAGAACCCAAAGGCAAGGGACCACGGGCCCAACATGTATATCACGGTGATAATCACATACCCTGTAAATCTCCATATATCTTCCTAAATATATAAGCCGGCATGGGACTCCCGAGATTCTGTTGAACTCACACTTAAACTACCCCACACCCCGTGGTCTACATCAAACACTAACCATAACCCTAAATACCAATCGGTCTGTGACAAGTCTGCACGAGAACTGGAGGCAGGACCTCCATCAAGCACATCCCGACTAATACCTAAGATAAATGGCAGTGTCTGCTGTCTTATCTGTGACACCCGTGCAAGAGCTTCCATAAGTGTCCCATACCACTTATAGTCATACGTACACGCGTCCCACAGACGTCGACAATGCAATAAAATCATAGGGTTCACTGATTGTGTACAAGTACGTATCACTTTCACTTATTCACTGATGCACGAACACTGACGTACTTGCCACAATCATCACTAAAATCTAACACTGGGTAAATGCACGTTATCACTAGACTACCAATGCAATGACAGGTGTATGATATGATGCGTAAACAGTATATAAAGCATGTTTAGGATGTCATGAATTAGTAATCTACCATTTGAATAATGTATCATAAATCATATGGTTACAGTTTAGTAAAACGATGAACGGGGAATAAATAGTATGTTCAGTTATCTATCCAGCGAATTTGGTTTCATGCCAATCGGGTACCAGGATCATTAATTATAGCCATTTCATTTTAAGCGTTCACGGCTGGAAATCCGGTTTCACAATCGGAAGTCCGTTTCGCAACGCATTTTAATCCTGGTTGGGATCAGATTTTAGCGACGCTACAGTTGAATAAACTCTAGGGTTTTCAGTAAGGTTTTCAATACAACATACGGATCCTCAATCGCGTCTGCACGTCAGGAGTTATACACTGTTTAATACTAGTATGTCAATTCTGATTCTGTTGGGACTGTTATGCGTCCCGATCTTTTAAATTACAGAATAAATAACAGACGATAACGAAACAGAACGAATCCACTTGTGTTGTCTAGCTAACAGGTTCACCTACAATAAACAGCGGGGTTCCGCAACCTACGAGTTAAGGAAATCCTGTGGTACCCATTACGGAACAGCAAGCAACAATTGGAGTCGCTCTGGACTGCAGTCTAGAGTCGCACTCAGATCCAACTATTGACACCGTTTGAATATAGAAACATTTGGAAACTTGGTTAGGGTTATAGTTCGTCGAGTCAGATTCGATTTGATCCCTCGAACGTATCATTCCAGTGTGTACATAATTTATAATGATTTTAACGGTTTTCAGGTACAATAAAATTCCAGTTTTACTAGTAAACTTGGGGGTAGTCGTTTTAGTCGTTAACGGTCATAATATCCAACGAAATTCATACACTAGGTTCACAGCCATACGGGCCAAACTACACCATTTAGTTCCGTCAAATTTGATGAGTATTTTCATTGAGAACACACGTCGAACAGGTATGGCACACAATTAATCTAAAATTGTAATTTCATAATATGAGTAATCTAAAATTGTAACTTGAGTAAATAGCATGTAAGCAAGTAAAATAGTTGCCTGGAGACGGTGAACTGATGGCGCGGCAGCTAAGACAGTAGTGACACGTCCCGGCACGGAGTGGCAAACGCACGACGAGTCTCGTCAAAGCTTGGGCTTGGCTCGAGTTTGAGGAGGGGTTGTTGCGAGTTCAGGTGGTGTCGGGGCTGGGGATCACTGATGCTGTCGAGGCCGACGGAGAGAGATTGCAGAGGGAGAGAGGGAGACTTTAGAGAGAGAGAAAGAGTTTAGAGATATAGAGAGAAATATTGAGAAAGAGAGGGAGAGAGGAACTGAGAGAGAGAAAGAGATGAGAGAGAGGCAGTTAGAGAGAGAAATGTAGAAAGAGAGAGAGGCAGTGAGAGAGAAAGAGAGAAGCAAAATTAGAGAGAGAGAGAGAGAGAGGGGGAATAACAAAGGGTGAGATGATGATGGAGATAGTGATGGTGAGGGCGCTGCGAGGTGGTGAAGGCGGAGCTGAAGTGACGTGGGCACGAGGCGGCTGCAGTCGTTGACGTCGTCGCCAGGGAGTTGGTGCAGAAGGTTCGAGCTCGGTGGGTTTGGGTGTACAGGGGATTCGCCACGAGCTCTAGCTCCGGTGATGGAAGTAGAAGGGGGAGTCGGTGAAGGAGACAAGGCGATGAGGATCTTGAGGAGAAGAGGTCGGAGGTATGGGGACTCGGGTGATCGGGGATGGGTCTGCAGTGGGTTCAAGGGTGGGAGCGAGAAAGGAGGAGGAAGGAGGTCGAGAGAGAGAAAACAGGATGTGGAGGAGGGTGTGTACGAGAAGATAGGTCGAGGCGCGCGTCGTGGGGTAACGCGTGCGAGCGTGGGCGTCGGCGGAGGCGAGAAACGCGGGCGACGTGGTCGCAGGCGTGAGCGGAGGAGGCGGGAAAGAGAGCCGTTGGGGAAGGGAATGGGTGAAGCGGGTCGGGTCGGGGGCGAAGTGAAGTGGGCTGCTGGGAAAGTGGCCGGTGGTTTTAAAGAGAAAAAGAATGGAAAAATTTAAAGGGAGTGGGCTGGAGAGGATGCTGGGCCGGCACAATAAATTTCAAAGAATTAATAATAGAAAGGGATGGAAGATGGGCCAGAGGGAAAAGCAAGGAAAATTTGAGTAGAAAAGAGAGAATGGGATGAGTATGAAAGCTGAGGCTCGGTCAAAAATAAAAATTTTAATAGGAAAAAATGGAATAGGCTGGAGTTTTAAGAATAATAGGGAAACTTAAATTTAGTAAATAGGGAATGGGCTCACTAAAAGAAATGGGCTGAGGAAAAAGTTGGTTGGGCCGGAACAGAAATAATAATAAGTAAAACAAAATGAAGAGGCCGGCTGAAGGATAATAATTTGGGACAATTTTGGATACTATGGGATTTTGGTTTTATTAAAATAATTAAATAACAAGATTTGGTTTAAAAAGGGAAATACGGATTTTAGGCGTATAAAAAGAACCGGGTCTTACATCATACCACCCTTACAAAAATTTCTTCCTCGAAATTTAAAATAAACGATAAGTTATACAAACATAGGCGAAAGCTATTATATTGCAAACTAACACATAAAGATTTACTAGAAATATGTGGACGGTGAAATTTGAAGTTATAAATATGTAAGAACAAATATAAATACGGAAATATAAATAACAACAATAACGAACAATATTATTCGAGGCGTACTCGATAAAATCGAAACTCAAATATGTGCACGTATAAGTATATTAAAGGTAGCACGGCAGAAAAATAAGTATAAGGCACAATCATTTATAATAGTAATCATAGGCACAAAACCCGAAAATAAAATAACGAGAATAAAGTAGTGAAAATTAGTCGGTAGATTAAAACATTTTAGGATAATGTATCGATAAAATAGGTTTAAAATAACTTAGAAAACTTGTATAGTGAAATTAAGAAACATGTAATGAAAGCATGCGCGGTGTAAGGTTGCGCTACCGAAAAATAATGGGAAAAGCTAGTAGCGAGTACTTGAAATGCGTAAAACGGGGATAGTCAATAAAACACGCCTTTCGATAAATACAAAATAATGAAAACCAAATTTTCGAATGATAAAGTCCCTAAATATATATATATATAGGGTAATAGGAAAACACATAAAAATGTATAGGGCTAGCTATGGTAAGGATTACAAGGAAAGGGTGGCTCATTCCGAAGATCGGGGTGTGGCTGCTTTAGGCTGAGGGTCAAGGAGATTGGGATCGGGTCAGCATGGAAAGTAAGGGTGAGCGACAAAAGACTACCAGGGAAAGTATGGGGAGGACAAGGGTCGGTATATCCTATGAATCAAAAATTTGAATGGTTAACGAACTCGGAAATTTCACAAGATATGTTCCCCTCCCAGAAGGATCTCAAAGGGGCACAAACGAATGATGAAGGGTGGACCTCTAAAAGATCGGGGGTGGTACTGGTTATTCTGAGTGAGGGTTAAGGCAATGTAAGGAGTAGGGGTGGACAGATCTCAGTAGGAAGAATAATTGTATAGAAGAAATATCAAATATCAAGGGAACTAAGAAGATCAAAAGATTAGCGGACTCAACAATTTATTTCATTCCAGAAAATTTGAAACAAGGCATTCTCAAAACGAAATGTGGCCCTAATCTATACACGGATTTATTTGGCCAGAAAAACAACATAAAAAAAAGAACCCCGTCATTCGCGGTTGTGAAGGTTCAGCAGGTTGCGGTAGGCTCGCGCACTCAGGTAGGGACGTCCATTTCCATAGCGCCTCGCAGGTATCGCCATTGGGAGTTCTTCCACCGCAGGGTCTTGATCATTTGGTCCTTCTTCCTTGGATGGAGGTTCTTCATTGAGGTCCGATTCCATGTGATTCTCTTCTTCTAGATTCTCTTCCATGGGATTTTCCACCACTGGATTTTCTTCTATCGGTTCTTCCTCGGGGTCTACCTCTATCGGGTTCTCTTCAGGGTCTCCTTCTTCTTCGTCGGAATTAGCTATCATGTTAAACTCTGGGACGGCTACTCCTTCGTCTTCGGAATCGCTGTTTTCGCCAATGACCTGGGGACCGTTGATCTCATCGTCAGAACTCATCAGCGTGCGGTCTAAGGAAACGCATGACTGTGCATCCTCATCTAGATGCGGCGCTGCTCCGGGGTGGGCCATGGCCTGAAAAGAAAGAGTCATGATTAGATAGTGGGATACATCAAGAAAATAGCTAAGTGTACGAAGTATAGAAAGATATGCGATGGCAGGAACTGAAAATCAAGATTAAAATACGGTGATAATGAATATTATGAATAAGGGGAAAAGTAGAGGATATATTACGATTCAAGTTTTATTGCATTCAACTAAAATTTCGACGGGTACAAGATTTCGAACGGAAAGAAATATTTATAAGAGGATGACAACATTATTACTGAAATTAGAAAACATAAAAATTCTTCTTTGATTGCTAGACCGCTGCATTCTCGTCACGCGAGTTGGATCCTGGGCTGGGTCCGCCTTATTCTCAAAGTTCGAACTACGCGATAATCATCACTTGTCAGAAGTGTGGAGAGTGGACGAGTCTCCTCCTTGCAGCTCCTTTCTTTTTGGGCAACCGTTGATAAGATGTCTGTTGGACCCGCATATCAGACATTTCCCTTGGGCGCAGCGACAATCCCTCTGAAGATGTCCTGGCCTCCTACAATACCCACAACATGGGGTCTTCTGCTGCTTCTGCCACGGGGAAACAAATTGACGTTTCGTCTTCTTCTCTTTTCCTCATCTAACGGGGATCCTTTATGATCGGAGACTCCCGCTGGTGCCTGATTCACCTGCCTTCTCAGACCTTCAGCTAACAAGTCGTTCGTTCGCTCCTGGGCTTCCTTCAGACCTTGCAATACACTCAGGATCTCAACGGCCTGATCCTGGGGAGCGGATATAGATGAAGAGTCGTTGGAAGACATGATCCTGAAACAACAATTTTTGAGGATGATATAAGTCACAAGCTATACGAATCAAAATATAATATGGATAGGACAAGGATTCAAAAATATCAGAGGTGATGAATTTATTACAAGTGGAGAATCAACTGTATGACTTTAAGTCACTTAAACAGAATACGGTAGTGCAATTGCAACCACGTAACCTTGCCAAGTCGCCCGAAACTCTAGCGAATGGATAGCAGAACACACGATGTGAATATGAATCAAGGATATCAAGTTTACAATCTAGACTAAGGAATGTCTTAGATTGTCAAGCTCTATATGGAAAACTGCAATCCCAATCGAAGCAAAACCTGGTTTTGATACCAACTAAACCATATCACGCCCTGCTTCCCAAAATACGGAATACGAGGGGTAGACAAGGCCAGCCATGCTCCTACGGTCAAGAAAATGTCCTGCCGTAGTCACACTTCGGCTTCTAGTTTCTCATGGTAAACAGTAAATAATGCACAGGTAATGAGAAATACAGTAACTAGAACAAAACAGTAAAATGAACTGACCTGATGGGAAAACAAATGATATAACTCTGGATAGCTAAACAAGGTGTCCGTGAAATGCGTCTAGTCCTGGTCCGGGCTAAATCTTCTCCTCACACTGAGCATGCATACTCAGGTCGTCAGAGCGACACAATAGCAATATAATATATATAAAATCATGTGACAATTCTAACAGTGATAATATGTATATATAACAGTAGATCAATGGCAGTATGGATATGAACATGCAGTAAATCAATGCAGCGGAACAGTAAAAGCAGTAGAATGATATGCCACGTATGTCAACACAGTATATAGGGTATATCAATGACAGTATCCCTATCAGTCTCTAAGTCTCACTGTACAGGTCACTAAGCCTATCGTCAGTCCAAGTGTGAGAGTCAACCACTCGCGAGTGTTCTCCACCCAAGGGTAGAACCCAAGGGTAAGGGACCACGGGCCCAACATGTATATCACGGTGATAATCACATACCCTGTAAATCTCCATATATCTCCCTAAATATATAAGCCGACAAGGGACTCCCGAGATTTTGTTGAAATCACACTTAAACTACCCCACATCCCGTGGTCTACATCAAACACTAACCATAACCCTAAATACCAATCGGTCTGTGACAAGTCTGCACGAGAACTGGAGGCAGGACCTCCATCAAGCACATCCCGACTAATACCTAAGATAAATGGCAGTGTCTGGTGTCTTATCTGTGACACCCGTGCAAGAGCTTCCATAAGTGTCCCATACCACTTATAGTCACACGTACACGCGTCCCACAAACGTCGACAATGCAATAAAATCATAGGTTCACTGATTGTGTACAAGTACGTATCACTTTCACTTATTCACTGATGCACGAATACTGACATACTTGCCACAATCATCACTAAAATCTAACACTGGGTAAATGCAAGTTATCACTAGACTACCAATGCAATGACAGGTGTATGATATGATGCGTAAACAGTATATAAAGCATGTTTAGGATGTCATGAATTAGTAATCTACCACTTGAATAATGTATCATAAATCATATGGTTACAGTTTAGTAAAACGATGAACGGGGAATAAATAGTATGTTTAGTTATCTATCCAGCGAATTTGGTTTTATGCCAATCGGGTTCCAGGATCATAAATTATAGCCATTTCATTTTAAGCGTTCACGGCTGGAAATCCGGTTTCACAATCGGAAGTCCGTTTCGCAATGCATTTTAATCACGGTTGGGATCAGATTTTAGCGACGCTACAGTTGAATGAACTCTAGGGTTTTCAGTAAGATTTTCAACGCAATAGACGGATCCTCAATCGCATCTGCACGTCAGGAGTTATACACTGTTTAATACTAGTATGTCAATTCTGATTCTGTTGGGACTGTTATGCGTCCCGATCTTTTAAATTACAGAATAAATAACAGACGATAACGAAACAGAATGAATCCACTTGTGTTGTCTGGATAACAGGTTCACCTACAATAAACAGTGGGGTTCCGCAACCTACGAGTTAAGGAAGTCCTGTGGTACCCATTACGGAACAGCAAGCAACAATTGGAGTCGCTCTGGACTGCAATCCAGAGTCGCACTCAGATCCAACTATTGACACCGTTTGAATACAGAAACATTTGGAAACTTGGTTAGGGTTATAGTTCGTCGAGTCAGCTTCGATTTGAGCTCTCGAACGTATCATTCCAGTGTGTACATAATTTATAATGATTTTAACGGTTTTCAGGTACAATAAAATTCCAGTTTTACTAGTAAACTTGGGGGTAGTCGTTTTAGTCGTTAACGGTCATAATATCCAATGAAATTCATACACTAGGTTCACAGCCATACGGGCAAAACTACACCATTTAGTTCCGTCAAATTTGATGAGTATTTTCATTGAGAACACATGTCAAACAGGTATGGCACACAATTAATCTAAAATTGTAATTTCATAATATGAGTAATCTAAAATTGTAACTTGAGTAAATAGCATGTAAGCAAGTAAAATAGTTGCCTGGAGACGGTGAACTGATGGCGCGGCAGCTAAGGCAGTAGTGACACGTCCCGGCACCGAGTGGCAAACGCACGACGAGTCTCGTCAAAGCTTGGGCTTGGCTCGAGTTTGAGGAGGGGTTGTTGCGAGTTCAGGTGGTGTCGGGGCTGGGGATCATTGATGCTGTCGAGGCCGATGAAGAGAGATTGCAGAGGGAGAGAGGGAGACTTTAGAGAGAGAGAGAAAGAGTTTAGAGATATAGAGAGAAAGATTGAGAAAGAGAGGGAGAGAGGAACTGAGAGAGAGAGAGAGAGAGATGAGAGAGAGGCAGTTAGAGAGAGAAATGTAGAGAGAGAGAGAGGCAGTGAGAGAGAAAGAGAGAAGCAGAATTAGAGAGAGAGGGGGGGGGGGAATAACAGAGGGTGAGATGATGATGGAGATAGTGATGATGAGGGCGCTGCGAGGTGGTGAAGGCGGAGCTGAAGTGACGTGGGCACGAGGCGGCTGCAGTCGTCGACGTCGTCGCCAGGGAGTTGGTGCGGAAGGTTCGAGCTCGGTGGGTTTGGGTGTACATGGGATTCGCCACGAGCTCTAGCTCCGGTGATGGAGGTAGAAGGGGGAGTCGGTGAAGGAGACAAGGCGATGAGGATCTCGAGGAGAAGAGGTCGGAGGTATGGGGACTCGGGTGATCGGGGATGGGTCTGCAGTGGGTTCGAGGGTAGGAGTGAGAAAGGAGGAGGAAGGAGGTCGAGAGAGAGAAAACAGGATGAGGAGGAGGGTGTGTACGAGAGGAGAGGTCGAGGCGCGCGTTGTGGGGTAACGCGTGCGAGCGTAGGCATAGGCGGAGGCGAGAAACGCGGGCGACGTGGTCGCAGGTGTGAGTGGAGGAGGCAGGAAAGAGAGCCGTTGGAGAAGGGAATGGGTGAAGCGGGTCGGGTCGGGGGTGAAGTGAAGTGGGCTGCTGGGAAAGTGGCCGGTGGTTTTAAAGAGAAAAAGAATGGAAAAATTTAAAGGGAGTGGGCTGGGGAGGCTGCTGGGCCGGCACAATAAATTTCAAAGAATTAATAATAGAAAGGGATGGAAGATGGGCCAGAGGGAAAAGCAAGGAAAATTTGAGTAGAAAAGAGAGAATGGGCTGAGTATGAAAGCTGGGGCTCGGTCAAAAATAAAAATTTTAATAGGAAAAAATGGAATAGGCTGGAGTTTTAAGAATAATAGGGAAACTTAAATTTAGTAAATAGGGAATAGGCTCACTAAAAGAAATGGGCTGAGGAAAAAGTGGGTTGGGCCGGAATAGAAATAATAATAAGTAAAACAAAATGAAGAGGCCGGCTGAAGGAAAATAATTTGGGACAATTTTGGATACTATGGGATTTGGGTTTTATTAAAATAATTAAATAACAAGATTTGGTTTAAAAAGGGAAATACGGATTTTAGGCGTATAAAAAGAACCGGGTCTTACATTAACATTCGTTCAGAATCAATGTATTTTGGAATACAGGGTGACAGTGACCAACAGACTTGGCTGCAACACTTGCACCGTTTTCTGTCTCATGAAACTTATCACCCGTTCTCAGTTCTCTACCTTTCTGTAGCCCAATGTAACAGATTACATATCTGGGATCCTGATCCGGTATCAAATACCCAGGACGTAGAGGATACAGAGGAACAGTTCTTTGTAATGAACACACCCGAAGGAGATGCATCATATGCACTTTCTTCGTTTGGGCGGCATAGGAATTCTGGTATCCCCTTATTTCTAGCTCTGTCTTATAACAATTATAAGTCGGAGCGGGACCAACATTCCACAGCTCAGTATAACAAGCGGGTTCAGTCAATACATCCGTATTTTTATCTTGATTAAGGCGTGATATGGTCACTACCTGGAGAGAGAGAGAAGAAAACACTCAGCGTATGCTCTTGCAAGAATAAATTGGTTATTATTTTATCTAATCAGGATGGCTCCCACTGTTTTTATCAAATCTTCCTTCAAACCCTAAAAGGAAAGACTAGCCGGGATTAATTACACACTACAAGTTCTCCAATCTTTCAGCCAGGCCAGTGTCGGTACTTTGAGGGAGGTCCCCCGTGCTTTCGCACGAACCTAATTAATGTAAACCTCGTTTTCCCAGAGGCGTAACCTCGTTAACACCTTTCTAGACACCTACTTGATCGGCTAATTGTAATGTGTAAAACTCTCCCAGGAGTAACTTTTACTCGCAATGGGTATCGGGATCCAACTATCTCATAGAAGGTATGCAATCTTATTGCAAATTTCAACACTTGAAATTCTTGATAATATTTTGCCCCTGGCGTCGTATAACCTTGACGGAGGCCAAACTACCCATAGTCCGCTAGTCAAGTTCAACCCGTCATTTCCTAATTGAATTAAACCCACCCGCACGACCCTTGACGGAGGCCAAACAACGCCGTATGAATACCCTAATCCAATCGCATCATATGCTAGCAGATAAGCACTAGTTAGCTACCGTAAACTACGCCTTGACGGAGGCCAAACTACTGCAGCACGAATACTAACTAGTACTTATCTGAAATGACGGAGGGCTACGACAGGTTTTTCTGAAAACCTATTGCGTAATGAACTTGATATCATTGTAGGATCGAATGAATTTTGAAATGGAGTGTTTTTGAGGCTTTTCTAGTTTTGCTAAAGGGGTCACTCCCGGTGAAGGGATCGTCGGCCCTTTCCTCGTCGAATGAGGTGCGGGATATATCATATATATCGCTGTGCAAAGCAGAAACTATAGAAGCAATCAAAAGACAAACCGAGAGTTGTAGCATCTGCCTGTTATTGCTAAAGGGGTCACTCCCGGTGAAGGGATCGTCGGCCCTTTCCTCATCGAATAAGGTGCAGGATATATTATATATACCGCTGTGCAAAGCAAGAACTGTAGCTACCTGTTTTATTTTTGAAATTCGATTCCACAACATCTTTAGGTTTCTTTTCTTCCATTAATCACATTAATGAAGTCCCATCATTTAAAACACCTAAACATCACAGATAAATACGACGTACACTTATGCCATCCGCATTCGCCTCGATGTCCCCTCGTGCACCGTTAGGTTAGGTAACTAACGACAGAGCGGGGCCGGGCTAGCGTGAGTGTAAAACATAAGTAACGTCTATATAATATATCATATATACTATATGCAGTATCTATCATAGAACATCAAATGATCACATCACAGATATCGCAGCAGAAGAAACATATATGAAATATTGGATATACTAGGACGTCCGTGTTTTAGCACGAGCCAGTATAAAACATGGATTCTATGGTCGCGATGAATAGCCAAACCCACACCCCTAGACCCCTACGAGAGCGGCAAGCAACCCTACCAATTCTAGAGTTAGGAGACCCGGACTCGACTTCTCGAGTTGGTCTCCCACTGGACTCCAGAACCCGGTTACTTGTGCTCCCCTCCTTGGGTCTATCCTAGTGCAGAAAAGTAAATAATATACAAATGGTGACATCTTCCGCAACCTGGAAGTGCCCCAATAAAAGAATATTACATACAAGTTCTTACATGAATGAAAATGAAAAACACTCATCTCACATAAAAAACCCCGGCTATTCAAACACGACGATCCAATATAACATATCCAGCAACACATAACATCACATGTCATCAACGTAAGTAAATATGTCCATCCCAATTGTTGTTGACATATAGCAACGAAACCGGCGATATCACATATTACACTTACGGTCACAGAAAAGAAAGTGTAAAACTACAACAGTTGGAATCCGCAAACTCTTTAGACATCGCATGCCTAAACAAATGAATTCCTTAGACATCACATGCCTAACAATTATAAACCCCGCATTTTAGTCTCATTTATCGAAAACTCTTTTCAATATCTAGTCGGGCAATTCAACAAGATTCCCGGCATCCTGACCGAATGCTCGTCGCAAACTTTAGTAGACGGCCGCACCCCCGATACCGTCGACGAAGTGCACTAAGGCGGAACACCACTGCCGCGAGCACCCGAACGGATGCTTTCGGCGACGGGTGTTCTCCTACAGTCACTTGGTCGGGGCTATGGGGCGTGGCTGTCTATTAAGTTTACCCGGCGAGTATCCGCGTACGCTACGTGATTGCGACGGACTTTTGATCGCATCAAAATTTCGTGGCAACCGATTAAGTGAGACTAAAGTGCTATGTTTATAACATTCATATTAGTTATCTCATAACTACTTGTGAATTCCAAATATTGTATCACATTCCAGATAAATAGAAAATGTTAAACTTTCCGATCGAACTATCAAACACCCAAGTTTTCCCGAAACAGCTCAACACATGAAATAAGTTTAAAAATATTCACTTCATGCCACAGTACCAACGGTCCAGCCGTAGAAGGGTCAAGCCAACGCCTCACATGTGGCACGCCGTACTGCCCCAAACCCTAAGGTTCAAAGGGCAGTTGAAGACGGTCACATAATCGAGTTAAAATTTGTTGTCTTCTAGAGGGACCATCGCGTTACTTGCACTACTTAGAACGTCATTAAACTACGGAAAAATCCAACAATTGGAAATTTCCCGGCAGGGGAAAAAGTGGGTATTTACATCCGGTCGAACTTTCTAACATGTTCTAAAATAATCCGGAAAAACACATAGACAAAGTTAGACAATCCGATCAAATCTACAAACTCCTAATACAACCCAGAAAACTCAACTCTTGAGTACAGATTAAAAATTTTCAGAGAACAGAGGAAACTGCAACGGGCATAACTGTAGAAACTCGAGACCATAATCAGTACATACGGCCGCGGAACCGCTGCAAATAGAGGCTAATGCCGCGGTTCCACGGCAATACAGTAGAATTAGGGTTTCGTTTTCTGCCAATATTCTTAGAATTTCCTGCTCTATTTTCTGCGAGTTTTTAATTTGGAAAATTCCACTGTTTTGAAAAATGTACAGAGAAGGGTTATTTTTAGGGTTTCGGGGTTCGATCGGGTTTCTAACTTCGTTTACTCATCGCCTAAGGCTCTAGCTAGGCTCTGATACCACTGTAGGGTTCCTAGGCACACTCAAGAGGTTCCACAAGGCATCAACCATGCCAAAATCAAATTTTTTCTTGTGCCGAGAAACCCTAATGCTAGATCGATAACTAGAGGTAAAGGCGAAACAATAACAAGTTAATAACTTAACTACTAAGTGAATGGAAATACAACCTTTGTAGATCCGGCCCACCACTTCTTTAGCTCCGAGATGACGTCCCTCCGCTGCGATCATCGGATCCCGGACTCTAGCGATGGTTTCGTCGGAGAAACTAGCGGGCTAGGTCGTTGACTTCGATGCCGAAGATGATCTACGTCGAGGCGACTCAAACTCAAGCTCCATCTTCACTTGGTCATGAACCTTGTGAAGAAAACACCCTATACAACATGGCAAGTGGTAGAGGATGAAGAAATAGGAAGTGGGTTCACTTTGGATTTGGATTTCTCACTTGGATTCATCACTTGATAATTTTCAAGCAAAGGTTTTCTTTCTTCTTGATGAAGAAGAAGAAGAAAGAAAAAGAATGAATGAATAATCAAAAAATAGAAAATCAAGTGATGCCTTATCATAATTCAACCATGGGTGAGGCTAACACATGTAGAGAATAAACTAGGGTTTAGTTAAATGGTTAGGTTAAGGAAAGAAACAAAATGGTCAAAGCTTTCAAAGCTTCATGAAGTTTCAAGAATGAAACAAAGTTAGCCACCATTTTATTCTTGCCAAAATAAATAAGTAAATAAATAATTAAGGTAATGGAAATCCTAACCATTAACTAAACATGGTTTAAAGTAAACACACACCCAAGTTTGCATGTATCATCAAACATGATACAAACTAGTGCACAAACATATATCATATATACAATGTGCACATCAAGTGAGAAAATCCATCTTAAGTGAACAAATACTAGTTAATGTAAAGTAATATATCAAATATATAATTATACATTAAATCATTAAATCAACACTTGATTTAATGATCCGGTCATACTGCATATAACCGACTAATATCAAGTGTATCAATGTATCGAATCAACACTTGATTCGGTAACCCGGCTATATCACATATAACCTGCCGATGATACAAATCGCGAGAATAGAATACAGTATCACATACTGGTATTATTCTCGGTCCCGCACATATCTCATATGCGCTCCTATTTCGTTTCGCTTGAGCCAGGAAACCTCTGTGTAGGACTCTAAAGACTCGTCAATATGCCGGCAGCAGGTGATGATCATATCAAACACCCACAAGCCGCAAGTTGTCTGCTAAACGTAACGGCCACCCGGGTATTGAGCGATCAGAAGATCAACGAGTAAGCCCTCTCACACTCTTGTGAATCTAACCGGTAACACTTACCGTACAGTCCGGTCTCGTCGTCTGATATGTCGAATATCTCGCCTAGGGGTGGTAAACGTCAGACCCCAGTAGCTCGATAAGTCATGTCGATATGAGGTCTATAACAGTTGGAGAAACTACTGGTAACACTTACCAGTAAATCTCAGCAACCCTGGCCAGGGATTTCCGATTATAGCCAATCGAACACAGCGCAACATCAACCCCCTATACCGGGAGAGACGAATCCCCTCCTATCGCTCATTGCCTCCATGTGACTCAGGACTGTACCCAAAAACCACCGTTTTGCACGCCCTCTTGGACGTGGTAAGGTGGAAATCAAAGCACAGTGGGAATCACACAAGACTCTATGACGATCTCGGGTCAACAGACTACTCTGTACCAGTGTCACCAGAGAACTGTCATCTGACGTAAGGTATAATACCATCTGGGAGTTCTCGGCGAGTCCGTTCAGTGTACCCAGTCTCCACTGAGCACCCGTATATCATCTCTGATGTCAAACACCAATGGATATGGGATCATCCATCGCCCATCTGTATGGGTCGAGAAGGTATACGCTAGTCTACACTGTTATATCGATGCCCTGTCTCGATACACCCACGACTAGGGACCTTGAAGGATGTACTTATGGACTACCATGTCCCCACTAGTATGATCCGCATCATAGTCCAGGTAGTCAAGTACACATCCTAAGGGCTTTACCAACATGTAACAGAGAGACAATCAGTGTACACGTTAAGGTAAAGAGCAACCAGATAGCATACTATCATGTCGAGCAAGAAAGTCCTCCCTATATATGTCCAAGCATCCACTACAATATACATCCTATGTATAGTAATGGCCTCTAGGGCATACATATAACTAACAGTTTGAAGGAAGATTTGATAAAAACAGTAGGAGCCATCCTGATTAGATAAAATAATAACCAATCTAATCTTACAAGAGCATACGCTAAGTGTATTCTTCTCTCTCTCTCCACGTAGCGACCATGTCAGGCTTTAATCAAGATAATAATATGGATGTATTGATTGAACCCGCTTGTTATACTGAGCAGGGGAACGTTGGTTCCATTCTTTCTTATAATTTTTATAAGAATGAGCAGGAAATAGGGGAATATCCGGATTCCCACGCCACCCAAACGAAGAATAAGCATGTTAATGCATCTTTTTTAGGTGTGTTAGTTACCGAGAACTGTTTCTCAGTACACTCTACGTCCTGGGTATTAGATACCGGATCTGGATCCCACATATGTAATATGTTACTTGGGCTAAGGAAAGGTAGAGAACTGGGAATAGATGATCATTCTCTAAAAGTAGGGAATGGTGCATGTGTTGCAGCCAAAGCAGTTGGTGAATATCATCTTGTATTACCAAATGAGGATACTTTGATCTTGAACGAATGTTATTACGTGCCCTCTATCATATCCAGTTTAATATCAATTTCTTTATTAGATAAATAAGGATATAACTTTGTAGTAAAGAATAATGTTATGAACATTTACCTAAATCAAGTGTTGATTGGGTTTGGTGTATTATGTAACGGTTTATACGTTCTGAATCAAAACACAGTTCTTAACGTACAGAACACACATAAGAGGAAAAGTTCAGAAATGAACGAATCCTTCTTGTGGCATTGTAGACCATGTCATATCAATGCGACACGACTAGCTATGTTACATAAGAATGGATATTTGAATCTGTTCGAATTATCATCTTATGAAACTTGCTAGTCATGTCTCAAAGGAAAGATGACCAAAAATCCGTTTACTGGACACGGAGAAAGAGTTACGGAACTCTTGGGACTGATACATAGTGATGTATGCGGTCCTATGTCTACACATGCCAGGAATGGTTCCTCGTACTTCATTACATTCACTGACGATCTCTCAAGATACGGATATGTGTTCCTGTTGAAACACAAGTCTGAAGCTTTTGAGAAATTCAAAGAATATAAGCATGGAGTTGAGAACCAGACGGGTAAAAGTATTAAAATCCTACAATCTGATCGAGGAGGAGAATACTTGAGCACGGAATTCCGTGACTATCTAAAAGAGAATGAGATTCTCTCTCAGCTTACTCCTCCGTATACACAACAACACAACAGTGTATCGGAGCGGAGGAATCGCACCCTATTGGATATGGTGCGCTCTATGATGAGCACCGCTGAGTTGCCTATTTCCTTTTGGGGTTATGCGCCTGAAACAGCAGCATACCTATTAAATCAAGTTCCATCTAAATCTATACCTACCACACTATATGAGATATGGAGTGGAAAGAGACCATATCTTAAACGAGTTAAGATATGGGGTTGTCCGGCTTATGTCAAAAAGCAAAATCCAGACAAACTCGAGGCACAATCAGTTCTTTACAAGTTTGTGGGATATCCAAATAATTCATATGGATATTTTTTCTACCACAGTGAGGAACAAAAGGTGTTTGTTGCTCAACATGCCACCTTTTTAGAAAAGGAATTTCTTGTAAAAGAAATTAGTGGCAAAGAGGTAGAACTGGAAGAAGTTCCAGCTACACAAACTACAACTGAAGATTTAGTGGAACCAGATGATTCGATAGTTCCCAACGAAGCTCAGCCTCTCCGACGATCTAGTATGGTTCCTCATCCACCTGAGAGATACTGCGGTTTTCTCATTGATGGTGGGAGAGAGATTTACATCATGGAAGATGATGACCCAACTAGCTTCGAGCAGGCCATCACGAGTAGGGACTCTGTGAAATGGCTGGATGCAATGCGATCTGAGATGGAATCCATGTACACCAACAGATTATGGAGTTTGGAAGTTGCTCCCGAAGGGGTAAAACCCATTGGGAGCTAATGGATCTTTAAGAAGAAACTTAGTGTAGATAGAAAAGTTAGGATTTTCAAAGCTAGACTTGTTGCAAAAGGTTTTTGTCAATGACCAGGTGTGGATTATGATGAAACCTTTTCTCCAGTAGCTATGCTTAAGTCCATCCGGATCCTACTTGCCATCGCTGCATACCATGACTACGAAATCTGGAAAATGGATGTTAAGACCGCCTTTCTAAATGGTGATTTAGAAGAGAGCATGTACATGACTCAGCCAGAGGGCTTCGTGGACAGTGGGAACAGCGGGAAGGTATGTAAGCTGCTTAAATCAATCTACGGGTTGAAGCATGCATCGTGGAGTTGGAACATCTGTTTTGATGTGGTAGTCATAGAGTTTGACTTCATCAAAAACGTAGATGAACCTTGTATATACAAGAAGGTGGCAGAGAGTAAGGTCATCTTTCTCGTATTGTACGTGGATGACATACTCTTGATAGGAAATGCTGTTCCTATACTGCACTCAGTCAAGCTCTTCTTATCACAAAGATTCTTAATGAAAGATCTAGGTGATGCCTCCTACATCTTGGGGATTAAGATGTATAGAGATAGATCTAAAAGGATACTGGGATTGTCCCAATCCAGGTACATAGACACTATACTAAAGAGGTTTAGTATGGAAGATTCCAAGCGTGGAAATTTACCCACGATCACAGGACTCACTCTCTCCAAAGAGATGTCTCCCAAGATTGATTTGGAGAGAGCTCGCATGCAAGAGATACCCTATGCTTCGGCAGTAGGCTCTATCATGTATGCGATGTTATGTACCAGACCCGATTTAGCATACTCACTAAGTGTAGTGAGCAGGTATCAAGCAGATCCAGGAGAGAATCACTGGACAGCTGTGAAGAATATTCTCAAGTACTTGAGAAGGACTAAAGAGATGTTCTTGGTGTATGGTAACGGTGAACTCCAAGTAGAGTCCTTTACCAATTCGAGCTTCCAGAGTGATAAGGACGACTCTAAGTCGGTCTCGGTATTTGTCTTTACCCTTAATGGAGGGGCGGTTTGTTGGAAGAGTTCCAAGCAAGAAACCGTGGCAGACTCGACGATGGAGGCTGAATACATCGCTGCCAACGATGCTGCCAAAGAGGTTGTCTGGATGAAGAAGTTCATAAACGAACTTGGAGTGGTTCCGTCCATCGAGCATCCAATACCTTTGTATTGTGATAACAATGGAGCAGTGTCTTTGGCCAAGGAACCCAGGTCCCATCAGCGATCCAGGCATATTCTGAGGCGGTATCACCTGATCTGGGAGATAGTTGATCGCCGGGAGATCGAGGTCAGGAGAGTTGATACGAAGAACAACACAGCGGATCCACTCACAAAGGCCATACCCTAGATACAATTTGAGAGACTCTTCGGGATGTTGGGTATGAGATACTACAATAACTGGCCTTAGTACAAGTGGGAGATTGTTAGTTATGTGTATGCCCTAGAGGCCATTATTGTACATATGATGTATATTATAGTGGATGCTTGGAAATATAGAGAGAGGACTTTCTTACTCGACATGATAGTATGCTATCTGGTTGCTCTTTAGCTTAACATGTAAACTTGTATTGTGATACTATCTTGCTCTCACATGTTGATAAAGCCCTTAGGATGTGTACTTGACTACCAGGACTATGATAGAGATCATACTAGTGGGGCCATGGTAGTCCACAAGTACATCCTTTAATTGTTCCTAGTCGAGAGAGTATCGAGACAGGGCATCGATATTCCAGAGTAGACTAGCGTATACGCTTCTTGACCCATATGATGGGCGATGGATGATCCCACATCCAATTGTGTTTGACATCAAAGATGGTATACGGGTGCTCAGAGTAGACTGGGTATACAGAACGGACTCATCAAGAACTCCTAGTTGGTATTATACCTATCGTCAGATGCAATGATAGCCATTCCAGATCACAGATGAACACATTGGATATACTAGGAATCCGCGTTTCGTTCGAGCCTGCAACGAAAAACGGATTACACGG
This sequence comes from Agapanthus africanus, assembly GCA_030015575.1. Lineage (NCBI taxonomy): Eukaryota > Viridiplantae > Streptophyta > Magnoliopsida > Asparagales > Amaryllidaceae > Agapanthus > Agapanthus africanus. The sequence goes on from JASDDO010000001.1 coordinate 121,499,736, forward strand.
TCGCGATGAATAGCCAAGACCCCACTCTAGACCCCTACGGATACGGCAAATTACCCGCCAAGTATCCGAAGTGAAGCAACCTCCCTCAACAGCGTGAGTAGGCCACTCGGCACTTCGAGGTACCCGGTAGTTTGTGCACCCCACCTTGGGTCTATCCTAGGAGCATAAACAGTAAAAGAAATAATATACAATGGCGGCTACAACCTCATCCCGGATGTGCGGCCATACAAATAATATTACATCAATTTACATATTAAATCAAATGAAAGATAAAGAAAACTCTCATCTCACAACCCCCATGCTATTCATCCGCGACAATCCAACGAGTTCATATACACAAACCATCAACATTACAGATCACAGATATTTATAACCCCCACTAATCGACGTATAGCAATTAGCAGACGTTCAATACATATATCACATCACAGATATAACCCATTAGCTAAAGTCTACAGAACTTCAATCAAAAACACGGATTTGTAACTACCCCAAACACAACTCTGTTCTCTGGAAAATCTGGGCAGAAACAAAATATTCTAAAAATCCCAAAACAGAACTGTGAGAATACTGCAACAAAAACGATTCACGGCCGAGTCAACTCGGCCGCGGATCCGTGGCAAGAAGCATGTTCTCGTCGCGGTTTCGCAGCGCGTTGACCGAGTCAGTGGATCGTTTTTGCTGACTGTTCTTAAAAAACCCTGAGCCGATTTTTAGTGTATGTGGAATTAATTTTTGAACAGTTTTAAAATCGGCAGAAAGTTCAGTTCTTGGACGTGTTTTGTGATTTTTTCTTCGATCGAAATTCTAAATACTTTGCTAACATGCTAGTTGTTGTTTAGCTAGGCTCTGATACCACTGTAAGTCCACGTTACCCGTCCCGGTTCTTACGGGGATGCGGAAACGGTAAAAAATGATTTTTATGGTAAAGGTAACATGGACTAGAAAATAGGATCTTTGCTAAACAAAAACCTAGCAAACTAACTAGAAGTTTAACTACTATGTTAGAGGGTTATACCTAAGTCTTGAACTCCTTCTCTTCTTGCTCCTTAGAGTGGTTGGATCGGCTCCACCTCGTAGTCCCCTTGTTGTCGAAGAAGGATCCACCCGAAAGCCTCTACCTTGAGCTCCTACCTCAACCGAGAGGAAACTAAAGTGCTTGGCTTGCTAGACCTTGTACTCTAGAGTGAGTAGAGAAGAGTTTTTAGGGTTTTATCTCAATGGCTCATGCTTCTCAACACATGAGACATGAGAGCCTTGAGAGAGAGGAAGAGGGAGAGCTTGGATGAGAGAGAATGAGAATGATAGAATGAGCTCAATAATTTGCAACCATGCTCACAAAAGAGAAAATAATCATGATAATAATAATAATTAAGTATTGTGATGGTTAGTTTCAATGGCCATTATCATTTCATGCATTTAATACATTTTGTAAAGAACAACAAGTAAACAAAGTCATAGCAATGAAATGATGATGGTCAACAAGTCCAAAATAGTCAACCGGTCAACAAAGTCAACAAGTCAACAAAATTCAAACTTTCAACTCAATCATGGCACAATAATACTTAATTAATATTATTATTAATCATATTTCTTATTCTCATTACGGTTTAGAAAAAGTGAACGGTCAACAACCCTAATGAGAATCCTCTGCCTCTGCCTCTGTCAACTGTGCATACACACCCGCATCCGTGTTCCGAGGAACATGAATACAATGAGATAAAACCAATCCCAAAACATATACTAGGATTTGGCTTAAACCAAAGCCCGCTAGTAATAACTGCCCGGACACCAAACATGCACAAGTGCGCGGATGTGAACGAACCCTGTCGCAAAACCATGCGACCTCTACTCTGTTTTTCCCAATGGCGAATAGCTCTCTGTGTGGGACTCTAAAGACTTGACACTACACTGGCAGTGGGTTTAACCACAGGCCGCAAGCAGTACTAGCTGTACGTAACGGTCCCCAGGTAGATGCCGATAAAAAGACTGATGAGGTGAACCCATCCGAACTCCTACTGAGCCTGAATGTGACAGTCTCCGTACAGTCCGGTCTGTTCGTCTGAGAATATCGCATGGCGGCCCTAGGAGGGCGGTAAACGTCAGTCCCCTAATAGCGGTACAAGTCGTGTTGGAGTGTAGCCCAGAACACCCTGAGATAACACTGGATAACCTACCAGTATATCTCGCTTGCCCTGGCCAGGGACGACTATGTGTAATGGCTCTCCTTGACACAACGCGATATCAACCCCCAATACCGGGAGAGACGAATCCTGTCTAACCATCACTTCCTCCAAGTGCTTCGAGACTGCACCCAACTGCTACCTGTTTGCACGCCTCATTTGAGCCGTGGTAGGGTAGCAATCTAAGAACAGTGGGAACACACTCGAGGAGAAGTTACAGTGTCAAGTCAGCGGACTAAGTTGTACTCATGTCACCTGGGAACTGATAACTGACGATAGGTATAGTACCAACCAACAGTTCCCGACGAGTCATGTCCAGTGTACTCGTAACCTAATGAGCACCCGCATACCATCTCAAGTACGACGTACTGACGGCTGTAGGACAGACCGTCTCCCCTGCTGGGATGAGAAGCGCATACGCTAGTCTACTCCGGAGTATCCATGCTCTGTCTCGATAATCCTACGACTAGGGACCTGTATAAGGAGGTGCTTGTAGATTACCCAGCCCCCACTAGTGTGACTGCCATCACAACGCTGGTAATCAAGCAAAGATCCTAAGGGCTCCACTAATATGTATAGGCGATATGCTAAAAGAAACACATGCACACATTAAAGTAGAAACAAACCAAGTAGCATACTACCATTTCGAGCAAGATTGTCTATACAACTGTGAATATCCCAAGCTTCCATCAAGTAATATGCAAACTAGTATGATACGGTAATGGCCTCTAGGGCATATACACTAACACTTTAGATATTTATTAACCTAACCATTATCTAAACCCAAGGTAAAGTCTCTACATGAGTTATATGAGATATTTTCTCACCCATGGTTGCTATAACATTATTGGCTTCATCTTCTTCATCAACAAGAGAGAGCTCTCTAGGTTTTGGAGAGGTAAGGAAAATTAGTGAGAAAAAGATTTCTAAAGTGAGAAAAAATCCAACTTCATCATTCTCTACTAGATTAGCCATTAAGTTTAGGGTGTTAGCTTCACTAATCCCTAATTAGTGAAGAGGTGGCTTGAGTTGGTGTCTCCTCGATGTAGATCATTTTCGGCCACAAAGACTTCGTGCAAGCTTCTTCCTTTCATCTTGTGGAGCCATTCTAGAGTCCGTAAGATCACTACTTGGAGCGAAGGGACTACTATACGGAGTTATTGAAGTGAAGGACCGGTCTACAAAGGTTGTATTCCTTGTTCACTTAGATGTAAAGATGTTTACATGTTGTATTGTCTAATTCTCTAGTTAAGATTCTAGGGTTAGGGTTGTTTAGCATGGCAAATTTTTGAAAATGGCATGGACGATGACTCCCGAAACCTTGCTGTCGTGCTAGGTAACCCTACAATATGCCTCGATGGAGAGGATTCACATCCAAACTATTGCCTATATCATCGGAGGGTTACCCACCCCACCGAAGAATACTGTACCTTCAAGAAGTGGTGGCAAGGATATATTGCCCATCAAAAACACTTCAAGAGGATGAAGCGCGAAGCTCGCCGACAGCAAAGAAGTGCGGCAGATGCCCATGAAAAAATGGCTGGCAACTGTCATATGGTTGATACCAGTTCGGAAAGGGAAAAACCCCAAGTTCTTACTTTCGGGAGCAATTCTGAGGACGAAATACCCCTCAGCCTTCTCTTTAAAGACTCCCCTCCGATAAAGAAGAGGAGTTGAAGAACTACGAGAATATTCAGCTGCGTAACCGCATGCTGCCTGAAAAGACCCTCGGACCTACAAATAAAGGTTCGAGCAAAAAGGACAAAGGGAAAGAAAAAATCCCTGAGGAAATTGCCCTCGACGGTGGAGTTGTCAAAGAGCTCGCAGCAAGAGACCTGCCTAGGAAAAACAAGGTGGATTACAATATCCTGGCACATTTGAGGAAAATTCCCTCACAACTGAGCATACTGGATGCTCTCCTCATGTCCAAAGAGGCACAGGATTCTTTGATCAAGGCATTACAAGAGCCCGATCAGTTCCAAGCTTTTCTCACAGAAGAGATGATGAAAGATGAGCTGGCAGAGGTCCACACGGCTGAAATTATATCCATCGATGAAGATCTCCTCCTCAGTACGTGCGAACATAATCGCCCATTATACGTCACCGGGTACTGCCATGACATCAAGATAGGAAAAATCCTTGTCGACAACGGATCTTCCGTCAACCTACTCAACGTGAGAGCGCTGAAGGAGATTTGCATGAACGTTCAGCACCTGGCCCGAAACAAAATTACCATCTCCGGGTTCGACTCACAGTCGTCATGGACACTTGGGTCCGTAATATTGACGTTACGTTTCGGGCTGCTCATCACTGACATCAAATTTCATGTCATTGACACCAAAACTTGCTATAATGCTTTGCTCGGTAGGCCTTGGCTACATGAGTACAACGTTATCCTTTCTACATAATATCAGTGTATGAAGTATTTCAAAGACGTCTCGGAGCACACCGTTACAGTGGAGCTAAATCTGTTCTCCGTAAACAAGGTCCGAAAATATGAAGACACAAAGTACTTCCTACCAGACTTCGAGGATACGGAAATGTGTCATAAGACGGAGAATAAACAGAGGCCCGTCGCCACTATCCCGATCTTTAGGAGCGATTCTAAGGAAGATGAAGAAATAGTTTACTCGGGGTAACCCCGGAAAGAAAACAATAGGCCCGGACTATCTCCTCCTATTCTGGCCTTTGGCAGCGACTCTGAGGACGAGGCCAACGCAGTGTTCTCCATCCGCCCATCAGTACAAACCCTAGCCGGAACAGATCAGAGTCTGCAAATCACAATGAATCCGTTTTGGCATTACAAAAAACTTGATGCGCTCGATACATACAGCGTACAAGAACTACAGGCTTTCTACGTCCCTCTCAGGCGAAGAGGTGAAAAAGCGATCCTCTTCTACCAATCTACGGAGACCAAAGTAGAAAAAGAAGTCTGGCATTGTGCCGATTTTGCACTCGAAAGGCTTCAACCAATCCGTCTGCCAAGATACTACGCGGAGGGATTGAAAAGACTGTTAAGATACCAAGATATACCCCTCGAACAAACTGTTCGGCAAGCCCAATTCTACAAAAATATTTTGGATATTCCCGGGACTCAGCGAAAGATGCCCAACGGGAAGATAGAGACAACCGGGCTCGAATACGTTCAGTCCAAGAAATGGGAGCAGTTTCACAGCTGCCGCGTCATAAATAGCTCCAGCGAAGAGGAAAACGCTCTTCCAAATGGTCGTGATGTTGAAACAGAGCGAAATCCCACTCTGAGAACGTTAAGTCCGTCGCTCGAAGAACAAATAGACAAGCCAATAAAAGAAGCTTGTCAAAGGAGCCGAGACAATCGCAGCCGTGAAATGGCTATTTATGAAAAAACCAGGACGCATCACCTCAATCAGCAGTCTGCGGAGAAAGAAGACTATAATGCTCTTCATCCCCGGCCCGCTGTATGTCCTCGTGAAAGTGGAAAATCCTGAAACAAAGGAAAAAACAAGGTAAAGAATGCAAACAGCGTTCAAAAAAAACAAAGTGGATCCAAGAAGCCGTGCAATCGAGAAAAGGTCAATTGGAACCCGTCCTTTATAAAAAAGATGGGTCAGAAATACTCTTTCCCCCAAAACAAGATGAGGAAAATATTGAACCTTGTCATGAAGCACCAAATGATGACACTTCCGGAGTCTCGGCATCCCGAACAAATAAACGAGGTCTATCATCCAGATTATTGCTCCTACCACCGAGCAATAGGTCATCCCCTCGAAGACTGCTTCACCTTCAAAGACTGGGTTGAAGCCAGTATCAGCAAGGCAGGTTCGCTTTATCCGACAACTGGAGGGTAACCCCGCCGCAAAAGCATGAGCCAAAGAGGATCTATACCATGAGGATAGGACCAGCTCAACCACAAAAAATAAAGCGGACTCGTACCTGTCATATGATAACACTCTCAAAAGAGGGAGGGCATAAGATTATGGATGACCTCCACACGTGCTTCGCAAATGATAACGAGGACGAGGTGATCTCAGAGTTTCCACCAGCACCAAAAGAGCTGGAAGATGGGATACACACTACAGCGGACAACCTAAGGAAAATTGACTTAGGGACGGAAAATGATCCGAGGCCAATGTTTGTCAGTGAGCTACTATCTGAAAAACAGGTAGCCATGTTAAAGGGCGTGCTCATGCAGTATAAAGATTGCTTCGCATGGAACTATTCCAAGATGCCAGGTCTAGATCCGAAAGTAGCAGTACATAAACTGGCCATATCTCCAGACATAAAGCCCGTCAAACGGGCGCTAAGAAGAATGCGGCTCGAACTTGAGATGAGTATCAACGCTGAAGTCAAGAAACTAATCGACTCCGGCTTCATCCAAGAAGTTCAATATCTTGACTTGATCACTAACATTGTTCCAGTGATGAAGAAAAATGGGAAAGTGCGCATCTGCGTGGACTTTCGGGACCTTAACAAAGCTTGCCTGAAGGATGATTTGCCAGTACCTGTTACTAAGCTAATGATCGATAACACGTCCACCCATGAGGTCTTCTCCTTCATGGATGGATCTTCAGGATACAATCAAATAAAAATGCATCCTGAAGACCAAAAGCATACCGCTTTCCGGGCCCCGCTGGGCATATTCCGCTATAAGATGATGACTTTCGGTTTAAAGAACACTGGCGCTACCTACCAAAGGGACATGACAATGATCTTCGATGACCTCATCCATGAGATTGTCAAATGCTATATTGACGACCTTGTGGTAAAGAGCAGATCTCACGAGGAGCATTGGGAACATCTAAAAATAATGTTCCAACATCTTCGGAAGTATAATCTGAAGATGAATCCTCTAAAATGCACGTTTGGAGTCTCCTCGGGTAAATTCCTAGAATTCATCATATGACACCGGGGTATCGAAATCGATCTCTCAAAGATCAAGGCGATTATGGAAATGCCCACGCCACGAACTCTCAAAGAATTGTGATTTCTTCAAGGAAAGCTCGCATATATCCGGCGGTTCAAAGCCAACCTCTCCGGAAAATGCCGTCCCTAATATATCCGGTGGTTTAAATCCAACCTCTCTGGAAAATGCTGTCCCTACAGTCATTTGATGAAGAAGGGGACCTCGTTCGTCTGGGATCAAAAGTACTAAAATGCACTAGACGAAATCAAGCAATACTTGCAAAATCCACCGGTATTGACCTCTCCGGTTAATGGAAAACCCCTTATCCTATATACGACAACCCTTGAAGGTTCTCTAGGCGTGCTATGGGCACAAGAGAATGATCAGGAAAAGGAGAGAGCTCTATACTATTTGAGTTGAGTTCTCCTAGGGGCAGAAAATAACTACTCCCCCAACGAGAAGCATTTCCTGGCACTGATCTTCACGATAACGAAGCTCAGACATTACGCCTTGGCACATGAAGTCTATCTCATATCAAAGGTGGATCCTCTCAAATATATGATGTCAAGGGCCATACTAACAGGAAGGCTTGCCAAATGGGCCCTCCTCCTGATGGAGTTCTCAGTGACGTATCGACCCCTTAAAGCAGTAAAAGGTCAGGCTGTAGCTGACTTTCTTGCGAAGCATCCGATACCAGCCGACTCCTAGTTAAATTGCGAATTGCCAGACGAATATTCGACACAATCGAAGGAGAGAAGGAAGAAAATGATTCCCAATGGGAACTCTACTTCGATGGTGCATCTTCCGTGAAGCAACGAAAGCCAAACACCCCTATAATCAAAGCCAGGATGGGCCTTATCTTCGTGACCCCGCAAGGAGGGATATTGCGTTACACCCTCTTCTTAACGAAGCCAAGGACTAATAACGAAGCTGAATATGAAGCTTTGATAGCAGGTCTCGAGGTCGCTATCGACATGGGAATCAAAGACCTCCTCATATATAGAGACTCCCAGTTGATCGTTAGCCAAGTAAATGGCGACTATCAGATATGCAAGCCAGAGATGATAAAGTATGGCGAAAGAGTGCAACAACTGCTGACACAAATCCCCTCCTACATCCTGGAGAGTATACCGCGTGCAGAAAACAGCAAGGCGGATGCATAGGCTAAATTTTCCAAGGAACTGGCCGATGAAGACCTTGATAACGTAAGGATCATTGTGTAAAGCCACAGGATTCTCTCGCCGACAAATATATCTTCGGAAGACCTAATAGAGCCATCCGAAAGAAAAGAAACGACCGAACAAGTAGCCCTTCAAATAGAGGATGAAGAAAAGGTCAAGGATTGAAGGGAAGTCTTCATAGACTACTTTAAATCCCAATGAACGCCCAAAAATGTGTCGTTAAGACATCAGCTCATGAAACGAGCTTTGTCCTTCGCCTTCATCAATGATACTCTGTATAAGAGATCGTTCGACGGTATGTGGCTAAGATGCCTAGGGCCGGAGGAAGTAAAGAAAGTCGTCCAAGAAACTCACGACGGACTTTGCGGGTATCATCAAGCTGGGCCAAAGATGAAGCTGAAGATAAAAAGGATGGGTTACTATTGGCCCACGATGATCCAGGACTGCCTCGAATATGTGAAGCAGTGTCACTCGTGCTAAATACACGGAGACCTCATCCACCAACATCCAAATCCGCTACACCCAACAGTGGCTAGCTGGCCGTTCGAAATGTGGGGAAACGATATAATTGGCCCTATTGAACCGCCATCGTCTAAAGGACATCGGTTTATATTGGCAACGACCGACTACTTCTCTAAGTGGGCAGAAGCAGTACCACTAAGGGAGGTGAAGATGGAGAATATCCTCCATTTCTTCAGGACACATGTCATTTATCGGTTTGGCACTCCACGACGAATTATCTCGGATAATGGGCCAGCTTATAGAAGTCATAAAATCAGCTACTTCGCTCAACAGCATAAAATAGATTGGAGATACTCTTCGGTTTATAACCCTCGGGCCAACGGTCTAGCTGAAGCTTTCAACAAGATCTTGACAAAGATTATAAAGAAGATGGTGTCCAAAAACAAAAAAGACTGTTACGAAAGGCAGCACGAAGCTCTCTGAGCATACCGAACAACGTTCAAAACGGTCACGAATACAACACCATACGCGTTGGTATTCGGCACGGAAGCAGTGCTTTCCCTAGAAATAAAACTCCTTTCTCTACGAGTAGAGGTTCGATACGAGCTGACAGATGAAGAAAATGATCATCTTTGACTTGAGTAGCTCGTCGCCCTCGATGAAATTCGCCTTATAGCACAGCAAAGTCTGGAAGCTTACAAGGCGAGGATGACACGGTCATACGAAAAACTGACCAGGCTGAGAACATTCCGCCAAGGAAAACATGTGCTAGTCGTCAAAAGACCTATGATCCTCAATCATGCAAAACGGAGGAAATTCGAGCCGAACTATGAAGGACCATACATCATAGACAAAGTCAACCAAGGTGGAGCCTACCTGCTCTTGGATATGCATGGCAAAAGACCCTTCCGGCCAATAAACAGCCGATTCCTCAAAAAATACTACGCTTGACGAGTCACGACTTAGGTTAATGATAGATGATGACGCTCGTGTCCACTCGCTACCTTCCCGAGTCAGAACCCTGAGAATAATATACAAAAAAGCTCCGTCTCCCCAAAAACGACGAGAACGGACAGAGAAGTCCTTAAACTAATTATCCACCTCAAACATAGCGACGAAGGACCGAGAAATCATCAAACTAATTATCCGCCTCAAATATGGCGATATCGGACCGAGATGTTCTTAAACAAATTATCCTCCTCAAATATGGCGATGAAGGTCCGAGAAGTTCTCAAACTAATTATCCGCCTCAAATATGGCGATATCGGACCGAGAAGTCCTTAAACTAATTATCCGCCTCAAACATGGCAACAACGGACCAAGATATCCCTAAACTAACAACGGACTGAGATGTCCTTAAACTAGAACTTCTCCTTAAATATGGCAACAATGGACTGAAAAGTCCTTAAACTAAAATTTCGCCTCAAACATGGTGATAATGGACTGGAACGTCCCTAAACTAGCGCATCGCCGCAAATACGACGATATGCTCTCTTGAGATCTATATTGCAATCGAAGTCCCAACTGCGAAGGTTGCAACTCAAGTCCTATCGGCTACACAGCTACTCCACCGATGAAGCCACCCCCAAATCCTACCGGCAAACAGATGGGTCACCTGCGACGAAGCTATTTTCAAGAGTTTCGCCTAAAAAAACGGTATGTCCACAAGCGAAATGAGCATGTGTGAAAACCCGAAAGGGCGCCATGAGTAAAAATAGCTGGACTACCAGCGAGTTTGTGAAAATCCGGAAGGGCGCAATCTCGTATAAAAAAATGGTATATCCATGAGCAAAATGGGCACAGATGAAAATCCGAAAGGGCGCCGTGAGTAAAAACAGCAGGACTACTGGCGATCTTGTGAAAGCCCGAAAGGGCGCAATCACGTAAAAAAAATATAATTGCGAGATCCTCACAACTCGTAAGGAGAATTCCCCCTATGAGACCCACATGGCTTATAGGATTCAAAAGCCTTAAGCTACAGGGATCTGAACATGTTCTTAAGCCGTCATATCTCCTAAGTTGCCCTAGAGGCGGTCCAATATTGACCCTTGTATACAATCCACGGGCATGAATAAATATTCCCTCACCAAGTTCTGCCAATGGCGAGAAATGTCCTCATATGGTGAACGACACTTGTAAGTCCTCTCGACTTATAAGGAGAAAACACTCTTGGAAGATCTTTACGACTTACGAGAGAAAGTATTACTTAGGAATCCCCACGATTCTTAAGGAAAAAATACACCTACGAGATCCTCACGACTCGTAGGAAGAAATACCTTTACGAGACCCTTATGGCTCATAAAGTCAAACAGCCTTAGCCGACAGGATCTTAACCCTGTTTGCTAAGCCACCATTATCCAAATTAACAAAGGAAAATGATGATTCTCTCCTGGCAATATCCCAGTTGTAGCGATACTGATGCCTAAATTGGTATCAAATTTCAAGTTCTCGCAAAGGCAAATGATTATTCGCTCCTGGCTATATCTCAGTGATAGCGATACTGATGCCAAGATTGATACCAGACTTCAAATCTCCAACTCAAAAAAAAGCCGAAATGTTTGGGCAACTCGTAATAAAAAGCAGCGAGTAAAAACAAAAACAGCCGAAATGATTGGGCACCGCAATAAATAGCCGAAATGATTGGGCAATCGCGACATTCGCGACATAAAAACCGAAAAGATAGAGCATCGCTGAAAGAAAAATAAATGAAAATGAAACTTTTCTGCCCTACAGGTAGGTCTACACCGACCCCTGTATACAATCCATAGACACCAATGAAAGAAAGGGAACCATATTTTTCCACTACGCTTCGTCTAAAGGAGCTCCAAGCCTTGACGATACATATACAATCTAGAGACTATCCTGGCGTTCCTTCTCATTCCGACAAGATGCAGACGCAACGTCATCATCAAAAAAGAAAGACTCAAGGGTCAAAGAAAAAATGGAGTAATGGCAAAATCTTAGCTCTAAGTCTTGACGGTTCATATACAACCTAGAGACTATCCAGGCGTTCCTTCTCATACCAGCAAGATGCAGAAACAACGTCAACAAAGACCCAAGGGTCAAATAGAAATGGAGTGACGGCAAAATCCTAGCTCCATGACGCTTCCTTATTTCAGCAGGATGCAGACGTGACTATAAAATGAAAATGGAGCGATGACATATTCCTAGCTCCGGACTTCAATTGCCATACAACTAGCATAGAGGTCCTACAGATGTCCACCCTACTCCAGCAAAGAATTGGCACGACATCATCAAAGAAAAAATGAAGTGACAGCATATTCCTAGCTTCGGGTCTTGATGGCAACTCATATAAAGCCTAAAGACCGTCAGAGATCATCCCACCCCAGAAGGGTGCGGTTATGGCTCATCGGGGCTCCAAATTGAGCCTAACCTCAAGTAAAAAGCGTCATGGCAAATTCCTAACGCTTGCTCTTCCGACAGTAATATAACCTGAGGAGATTACTTGAAGACGTCTTGTCCAGCCCCCCGAAGGGATCAGAGACACGACAGTCGTGGGGTTACTCGAACAACAGCTTAAAGACTGCATATCGAGAAATATATCAGCCAACGCGATGGTACCACAGACTAAAACCCTAGTACCACAAACCTTACGGACCTCTATCGTAAAGAATGGGGGTTATCAACATACAACGTTAGGACAAGTTTGGATGTAAACCCAAGGGAGGTAAACAAAAGATACTCCGAAACGAGTGAATAAACTATAAACTCTGAGATGAGTATATAAACTAGAGACTCCGAAACGAGTGAATAAACTAGAGACTCCGAAACGAGGGAATAAACTAGAAACTCCGAAATGAGTACATAAACTAGAGACTCCAAAACGAGTGAATAAACTACAAACTCCGAAATGAGTACTTAAACTAGAGACTCCGAAACGAGTGAATAAAATACAAACTCCGAAATGGGTACATAAACTACAGACTCCGAAATGAGTACGTAAACTACTCCGCGCCAAATCCAGACGTCAAGAAATAGAAAGGCTCGACTCATAGGCTTCGGGGGTTAGAACTACATTTCTTAAGGATCGAGATTTGAGTTAACGATAAAAATAATATGATATGCCGGCTAGAAACCAACCATATTCTATGCATTACTTCACTTACGGGTATGCCACCGTGAGCAAGGTGGTAAGGGGAACCATTTGTTCTCATCAGTCCAGTGTTCACCTATGTCTAGATGCATGCATCAAAAACTTCTAAAGTTAAAATGCAAAGTATATGTGCAGAGGCAAGATGCCCACATGGATATGTGCTGGGGTGAAACGTTCAGCGGTGAACAAATTTTTTTATTTTATTCACAGAAAAAAGATCACAAAATATGGGATTGGTGATATAGGGATTAACAAAACAGTAAACAAGATTCTCTAACTCCCTCTCTGCCTTCTCTACTATTTCGAAGCGGCGATCTTCACGAGGAGTCACTCCTCATCGGTCAGCGTCGTGCCCATCAGCGAAGGCGGACATGACGGCCCGCTGAGCCCTCATCTAACTTAGCAACTGAACAGAACGGTCCTTCAGAGGCTGGGTAATCAAATGTGCTTCATAAAAGTACTCGATCTTGTCCTCCACTGCGTCGAGCATCGCCGGAGTCATCTACGCTGGATGAGGGGGATGTCAGGAAGCACAGACAGGAAGATCATCCGGAGCTAAACAGAGCAGATAGGAAGAAGAGAGCCTCTACGAGCTAGAAGCACGTACATCACTGTGTTACATTGGTCATCTATGAGGACGGGATCCACTAAATGCGTAGCAAAACGAGGGACAATTCCCACGATAGGTACCTCCCATGGTTGCCGATGAGCATGCGGACGATTGCAAGTCATAACTCTTGGTTTGTTAAAAATAGTTCTCTCCTTGTGAAGAAGGAGGAAAACATAACTTTAGATTATAAAGAGGAGTATTCAAGTCTAGGCACAGAAAATGTTATGCGTGGTGGAGTTATTTCCAAGTCCTGACAAAAAGGGCATGGGAAAAGAAAAGGTTGACTCATGGGAACGAGAGCAAGAAAGTGAAACGATTCCCTCAGCACCACCTCACACGCATGACATGTGAGCGCCGGCTGTAGTTTTTTTTGGCACAACCACAAGGTTTCACAAGGCATCAAATATGCTATATTAAAAAAATTTAGTGTGCCAAACAACCCTAACCTAGGATCTGACTAGAGTTTTAGAAGCTAAACTAGAAAGTAAACATCTTTACATCTAAGTGATAACGGAACACAACCTTTGTAGACCAGTCCTTCACTTCATTTTCTCCTTGTAGTGGTCCCTTCGCTGCGATCATGGAACTCCCGGACTCTTGCATGGCTTCTCAAGGTGAAAAGAACGATTTTGCTTGAAGTCTTCGAGGCCAAAAATGATCTACGTCGAGAAGACACTAACTCAAGCTCCTACTTTACTAATAAGAGATTAGTGAAGCTAACACCCTATACTAAAGTGCTAATCTAGTAGAGGATGATGATGTAAGAAGTGGGCTCACTTTAGTTTTATTTTTCTCACAATATTTTCTCACTTTTGAAAAAGCTAGCAAGCTTTTTTCTTAAGGATGAAGAAGATGAAGTAATGAACTAATGAGGTAAGAATAGCAACCATGGGTGAGTTTGTATCATATATCTAACTCATGTAGAGACATAACCATGGCTAAGTTATAATGGTTAGGTTAATAAATATCTTTAGTAAAACAAAATTAGTGGACCAAGTTAATGCATCCACAAGCTTATACAAGCTTCATGCATGTGACTAATTATCCACTAATTTGGATTTACTTTAAATATTTAAACCCTACATTATAATTAGTATGGTGTAAGTCTCATACACCAATGTAGTGTGTATCATCAACCATGACACAAAATAAAAACACAATTAATATATATCACATATATATTAAGTGTGCACATGTGAGAAAAAAAATGCTTAAGTGAGCTAATATTAGTTAATGTAAACTAGTATATCAAATATACTATTATACACTAAATTATCAAATCAACACTTGATTTAATAATCCGGCTATATTACATATAACCGACTAATATTATATGTACCATCTTATCGAATCAACACTTGATTCGATAACCCGGCTATATTACATATAACCGACCAATACAAATATCGTGAGCATAGAATACGGTATCACATACTCGTATTAATCTCGGTCCCGCATATATCACATATGTGCTCCTACTTCGTTTTGCCTGAGCCTGTAAAACCTCTATGTAGGACTCTACAGACTCATCAATACGCCGGCAGTAGGTGATGATCACATCAAGCACCCATAAGCCGTCAGCGGTACTAGCTGGACATAACGGCTACCCGGATATTGAGCGATCAGAAGATCAACAAGCAATCCCGCTCAAGCTCCTGTAAAGCCTGTCAGTAACACTACCGTACAGTCTGGTCTTCTCGTCTGATATGTCGCATATCAAGTCTAAGAGTGGTAAACTTCAGACCCCAATAACTCGATAAGTCATGCCGATATGAGGCTCATAACGGGTCGAGAAACTACTGATAACACTTACTAGTAAATCTCTAAATCAGCCCAGGCCAGGGACTTCCCTGTTATGGCCAATCGAGCACAGCGCAACATCAACGCCCAATACCGGGAGAGACGAAACCCCTCCTATCGCTCGTTGCCTCCATGTGACTCGGGACTGTACCCAAAAACCACCATTTTGTAGGGTTCCTAGGCACGCTAAGGAGGTCTCACAAGGTATCAACCATGCCAAATTCAAAATTTTCCGGTGCCGAGAAACCCTAAACTAGATCGTTAACTAAAGAATAGGCAAAACTACAAGCTAGTAAACAACTTTACTGCTAAGTGAATGGAAATACAACCTTTGTAGATCCGGTCCTACACTTCCTTGGCTCCGTGTTGACGTCCCTCCGCTGTGATCATCGGATCCCGGACTCTAGCGATGGTTTCGTCGAAAAAATGATCGGGCTAGGTCGTCGACTTCGATGCCGAAGATGATCTACATCGAGGCAACTCAAGCTCAAGCTCCACCTTCACCAAGTCATGAAACTTGTTAAGAAAACACCCTATACTACATGGCAAGTGGTAGAGGATGAAGAAATAGGAAGTGGGTTCACTTTAGATTTGGATTTCTCACTTGGAATCATCACTTGGAAATTTCTAGCAAGGGTTTTTCTTTCTTCATGAAGAAGAAGAAGAAGAAAGAAAAGAAATATGAATTAATTCCCAAAAAGAAAATCAAGTGATGGTTATCATAATGCAA